>JBBBDQ010000256.1:12990000-14190000 GCA_037127315.1 Ascarosepion bandense
GAATCCTTTGTTAAAGTTCATATTTTAAAAAGATTCTGTCTTATTTATTGAGAAATTCTAGTCCGAGCTGCGATGCTCATCAGAGAGAGGTAGGGTTATTCGAATGTTCCCTTGTAGGACTTTATGGCAATTGGGTGACATCCGATTGGATTTCAGTTTCCAACTCACCACTGAAGTTAACTGATTTCATCATCATATCCTGAAATATATCCTTTTCATTGCACTCATTCTTCTTATAATGATAGCCAGAAGTATTTAGCTATTTGGAACAAGAACATATCATAATAGTGAAATATCTTGTTAACTGTTCCAGAAAACCCATGGCACTATCTTACCATGTATAAATTGTCTAGAATCATTTATCTTTTTTACTACCAGAATAAGAAAAACCAGGACAAATAAATTGCCAAGAATAAAGAAATCTCCAGCGAAACCAAAGAAATATGAAATATCTCGCAAGTCATTCCCAGTTGTTTAAAAAGGGCATCTCTTTTCTCTGACGACTTTACTTTTTTGGCATTGGAGGTGCATGTATTATATTATTTATTTTATAAAGTTTTATCTACACTCTAGCAACTACGCTCAGAAGTCGGAAATCATTTTATTTAATACTCACAGTATAGCCCGGCGTTGCTCGGGTGTAATGAACGCTTTTATATATATATATATATATATATATATATATATATATATATTATCGATTTTCTGCACTATTGTAAGAACTGCAACCTTGAAACTTCTGAATATCGTTTCTTATGTCTTTGTCTATGAGTGTATCAAATTTGATTAAAATCGGACCACTCCTTCTATAACCCGATTTTTTCGATTATCGATTTTTTTATATTTATCGGAGGTACCGCGACACAAAACCTAGGTAAGAACCCTCGCAGACGCTTTTAGTACAACTGTGTAAATTTTCAAGAAAATCGGTTAAGCCATTTCGGAGTTTATAGGTAACGGACGCCCACACACACACAGACACACACACAGACAAAGTTCCATTTATAAATAAGATTAGATAGATTTCAAGGAAGGCAATAAAGGCACTAAGATGCAAGGGGTTATTGACTGTTAGAGAATATGAAACAAAATATACTATTAAAAAGAGAAGTCAATAACAGAACAAGAATTAAGACTACAGAAGATAACGGTTTACGTTGCATGAATACACTAAGTAGTAAGGTAGCCGAAGAAATTGAACAGAAAGGATTACAAATAAACTATTAGAAAACTGAATGCACTGAGATCAAAAGGCGAATTGGCATGGCCAGGGATGCATTCCAGAAGCTGATTCGAGTATCGAGAGACAGAAAAAATTTCGCTTGAAACAAAGAAAAGAGTACTGGATTAAAATGTGATGTCTCTTATTCAATATGGCAGTGAATGCTAGACAATGAAGAAGAGACTTGAGACAACTGAAATGTGGTTCTACAGAAGGATGCTGAGGATACCATGGACCGAACATGTGAGCAACGATGAGGTTTTGGAGAAGATGAAAACGAAAAGGAAACTCATACTTAACATCAGGAAAGGACAGGTGAAATTCCTGGGACATGTAATGAGGAAGGAGTACTTGGAGAATCTGATACTCACAGGTCAGAGAGAGGAAAACAGAGACAGGGGTAAACAACGCGTAATATACTTGACGGACTTGAGCAGCAACTGGTTGGCAGATCGGTTTTTGGGTAGGTAACAGGAGAAAGCTTGCTAAGAGCCACTAGGGATTGGGAGCTGTGGAAGGCTATGATCAGCTACGTCCTGAAGGAACACGGCACATGGAAGAAGAAGTGCCCTGCAGAAGCATCTTATCCGCGACGGTATATCATTGTATATGTCGATTATCAGTAATGAAAAACTGATTCTATCATTCGAAAGTTTTGTCTTCATCAGTGTTAATGGAGTCGATCAGCACTCTGATTTGGTCACATGAATCATGCCAGTCGTTACAAAAGAGGGGAATAGGAGATGGATCAAAACCGAGACTGGTCGATTAAGAGAATCAACAGAAATGGCTTAGATTAGATCCCTTCTCCTGACAGTTGGGGGTACGGAAGGTGGGCAAGTGACAAACTGCGTCATATTGTCATGGATCTATGGAAACACGTGCGCAGCCGGTGCTTTTTTTGTCGGGGGTGGGGAGGCTTTACCGCGTGAACGATGGTAACCAATTTGTCTGGGGTGTTTGCAATTCGATTAACGAAGCTTAGAGAGACTTAATCTTAACCCCCGACAAAATCCTTTCTTTCTTTCCCTTTATTTGCAATTCCGATGGTGAACAAAGTAAGGTAGGTTTGCGCGCAGGCTCTAGAGAGCCAGTGGATATCCTGCCCTAAACACCTGTCTACGTACGCGTGTGCACTGATATGTATATTGCTGTGTCCGTGTACGTATGTGCTATAAAATCTTTTTCCCTCCGTTTTGTTTCAGTTCCATTTATATCGAAACGTCCAGATTATTTTCACATTCTATGACTGTTAAGTATATAGTATAGACAACAAAAAAATGGCTTCCAACGAAATTTGATCGTGAATCAAGTATCCGTGAAAGCTTGTCTAGCAAAGACAGCACTTTACTAACTTGAAGACATAATTCAAATTTAGTCATATAGTATATTCTTCTTTATCTGATTTTACACCACGCCGTATTGCTTATTTACGTTCAGCTGTAATAAAATAGCATCTATTTCTAGTGCTTGTTAAATGGTTGTAACAAAATACGCTAATATAATTTGACTAACTATATATATATATATATATATATATATATATATATATATATATATATATATATAGTCATCCGCAGACAGATCTGTTCCGTTGTATCACAGCTCATCAGCACGGTTAGACTCCGATTACTTTTAACCCAAGAATGAAACCCGACCGAATTGGCGTCAGTCGGCGATTCTATCTATGGACTCTGGGCGTTCGGTAGAAGAAGGTAGACTTTTTGCGTGTATATTATCATTATACACGCCCAATAGCCAGAGTGCTCTAATTCATTAATGAATGAGCGATGCGTACATGCCAGAGTAGCTACAGTTTCTCAAAGTCTACCATTTGAGTCTTACAAAGTCTATCAAGTCATACCATATATATACATATATATACCCCTAAGCTATCGGCGCAGGAGACGACGTTTTGGCCTGTTATACGCAGTGTATACACACGCCAACAGCCGAGAGAACTCAAATTCATGACTGAAAAAGTAATGCGTAAATCGCAGAAGTGGTTACTGCTTCTAAAATTTTCATTTCTAGAGAGCTCAATCGTAACGAGAGCATAATTATATATGTATTTTAATCCTATACACGTTATATTATGTTAAAGGATATTCTTAGGGGATACCCGTATTTGAATAGACGCTCCGTCTTTTTTAAGCAGTGTTTATTTCGTCTACCGGCCTATATATGAATAAATATAGTTTTAAGGTGTGCTATATTTATAGGATAAAGTGCTCAATATCAGAGATAAAGCGTATGTAAATATAAAAGAGTGAACATTGAAGTCAACACTCAGGGGCGACAGACTGTTTCATGCTAAGCGCAATCATCAGGTCTGGTGATTGCGCTGAGCATGAAACAGTCTGTCGCCCCTGAGTGTTGACTTCAATGTCCACTCTTTTATATTTACATCCGCTCTCTCTCTCTCTCTCTCTCTATATATATATATATATATATATATATATATATTGTGTCTATTTATTTTAGCATTGATTTTTTCAGTTCTCTAATTAGTTTCTTGATGTCAAGATGACATTCACCAAGGAAGATGCCGTACTTTTTGTTATCCCGTGTACTTTTCGATCTTTGATCTTTCCAAGATTATATTTAGTGGTGAATTACAAGGACAAACTTATTGTAGCTGTGAGAAATCTGCATTTCGCTGTGATGGTGATTAAAATTAAAAATAAATAAATAAATAATAATAATAATAATAATAATAATAATAATAATAATAATAATAATAAGATTATCGTAAGGCATTCGATAGTGTGCCACATTCCTGGATTTTAAAGACTTTAAATATATACAAGATATCACCCGTCATCATCAATTTCATCAAACAGTGCATGTCTATATGGAAAACAACCCTTTACTTCAATCATATAAATGGAACCTATAAGTCTGATGAAATAAACATCAAAAGAGGTATATTTCAAGGTGATTCTTTGTTTCCATTACTATTCTGCACATCATTAATAGCACTAACCAGTCAACTTAATAAGACAGAATGTGGTTATAAAATAGGCCAAAAGAAAATAAGCCATCTATTTTACATGGATGACTTAAAGTTATATGCTAAGAATGATAATGAGCTGGAAGGGCTTCTGCAAACTGTAAAATGCTTCAGCGAAGACATTGGAATGAAATTCAGTTTGAATAAATGTGCTAAAGCTACAGTTTTACGTGAATCAATACAAGAAACATCCTCAATTAGCTTAGACCCTGCTGTAACAATAAAAGAATTGAAACCAGAAGAAGCTTATAAATACCTAGGTGTAAATGAGAGTTAAAACATTCACCATAAAAAAATGAAAGAAATAGTGCATAAAGAGTACTATAGAAGGCTACGAATGATATTAAAAACTGAATTGAATTCTCAGAACAGAGTTATGGCCATTAATATCCTTGCAATCCCAGTTGTCCAATATAGCTTTAACATCTTAAACTGGACTCTAAACGACATCAGGCGAATGGATTCTAAAACAAGAAAGCTTCTTTCTAAGCATAAGATGCATCATCCAAAGGCTGATGTAGACCGTCAATACATACCCAGTAAAGAAGGTGGAAGAGGTCTTATTCAGCTGGAATTGCCATACAAGACAACAACTATTGGCTTACTAACATACATAGAAACAACAAAGGACTGGATGATACAATTAGTAAGGCAACATGAAGAAAGAAAGAAAAAATATTCAATAATAAAAGAAGGTAGTAAATACAAACAAGATTTACAGTTAGTAGATTCTGTAGAAAAGCAAAACAGAAGCCAAGAACTAACTATTGCGGCAAAAAATATGAAAATGAAAGCCAAAGATAAAGCTCTTGAACAGATGAAACAGCGCTGGCAAGACAAACCTCTGCATGGCCAATATCCAGTACGTGCCAATAAATCCAATGTTGACAAAGTTAATACTCATCGATGGTTACGTGCATCTGGATTAAAGTCTGAAACTGAAGGCTTTATTCTTGCAGCACAAGACCAACGTCTTTTCACTAGAAACTTTCAGGCAAATATTATGCATAATAATATGGATCCAAAATGCAGGTTTTGTGATAAACACCAAGAAACAATAAACCACCTAATCTCAGACTGTTCTGTGCTTGCCCCAAATGAGTATAAAAATAGCCACGATAGAGTTGGGCAATATTTACATTGGACAATGTGCAAACATTATGGAACATCTGTAAACAAACACTGGTATGAACATCACCCAGCACCGGTTACAGAAATAGAAGATGTAAACATTCTATGGGATTACACCATCTACACAGACAGAAAAATTGAAGCAAACAGGCCAGACATTATTGTTAAAAACCAGAAGGAGAAAACTTGTCTATTAATTGATATGGCTTGTCCAGCGGATTGTAACATAGCAATCAAGGAATTTGAAAAACTGTCAAAATATAAAGACCTGGAAATTGAAATAGAAAAAATGTGGAAATTGAAAACAAGAGTTGTGCCAGTGATAGTAGGTGCACTTGGAATGATAAAAAATGGAACAAAACAACATATTGAAAGAATCCCTGGAAACCCCAGCTTCAGAGATATACAAAAAATTGTCTTATTAAGTACAGCCCACACACTGAGAAAAACTTTATCTATGTAATACTAGGGATGATAGGGAAGATAGAAAAACATGAAATGGAGCCATAACAACACGCCACTACCTGCCTTAGGTCTCCCCGCAGACATGGTTGGTAGTGAGACCAAAGCAGAAATCGAAATATGATGAAAAATGACATAATAATAATAATAATAAACACGCACGAACACGCTCTGTAATTATATAAAAAAATTATTGAAATTAATTTTAAAAAAACTGAAAAAATCATTATAAAATTAAATAGACAAAATATATCAATATTAGTCAATGGAACATGTCTGAATGAAGATATGCCACTAATATATATATATATATATATATATATATATATATATATATATATATATATATATAATCAATAAAAGTAAAACTTTTATCACTTAGCTGATTGGTAACTTTCAGCATCCCGACTAAGACTACAAGACCCAGAAGAACTTTCCGTCTAAGTAAATTATTTTCTCTTTTAATAAGTGTGACATTTTGAGTGTGTGTTTGCAGGTTTCGTCGGCGGATTTATCCGTCTACTCTTCAGGGGTTATCAGCAATTTACTACAATTTTTTTTTTTTTTTTGTGCTCCTTCTTCTTTTTTATACGCTTATTGTTGGTGTATATATATATATATATATATATATATATATAGAGAGAGAGAGAGAGAGAGAGAGAGATAGTAAAAGAGTTGGTGTGTATATACATATACATATATAGAGAGAGACAAACAGATAGAAAGAGGGAAAGAGACATGGACCATTTAATAAGTTAGTAGAAAAGACATGTTATAAGAATTGTTATTAAAACTAGTTGATATTTGCAATTGCGTGCTATAACGTGCATGAATCGGAAGCATTTCGAAGTAATAGATTGACGCTGAAGATTAAGTCAGTTGAAAAGAAACCTTCCAGCCAAAATGGAAGCAAGAACTAACATCAAATTCATGGTTAAACCTGAGTGGATGACCGATGGAAGACTGATAATACTTTGAGAAAAAGAAAAGATTTATAGAGAAAATTCCAAAAGAAAATCAGCAATTTACAAATGGATGACTCGTCACGACGAACGACTAAACGAAGTTGTTCACCTTGTAGAATGCTCAAGAGCCACTCGATGGTTACAAAATAAGAGGCATATTTTAGGGGATTTATGTGCAAAAGATTACCGTTTAACCCTAGACTTGAACAGGTTAAGATTGTAATTTTCCGGGGGGCATCCTCATGAGAATCGGTTCCAGAGCGCATTAATACGGACGACTAACAGCAGAAATAATAGCCAACATTACCATTAACTTTAACATTAACGCCGGGCAACTAACGGAAAAAATATTAGCTAACATTAACATTAACATTTTCATTAACGCCGGATGACTAACGATAGAAATAAAAGCTAACATTAACATTAACGCGGACGACTAACGGCAGAAATAATAACCAAAGTTAACATTAAAGTTAACGATAACGCCGGAAGACTAACAGCAAAAATAATAGCCAACATTAATAATAACGTTAACATTAACGCCGGACGACTAACGGCAGAAATAATAAACATCATTAACACTGACGTTATCATTAACGCCTGACATCATAAAAATTTCACTTGGTTCAGCTCACAAAATCTTATTTGAAAATTTAAAGTTGAACAAATTTTCTTCTCATTGGACATCAAAACTGTTGCGTTAAAATCAACAACAGACAAGAGTTTACAATGGATATTTTAAATTCCTAACATCAAAATACTTAAGGCTTTCTGTGGTATCTAGATATGAAATTTAGCTTCACTAATATGATCCTAACGACAATGTCAAATCAACGACCCAAAAGTAGAATTTTTGGAGTAAATGTGGCGACAGCTTTCTGGGATGCTGAGGGAATTTTGCTTGATTACTTTTTCCCGATCATGAGTTACGTAACCCAACAGGGTCGCAGGGTCACCATATTTACTGCTGCAGCAGTAACTATAATGTTTCCTGAACAATATAACTTAACGGAGCCTAACTGTCGACAGGCTAGATTTTTGTTTTTCATCGTTTTCCAATTTCTACACTGGTCGCCAAACAAAATCTAGTCTGTTCTTCTATTTACCCATAGCTGGAGATGAAGGGATAGTAAATTTGAATTTATTTAAAGACAGTTTATCTCAAAAGGCTTATCTTTCAGACATACACTGGTCGACCTTTCTTTTAAACATACATACACTCACACACATATACACACGTATATACACACTCATGGATATATATATATATCAGTCAGTTAATTAATTGCCATATGTGATTCACACTTGAGCGATCATTCTCTGTCGATCCATCACTAACTAGGCAGATTTTTCCGCAGTATCTTGCCATTTCTTTCTGCAGTAGACTGGTGATCTATCCAAAAACATGTATGCCGATGATACCACAGTTTACTCTCGCCTCGATCAAAAGTCTGGTGTTGGTGACAAGGCGAACCTCGCTTCCGAGCTTGAGAAGGACCTCCAATCCGTGGTGGATTGGGGTACGAAATGGCTCGTAAAAATCAATTCTTCCAAAACGAAGCTGCTATCAATTAACCACCACAGACAACCGCACCTCCCTCCCATTAGCATGGAACAGGTTTGCCTCCCAGAGAGTAAATCACTACGCCTGCTTGGTCTGACACTCTCAGCGGACCTCAAGTGGAATGACTACGTCGAATCCGTTGCTAAATCCGCAGCTATGAAAGTCGGCTCTCTGTGCAGGGCCCGGAAATTCTTTCCGCCTGAATCTATCCTGCAATTATATAAATCCAACATTCGCCCGTGTATTGAGTACTGCTGCCACATCTGGTCAGGTACCCCTTCTATTCTCCTCGGGGTTCTTGACAAAATACAGCGAAGAATCTGTGATGTGATTGATACCGACTTGGCTGACCGCCTGCAGTGTCTCTCTCACCGGCGTGACGTGGCTTCCCTGTGCCCCTTCTATAAATACTTTCATGGCTTCTGCTCTGACGAACTTAAATCACTGGTGCCCCCTAGATGTGAATTTGCACGAGATACTAGATTGGCAACTAGGTCCCACCCTTTTACAGTGAAACCGATGAAATGTAACCGCAATTTCTACTCCAACAGTTTCTTTCCTCGCACTTCCCGCCTGTGGAATTCCCTACCGCATGCTTGCTTCCCCGACGGCTACAACCTCCAGGAGTTTAAATGTAAGGTCAATAGACACCTCATAAAACAGTAACTCACACCCACTCTCTCCAACTCTCTCCCTATGTACATCCTAAGTCGTCTATCACCCTCCTTCTGACATTTCCTATACCAAATCCCTCTATGTAACCCCCTACGCTATAGTGGCAGTGGAATGCCTTGCTTGGGTGACACGATTAAAAAAAAATCTGTCCTGCTATTGAACCCATAGATGGAGGGAGAAAAGATGAATTATTACTTTTCCCAAGAGCATTTAATCGGAAGTGAATGCAAAGAATTCAACTGGAATTCAAACTCGTCTCTTCGAATTCTCAATTTACTACAACGCACATCCATATATATATATATATATATATATATATATATATATATATATAATTCAAAAGGATAAGCAGGTAGGTAAATGCAAATATCCCGATCCTAATTAATATTAAAATTGATCAAGGTGGAGGGCTCAATGCAATTTTTATTCTAATTACAGGGCCAATTAGAAAATTAAACAAAATTTCGATGTTCAAATTCGTAAAATAGCCATTTCTACGAGAAAAATCTCGCGTCTTCAGCAACGAAATTTATTGAAATCCAAATGACAAACGATTTTATACCGGCAGAAGTTCAAATAATTCACAGAAAATTAAAAGGGGTGGATTTAATAAGGAAGCAGACAGATACCTATGCCTATTTTTTAGAAGCCCTGCTACCCCTTAACTGAGTCGAGAGTTTAATAGGAACACATTAAATAGGAATACATTAATAAGAACACATTAAAAATTAGCTATTCCTGTACCCCAAATATGGCATTATATATATATATATATATATATATATATATATATATATATGTGTGTGTGTGTGTGTGTGTGTTCACTTGCATTCGAGGCCAAGGATGCCTATCTTATCTACACGGCCGGCTAATTAATCCCCATTGCCGACGCTTGCTCAGGCACACTTGTGTTTGCTCAACTCCCACAGATTTCACCTGTTGTTTATACTGTAACTATGCTGAGCGGACCTTAATTATAGTTTCTGAAGAAGAGCGCTTTATCCAACGTGAACAACAATCTGAACAAAAGCAGGACGCCAAAATCCTTATAAATCAACTCTCTCTATATATATGTGTGTGTGTTTATGTGTGTGTGTTTTGTGTGTGTGCGTGTATGTGTGTGTGTATTTCCAAGCAGCATTTATACCGCTGATTGATATCTGTAAAAATGGAAGTTGACGGACGTAAATAATGACAATGATAAATTTTTCAAAGATTGTAAAATAAATACTTATTGCTTTAGCAGAAATTTAATTATGTTTTGTTTCATTAAGTCTTCCTCCATTTCAATATCACCACTAAGAAATCCTTTTACAATCTAGTCTTGAAATGTGTCCCGACCCAGACCGATGTATGAGATAATGATATATATATATATATATATATATATATATATATATAGAGAGAGAGAGAGAGAGAGAGAGAGATAGACAGACAGTGAGAGAGACAGACAGACAGAGAGAGAGAGAGAGAGATTTTAGGAAATTGTATAACAAAGTGGAAAATGTTTACTCGTGACGCGTTTCGTCTTTCAGGACTTCATCAGACTAAATTTATGTTGGTATGACTACACATGCACGCGACATTGGAATTTTATTTATTTTTTTATCAAGCCGAATTCATTTAGAGGTTTTTTGCTTTTCTTTTCATCACTTTTGTTAGTAGTAATCGCACACTGCGATATTAGAACATCTGCCAGGAATGGTGACATGTTGTAAAAGCCAGGGTGCAGCATTATTTATGTGAAAATTGTGGTCAGTATATATATATATATATATATATAATTTTATTACGCGAACTAGCTTTCTACCATGTGGTGTCTTCATGCGATTTGCAATAGACCTAGGTCGCGTAATAACTCGTTTACAAAAGAAAAATATTCAAAAGTTCTATATAAAATTTTATTGAACACTTTTTAATACAACAGTGTACTGGTCTAATTTTATATTTATTCCAATTATATATATATATATATATATATATATATATATATATATATATATAAAACAAGGAAGGGAGGCAGAAAACAGCTGCTCCTACGGTATGAACAACAAAATGGTGGTCAATACAAAAGTCAAATTTGAATATGTACAACAAGGATATTTAACAAAAGGCTAAAAAGCAAACCAACCACGCTACCCAGGTTTCAACCGTGAGGTCTCTTCAGTCCAGTGGAAGGAAAAGCGCGAGTTTTTCTGTAAATATTGTAATCACTATCATTGTTGTACTCAGATCATGGTGGTGTGGTGGTGTGTGTGGCTGATACAGACGTGGATTGCCACCCTACATCCGAGTGTTTTTATATATGAGACACCATTTCAAGGAAGACTGCCAACACGGCATTGGCACTAGCTCCAGAAGTCACCAGACAGATCGACCATGGTGAGATTCGAACCCATGCTTCATGGTCAAAAAACGAACAGTTCTAGCCACTCGGCCCACTTAGAATTATTCACTTGGCAATAAATACTAAAAAATACATCATTATATTTAAACACAAGGGTTGCCTAATATTTACTGCCGGTAGTGTGTGTGTGTGTGTGTGTGTGTGTGTGTGTGTGTGTGTGTGTGTGTGTGTGTTTGTGTGTGTGTATGTGTGTGTGTGTGTGTGTTACTATAGTTTATTAGGAAAGATATTAAAATGGTTTCACATTGCTTTTTTCAATTTTGAATTCGAAGATGTGCTTCTCTTAGACTCGTTGTTTTGTTTTGGTTTTTGTTTTATTTTTATTTTTCAAAAGAGCCAAGTCTACCGGCTGTCTAACCTATATCTTGGGGAAATAAAATGATTCATGTCTTTATCAATGACATTAGCGTGAAGGGAACGCAACAGACTAGGTCTGAACTTGAACGCGGTTTGCCCAACCATTCGTCCATGCTAGAATACTGCTGTCATATATGGCCCCCCGCTGTACATCTCAGTGTTCTCGACAGGCTCCAAAGGAGAATCAGTAATGTGATAGGTACCGACTTGGCGGCTCGACTTCAGCCACTTTCTCACCGATGGGATGTGGCTTCCCTCTGTCTGTTCTATAAATATTTTCATGGCTTCTGCTCCGACGAACTTAAGTCACTGGTACCCTTGCCAAATGAGTTTACTCGTGCAACTAGACTGGCAACTAGGTCCCGCCCATTCACAGTTAGATCAACCAAATGCAGCCGACAATACTACTCCCGCAGCTTTTTTCTTGCACTTCCCGCCTTTGAAAATCTATTCCATATTCTTGCTTTCCTGACGGCTACAACCTCCAGGAATGCAATGTCAATACCCATCTCTTAACCACTTGACTCCAGTCCCTGTATATTTTTTTCTTTCTCTCTACATTTGCAACTGTCATCATACCTGTATTCCCATCCTTCTCTTGCTCCCTTCTCTGACACGCCCTGTAACTGGTTCGTCTTTCTCTTTACTCTCCTCCTATCTTATCTTTTTCTTTTATGTAACCCCCTGCGCATCAGTGGCGTTACCGCCTTACTTGAGGTGAAACGATTAAGAAACGATTAAGAAAGTCTCCTTTCTGTGCCGATAGTCGTTATGCTAGCCGCGTACTCACTTATCAACTATCCTGCAATCAACAAAGTCCATAAACCCTATAACTGGTTATTACTATATGTTGTTGGGTTTCTCTAAAGCACGTTGCACGCCTCGCTGGAGACCCACTATTACAGGTGGTTAAATATGTTGGCACGTTGCTCAGAGCGAGACAAAGATGAGTATCATTGTCTTAAATGAACCAAAATTTTATCAAAAAAATGACTATGCTTTTTTATGTTTACTAAATTTGGCCTAGCTTTGGCACAAGTTTACAAGTACAGAGCATCGAGTATTAATCTAACTCACTGCTCACAAATAATGGTTATACCATATGAATTTGCTAATACCGATATTCCCTTTAGTTATGATTTGTTAAGAATATGATGTGCAAGCAACGTTTACTGGGAACTGTTCTATTTAAGTAAGATTCTCATTTGAAGTATACTGCGTATAGCTACAAATGTGACAAATGAAATAGTCTAAAAGCAACATGCATTATTGCACGGATAACACCTGACAAATTCTATCGATGCCAAAACGGCATATTCAAGATCTGGGGAGTCGAAACTATTTTTTTAATATCACAAAATAAGTTTTTTGCTATTTTCTCTCGCACTTTTCGTATGTGGAACTCTCTTCCGGCTTCCTAACAAAACCTACAGAATTTAGCAAAGGAAAACGAGAAGAAAGAACTTAACATAAACTACAAAACGGCTGAATGCATGGTCATCAGCGAAAAGAGAAACCCAAAATAACTAATACAGATCAAGGGCACTAAAATCTAGTAGGTACTGAAATTTAAAAACCTGAGAAGTGTTATGATATAGGACACTTCCCCTCCGGCCTTGTGCCAGAATTATTGAAATTTTAATAATAAATATACTGTTGGTATTGACTTTATGTGAAAGAACAAAAAATGTTAACTTGAGACCCGAAGGTGTATTGTGATAATCAAGGACGCATTCCAAAAGATAACCAGAGTATTAATAATAATAAATAAACTTTTCCTTACACCTAATGGTGTGTAGGGCAGCGTTTTTGCCATTTCCGTAACAAACTGTTTTTTATGGGACAAGGTTGTTAGCCCTGCGCCCAAACCCCAAACTTGGCGGAAGATGATTTTCTAAGCATAGCTTAGACGTAACACACAGCCGAAAGTAGGAGGTACCCAGTGAGAATCGAACTCACTACTCAGTTATAATGATTTTAGCGAGACGAGCTTGCTAATCATTACACCAAGCCGAGGTGCCAAGCAGAGTATTGAGAGACAGAAAAATTTTGTCGGAACAAAGAAAAGAGCACTGAACTGTTACGTGACATATATCATCCTTTATAGCAGTGAATGCTTGACAATCTCTTCAAAGATAAAGAAGAGACTCAAAGCAGCTGAAATGTGGTTCTACAGAAGGATGCTGAGGATTTCATAGACTGAACAACGACTAGATTTTGGGAAGAATGGAAGCAAAAACGAAATTCATTTTTAACATCGGGAAAAAACAGTTGAAGCTTCTTGGACATGTAATGAGGAAGGAGATCTTGGAGAATTTAATACTCACAGGGTGGATGGAAGGAAATTTATTAAGAGCTACAAGAGACAGGAAGATGAGGAGGGCTATGATCACTTACGTCCTCAAAGGACACAGTACATAAAAGAAAGAATTTCCAGTTTGATCTCCAATTATGAAACACAGTGTCAATCGTTATCTTTTGTTTTCATAATTTCTGTTCTCGCTGCTTCATAATGTTTTCTTATATTCTTTCGCACTCAGTAACCCACTGCGTCGTAGTGTCTTTGTTGCCTTGCTTGGGGTGAAATGATTTTTAAAAACATTATTATTATTTGTCAGCATTTTAGTAGAAAGTGATACATAAAAATAGCGACTCTATTCAATGTTTGGTACTTTAAAATTCACAAAATGTTGTTGATAGAACGAAATTTTCGTAAAATTTCTTAAACACATGTCAGTTGGAGACATAATGGACACAACGTGTGCGCTATTGTTACGCTTTTGTGTAACAATAGCGCACACACTATGTTACGAGTGCCTGAAACTATTTATATAGTCAGTCAGTTAAGTGCTATATGTGAAACACGCTTGGGCGATCATGTCTCAAAAGAGACATGACTGACTGGGCAGAAGAGATTATCTCGCAGTAGGTTGCCATTGCTTTCTGCAGTAGACTGGTTGCCGACCAAGGCTATAGAACTCAATCTGTCCTGTTATTTAACCCATTACTGGAGGGAAGAGACGGATTAATACCTTCTTTTCCCTCCCTTCATATAGTAGGGGTACCATATGTAGGGGTACCATATCGTAGGTGTACATATATATTGCATTAGTAGCAGCAATGACATGTCTAGGGCAAGATAGCCTGACAGAAGCCATTTCTTTTCAGACTGTTTTTGAATTCAATTATTTCTTTCTTCTAGACTGGCTGCCATCAAGGGCTACAATGCACAGTCTGCCCTGTTATTAACTTCTAATTAGAAAAAATAATATTTAGATTAATGCCTTTCCAGGAATATTTGTGTAAAACTGACCATAGAAGCCTTAGCTGAAATTTGAAACCGGCACGCCAACCGCCACTATGCAAACAAAATGCGAGAGACCAAAAGCTAGAGATATGTCGAGAGAAAGAGAGAGAAAGGGATAGAAACATAAATAGATAGAAATAAAAATAGATTGAGAGAGAGAAACAGAGAGAGAGAGAGAAAGAAATGAATCACAATTCTTGTTAAGTAATTATTGATTACCTACATGTTTCTAGAGTAACTCTGATACACGTAGGTACGCCAATATGTCAGTACAGTAATGATGAAAAATCCATTTATTTTCCACAATGTATATTTATTTTCAAACATAATCTCTTTGCTAGTCAATGCACTTAATTCACAGAAGAATATTAATCACATAGCTTAAACATTTTCAGAACAAAAATCAGTTAATACCTAACTACATACCAGGCTATTCACATAGCCTGTGGATGTAGGTAGGGAAGATAATAACAAATAAGAAATGTAGCAGCAACTAAAACAAAGACTTTATTTAAGATTTGAATCCTCAGTTCCGGGATTTGTGACATCACCGTTTCCTCGGAAACTCTAATATATTTTAAGAACATGAATGACATCGAGTTATCAATTTTGTTCTTTCACATAAATTGAAGTCAATACCAATTGTATATTTATTACTGAAATTTCAATAATTGTGGCACAAGGCCAGAGGGGAAGTGAGTTGAGGCTGTTCATCACTTTCTACTCTGTACCTAGCTTATTGGATTCACGATCAAAACACTCATTACAATTTCCTTTTTCACCACAAGAAAATATCCATCTTCCCATTCTGCACCCACCACAACACCACATTTTCTCAGGGGAACCTAAAAAAGGGAGGCAAAACCCATAAATAAATTTTTATATACATTTTTTTTTACAAATATAGACTGAAGAGAAAAATATAAAGATGTACTTCTAACAGAAATATATATAAAAGTGTACTTCTAACAGAAATATGTATAAAGGTGTCCTTCTAACAGAAATATGTATAAAAGTGTACTACTAACAGAAATATGTATAAAGGTGTCCTTTTAACAGAAATATGTATAAAAGTGTACTTCTAACAGAAATATGTATAAAGGAGTTCTTCTAACAAAATATGCTTTGTATCAATACAATCCGACTACCTTTTACATGCAAAATGACAAACGAAACTTTATATCGGACGACGAAACTTTCAGTTTTGCAATCCAATGCAGCTTGCAATTTGCATAGAAACAAACAGCATGGTATTTTATAACAAATCAGTTAGTTAAGTGCCATACGTGATACGCGCTAGGGTAATCATGTCTCGAATTTTCACACAAAGACGACGATTGGAAAAAATGGTTACTCATATGGAAGTTAGGTACAAAAGAAAACGAAAGGTTCGTAAATTTTATTTTACCCAAACGACCTTCTGATTTGACCTTCACCGAGACCATTACAATTTTAACGGACATTTTCGGAGAACAACAATCTCTGTTCAACATTCGTTACAACTGATTCAAACTAGCTAAAAACAAGTCGGATGATTTCGTTACCTACGCCGGACGTGTGAATCGCGAGTGTGAGAGATTTCACCTTCAGACACTCACAGAAGACCAGTTCAAATGTTTAATATTCATAGCAGGTCTACAATCACCCCACGATTCGAAAATACGTTCCCGACTATTAGTAAAGCTTGAAACAGACACAAAGGTAACAGTTCAGGATTTGACAACAGAATGTAACAGGTTGTTAAATTTAAGAAAAGACACCATGTTGGTTCAACAACAATCCACCTTAACTGCCCATCTTTCTCAAGTTAGTCATATTCATTCGAATGACAAACCTAAAGAAAAGAAAATTCCACCGTCTGCATGCTGGTCTTGCGCTGAATGGCACTATGCCTCTTTTGTCCATTCAAAAAACACAAGTGCCAGGTGTGCCATAAACGTGGCCACAAAGAAAAGTTTTGTCATCCTCCAACAGCCAAATCTGCTGATCATCAAACTAAGTCTGCTTATGGAACTCATAAAAAAATGAGGCAGAGGAGAAAATCACCTTCAAAACTGACTTCAAATCCCGCAGGAAATACATCAGTGTTGGTCTGAACGATTTCCCAGTTCGTTTTCAATTCGACGCAGCAACTGATATCACCCTTATCTCACGGAACACGCGGATAAAAATTGGCAAACCCGACCTCTTGAATACAAACCACATTGCCCAGAGCGCATCAGGAAATGACATTCAACTCACTGGTGAACTCAATAGTTCTGTTTCTTTCCGTGATAAACAATTCACTGGAACATGCTACGTGACAGACACAGATCGGTTTAGACTAGATTGAAGAACTTGATCTCTTCACTGTTCCATTGAAATCTGTTTTCAACACATTTTCCCTAAAGTCAGTTCAAGACATTGAAAAATATTTTACTCAGACACTTAAGTCTAAGTTTAGTGATGTTTTTCGAGAGGACCTTGGGTGTTGCACAAAACTCCAAGCCAATCTCAAGTTGAAAGCAGATAACAAGCCAATATTTAGGCCCAAACGCCCTGTCTCTTACGCAGCTCTCAATATAGTTGAAAAGGAACTGAATCGCCTCCAAGAAGCTGGAGTAATCGAGCCAACAAACTACTCCAGATGGGCATCTCCTATTTTTGTAGTCAGGAAAGTCCGCATGCTGTGCTGATTATTCCACAGGGTTAAATATTGCACTAGATGCACACCAATATCCCCTGACAATACCTGAAGACCTTTCTGCCAAGTTAAATAGTGGAATCTGTTTTGCAAAAATCGATTTTTCATATGCATTTTTGCACATGGAAGTTGATGAGGACTCCAAGGAGCTCCTTACAATCAACACCCACAAGGGTTTATTTAGATATAACCGTCTTCCATTTGGAGTCAAAGCAGCGCCAGCTATATTCCAGCAGACTATGGATGCCATGCTCACAGGTATAACCGGAGCCACAGCATTTATCGACGACATCATCGTCACAGCCACATCCCGGGATGAACTTTTACAACGACTAATCTCCGTATTCGAACGTATTCAACAATATGGTTTTCGTGTACCGGACGTCGATAAAATATCATGGATTTATTTTTGACAAAACAGGCCGACGACCGGACCCTGAGAACATTTCAGCCATCAAAAACATGCCAGCTCCAACAAACATCAAAACTCTTCGTTCTATTCTTGGGTTAGCAAACCAATACAGTTCGTTTTGCCAGAGTTACATCGGATCCGGTCTCCTCTGAATCACCTTCTAAAAAAAGAGATTACATGGAACTGGTCACCAGAATGCAAAGCTGCCTTTGCCAAAATTAAAGCTTCATTTTCTTCAGATCTTCTTCTGACACACTTCAATCCATCCTTGGACATTGTCGTAGTTTCCGATGCTTCTGACTATGGCGTTGACGCCGTGATCTCTCACATCCTTCCTGATGGCAGTCAGAAAGCTATTGCGCATGCCTCTAGGTCACTGACACCTGCAGAAAGGAACTATGGCCAAATCGAGAAAAAAGCTTTGGCAATAATATATACCACAAAGAAATTTCACAAAATGATTTACGGATGCCATTTCACCTTGGTCACAGACCATAAACCTCTGATAAGCATTTTTGGGTCAAAGAAAGGAATTCCAGTGTATACCGCCAATCGGTTACAGCGATGGGCTACCACACTCCTGGACTATGATTTCTCGATCAAGTACCTTTCAACCAATTCGACTGGACATGCAGATGCCTTATCGAGACTCATTAACAGGTACCAAAAACTGCCTGAAGATTCAGTTGTTGCAGCAATATCCTTGGAGCCAGAAATCTCTTCAATGATCACAGCTACAGTAAGGGAACTGCCAGTTACTTCCCACGTGATAAAAGAAGCCACAGCTTCTGACCCTCTACTACAGGAAGTCATCCGCTACCACCGTACCAAGTGGCCAACAGTATCCCCAAATAAACAATTACTACCATTCCTCCAAAGAAAATCTTCCTTATCCGAGGTTGATGGTGTACTTCTTTTTGCTGAACGGGTTATCGTTCCTTCATCTTTACAAGGCAGGATTATCAACCAAGGCGTCAGTCGTATGAAGGTGGTTACGTCCACTGGCCAAATAAGAATAAGCAGCTAGAAAACCTCGCACGCACTTGCACCAAATGCCAGCTATCAGCTAAATCTCCTCGGAAATCTACACTTTCTTCATGGCCTGTTCCAGATTCCTCCTGGTCACGCCTCCACATAGATTTTGCAGGACCCACCAACGGACAATCCTTTCTCGTTGTTGTAGATGCCTACAGCAAATGGCCTGAGATTATTCAATGTCCCGCATCACTTCTGAAGAAACAATTTCCAAACTCCAGAAAATTTTTAGCAGATTCGGCATTCCTGAGACTTTGGTCTCTGACAATGGCACCGCGTTTACTTCAGCCAAATTTTCCACCTTCTGTCGGGAAAATGGTATCAAGCACATTTGTACACCACCATTTCATCCACAGTCAAATGGTCAGGTTGAACGTCTTGTGGATACCTTCAAGAGAGCCCTCTTAAAACTCAATGGAGAGGGGACAACGTCAGAAATACTGGAAACATTTTTGACAAGCTATAGGTCAACACCAAACCCGTACACACCAAATGGTAGCTCACCTGCCGAATCCTTAATGAATCGGAAAATCCGATTACACATCAACGTCTGACGTCCAAAACCACAACACTCCATCAGGAGAAACACAAAAATGGAACGGCATTACAATCGCCACCATGGTTCTGTTCAAAGACAATTCTTACCCGGTCAACAAGTCTTGACAAGAGACTACCGGAAAAACATAGAAACATGGACTCAAGGACAGATTGTACGCCAAACGGGTAACGTCACTTAAGACGTAAATGTCCAAAATTCCATTTGGGTTCGACATTCCAATCAACTGAGACCATCACATCTTCCAGCAGGAATACAACAAAACCCTGCCATTCCATTGAGCATCTTGTTGGACACCTTTGACTTGCCACAGCAAACACCAGCAACTCCCCAGAACACCGAAGCTGAAACACAGGATCCAAACATCCGGAAGTCAGTTCGCACCCGCCGTCCAGCACAGCACTTGCAGGTTGATCCTCACCTGAAGTCGCACAAGCGACAAATTTAAAGGGGGAAACGTTAGGACGAATAAAACATATTCCAAGGGAATTAACCCTTTCCTGTTCCCAAACAGAGTACCTCCCTTTTTACCCCTGAAAGTGGATACACACGAGTTACGTGATCATCGAGACATTCAGACGTGGGACGCATGAGGGAACAGACTTGGAATATGGCCGTCAATGGTTAAAGAACGCATGTATGTTCTTCTGCCCTAATGTTTGTGACACACAACCCGATAACTTGGGACTGATAACGCATGTACATATTTTGTAATGTTTCTCCATGTAAAATAAATATATCTTCCAGTCAACCGTGAGTAGACATCTACTTTTCTTTCGTTCCATGCATTTTCACCATATGCTTCACACACACACACACACACACACACACACACACACACACACACACACACACACACTCGTCCACGGACCATGAATCATAATATAAATTAAGGCATTTTAGTTATGAGACAAAAACCCCATTCATAACACACACACACATATATATATATATATATATATATATATATATATATATATATAAGTAATTCAATATATATATATATAACATGTACCGTTAAAAAGATAGATTTTACTTAATTTTTTTTTAAATTTTTCCCGTATTCTTACATGTTTCATTTTTGCTGGAGAAAAAAAAACGTGTAAATCTGTTCTATAATTTTTGACTTTCCAAACGCTTTGAGCCTCTTTCTGAGCCATTTTCAAGTATGTTATTTTTCTGATGTTGTTATATCTACATGGTTGACTGTAATGTAATTTTTTTGTGTTTTAGTGTTTTTTTAAGGAGAGTTCTTCAAAGTTACCACGTGATTCACTTTGCTGGGAATCGTGTGATCGTCTGTCTATTTTTTTTTTAATTTCAAACTCCATTTCCGCTGTTAAATAATGTAAGGTTGATGGTAGGAGAAAATTTTTTGATATATTGTGCCTCTCTTATAGCGAGATATCTTTGATATGATTTAAATAGTATTTTTGTATTTTTAACCATAGACGCCTTACATGCCACCTATCCAGTTATATTAGTGAAATAAAAACATTTATTAACCCATAACTTACAAGAACCTTGGTTGAAAATACAAAAATACTATTTAAATCAAAAATTAATAAAATCTTGCTTGTCGGTCGTTTATAATGAAACATGTTTAAACAAAACATTGTCCAAATATATATATATATATATATATATATATATATATATATATATATATATATATGTGTGTGTGTGTGTGTGTGTGTGTGTGTGTGTGTAAAAATATACTCAGTTATGAGCTAAGATTAAGGACAGTATGGTTAAATAAAAAGATGACAAGAGAAAAACTGCTTTTAACTCGCCTACGCGTTTCGTCCTGTGATGTACTTTATCAAGGCAAAAAGAAAAATATAAAAGTAAATCAAGAGAAAAAAAAATATATATATAAGTAAATAATAAGATAACTAATATATATATATATATATATATATATATATATATATATATATATATATATATATATATAATCTAATGACGATTTACCCTAAGCGAACGCAGATTCGAATCCTGTCGGAGAGCGCATATTTTCTCGTATATTCAGACTGAAAATAAATAAATATATCGTTTAATAAATAAACTGAGCGTCTACTCAAATACGAGTATCCATATATATATATATATATATATATATATATATATAGTTTTAGTCATTTTCGAGGATGTTTACCGTGTTCGGTACATAACACATACCACTACTCTACATCATACATAACATCACATACACGTAAAATAACATTCTTCCTCAAAAATGGCTAAAAGTATAGCCGAAAGCGCTCGGATAAACAAAATATTTGGACAATTTTTACATAATTTATGTCCTCAAAAAGAAAAACTCATAGGATCACATGGAAAATGACATTAAAAACTTAACCATCACAACTTTTCTGTCGTCTTTAATGAAACCTGCATAAAAAAGAGATTGCTCTCTAAATATACAATATATATATATATATATATATATATATGTGTGTGTGTGTGTGTGTGTGTGTGTGTGTGTGTGTGTGTGTGTGTGTGTGAAATGTATTCGAAACAAGTGGAGATAATGTGACAAAGTGAAAAAACGATTTTTAGCGATTTGTATTAGGCTCGGCTACTTCGGTTATAATATATAAATATAAAACATACTTAAAAAAATGAAATCATACCTCAACCAACATGCTATCCCTTGGATTTTTTAAAAGATATTTAAATCATTCGTTTTTTAAAATAATCTCTGAAGAAGCTTGTTAAATATTAAAAACACTTTTTCCACCTGTTCTTTACTTGTTCTATTCATTTTGTCGGATTCCAATCCATATATTCAACTCATATATATATATATATATATATATATATATATATATATATATATATAAAACAGCAATGATTAATTCATTCGTTGTGGTGCAGTGGATGTCGGCTCAGAACGAGACAATCATAGAGAGCCGAGTTCGAATTCTACTTGAATTCGTTGCATTTACTTACGCGCAAATACCATATTAACTGTTGCTTCTCCCTCAAGCTATGGATTAAATAGCAGGACAGATTAGGTTTTATAGCCTTGTTTGGCAACCAGTCTACCACAGAACATAATCGCAACCTACTGTGTAAGTAATGTGAAAACTCTTGTGGAAAAATCTTTTACCCAGTCAGTCATGTCTTTTTCGAGACATGATCGCCCAAACGTGTATCACGTACGGCACTTAACTGACTGAATGTGTAATAAAGAAGATTGTTAAAAAGTAATTGGTTCATTTTGTTTTGGTGGGACACTAGGAAATTTATTTTTCGACAAGGCAATCTATTCACTTTTAAAGTTCCTTAACAAAAGTATTCTAACATTATTATTTTTAATCCGATTATTCAACTCAATGTCCTGTCAATCTCTGCTGACACCAATAACTAACATGTTTTTTGATGATGTAACAATTATCATTTTTTTCTGGTTGGCTAAGATTATAACCGGAATAACACGTCACTAGGATGTTTCCAGCTTTCTGTCTCTTTCTACTTTATCTCTCTTTTTTATTTTATTTTAAACAGACCGCTCGTTATTTCATCCAACGCTCCATAGACAACATAAAGAGACAACTCCAATACACGCCACAAATTTACGACAAAGAGAGCCCAGGGAGGTGGGTAGAAATCTGATAGCTATATTAGGGAGATGACCTGGGCCCCCATAAAGCGAAAGCCCCATTCTCTTGCCCAAATTACTCAGCCTCGTGTTTATACGTTCGCATGATACATCACACTTCCTACCGGTCGACTACTTACGGTGACGGGTCGTAAACAGGGCATAGTCAGTTGATTAGATCCACTCAGTCAGAGTCGACTTGCGTCCAATGTAACATAACGACTGGAAAATAAGTAGACTTTTTTTTTTAATCAGCACGTAGTTTGCTTTTTGCTTCTTTCTTTCTTTTCTTTTCTTTTATTTTTTGTTCTTCTGTCTAATTCTATCTTTGTCTATACTTCCATCGTCTCTCCTTGGCACTTTCCCAGCCATGAAATCCATCCGATGCGCACAATCAGTGCGCAAAAGACATGACCATTTCCGGTTTGGGCGTGTACGGACATATATCAAACGGCTGGTAGTCATGTAGTCGTGAGGGTAAATTTGTTCCCTTCGCCGTCTGATATCTTCATATCTAGTTTGTTTGGGGAGATTTACTTTTTATTCTTTTAGTCTTATGGCTCCTTGAGGATGTTCTCGTTGGGAAGAGATTGTAATCTTGTCACTCCTGTCATCGGTATCCATTTAGTTGATGCTAAAAGAAGATGAAAAGACAAATTGAATGGCCGAAAATGGTTATAGAAAATGTCGAGGTTGGTGATAAAGGAAATTACAAAACAACAATGCTCACTGAAAGTGTATAATAGATTAGTTTTAACGCCAATTTTCTTCTGTTTTTGTTGGAGGCAGTCTTCATGTAAAAGTAGGATCTCATAATCGGTTCTCCACCTTTCATGTATGACAAGAACTCAAGAATAGTCTGATAAATCTTGATGATACTTGATAAATTCATATTGTGGAATTTATTCTGACTAAATTTGCTAGGTCTGCTGCCACGAAAGGTGTCAAACTAGACAATTTTTCTCTCTTAAATCTATCTTAAGTATGTATAAGTCTACCATCCGTCCATGTCTAAAATACTGCTGCCACATATGGTTCGGTGCTTCTGATTTATATTTAGAGATTATTGATAAAGCCCAAAGACGTATCAGCAATATTATTTGTCCTGACCTGGCCGCTCGGTTTCATTCACTTTTTTAGCCCCGTAAAGTTGCTTCCCTGTAACCGTAAGTTCTATGCTAACAGTTAATTTTCTCACGTTTCTCGCTTATAGAACTCTCTTTCAGTTTCTTGCTTTCCAGTCAATTTTGATTTTCAAATATTTAAATGCAATGTCAATCGTTATCTACTGTCTTCTTGATTACTCTTTTATTTTTTCTCGCTCTTTAATAATGCTTCTGTTTTCTAATTAAAAATTAAATTCATTTTTACTGGCTTTACTTCTGTACATGGTGAATTTAAATTTTTTTTTTTAATGAACAAGTTCGTTGTGGTGCAGTGGATATCGGCTAGAAACGAGAAATCAGAGAGCCGAGTTCGAATTCCATTTGAATTCCTTGCATTCACTTACGCACAAATACCCTTAGGAAAGGTATTAATCCGTCTTTTCCCTCCACTTATGAGTTAAATAAATAGAACAGACTGGGTTCTATAGTCCTGGCTGGCAACCAGTCTACAACTGAAAGCAATTTCAACCTATTAATCTTCTGCCCAGTCAGTCATATCTCTTTCAAAACATGGTCGCACAAGCGTGTATCACGTATGACACTTAACTGATTGATTGTTTGAGAGTTCACACAGAACAAAGCAAATTTTTCATGAAAATAGTCTTAGTTACTGACAATGAAATCAAATAAAGAGAAATGGCAATAAAGGCTATAGAACCCAATCTGTCTTGATATTTAACCCATAGCTGGAGGGAGACGCGATGGATTAATACTTTTCTCAGGGGCATAAGTGAACACAACGAATTCAACTGGAATTCGAAACCGGATCTCCGATTTCTCGTTTCGAGCCGATATCCACCGTACCACAACACACATCATAGATATATTAAACTCATGCATAAAGAAATAAGAGAACTGATAGGATAAAAAACATACTCCCCAACAGGATGTATAATACGAAAGGATGGAACGATCATATTGGAGAAAGAGGAAATACACCAGCGATGGAAAGAATATATAAAAGATCTTTTCTACGACAAGAGAGAGCAACCGACAACACACAAAGATGTGGACGTGCCGGAAATATTAAAGTTCGGAGTGGAAGCTGCAATGGCCATACTGAATAGAAACAAAGTAGCCGGACCAAACGGCATTGTAATAGAGATGCTGACAGCCCTGGATTAATTCAGCGTAGAGAAAATTACAGAAATAATAAATGAAATTTATAACAGTGGTGTAATACCGGACGACCTATGCAGGTCAATTTTCATAGCACTGTCTAAGAAGCCAGGTGCAAACGAGTGTGAACTCCACCGAACAATCAGTTTGATGAGCCACATAACAAAACTCATCGTCCGAATCCTAATGATTAGAGCGAGAAGCAGAATCAGGCCAGAGATAGGACAAGAACATTGCGGGTTCGTCAAAGACACTGGAATAAGGAACGCTATATTTATTATTAGGATGCTATACAAAAAGGCAATACAAATGAAAAAGGACATGTACCTATGTTTATCGATTTTGCGAGGGCATTGGACAAAGTACGCGACAAAAAATTGATATAAATGCTTAGCAACCTCGACATATTTGAGTAAGACATAAGAGTAATTAATAATAACTACTGGAAGTAAACCACCTACATACGGACAGGTAATGAATTCAGCAGATCTACAAAAGATAGAGCGTAAGACAAGGATGTGTCTTTTCACCGGATCTATTGAATTTGTACAGCTAGACTATTCTGAGGACTCTAGAAGTTATGCCAGGGTTCGTCATCGGATACCACAATCTGAACAACAGAAGGTACGCAGATGATACAGTGCTGATAACAAGCACGGAAATGAAACTAAAAGACCTCCTACAGAAGGTAGCTGTAGAGAGTGACAAGAAAGGACTACAAACAAACTGAAAGAAAATCGAATGCATGGTCATCAGCAAAAAGAGCAGCACAAAATGCCAACTACAGGTGGGCGACACTAAAATCAAGCAGGTACAAAACTTTAAATACCTGGGAAGTCTTCTAACAGAAAACGGAAAGTGCGACACAGAGATCTGAAAGCGAATTGACATGGCGAAGGAAGCATTCCAGAAGCTGAGTAGAGTATTAAGAGAAAGGAAAAATTAACTAGAAACAAAGAAGAGAGTACTGGATTGCTATATGAAGTCACTTCTTCAATATGGCAATGAATGCTTAATAATCTCATCGAAGATGAAGAAAAACCTTGATGTAACTGAAATGTGGTTCTACAGAAGGATGCTGCGGATACCATGTATCGAGCATGTGAGCAATGATGATGTTTTGGAAAGGATGGAAACAAAAAGGAAATTAATACTGAGCATCAGGAAGAGACAGCTAAAGTTCCTGTGACATAAAATGAGGAAGGAGGGCTTGGAGAATCTGATACTCACAGGCCTGATAGGTGGATGGCAGAACGCGCGTTGCGTGATGTCACAGGAGAAAGCATACTAAGAGCCACCAGAGATAGGGAGACGTGGAAAGCCATGATCGCCTACGTCCTGAAAGGACAAGGCACATAGAAGAAATGTTATATTCATGAAAAATGTTTAAAATAGTTTACTCTTTAAAGAAGTCTATCAGAACATTGCAAAATAACTTTAGCTACAGCTTTTGT
Organism: Ascarosepion bandense; assembly: GCA_037127315.1. Classification (NCBI taxonomy): domain Eukaryota; kingdom Metazoa; phylum Mollusca; class Cephalopoda; order Sepiida; family Sepiidae; genus Ascarosepion; species Ascarosepion bandense. The sequence continues at coordinate 13,017,136 of JBBBDQ010000256.1, forward strand.
TTATGTGCCGTGTCCCTTCAGGACGTAGTCGAACATGGCCTTCGACATCTTCCTCTCCCTTATAGCTTTTGTCTTTTGGTTATTTCTCTAAAACCCTGTTCTACCATTTATTTACTCAAGCTCATCAAGTATGTTTTGCGCTGATTTCCTCTTTTCCCTCAATCTTTCCGGGGAGTATCAGATTTTCCAAGCCTGCCTTCCTCATTACGTGTCTCATAAATTATTCATGATTTTAAGAATAAGTTTCCTTTTAGTTCCCATTTTCTCGTCGTTGCTCATACGTTCGATCCATAGTGTCCCCAGTATAGAAAGCATTAATATATGTTAAAAGCAAACTTTCACTACAGTTGAACATAAAGAAATGGTACCGATGAACTTCCCAGGTACTTCGTTACGATAATTCGTTTTGCAATACTGGTGATAATGATGATGACGCCAGAGTAAATATTATGGTGCCGGGCTAGGTAGAATTGACAGTCTGAAATAAAATTATAACGCTCTTCAGGCGTTCGCGATCAAATTCGCCTATTGGATGCGCTAACCTCGCGCAAAAAAAAAAATTAAAGTACTTTTATTTGTTGAAAAAGTACATTTTATGTGGTCAAAAAAAGAAAAAAGGTAATCTCCGAAAAGCCTTCCTCAAGGGATTCAAATTCAAGTTTCATTGGAATCTATTTCTTTGTTCCAACGCTACAGTATTTACTTAAATGATCACTGATTTATTGATTTCTCCCCTTGTTTAAAAATCCGGTAACAATTACGGCGAAGAAAACTAAAAATAATGACAAGCATGAACAGAATAAAACTGAATAAACATCAGTCAGTTAAGTGCCATACGTGATACACGCTTGGGCGATCATGTCTCGAAAGAGACATGACTGACTGGGCAGAAGATTATCCCGCAGTAGGTTGCCATTGCTTTCTGCGATAGACTGGTTGCCGACCAAGGCTATAGAACCCAATCTATCCTGTTATTTAACCCATAACTGGAAGGAATAGACGGATTAATACCTTTCCCAAGGGTATTTGCACGTAAGTGAATGCAATGATTTCAGCTGGAATTCGAACTTGGCTCTCCGATTTCTCGTTCCGAGCCGATGTCCAATGCACCACAACGCACAACGAATACACATAAAGAACCTAAAATTAGAAAATATTTCATCATAAATTTCCCGAAATATGCAATCTTTCATGCATTTCGGGATCACGCCTGACAAATTTACTTAACAGTTAGCGAATTAGGGGACATTTGAAAGAACCATGTTATCTCGATTTTTAATTGACTTTATCTTCAAGAATAAACCTTTTCAGAAAAAAGTTGTAGTTATCGAAATTAAGCATCGCTTGGTTTTCCAAAATTGCCCAGTACAACAACCCACTTCGGGATAATTTGATGTTTACGGTTTTATAGAATTAGATTAAAGTGAAAACGATAAACAAGATATATAAAACCATCCGCAGATAGGCCTGTTATGGTGTATCACAGCTCTTCGGTTCGGCTAGATTAACCGTTTTGCCTCAAGTAAATATATATATATATATATATATATATATATATATCTGTGTGTGTGTGTGTGTGTGTGTGTGTGTGTGTGTGTGTGTGTGTGTATTGTGTATTGTGTATTTAAGCAGAAATCTCACTTTTATGCAAGTTTCATTAAAAATGACAGACAAGGTGTTATGGTTATATATATATAAGCAATCGGCTGCTGTCTAACCGTACTGATGAGCTGTGATACAGCAAAACAGATCTGACTGCGGATGACTATTTACGCTCTCACACCCTGATTGAGCACTATGGAAGAATGGTAGACTTTGAAAAACAGTAGCTACTCTGGCGTGTACGCATCGCTCATTCAGTAAAATGAATTAGAGCACTCTGGCTATTGGGCGTGTATAATGATAATGTATACGCTAAAAAGTCTACCTTCTTCTACCGAGCGCCCATAGCCCAGAGGTAGAATCGCCGACTGACGCCCATTCGGTCGGGTTTAAATCCTGAGTTAAAAATTAATCGCAGTCTAACCGTACTGATGAGCTGTGATACAGCGAAACAGATCTGTCTGCGGATGACTATATATATATATATATATATATATATATATAACCTTTCATGTGATCTTATAATTTTTTCTTTTCAGAACGTAAATTATATAAGAATTGTCAAAATGTTTTATTTTTCCAAGCCTTTCCACCTATTTAGACATTTTATATTCTGAAAACAGTGAGCTGTGTTGACATGTTCATAGTTCCTATTATTAAGGATTATGGATTTTTCATTTTTATTATTAATGCTTCCATCAATTTTAGCCTTTTTTTATATGTGGATGACGCTATTATATTTGTATTATCAACGAGTTTGTTATGGATAGAGTTTGATAGGTTTCCATGTTATGGATAGGGTTTGATAGGTTTCCATGTTATGGATAGGGTTTGATAGGTTTCCATGTTATGGATAGGGTTTGATAGGTTTCCATGTTATGGATAGGGTTTGATAGGTTTCCATGTGCATTTAAATGAGATCTAATTGAGTTATGGTCAGAGGGATAAAACGTAGTTTGTCTTGTTAAACAAGTCGTAGTAAATCCAATTTAATTATATATGAGAAAACGAGAAAGAGAGCGAGCGAGAGAGAGAGAGAGAGAGAGAGAGAGAGAGAGAGAGAGATCTAACGTGCTTTGGCCTCGAAGAACCTCCTGATCAAGCAAAGCCTGCTTTTGAACACAGACATTTCCCCAATCGGCAAATAAATATTTCTGCTCAGTATCGTATCCTCTCGAAAAAGACAGTTTTTAAGAATGTTTCTTTAATTTATTATTCCGAAATATTTTAATTTATTGCTTAAACGTTATTTTTAATGGATACTCATATTTTAGTAGATGCTATGTCTTTTATTTTATTTATTAAACGGTATATTTATTTATATCTCTCGGCTTGAGTATTAGAGAAATCTTCGAAAAATATGCATTCTGCTGCATATATGTGTGTGTGTGTGTGTGTGTGTGTGTGTGTGTGTGTGTGTGTGTGTGTGTGTGTGTGTGTGTGTGTGTGTGTGTGTGTGTGTGTGTGTGTGTGTGATTATTAAATAGTTATTGGTCAGAATCAGAATTAGACTAGTAAGCAATTATATTAAAAAGTGCTCAATAAATATTTAAAGAAACATTTGACATGTACAGCTTTTAATTATAATCAGTTGATATAGGTACCTCTACTCATTCTCTGAAAAAACAGCATAGCACGATGTCAAAAGGGTTTTAACATCAAAATATTTTTGTTATTATTAAGAGGAAAGGTTTTTGGCTGGGTTTTCTGTTTGTTTTGTTTTGTTTGTTTGTTTTTTTGTTTGTTTTTGTTTTTGTTTTTGTTTTTTGCTTTTTGTTTGTTTTTGTTTTTTGTTGTTGTTTTTTTATTATTTCAATTTTTTTAATCCTTTCTAACACGTTCGAAATTTTGGTTAATTTTTTTTTTCTTCAGCGATTCATTCAATGTTTACTTGAGGTTACTCCTATGGCAAACGAAGTATTACGCAACATTAAATTTGAAATTCTTGCAAAAATTTCCGGACTTATTTGAAAATGAATGAAGTTGTTAATACAATTATCATTTTTAGAAAATATTGTTTAAAATATTTTTTGCATCTATTAATCCCTCTTGTAATTAATTTTATAAAATTTCAAGAAATTCAATGCTGATTACAAATCTTGTTTTGTTAGTTAAAAGCAGGATTCCTTAGGGAATGTAAATCATCTAATGTTTTTAAGTAGCCAATTTTCCGAATATCTGCTCCGAATAGTAAAGTACAAACTGCGTTAAAACTACGCCATTTTTAATTTAGATCAACTTTTAATTGATTTTATAAATAATATATATTAAGGAATATAATATTCTGAAGAAAAACATTTTCGATGAAAAATGAATTTTAATAAGAATTGTTTACATTTTTTCTTTGCTAATTATGATAATTTATAAAGTTTCAAACTTCTTTTAATTTCTTCGAGTCACTCCGTGTCTTCGGTTATTGATTTTTCAAGTAAAGACTATATTTACAAATGAAAAATTAAAAAGCGTAATACATATCATTCAGCATTATGGTTTTAAAATAATTTTTAATATTTTATGTTAAATTGCATATTGTTTTTAACTATCAAAAGTTATAAGAGACTTATCATTAAAAGGTCACGTGTTTCAAGGGTTGTTCCCCTTACGAAACGTTCACTTAGGTTTCATAAATTTATGTCAATTCTGGTCAACCATACTTAGCCAGATGCGTGAAATGATTGATGACAGGCTGTCATAACTTATTTCAAAGGTCAAAAAGGTTAGACCTACTTGATTAGAGAAATACTTTTATTCTAAATTTCATGCTATAAACAAGTAATATTTGTTTTAAATCAGATTAATTAAATTTGCTAAATTCAACTTCAAGTTTTCAAAAACAAGATATCACAAATGTATATTTTATTTTTACAAAATTTTTAAAACCGAGAATTAACTTTTGTTTACAGATGTGTCGATCGCTTAAAAATAGCCGAAAAATTACAAAATTAGTTTTATTATTTTTTATTTTTGAAAATTCAATTTAAAAGTTCGGTATCGAAAATGAGTGAGGTACCTAAGTTAATATATAACGCCGGACAATACTGAAAGGTTAAAACCATGATAGCGTAATCGGCTGATTTTCATAATTTTAATATCTAAACTTATTTATAAATGGAACTTTGTGTGTGTGTGTGTGTGTGTGTGTGTGTGTGTGTGTGTGTGTGTGTGTGTGTGTCCGTTACCTATAGACTCCGAAACGGCTGAACCGATTTTCTTGAAAATTTACACAGTTGTACTATGAGCGTCTGCGAGTGTTTTTAGCTAGGTTTTGTTTCGAGGTACCCCCGATAAATATCGAAAATCGATAATCGAAAAAATCGGGTTATAGAAAGAGTGGTCCGATTTTAATCAAATTTGATAAACTCATAGACAAAGACATAAGAAACGATATTCAGAAGTTTCAAAGTTGCAGTTCTTACAATAGTGCATAAAATCAATAATATATATAAGGCAAGATGTGTGTGTGTGTGTGTGTGTGTGTGTGTGTGTGTGTGTGTGTGTGTGTGTGTGTGTGTGTGTGTGTGTGTTTATCTGCCTGTATGCCTGTATTTTTTTCAGCCCTTTTAGTTTAGTTTTTACCTCGGGTTTGGCTCTAAGTAGGTATAATTGTAGTTCTTAGTCTCAGCCATTTACTCAGAGGACTTATTTAGCCTTCAAAATTCAGTTTACGAAGAAAAAAACGTATTTGATATTGATATCAGGAAATCAAGATTTGACTTACATCCATTCATTTTTCTTGCAGTCTACGGTTTCGCTTTAACTGGAAACAACTATTGCTTTTTAGTCTTTCATGCCAACGTCCAAAGAATTCTGAGCTCCAGGACCATGGATTAGTTTTAAAGCTTTCATTACACCCGAGCAACGCCGGGTTATACTGCTAGTATATATATATATATATATATATATATATATATATATATATATATATATAGTGGACTCTCTTATCGTAAATGATAAGGGTCAGCAGTGTATGGTGGCCTTCGTTTTACACTTATGCATGGAATGCACTAATGTTGAGCTATTGGCCATCCAGGTATCGATCAACCTGCACAATGTTTAAAATGGTCAGTTGCATGTGCGACACAAAGCACACTCTCTCTATATCAAAACAACATAGCCCATACAGGTGCACTGTGTGCTACGCGTTAGATGTTTGTGATGATCGCATGTTATATTATCTCGAAGTTTAACCTCCCCGGGGCCTTAAATACATTGGGTTGTACATTTGTCCTGAGTATGACATAAACTGCAACCAATGGTGTGGCTCTAAATTTACTAGTCATTGGGGAATGTGGAATTACCCAAAAAATGCTATTACTCCTATGTCCACTCTAGCCCAGAGTAATAGTACCTATTAGGATCCCATCTATGGTTTAAATAGTTTGTATGTGTGCCTGTGTGTGCGTGTTTGTTATGTGAATACACTCAGTGTGTGTGTGTGTGTGTGTGTGTGTGTGAGGGACGGCTATGTAAATATGTATTGTGAGTGTGGAATATTTGCATCATGTATATGTGTGTGTACATGATTGTGAGCTTTTCGAAGCCTGAGCAAAGTCATCATGGCCGCTCCCAAGCCACCAGCCCTCGTACCAGAGACGGTAAACTCTGACATCAAAATCCCTTGTGTATACTGTAGGTCCACCATGCACTCCCCAATAGATAGATAGATAGATTGATTAATTATTTATTTGATTACTTAGTTTTTGCTCATAATTAAATTAGACCAGTACACAGTTGTATTAAAAAGTGTTCAATACAATTATATTGTAGAACCTTTGAATATTTCTCATTTATAAACGAGTTATTACGCAACCCAGGTTTCTAACCTCTGGTGTTTTCAGGTGATTTACAATAATTGATTTTACCGTTTTTTTATGAACGCGCAATTTTAAAAATTAGAAATTATAACGTTTTCTAATTTTAAAAATTGCTCGTTCATAAAATTCCCGTTACGTGAGCGTTCTTAAAAAACGGTAAAATCAGTTCTTGTAAATCGCCTGAAGACACTAGATCGTAGAAACCTGGGTTGCGTAATAACTCGTATATATATATATATATATATATATATATATATATATATATATATATAATGATGCTCACCCTGTACAAAGCCCAAGAGCCACTCGAGGTAGTGTATTACAGAGTACGAGGCACAGCTTTTGAGGGTATGTGGGGAGGATAACTGTTAACTCTAGACGAACAGGTTAAGATTGTAGTGATCGGGAAAGTCCACAAATCAGCAATTCGTTGAAAGAAATGCTCGAGTGGAACTCAAGTCTCATCACTGGAATACGAAGGGAATGAGGGTGGTTCGCTACAATGTGAGAGTCTTAACGGTAAATGTTAGAACTGGTGGAGTTAAGGAATGTACTTCGTCAGAAGACTTTCCATAGTAATAGCGATAGAGCAGCGAGAGGCTTGCGACGTTCTGTCTGTGGGAAACATGTCAGGTGGAAAATAATTCATCACACACAGGGACACTAAGACGCTCTTAGACTATTCCAAGACTGGTAACTGAGGACTATGCAGCTTCTGTCCATATATAACAGCAGTACTCTATGCATGGATATGCGTTGTAGTGCAATGGATATCGACTCGGAACGACGAATTGGGTAGCCGAGTTCGAATTCCAGTAGAATTTCTTGCATTCACTTACGCACAAATACCCTTGAGAAAGGTATTAATCCGTCTCTTCCCTCCAGTTATGTGTCAAATACCAGGACAGATTGGGTTCTGTAGCCTTGGCTAGCAACCAGTCTACAGCAGAAAGCAATGGCAACCTACTGCTGGATAATCTTCTGCCTAGTCAGTCATGTCTCTTTCGAGACATGATCGCCCAAGCGTGTTTCACGTATGGCACTCAACTGACTGACTCTAATTTAGGCCTGATCTGGCTTTTGTAATGATATTGGATATCAGAAGTCAGATACTTAGTCGGGGATCGATCATTTTTTTAAGCTAGGAGTCGTATGTACAAGTTCCACATGAGGTCTGGGTTGAGTTTAAGTCCCAATAGACGCTCAAAGCACATAGCCTCCCTGATAGAACACCCGTTCATTGCGATAGGTAGAAGGTTACAGAGTAAGTGGCACAGTTTTCTACAATATGTGTGGGCATAGTGGGTCTTTTCATTACTATGATAGCGCTGAGGACATCTATTATAGAGCGATAGTTAGAAAGCTAATATTAGTGAATTTGATACTCACAGGGTAACCCACAAATGTAGTCATGTATCATACTAAGCTTAACTAAGTACATTTCATTTGGGGTATCGTTAGAATGTTGCAGTACCCTTGACCTTTTTAGACGTTAGATTTCTCTAAGTAAACTATGGCTACTGAAGAGAAGAGCCCATTGTTATGAGTTGAAATATTATCTTTTTCTTCGATGTAACTTCCAGCTCTTGAGATGAATTCACTGATATCTATATTTGTTCCACTTGATCGAATTATACACAGATCAGTTGTACATTTTAATACTAATTTGGAAAGTTCGGATTTTACTAGTACACACATTTATAAACTACACGAAAAGTTCGGCACTAATTAAATTGACTCGTAAAAAATAAAAGAACCTAGTTCCAATTTCAGTTGAGGTTGTTTATATCCACTTACTACCCTTGGGAAATGTATGAATCCCCCCCCCCACTAGCTATTGGTTAAATAGAAGTATTTTTTAAATAAATTATTATTATCTCCAAAATATTTTTACCATCTCAAAATATTTTCTGGTTTTAAATAACCTGAAAAAGATTGATAAGCCGTAAAAAAGCAAATCAATCAATCGCAAAAAATAGGGAAAAATGTTATTTTTACAAATATTGTAGAAGGGTGACCTGCTCATAATATAAATAGTGTAAAATCGATTCCTCACTTTTAAAGAGTTATCTGTAGTTTGTTTTTATTAGCAAAAGTCAACTTTGAAACTATGTTTCATCATTTATAACTGTGTACGAATTGGGAAAAGAACAAGATCAGTACTTTTTTTTGAAAACTCGGGGATCGATTTGACACTGTATTTGTATTAGGAACACGTACTCCTTCTAAAATGATAGAAAACATCAATATTTTTCGATTCTGATAAATGTCATTGCTTGATGAAGATCTAATGAATGCTAATCTATAAAAACTGGTTCCTAATAATGTTAGCCTATTTTTAGATTTGTGAGACAATTAAATTTAGTAGTGCTGAATCTTGATAAGATCTATATGATACAAACCCTATATCATCCATCAACTAACTAAAACACACAAAGTATACTTGCACACCTGCAAAATCGGATCCAAACGACTAAAAGCATTTTGGAAAAACCCAACTAAAACACACAAGGTAAAATTGCACACCCGCAAAAGTGGATTCAAACGACTAAAAACATTTTGGAAAAACCCAGACCAAGAAAAATTCACAAGTCAGTGTGAAAAGCAAAATTCTGGATCTTGATTGGATTAGAAATAGAAAATTCATATAAGACGTTTTTTCACACTTAAAGAAGAAAATTCCCGCTGGAGCCAGCAACATGAGAAACTTCACTATTTAAACCACAGTCCGTGACCGGTCAAATTCAGTCCAGCATTGAAGAGGTTAACTGATGGACCTTGTGGCAATGTAACAAAAGAAATTTCAAAAGCAGTCAGAATGGGAACGGTATCTGATACCATCTCACAATGTAAGAAAGAAACTTCAAGCTGACTCGATCCCGTCTCGTCGACCTCTTCTTCCAATTCTCTTTTCTTCTTTTTTACTCCACGCCGCCAAAGAGAACAACAACAACAGCAGCAACAGCAACAGCAACAAGACACTCTAAGTACAATTTCTTTATTTGTTTTCACCTTCTTTCTTTATTTTGTTTCACTGTCGCCAACTTAACGAAAAAGGGAAAAGAACATATAACTATACATTCTGCTACTATCATTATACGCCAGGGACACTTAGCTACTTGCTACTATCAAACTATGAACTCTAAACTTCTGCGGACATTTTAAATACTTACATTTCGCTTTGAACAATTTTAACAACAAAACTGCATTCTCAATGAATATTTTTCTCCTCACAATAATATATAGTATCCAGTACTATTAACAAAATTCTACTTATTTTTTCAACAACCTGATAATATCTTTAAATGCGAGAGTTGTCGGCTACGTTTGGAAGTGGCCTTGTACCAGACATGGCCGACACTCCTACAAATCCAAAGAAAAACCAGTACTATTATTGGTCCTGATCTGGCGGCTCAGCTTCAGTAACTTATCGACAACACTAACGTTGCCTCTCTGTCTTTTATAAATACTTTCATGTTAACTGTTCGATTGAGCTCTTCACTTTGGTAACTAGACTTTATGAATTTAATCGAAACAATTGACTGGCGTCGGGATTTTATCAATTTACAATTGAGCTGACTAGACGTTTGCCGTGGGTTCTATGCTGACAGTTTGTCTTCTCGCCCTTCTTGCTTGTGGAACTCCCTTTCAGCTCCATATTTTCCAGCCAACTTTAATCTGCAAAAATTTAAATGTAATGTCATTCGCTATCCACTTTTTTTTCTGATTACTCTTTTCTCTTACCGCTCATTATTAATGTTTCTGTTTCTAATTCTTTCACACCCTGTAATTCCTTGCGTTTTAATGGTTTTACTGCCTTGCTTGGGGTGACACTGATTAAAAAAATACTTAGTGTATTTCAGAGTGCTGTCGGGGTCGTTAGAAGCATACAGTTGAAGTAGATTTTAGAAGGAATCGGATATCCAAATCAAACAAGAAAGAAGAGACAAACCTCCACTACTCTTCAAAAGACTGAACAGATGCGCGAACCGGCCGATAGGCGAATGCATCCACTCCCATTAAGTAGAACTTATACATACGATCAATAGGTAAATATGCGGAATAAATGGTCAGCTTCTTGTAATGTTCCAGAAAGTACCTGTTTATACGCCTTCTGTCTTGCTTTACCTTTACAGAAGTTAGACCAGACCAAACATGAAGTATTACTAGAGCTGCTGAATCCTCTATTCCCAGTCTTACAAGAGTTCAAAAACGTTTAACTGACATTGTGTGTTGATCTATTTTCCACTCTACAAACTCTTTCCCTGCAGGTGCATTGTCACATGCTTATCGCTACTTTATTGCTTCTTCTATGGCAAGTGTTCTTACAAACTCCATTCTTTGGTGCCACCAGCTGAGACTTTTACCGTTAAAAAATCGCCTTGATATATCCACAGGGTTGAACTAGCCTCATTCTGTACTCATTTATTTGTGGGGAAGAGCGTCTCACTTTGAAAGATTCTTCCTAAGAACCGCTACATTGTACATTCTCGAGTTGACATTTCTCCGAACACCAAAATTGTAACCTCATGAAGTTTAGGATCAATCGTTATCTATCAAGCCATCTTTTATAATCTTCACTTTTTACTCCCTTCTTTAACGTTCATATAACGCATCTCATTCAGCTATACTATAGCTGAATGATAGTATAGCTATACTATAGCTATACTATACCCTGTTATGTTCTAATTACTAACATATGGCGATTATAGTTTTTAGAAAATACAGTACTTCCTTGATTTACGGGATTTAGATTATCCGGCCGTGAACATACAATATACGAGATCTCACCTTTCCCAACAAAGCTAATGTAATTACAATGTTAAGTATTTTTTTAAAAATCAGTAAATACGATAGAAAGCTGGATGAGGTCGACTAGTCTGTCTTTTTTTTTTTTTTTTCCTATAATTAAGCAGTACATTTTAATTCTCCACCAGTGTAGATGTTCCAGAAATCTTGTTTGGAAAATATCTACCTTCCGGCAGGATTCGAACCTGCATACTCCCATATACAGGGAAGATGTCACTAGAAGATCTGGTGTGTTTTATCACTCAACTACAGAAGATATTGTAACCAAAGTCCGAATTAAGCTTTTTGAATACATATTTTCGTGATTTCTTTTGAAAACATCTGTCTCTAATGTAAACAAACACAATCGAAGACAATGTTACGAAATTGTACAGAAATTTACGAAATTGTACGGAAATTTACGAAATTGGTATTAACCGACATATTTCAATTTATTTGTTTTGAATATTATTATTAATGGATGCTCGTATTGGAGGCGATAGTTTGTATTTTCTATAATTAAACAGTACAGTTTAATTATCCATCGGAAGATAGATATTTTCCAAGCAAGATTTCTGAAATATCTACGACCGAGGAAAAATATTCTGTATCTTATCATGTCATGAGTCCTATAACTCAATATGGTCGTAGAGACAACACATGTAACGTAGCTCAAAAATCAGGGTGTATCTAAGACAATATAGCCTGACGGTGCCCATCCCTCTTCAGGCTGGCTGTGAATTTAGTTTTGTTTCTCTCAAAAGCTGGTTGTCGGGAGAAGAGACCGATTCATATATCATTCCGAAGGGGTCTTTTTGCGAAAAAATATTTTAAAATATACAATAATGATATCAAAAATATCCTTCTTTCAGAAGGGTATTTTTACGAAACTCGGCCGGAATTTGAACTCAGGCCACTGATTTTCTTATTCCTTGTCGCTAACCGCGCAGTCGATCTGCCCTTAGAACATGTAAAATATACCTTTTCTGAAATGATCTTGCAAGTAAAAGAAAATGTAACTTATAACACTATACTGTATTCTTTTGTTAAATAGTAACAATATTAGACGTGTTCTCAGTCCGTAAAATTCAGTGTCACTACAAAAGTGATATCGTGTTTTACAGACCGAAAACACGTCTGATCAATCTTGGCAGGACGTACAAATCGATACTGACTGATAAACGGAGAAGATATTTACTCAGCTTAGCCTATTCTCGTAAAATTCGTTTTCGTATGAAACTATCATCCCTCTTTTTGACAATTATTAGATTTGATTTATTTCTAATATATGTTTCCTGCTTTTTCCAAAATGTCACACTTTTGGCACGACAGCATTTTTAATAATCAAGTTCTGTCTGGAAATGATAAACCCATTTAATATTAACGAAACACTGCGTACATTCGGTAATAGCGCATATCACGATGACCCTAACGTCACTTCTACTTTGCAAAACTGTCTACAAAATTCCTCTTTCGGAATCGATATCAGCAACATTGACGTGCTCTCCTTAATCTCGTCCAGGGTTTGAAATCTACTTTTCAACATATTTGTTTTGTGAAAAGCGGATGTCACGGAAAACCAACTCTGAATTTCAGAGTTGGGGGTTTTCATTTACCAAAAATAAAGTACGCGAGACGTTAAGAATGGATAGTTACGATATTTAAAATAGTTGAATAATTTCCGGACATACATTGTACAAAAAAAAATGAGTTCGTCATTCAGAAATGTTTGCCAATCTGATCTTGCATTTTGTTGTCCAGTAAATGAGTTTGTTCTTCAAAAAGTCAAGAGAATGAGAAGATTGTGTTGCGCCAATCATCCAAGTGGAGAAAATTAACATTTAAAATAACTTTCTACCTGAACTCAAATACCAATCTATGGCACTATTAGAAAATACACAACTATTCTAACCACAAAGCAAGACATATGAATGCTGTTCTTTTACTTATTATAAACGCAGTACATGTGCTATTTCTATAAAGAATAATTATTTATTTCTTAATGATTTCATTTCAAGCAAGACAGTTAAGTCACTAAGACGCAATAGTTACTTAGAATGGAAAGAACTGAGAAAACGTTATTCAGGAGAAATGACAATAAAAGAAAATGAATTAAAAACAGATGAAGATTGACATTGCATTTTTGAAGATCGTAATTGACAGGAAAATAAGAAACCACAGGTCAGAAGTAAAAGAGAAAAAACTGTTAGCATAGAATTTACGGTTCCATCTAGCAATTTCAACAGTAAAATTATGAAAACAAGATGCCAATCTTGTACTACGCTTAAATTTGTAAAGTCGAGGTACCAAAGAGTAGAGTTCATCAGAACACTTACGATAAAGATATTTATATTAAAAAAAAGGCAAAGAGAAACGGCAGGCCAGATGTGGTAACAATATTCAATGTACAGACGAATGGTAGATTTATAAATGTGCGGGAAAAACTGCCTAGCACGAGAGAATGAACCAACTTTTATTATTATACTGATTATATATGTATTACATGGTGAAAGGCACATAATATCGCGTGATTAAGTCAAATAACACCGTGTATTGTTTTCATACAATAATGTTTCACTAACGTGTCTTGTAAACATGACATCCATAAGTTTTATCATTTCATTTTTCAGTAACGTTGTTGAATATTGCATGAACAAGGCTTAAATTCTTTGTCTCGGATTGTGATAGCCTTGGTTGGCAACTAGTCTACCGCAGAAAGAAACAGCAGTCTATTGCAAGAAAATCATCTACCTAGACTCATCCTTAATTGAAAAAGATATGATCGCCCAAGCGTGTATCACGTGTGACATTTAACTGACTGATCACATCTTAAGTTATAGTAATGTGAGTTATCTCCCTTTAATTGTTCCATGTAAAGTTATACATAGAACCTTTACATTTCTCATATTTTTCTAGTCACGTGTTGTTGTTGTTGTTGTTGTTGTTGTTGTTGTTGTTGCTGCTGCTGCTGCTGCTGCTGCAAATTTTATTCATATATCCAAGGAAGTTACACGGAGTGTAAGTAAAAAAAGAAGTCTGCAAATAGGGAGTATTGAGAAAAGAAAAAAAGATGAACGGAATTCAAGAAGACAGAAGATGGCAATTGATGTTGCATTTTAATTTTTGATGATTGTGGTTAACAGGGAAGCAAATAAAGAGAAGGAAATTCCACGGGTGAAAAGTGCAAAAAAGAAACTATTGGAATGGGATTAGAGGTGCATTTAACTATTTCAACGGTAAAAAAGTGAGACCTACATGGCAATCACACTTAAATTCATGTAGTCGATACACTATGGAAAAAAAAGCTCGTCAGAGCAGTTGCTTTGAAAATATTTATAGAAAAGACAATAGGAAGTCACGTCACGTCGAAGAGAAAGTGACTGAAGTCGAGATGAATGTTCAGGTCCGAATACATTACAGATCCATCTTTGGATTTTGTCAAAAATCGTAAGAGGTACGGCAAAAGTACCAGACCGGACGAATGGCAGATTTGTAAATGTGTAAAAAAAAAGAAAGGGTTGCTATTATTACACATTTACACACATTTACACAAGCGGTATGGTTTCTGCTTCACCAGGTCTACTGCTGATATGCTAACGACCATCACCGAGCATATATACCAGGCTCTCGACAAGAATGGCGAAACCCGAACAGTCGCCTTGGATATCTCTAAAGCGTTCGACAGTGTTTGGCATGCTGGCCTTCTATGCAAACTGCGGAGCTATGGTATAACTGGACATTTGTTTGAACTAATCCAGTCTTTCCTCTCTAACAGCAGATTGAAGGTGGTATTAAACGGACATGCCCCCCAGAACTACCATACGAACGCGGGTGTCCCTCAAGGCTCTATCCTAGGTCCTACACGCTTTCTGATCTACATTAATGATCTCCCTGATACCATAATATCCCAAGTAGGTATGTACGCCAATGACACCACAATTTACTCTCGCCTTGATCAAAAATCTGGTGTGGGCGACAAAGCTAACCTTGCAGCTGAGCTTGAAAAGGACCTCCAATCCGTAGTGGACTGGAGTAAGAAATGGCTCGTAAATTTTATTGCTTGTAAAACGAAGCTTCTATCAATTAACCATCATAGACAATCGCACCTACCTCCCATTAGCATGGACCAGGCTTGCCTCCCAGAGAGTAAAGCACTACGCCTTCTTGGTCTCACACTTTCAGCGGACCTCAAGTGGAATGACTATATCGAATCCATTGCTAAATTCGCTGCTATGAAAGTCGGTTCTCTGTGCAGGGCCCGGAAGTTTTTTCCGTCTGAAACTATCATGCACATATATAAATCTACCATCCGCCCGTGCATTGAATACTTCTGCCACATCTGGTCGGGTGCCCCTGCTATTCTCCTCGGGCTTCTTGACAAAGTACAACGGAGAGTCTGTAATGTGATCGATACCGACTTGGTAGACCGGCTGCAGTCTCTCTCTCACCGGTGCGACGTGGATTCCCTGTGTCTATTCTATAAATACTTTCACGGCTTCTGCTCCGATGAACTTAGATCACTTGTGCCCCCAAGGTTCGAATTTGCACGAGATACTAGATTAGCAACTAGATCCCACCCTTTTACAGTGAAACCGATAAAATGCAACCGCAATTTCTACTCCAACAGTTTCTTTTCTCGCACTTCCCGACTGTGGAATTCCCTTCCGCATGATTGCTTCCCGACGGCTACAATATCCAGGAGTTAAAATGTAAGGTCAATAGACACCTCCTAACACACTAACCATCTTTCAAACACTCTTCCCATCTATCCAACACCCAGCTTCGTTACCCTTACCCATCTATCACCCTCCTTCTGACATTTCCTATATCTAACCACTCTTTCTCTTCTCCTTCCCCTATGTAACCTCATGCGCATTAGTGGCAGTGGAATGTCTTGCTTGGGGTGAAATGATTAAAAAAAATAATAAAAAATAAAAATAAATAAGCAATTAATGACACATCCTTTCCCAAAATCAAAAATTAACTTTAAAAGTCCACTAGTGCTTCTATAAGAAGTTCAAGTTGAAATACAGAGAAATTTGGAATCTCTAGCTATTGAAATCTTTACGGTGAATTGGATGATGTCTGATTAAGTAAACATTTCAGAATTGTATTTAAGCATTTTACTCATCTTTAGTTTGTTTTTTTTTTTCCTGCCTGGGTGGCCGTCTCATCTCTGTCCGTTTTGATATTGGTTTTCATTCGGGTGCCAGTGCGTGGGTGGCAATCAAATATACCCGAGACTGTTGTGGATAAAGGATATTGGCTACGACTGGATTATCTTCCCAAATACGCCCCCACGTAAACAAACATGTTGGCACATGCCATTACATACATCTACATGTGTGTATACACACACACACACACACACACACACACACACACACACACGCATATATATATATATATATATATATATATATATATATATATATTCTATTTTGCATACGCATATGTGTTTATGCATTTATTAGTATGTATGTTAGGGCGTGCATAAAATGCAATGTTTTTGTAGATATATAAAAGGCCATAAAAGCCACACGTGTCCGATGAGAATATTAATGAGATTGAAGTTCTTCTTCCGATCCGTCCGACTGTATTATCCGACAAGGACAAACACAGACATTTATACGTATATGAAGACGGTTAGTATAAATAACTTGAACATAGAGTTACGTCTATATATTTTCATGGCAACTGTTATAATAAGCTTTTCTCCTGGTTCCTCGACCACATGAATTTAAGCGCACTGCTAGTTCCTAGATCCCACTATTTTACTGTTGAAATAGTTAAATGTTACCGCCACTTCTACTCCAACAGTTTCTTTTATCACATTTCTCGCCTTTCGTTTACTTGCTTCCCTGATAGCTACAATCTCCAAAAATTTAAATGCAACGTCAATTGCCTTCTTCAATCTTCTTGCATCCCGGTCATTTTTTAGCCATTCCTCAATACCCACCCTGTATCCAGGATTTTCTCTCACTGTTTGTGGTGCAGTGGATATCGACTCGGAACGAGAAATCGGGGGGCCGAGTTCGAATTCTAGTTGAATTCATTGCATTCACTTACGCGCAAATACTCTTGGGAAAGGTATTAATCCGTCTCTTCCTTCCAGTTATGGGTTAAATAACAGGACAGAATGGGTTCTATAGCCTTAGTCGGCAACCAGTCTACCGCAGAAAGCAATGGCAACCTACTGCGGGATAATCTTCTGTCCAGTCAGTCATGTCTCTTTCGAGACATGATCGCCCAAGTGTGTATCACGTATGGTACTTAACTGACTTAACTGACTGACTTAATGAGTAGTTTCGTTGCGAAATAGTGTGCATGTCTTTCCACTAATTCGCAAAGGTATTGCTTAGCGGCAGAATTCATACTATATTCGGTTATTTCTATAGAATATATTTTATGATAAAAAGTCTTTCTGAATTTAGGATATCAAAAAATTAGCATAAGAACTAGTCATATTCTTAAATAGCCTCGTAAATCAAGTCTTTCATATGGATTTCATGAATGGCACCAAATTTATTCAAGAATATCTAAACTGTCAGCTGTATACAACCGCTTTCTCAGATCGATGATCAAAAACGTCTTCCGACGAATAGAATCTTGATGTCTTAGCGAGAACCACCCTTCTTCAAATCCAGTGAACTGGCGCTACAGCATCACAAAGTTCTGTACTAAGTAACAGAAACTACACTTTTTGAGGACTTTCAACAGAAGCAACAACGAAAATAAATAACACGTGTAATTAGAAGAGAAAATAATCGTATAGTGAAACGTTGGTGGTCCACAACACTTCGAACAAAAGGTCAGGATGGAAACCACCATAAATACTATAAAAAGCGAAGTTAGCTTTTAATTCACGCGGGAAATCTTATTTTCCTAAAAGATTGTTTTAATTTAAAGATTTCACATATTTTCATCGACAGTGACACTGGCTGCTCCGTCAGTTAATGTTCGATAAAGAGCAGGCCGTAGTCGAGATCATTGAGTCAATTCAAACGATCATTTCCTTAGTTGCATAGAATGTACTTCGCCAGGGCTACATACAGTTTAAATTCTGAGTTTTCTTTCTCCTAGACTGGTTGCCAACCAAGGTTATAAAACCCAGTCTGTCCGACTATTTATCAATACTTGGAGTTACTATATAAAGAAATCTCCACCCACGTCTATTGTACAGGTGTAGAGGCTCATCCCTTGTTCCCTGTTTAGGATGTGGTTTCCGGCTTTCTCTTTTCCAATCTTTTCACTTTTCTTTTTTTTTTCAATTGGAGTAGATAGACTAAACTATCGCCCGGTTCACACTCCACCCACGTCTATTGTACAGGTGTAGAGGCTCATCCCTTGTTTCCTGTTTAGGATGTGGTTTCCGGCTTTCTCTTTTCCAAATCTTTTCACTCTTACGTAGCCCCCTGCACATCAGTGGCATTACCGCCTTGCTCGGGGTGATATGATTTTTAAAAAATTACTCTAACTATTAACATTAGCTTGATTCGCTGTACACAGAGACGTATACAGTAAATGTGTTTTAAGCATGTCTAGAATAACACAAACTACAATTTATGTGTACAAAATATTGATCCCATATAGATACACAGTAAAGTGGTTAGAATCATTGCCGATAGAAAAAAAATGTCTGCAAAGTCCATTTTTAAAGAAGATCAAATTTACAGAATTTTTTAGGCGGGAAATTACTTTTTGTGTACAACTCCAAAAATAAGCAGAAATTGTTTTCGGTCCGGTCAAGTTGTTGCGATTTGTTTGTTTTATGAACACAGAAAGTTTCATTTTTACTTTTTCTTATTCTAGTCTTTCGTAATTCGGTACGAAAAAGGGTAAAAAGTAAAAAGAAAATTGTAAAGATCTTTCCTCTGTTCCCTAAGCCGTTTCTAATCTTTTTGCTTCATTTTTTTTTTTTTTTTGTCCTCACTGTTGCTTAAATAAATATTTTCATGAAATGGTGTTGAAAGAAAAAAACAACCTTATTAAATAAAACTATACTCCCCCCTTTTTATAGCGTGTGACACAAAGATCTGTTTGAACTGCTAGAAAAGATTGATTTATCTGGAAAAGATATTAGAATAAATCTGGACATTTTCTGGAAACAAACCGCTTGTATACGGATAGAAAATAAATTAACGAACTACACAAAAATAGAAAGGTGCGTAAGACATGAGTGTATTTTAGTCCTTTCTACGAAAATAACTTGCATGACGTTAAAGCTCTCTCTTTACAATTCTCCGAATAACATTTCAGGCAATCACAACACTTTAACTATCATAATTGTACTTCGGAAAGATAAAGGAGTGGTTTCCAGTCACATTCAGTTTTCCTTCTTCTATACTGGTTGCCAGCGAAGGCTAGAAAACCCGGTCTTCCCTACTATTTAACACATAAGTGAGAAGCGGGCTCACAGATTTCGCAAGGGCATTTATGAGAAGTTGAAACAAACTATTTATCATTTTTACGTGCCGATAACCGTTAGGCCATCTGCAACTTTCTTTGTTTCCGATCCCCGCAACGTACTAATATTCCTGGAATAACGATCTGGAGGTTACGCTAAAAGAATCAAACGAAAGAGAATAAAATAAATCCTGGTCTGAAGATGAATCAGAATTATCAATGCTTTATCTCAGAAATTCAAAGAATAGGAGAAAAACTGGCTGGTTACATTCAATGTCTTCAAAAGCAAACTAGTTACATTCCATCATCGCCGATCAAACCCTGAACTACCACCAGTCATGATGAACGGATGTACCCTTGAGGAAAAAATATTAGGCCACAAACTCGCACTCGACCTCAAATGGAGCCTTTTTATACGATCCATACCAAAAGATGCAGGTAAAATGATCCTGACTTTACAGTCTTGATAGAGTTTAAAAAACTTCTCCGGGCCCGGGTTGGAGAAGAATTATTTTCTACTTTCCAACCTCTCTCTTACAGGCGGGATGTGGCTAGTCTCTCACTGCTCTATCTCTACTACCATGAAAAGTGCTCGGATGGACTACATTCATTGGTTCCGCCAGTTCTAACCTTTACAGCTAGGACCCGTCATACCACTTACATAGTAGCAAACTACCTAGTTCCCTATGTATTCTATCGGCGTAAAGTAAGTTCCAATCAAACAGCTTCTTCCAGTGAACCACAGCTCTGTTAAACAGACTCAAAAGGATGTTTTCCCGGTTACTACAATCTTGACAGTGAACTAAACTTGAACACTTCCACTCATATCCATAAAATACCTCTTAAGGTAACCTCGAGTGGCCAAAAAATAATGGAAACATTACAGACTTTCTCTACGGACGTGCCGCATGTTGTGAACAAACACACCACGTGATGTAAACAAAAAATATTCGGACGCTATCGTGAAATACGTTTCTAATTCAAATTTAAAAATCACTTGTTTCTGATGAAGGACCGAGGACGGTCTGAAATATAAAATATAATAAAAATAAACAAATACTGTTAAAAAAAAGTACATTTTTAAATTCAAAACTTTTTATTAATATTCTTTCCTATATATATATAGATAGATATAGATATATAGTAATTATTATGATTATTATCTTTATAGTATACTGCAAATCAATAGTTATAAAGTTTCGATGTTAAAATACCATTATCAGACAGTTTACTTACTGTCTAATTTGGTGAACCGAATCGGCTACCAACAGAGCTTTTTGATCATGTGATGCTTAACTGACATTCTAAGCGAGGAGGAGGAGGTAAGGAGGAGATACAGGTCAGTTCTTAGAATCAATCGTAAATGGCCAACTGGTACAGAAGCAGAATTTTAAAAAATTACATTTTTTAAAAAGCGATTTAAACGTGAAATATTTAATACAAATTTAAACACCCAAATACCACAGAGAACATCAATTAGAAAATAAATACAAAAACAAAAACAAAAAAAATAAATAAAGATTATATGAAGTAGGCACTTCTGGGAGGAGACAAAGAAAGAATGCGAAAGAAAAAATAGTTTGAAAAAACAATTCAAACACGAATTAAAAATGGCAGAAAACTTTAAAAAGCCATCAGTTTCTCTTACAGTTGATTTTTTTCTAAAAGAAATAAAGAAAAATTAAGATAGATAGATAGATAGATAGATAGATAGATAGATAGATAGATAGATAGATAGATAGATAGATCCAGATATGAGTGGATTTGGATAGACAGATATGAACAGACTTAGATACATTGATAGATATGAATAGACAGATATGAAGAGACAGATATGAAGAGACTTAGATAAGAACAGTCATATACATCGATATAAATAGATTGGAATTAATTAAACGGTTACATAGATAAGAAAATACAGATAGATAGATAGATAGATAGATAGATAGATAGATAGATAGATAGATAGATAGATAGATATGAATAAACAGATAGATATGAAGATGTATCTATCAGTATAAGATAGATAGATAGATCAAAATGTGTTGTCTTTTTGGGCGGTTGTTTTTTGGGTTTTTTTTTTTTTGTTTTGCTTTGGTTTTTTTCTTCTTTTTTGTTTTGTTTTGTTAAAAGCAACAGTTAAAATAAGGCAGGTGTAGTAACAAAAAAATATTGGTCAGCAAATTGGAGTGCGAAATAATTTAATTTTGTCCAACTGTTGTAGTCACCGGATACGGTAACTAAAACGTCCGAGAAAGACAGGTCTGCTTTGCGAACAACAAGTACTTGTGACCCCTACACTAGCGAAGAGATATGGAGTTTCCTACCGGGACAGAACTCTGACGGATTTGTCCGCTAAAGGTCAAGCGCTGGGTTGAAAAATTTCGAAGGATGAGAGTGGGGGGGTGTATTGCTACCAAATGCGAGCGGGTGTAGCAAAGAGAGCCGAGGTGGATGAACTAAAGAAAAATGGATCGAAAAAGATGGTAGCGGATGAGAGTCTAAAGAAATTCTAGACAAAATGTAGAGAGATAGAAAACAAAAAGGAATGACCAAAGTGTGAAAGAAAAAGTGTGAAAGAAAAAGTGTGAAAGAAAAAGTGTGAAAGAAAAAAATAAATATATAATTAAATGAACTGAGTGTTTGATTAGAGGTTTCTCATATGTAAGTGCGGGTTATTTACTAAAATGCTGTAGCGGACATGAATGACAGTAGTAAATACATTAATTAATAAAATTACCCCTAATACGCTTTAAGATGATCGGTATGAACATGGGTGTACGTGCACTTCAAGGCTTTTAAATATTCACATGACCCCTTCATCCCGTAATACTTATTTATATCTGTTATATTTGCATATACATTTTGTTCTTGTGCGATTCAGACTCTTCAGCCACAGAGAACTCACGACCCTACAATGTCTCGTTTTCCTTTTAAGTGAATACCTACACCCTCGTTCAGATTTTTCTCAAAGGCCCTCATCTGTTCAATTTCGTATCCTAAATCGCACAATGAAGATAGTATTGAACGGACATGCCTCCCAATACTATCACACGAACGCGAGTGTCCCTCAAGGCTCTATTCGTTCCCTCGCTTTCCTTATCTACATTAACGATCTCTCCGATGTAATAAGATCCAAAGTAGGCATATACGCTGAAGACACTGCGATTTACTCTCGCCTCGATCAAAAATCTGCTGAGGCTGCCAAACCATTCTCGCTGCCGAACTTGAACAGGGCCTCCAATCCGTGGTGGACTGGGGTAAGAAATGGCTCGTGAATTTTAATGCTTCCAAAACAAAGCTGCTGTCTATTAACCACCACAGACAATCATTCCTACTCCCCCTTATCATGGATCAGGCTAGTCTCCCTGAAAATAAAACACTGCGCCTCTTCGGGTTCACTCTCACAACAGAACTGAAGTGAAATGACTATATAGAATCCATAGTTAAATCCGCTGCTAAGAAGGTCGGTTCTCTGTGCAGGGTCAGGATGTTTTTCCTGTCTGAAACAATCCTGCACATGTTCAAATCTGAAAAAATATCTTGAAGTATTTTATTCAATAAAATCGCCATTGGCTTCAACCATGGCTTCTAGATGACTTCGGAATCTCCTGCCTCTCTTTTGGACAGTCTCCTTGTTTACGTTCGTGAATACTGCCATAATCCTTGCCTTCAGTTCATCTTTGATGTAACAAGGAGTTTTCGTGGTCTCTCGCTCAACTGCGCCCTACACATAATAATCAAGGGTGGGGGGTCGCAATCTAGGAAGTTAGATGGCCAGATGTAAGAGATGATGTGATCACAGAAATTGTTTGACAGCCATGACTGGGTTCTTCTGCTTGTGTGGCATGGTGCAGAGTTCTGTTACCAGACATAGGATCTTCCAGCAGCCACCCTCTTGACCCAAGGTAACTCACCTTCTCAAAGTACTTGATTTAGATCTCCGTGTTGAGTCTAAGGCCCTGTGGGAAGATGCATATCGATGTCATCATTAGAGATCACCCCAAAAACGGCTAAACGATCAGCGCGAGTTTTCCGAGCAGCCGTATCTTCGTAATCATCATTAGACTCTTCCAACTCTTTACAAATCTTCTTCACTGTCCTCAGATTGACACAAAACTCTGAAATGTTCGTAATGAAACTTCCGGCGTGAATGCCAAGCACTACAGTACACCATTTCCGAATTTCGGCGATGTTTCTGTACTCTTCTATTTTACAGGTAGGGTGTTGACTCTATGAAAACCTCTTTATTCTCCGAGTGAGGTAGACTGGTTGATAACCATGGTTATAGAACCCAATCTGTCCTTCTATTTAAACCCGTGGCTAGAGAGAGAAGAGATGGATTAATACATTTCCCAAGTATAATGCAACAAATTCAACTGGAATTCGATCTCGACTCTTTGATTTTTCATTCCGTTCCGCTATCTACTGCACCCCAACACAAATCCATCCGACAGACTAGTGTTTAAAATGCTTATTTATTCATTTTAACTTCTCAATTTTACGAACGCTTTGACGATTAAAATTTTCTTCATGTAAAGAAAAAGCAAATATTTTAAATTAAGTATTTTTCTGCTAATATAACACCGGAAATTAAATATAGTTGGTTATGGGACTTTTATTAGCCCTTCGTCATGTATTTTACTCGTTCATTAATTTATTTATTAGCCCTTCGTCTTGTACTTTACACTTACATTAATTTATTTATTAGCACATTGCTATGTATTTTACTAATAGATTAATTTATTTATTAGCCCTTCGTCAAGTACTTTACTCATAAATTATTTTATTTATTAGCCCTTCGTCAAGTACTTTACTCGTAGATTAATGTATCTATTAGCTCTTCGTCAAGTACTTTATTCATATATTAATATATTTATTAGCCCTTTCGTCATGTACTTTACTCATACATTAATTTACTTATTAGCCCTTCGTCATGTACTTTACTCGTAGATTAATGTATCTATTAGCTCTTCGTCAAGTACTTTATTCATATATTAATATATTTATTAGCCCTTTCGTCATATACTTTACTCATACATTAATTTACTTATTAGCCCTTCGTCATGTACTTTACTCGTAGATTAATGTATCTATTAGCTCTTCGTCAAGTACTTTATTCATATATTAATATATTTATTAGCCCTTTCGTCATGTACTTTACTCATACATTAATTTACTTATTAGCCCTTCGTCATGTACTTTACTCGTAGATTAATGTATCTATTAGCTCTTCGTCAAGTACTTTATTCATATATTAATATATTTATTAGCCCTTTCGTCATATACTTTACTCATACATTAATTTACTTATTAGCCCTTCGTCGTGTACTTTACTCGTAGATTAATGTATCTATTAGCTCTTCGTCAAGTACTTTATTCATATATTAATATATTTATTAGCCCTTTCGTCATATACTTTACTCATACATTAATTTACTTATTAGCCCTTCGTCATGTACTTTACTCGTAGATTAATGTATCTATTAGCTCTTCGTCAAGTACTTTATTCATATATTAATATATTTATTAGCCCTTTCGTCATGTACTTTACTCATACATTAATTTACTTATTAGCCCTTCGTCATGTACTTTACTCGTAGATTAATGTATCTATTAGCTCTTCGTCAAGTACTTTACTCATATATTAATATATTTATTAGCCCTTTCGTCATATACTTTACTCGTCCATTAATTCATTTATTAGCCCTACGTCATGTACTTACTCGTACACTAATTCGTTTATTAGCCCTACGTCGTGCAATTTACTTGTAAATTAATTTAAAGAGAATCATACTGCTGAAGGGTTTTTTGTGTGAAACAAGATCGAGGTTTAAAATGAGTTTACCGGTAATACTGGGGAAAAATTGCTAAAGCCATCCCGGCGCTTCGCCTTTTGGAGACGCCTCAGGCGCCGTTTAATGAAACCAGCCCCATCCCGAAGAAGTATTACCTGGTGAGATGACATTCTGGGGCTTCAGATAATATTATTTTGAAACTTTTCCAGTCGAAACTAGGTAAATTATGTAATTTACTAAGTAAAGCTTCGTTGCAGCACATGTAAGGAGTACCTAGTGAGAATTGAACTCGCTACTCAGTCGTAATTGATAAGCTCTCTAATCCAAGTGACCGCATGTCTCTGAAGATATACAAATGGTTGTTCTGTGATGTTACTTGGCTGTTGCCTGATAATGAGATTGTATTAACATTAAATCAATTGTTAAACAACTATTTCAAAATTCATCCATCTTTAATATAATAAATTTCTCACAAGATTTGCTCTATGTCTCAACTTGTTCGGTTCGTAGCCAGTATGGTATATGGCCTAACTCTTAGATTCCGCTAAAACATGTGGCCTAACTCTTAGATTCTGCTAAAGCATGTGGCCTACCTCTTTGTTTCTTGTATAGCATGTGGCCTAACTCTTTGATTTTGGTATAGCATGTGACCTACCTCTTTCATTCTTGTATAGCATGTGGCCTACCTTTTTCATTCTGGTATAGCATGTGGCCTAACTCTTTGATTTTGGTATAGCATGTGGCCTACCTCTTTCATTCTGGTATAGCATGTGGCCTACCCCTTTCATTCTGGTATAGCATGCGACCTACCTTTTTCATTCTGGTATAGCATGTGGCCTAACTCTTAGATTCTGGTAAAGCATGTGACCTACCTCTTTGTTTCTTGTATAGCATGTGGCCTAACTCTTTGATTTTGGTATAGCATGTGGCCTACCTCTTTCATTTTGGTATAGTATGTGGCCTACCTTTTTCATTCTGGTATAGCATGTGGCCTAACTCTTAGATTCTGGTAAAGCATATGGCCTACCTCTTGTTTCTTGTATAGCATGTAACCTAACTCTTTGATTTTGGTATAGCATGTGGCCTACCTCTTTCATTCTGGTATAGCATGTGGCCTACCCCTTTCATTCTGGTATAGCATGCGACCTACCTTTTTCATTCTGGTATAGCATGTAACCTAACTCTTAGATTCTGGTAAAGCATGTGACCTACCTCTTTGTTTCTTGTATAGCATGTGGCCTAACTCTTTGATTTTGGTATAGCATGTGGCCTACCTCTTTCATTTTGGTATAGTATGTGGCCTACCTTTTTCATTCTGGTATAGCATGTGGCCTAACTCTTAGATTCTGGTAAAGCATATGGCCTACCTCTTGTTTCTTGTATAGCATGTAACCTAACTCTTTGATTTTGGTATAGCATGTGACCTACCTTTTTCATTCTGGTATAGCATGTGGCCTATCTTTTTCAATCTGGTAAAGCATGTGGCCTACCTCTTTGAGTCTAGTATGTGGCCTATCCGGTTTGAATGTGCCCTATCTCAGAAAGATATAAGTATTCGGCTATTTATTGAAAATAATTATTTTCCCTAACTATTACCACACATTTATAATAGTTTCTTATAGTACACTTTTAAGGTAGGTCATATACTATACCAGTGTCAGAATTTCGTAAGCTAAATTCCAAAGGTAGGCCACATACTATAACAGCACATTCGTTTCTTTCTGTCTCTCTCTCACTTTTTTTTGCGTGTCGTTTTCTTCTTTTTGTTTTTCTTTTTCGTTTTTTGTTTTTTCAGGTACTTTCATGGAAGTAAAATTTAACAATTCTCATCAACGGACCAATTTTTCTTGGCTATTTACCTTTTAAAAACTACTAAATACGCATTAATTTTATATCACAAAAACTTACAAACAGAAAGTATATATATATATATATATATATATATATATATATTGGGAAAATAAACATTTAAATAAGATATGGTCGACAAACAAACTATGCGAATAATATTGTTAATATTTCGATGTTTTTTACATCACCCCATACTAATGACATACAAGTATATTTTTAGAAGTACGTTCTTCATTTATGCAAATGAACGTGTAAAAATATATATTACCACTTGTGTATACTAAGGGCATTTGGAAGTTAGAGTGGTTGTCTCATTTCAACGGATAAGTAAAACAGTCAAATGACTTACTGTGTCTAATACTGATTAATTTCTCTAAAGGGAAGCCGGCTGGATATTGGGTTTAGGTCTAAAAAGAAAACTGCATCTTATAACGGAGAACGGAAACGAGCAGTGAGGACCACCCTTTATCCTAGCCTAATACAAACACAGAAAAGAAAAATAGGGGTTTAGTTAAAGACACCATAAATTACAGACGAAACGTTTGTTTTAAGAGCGATAACTTTTTTTCAGCCTTTTCTTTTGTTATTTTCTTTAAGTGAAAAATGACAGTTAAAAGAATGAAAACTGATTGAATTTAAAAAGGTCTCAGGGTATTCGGGTGACCAGGGGTTGGATAATTCGTCTGACATTACGCCTTCGCGAGTCAAAAAAAATAGTTCTTGTCGGTAGGAGTCAAAGGGTTTCAGCTCCGAACCAAAGGTTGTGATATCATTAAACCCTGATGTGCTTCGAGGTGACAACGTGATGTAAAGGCTTCTATTGTATGTTTTGGTATAGCGGGAAATGTGGTGAGGCATGGGCGTGAAAGAAGTCGAACGAAGATTGCAACTTCAAAGGAAAGAGAAATATCTATGTATTGGATAGGGCAGATGGTTTGACAGGTGTAAGACTTTGTGTATGAAAAGGCAAGTGTGTGTGTGTGTGTGTGTGTGTGTGTGTGTGTGTGTGTGTGTGTGTGTGTGTGTGTGTGTGTAAAAAGATTAAAGAAACCACTATTCGGCAGACAAATTATCCAAAGAGATAATGTGAAGTAAACATAGATAGATAGATAGATAGATAGATAGATAGATAGATAGATAGATAGATAGATGTGAACAGGTTAAGATAGATAGATAGATAGATAGATAGATAGATAGATAGATAGATAGAATATTGAACAGGTTAAGATAGATAGATAGATAGATAGATAGATAGATAGATAGATAGATAGATATGAACAGGATTAAGATAGATAGATAGATAGATAGATAGATAGATAGATAGATAGATAGATAGATAGATAGATAGATGTGAACAGGTTAAGATAGATAGATAGATAGATAGATAGATAGATAGATAGATAGATGTGAACAGGAAGATAGATAGATAGATAGATAGATAGATAGATAGATAGATAGATAGATAGATGTGAACAGGTTAAGATTCATAGATAGATGTGAACAGGTTAAGATTCATAGATAGATATGAAGTGACATAGATGGATAGATAGGTATAAAAAGACCGCACAAAATATATAGTTTGTTAGTTTCAATTGTAAATGTCAGCTTACAATTTAAACTCGAAGTATGTTTATATCGACATCATTCAACCCTAGCAGGGGTTGAATATAATCTTAAGTCCGACATTGAGTGAATGTAGGCAGGTTTAAAGATTCACCTCTAATCAAGTTCTCAACCAAATTTCAAACAGTTTACACAGTTAGATAGGACACCCCCGTAGCTACATTTTGAAAAAAAATTGAATTTTGGATCAGTCGAAAAAAGTTACATCAAAATATATGAAATTTGAAAAGGGAGACTAACTACTTAAGTACACAAGTGAGTGACTAACGCTTCTAATAATAAATCTTATTTATAACTTTTTTCTGTTTAATATTTTTGCATGCGGCTTTCAACATTTAAATTCTGATGATATCTTTTATCATTTTTGTCAGTCAAACTTTGCTTATCACTTATTTTATCAGAATTTATTATCAGAATTTATTATAAATAATCAATTTCTTATTGTTTTTTTAATCAATTGCATATAATTTTTTTCTTTTTAATATTTTTGAATACGCTTTTCAGCATTAAATTTATATTAACTTAAGAGGAATGCCCGGAAATTTTCGCTCATAAAAAGTAATATTCTTAAGATTATATTAAACCTGGAAAAGTAAAGGACAAGATATTCTAGTGAAGTAAAAAATAAGAAATTCCTTACTTAAAATATTGCAGCTAAAAATAAAATTTGAATGCAATATTTTAAGTTAGAAATTTTCTTTTTTTTACTTCAGTAAAATATCTTGTCCTTTACTTTTCCAGGTCTAATAACTTGTCCTATTCTTTTCCAGATTTAATATAATCTTAAGAATATTATTTTTCATGCGCGCATTTTTCCATGTAATAACAAAATGGCTGCCTTTATTCTAAGCATACATCAATGTATTCACATGATATCATGTCGTGTTTAAAGTTTTTCATTTCTGCTTGATTTCTCAAGAAAAATTCCAGGCAACATTAGTTAAAGAAATAACACACACACACACACACACACACACACATATATATATATATATATATATATATATATATATCAGAACACATTAACAGTTTTTGCGTTTAAAATGGAAAATAAATAATAAATTCCCTTTAGCTTTTATTCTGAAAACATGTACATCTTAATAGGTTGATTAATGAAATTCCCTCAAAAATAAAACCATTAGCGAACGCATATTAACTCTTATTCGAGAGAATAGAGTTCACGGCAATGATACTCTTTAAGTAGAGTACATAAAATAAGCCGTTGTAAATGTATAGGGAGATTAATAAATGTCTACTAATTATGATATTAAGTCTTTTTTTTTAATCATATCACTCCGAGCAAGGCGGTAACACCACTGAAGCGCAGGGGGCTACGTAGGAAAGAAAAGATTGGAAAAGAGAAAGCCGGAAACCACATCCTAAACAAGGAACAAGGGATGAGCCTCTTCACCTGTTCAATAGACGTGGGTAGAGTGTGAACCGGGCGATAGTTTAGTCTATCTACTCCAATTTATAAAAGAAAGAAAAGTGAAAAGATTGGAAAAGATTAAGCCGGAAACCACATCCTAAAAAAGAACAAGGGGTGAGCCTCTTCACCTGTTCAATTTTATCTTTACACTATGGTAATTAGGGACCAAATAGGTATTATTTCATCGTCCAGCTCCAGGATATTCGCTTCTTCGAGCATCACTTTACCATTTCTCAGATAAACGTAGGGTTAGTTAATGCCGGAGACGTCGCCAAAAATATTTCGGAGGGAGTTGGGTAGTTTTTGTTCTTATATCCCGTATTAAGACCTTGTCTCATACCCCACATCGTGAATGGTTGACTAAATACAATGGGATTAGATCATTAGATTCAGATCTGTTTCAGATCTTACCGTAGATCAGTAAAGCAAATAAAGGATTGTATTTGCTTGTCCAGGAGTGTGTTAATCAATTTTAGCAATTACACGATTCAACTATCTACAGCGTACGATGTCAATTACGTGAAATCGATTAAAGACACAACTTACGGAGAATTACCATAATAACAACGGAGGGTCTTTTTTAGGAACTCAAAAATTACACAACAAACCGTGCATTATAAGAGAAAAGGAAAGAAGTGTCAATATGCTTTTATTGCACTTTGAATCTGATTTTGGAAATACCTTAGAATAATCCAGAACATTTATTAGGAGACAAAAAGGGATAGGGACGTGAGAAAAGGATGGGTTTTTTTACAGGGTGTATTTAACCATTATAGCGAGGTGATCCTAATAGAACTAGAAGTCCTATCAGGATTTAGTTTTTAGGGCACAGTCTTAAAATATATGATATGCAGATAACACTGTGTTAATTGCAAACACAAAAATAAAATTGCAGAAACTCCTAGACCAGATAGCAAGGGAAACCAAGAAGAAGGGACTAAAATAAATTATAAGAAGACAGAATATATGACTGTGAGCTAGTGAAACAATCCAAGACGCAAACTACGATCTGGAGATGTCAGAATAAAGCAAGTACATAAATTTGAATATTTGAAAAGTTTCATAACAGTCGATGTAGAATGTGACTCCGAAATCCGAAGTTGCGTATAAATTGCGAAAAATGCCTTAAAAAATCTAAACAAGATATTAGGAAACAGAAAAATTTTGTTAGAAACAAAAAACAAGTGTTCAACTACTATGTGATATTAATCCTCCTATATGTCGCTGAATACTGGTCAGTTTTCTCATAGATAAAGAGGAAACAAAACGACAAAGATGTGGTTCTACAGAAAAATACTGAGAATACTATGAACCAAACATGTGAGCAACGTAAAAGATTTAGGAAAAATTGAAACAAAAAAGTTACACATAATTAATATTAAAAAGAAACAATTAAAATTTCTAGGATGCATAATTAAGAAAGAAAACTTGAAGAATTTGACACTCACAGAACATATTGAAGGCAAGTGAAGCATATGGAGTAACCTACCTAACGGGCATGTGTAAATGGATGGCAGAACAGCGACTGAGGGTAATAAGGCGATAAACGCTGCTTAGAGCTACGAAAGATAGGTGGAGTTCTACAATCACCCATGTTCTGAAGGAACAAATATAACAAGAGCGAAACAAGGTATGTTATGCTCATAAAAGTTAAGACCAGAAAGAATTGTTTTTGAATATTCAAAAATATAATGGTTTTGTCATTTTATAACGTTGTCAATGGAATCTCCAAGGGCAAACTCTGCAAAGCAAAATGGCCAAGCTTCCAAGAACAAACTATGGTAAACAGTAAGTAATTTTTTCAAAAGAAGCTTAGTAAAGTGTATGAAAAATATTCACATTCTAAAATTATGAATAACAAAATTCAGTTACAGTTTTATTGAACTTGTTAACAATTGCTCTACGTAGATTTCTAAGTATAAAGAAAAATAGAGGCTAAAAACAATTATATTAAGTATCACAAAAAGACTGTTGAAATTTCTAGGACATATAATGAGGCTTGGAGAATTTACCATTCACGCCATGAATTGAAGGCAAGAAGAGAGGCAGCGAGTAACCAAACAAGTTCCTATGAATGAATGGCAGAACAGGTACTGTGGGAGATGGTGA
The DNA here is from genome assembly GCA_037127315.1 of Ascarosepion bandense. Classification (NCBI taxonomy): domain Eukaryota; kingdom Metazoa; phylum Mollusca; class Cephalopoda; order Sepiida; family Sepiidae; genus Ascarosepion; species Ascarosepion bandense. Next base: position 13,049,556 of record JBBBDQ010000256.1, read on the forward strand.
AAAGACAAACCTTACTAAGAGCTAAAATGGATAGGAAAATGTGGAGAGCAATAATCGTTCATATCCTGAAAAGACATGCCAAACAAGAGAAGAATGAGGGGAAGGGAACATTTGGAAATCATTTCGTTCTTCTTGAACGAAATGATTGAACTTCAAAAGATATCTTACGATACGCAGGTGTACATTTTTATAGTTAAGTCATGAGGCAAGTTGAATTAAACTTTTCCATTGTTTCTCTTTTACATTCCCCTGCCTGGCTGTAAATACTCAAACATCAATAAATAGATATGAATAGACTATAATAGACGAATAACATAATCAAATAGAGAAAGAGAGATAGGTCGCAAACTTAGATAGATAGATAGATAGATAGATAGATAGATAGATAGATAGATAGATAGATGTGAACAGGTTAGATAGATAGATAGATAGATAGATAGATAGATAGATAGATAGATAGATAGATAGATAGATGTGAACAGGTTAGATAGATAGATAGATAGATAGATAGATAGATAGATAGATAGATAGATACGATACGATACGATACTTCCTGAGAGAGAGAGAAAAGAGTAAAGATAGATAGATAGATAGATAGATAGATAGATAGATAGATAGATAGATAGATAGATAGATAGATAGATGTGAGTATGTAAATTAGACCAGAGTGGATTGCTCACAAGAAGGTAGATATGAACTGATTTATATCGATATTCATTTCTGTAAGCTGGTTATCTCGTTTTATCGTATGATTTCTTCAACTTACAATTTCCCGTATTCCCTTTCCCCTTTCTCTTTATATATCTTAATACATTTTCTTCAGCTGTCACTTCCTTATTACCATCTTTCCTCACACTACTCTATTCTCCTCCAGATGTCTATATTCAAGGTTGCCATGAATATGTCAACATGACCAAGGCATTTTTAATAAACGTTTTTACACGCCATTTTTATCTATTCATTTTTTTTTCTTAATTTCGTTTTCTTTCCTTTTTTTAGAGAGGGACCATTTTATATATATACATATATCATTTTCTTTTCCGTTCTCAAATTATGCAATTGGATGGATTTCCTGCCGCAGAGGAAATGGAACGCTCCAATTTTAATTCTACGCTAAAGACATTTCCGTAGAGTTATCTTTCCTTGAATATTGGTTCGGTCGGCCGAAGAGGAGAAAGTGGTTAAAAGAAAATAAGAGTAAACCTTGTACACGTCGACCTTCTTTTTCTTTCACCTACCCGCTCCCTCTATTTCTCCCCACCCCGTAACTATAATGATGTGAGATCACGTGAGCTGAAATAATCCGGAGAGAAGTGGAGAGAGTCACGTGCTGGACACGTCATCTGGAAAAAAAGGTTCAGGTTAGCTGATCCACGAAGGACTGACGGAAGAGAGCATAAATTTTTATTTTATTTCGGGAAAAAAAAAAGAGAGAAAAAAAAATGAAGGGAGTAATTGTTTGAAGAAGTTCGAGATAGTTGAAAAGAGGTAAGAACAGCCTGAGGGGAAAAAAAAAGTGGGGAAAGAAATTGGAGAAGACGTGAAGAAAGAAATAGTGAGAGAGAAAATAAAAAAAATAATGTCATTTTTAATTTGATAGAAGACAAAACGAGAACATGCTAATCATAAATTTATAAAGCCTTAGAACAGGAAAAGAAAGAAAGAAAGCATACTACAAGACGGAAATAAGCACGTCACACGAACAGTGAAGACAGAGAATTCAAGCACGGACTTTATTTAATTGAAATAGTGCCATTATCCAAATATTAAAAATGGCTACGCATCACATACAGGATGTACGTTGCGGTGAAATGAATGCCAGCTTGGAATGAAAAATCGTACAGCCGAGTTCGAATTCTAGTTGAATTTGTTGCATTCAATTATACGCAAATACCCCTGGAAAACGTATTTATCCATCTCTCCAAGTCAGTTATGGATCGAAAGAGACATGATCGCCCGAGTGATGTCATCAAAATTCGTTTTGTTCCAAATAGGTTAATATATAATTTCATAGTTTTATGAGCTTTCATTTATTTATTATTATTTATATGTGGACAGAATGTGAAAAAAACCCACTCCAACCCATCTACATCACAAAAACTATATATTCTTTGGTTTGATTTTCCAAAAAATATATTAGAAAAACTGTTTAAATTTAGGTAAAAGTTTTACCACTTATGAAATTTTTTATTGATGAAAATCTGGCGAGTATGAAGGATACGAAAGAACTTCACATCCTAAAGATTTTTTTTTTTTTTTTTTGCATTGCTTTTGCAGAGTGTACCTTTCTACTGTAGTATTTTCGTTTACCTATAGGAAATAAATCCTATTTTAAATTTAAGAATGCTCCTGTCCAACTTGACTGGTTTTGCAAAGTATGCCTTTCTACTGTAGTATTTTCGTTTACCTATAGGAAATAAATCCTATTTTAAATTTAAGAATGCTCCTGTCCAACTTGACTGGTTTTGCAAAGTATGCCTTTCTACTGTAGTATTTCCGTTCACTTATTAGAAATAAATCCTATTTTAAATTTAAGAATGCTCCTGTCCAACTTGACTGGTTTTGCAAAGTATGCCTTTCTACTGTAGTATTTGCGTTCACTTATTAGAAATAAATCCTATTTTAAATTTAAGAATGCTCCTGTTCAATTTGACTATATTTATTGTACTTTTCATCCAAAATAAACTCCAGACAATTTTCGACATAATTTCCTCCTTAACTGAGAAGGGTTATTCCTAATTTGGAAAGGTCAACCATTATAATTACTTGATACAAAATGCCTGCTGTTTTTGAGCACACACTGACATACATTATATATATAGAGAGAGAAAGAGAGAGGAGATGTGCTTGTGTGTGTGCGCGCGCGCGATCAAGCCAAAAATTAAATATTGCTGCCATATTTTCTGGACTGACGCTACTCAGTCTTTGCTTGCCTGTCTTGAGAGTTCAAAAGTATCTATGTAGTACTTCCTCCTCACCAATGGAATATGAAGGCAATGAGAAGGATTTGACGGTGCGTACGATATAATCAAGATTTTATCATTGTTCAAATGGTTTTAATATTTAATTTCATAGTTTAATGAGTTTTCTTCTTTTTTCTTTATCATTTTTAGGTTATTTTTTAGGTACTGTGTTCACCTAACAAAACGAAGAATCGACCAAGTCACATATCAGCTATGTGTTCGAAAAATGTTGACCGCAAAGTATATAAAAATAAATGTAAATTAAATTCACATGAATATTAAGCTGTTGGGAACGTAAAGTTTTACCAGATAGGATATAGCGAATGTAGGGTAAATATATTTAAATATTATTTACAAACATCTTATCAACTTCATTTTCAATGGCTACAACCCAACGAGAAGCCAATTTTCGATTATGCGTTTAAAGAAATTTGGGGTTTTCCCCGAAAATGTTTAAAAATCTGTTTTTAACTTCTTTATTTCTGAATATTCTACCAGTTATGAAATGCTCTAGAGATTGAAACAAATAAAAATTTGTGGGTGCTAAATCTGGTGGATATGCTGGATGAAGAAGAACCTCCAATCCTAACGATATTTTCTGACTCTTGTTTTGCAGAGTTTGTGCTGACAGTGTCATGCTTTTCTGTGTAAAGTACAAAAATTTAAATATCGGAGAAGCAATTTAACAGAAAGTGGAAACTGTATCATCCAAATCCTAAGACGTAATGGAATAGCGAAAGACGCCTTCCAAAAACTAAGCAAAATATTAGGAAACAGAAAAAAAAATAATTATAAACAAACTAGGAAGTACTGAACTATTATATAATAGGAGCCCTCCGATATGGCGGTGAATGTTGAAAAATCTCCTCAGATATGAAGAAGAGACTAGAGAAGGATACTAATGTGGCGTGGAGACATGAGCAACGACGAAGATTTAAAGAAAATGGAAACAAAAAATGCACTTAAACTTAACATCAGAAAGAAACCGTTCACGTTTCTGGGGCACATAACGAGGGGAAAAAAACATATAAAATTGGAAACTCTCAGGACATTGAAAGGTAAAGGGGTGGAGGAAAACAGCGCATAACGTACCTAACGAGCTTATGTAAATATTTGTCAGAACAGAGTTTAGGAAATATAGCGAAATGACAAAATCTACCAAGAGCTACAAAGAACAAGAAATTATGGAGAACCATGATCGCCAACGTCCTTGACGGGACACAGCACAAAGAAGAACTGAGTAAATAAGTGACGTCAAATCAAACTTTGAATGATTCATTCAGAACAATTAAGGAAATGTTTTACACACACACACACACACACACACACACACACACACACACACACACACACATATATATATATATATAAGTGGACACTGAGCTCAATATCGAGAGGTGAGAGTCTGTTTCAGGATTGGGCGCAATAAGATTACGCTTAAGAAACTTCATAATAGCTTTCGCTAAGGATGATTTATGGACAATTAGGAGACAATTGTCTTTTTATAAGCTTATGTCAGTTATATCAACATCACTGTGCGCCGTTAGATTGTACAAAATAAATAGACATACGAGATCCGATAAACACAACATATCCAGTGACCCCATAGTAATGTCGAATAAGTCCTTGGAATTTGTCTTAGTCCACTGTTCATTATTGTGGATGAGAACCGATTGTTTGGAGTTTAATATGATATTTCTTTCCTCATTTGTTAGGAAACTCTCGTCCCATCTCAATATATTGGCTACATATATGCCCAACATTTATTTAAACAGATAACTGATACTTCCTTCCTCCTGCCACATTGTTAAACTTTAATGTCTCAATATTCATTGGTCTACACGCACAAATCTTCTAAGTTATAATAACCTCCCACCTCACTATATTCAACTAATATGGTGGTATTCTTAATTTGTTATTATCAGGAAGAAAAGTTAGCTTTAACAAAAAAATACTAAATGAAAGATCAGAAAATATGTCCAGATGTAATCTCACCTGTATATACATACTAGGATCATACAAACATGGATGAAAGTCTTTTAAGGTCCTTGAATAACTCCTCCCTAATTTTGAAACTGTTAGGTTGTTTAAAAATTCCAGTCGCACGTTCGTAAAAAAATCCTGTTCGTACGTTTGAAAAGCGGAAAAATCAGCTATTATAAATCGCCTGAAGACCGAAAGGTTGAAACCTAGGTTGAGGAAATAACTCATTTCCAAATGAAAAATATTCAAAACTTTTAAACGCATTGAACACTTTTTTTAATACAACTGTGTACTGATCTAATTTAATTATGAGTAAAAACTAATGCACGCACACACACAAACACACACACACACACACACACATATATATATATATAATGTGCATTAATAAATATAAATATGGGAATAAGCACCTGTTTAAAAATATTATACAGGTATTAATAAAACAATGCTCAATATGTAGTATAAACAGACCTATTAATTATATGTATATTAATGAATATACATATTATCCTACGTCGGTTGCACGATTTGGAGTTTCATGAGTTACGCAATCATCAGCTGCGTATTCGTAAATGGCCACCATGAAACTCCGAGTCCTATCACCGACGTAGGATAATATATATATATATATATATATATATATATATATATATATAATTGGAGTAGATAGACTAAACTATCGCCCGGTTCACACTCCACCCACATCTATTGAACAGGTGAAGAGGATCATCCCTTGTTTCCTGTTTAGGATGCGGTTTCCGGTTTTCTCTTTTCCAATCTTTTCACTCTTTTCCTTTTTTACTTTTTTTTTCAATTGGAGTAGATAGACTAAACTATCGCCCGGTTCACACTCCACCCACATTTATTGAACAGGTGAAGAGGCTCATCCCTTTTTTCCTGTTTAGGATGTGGTTTCCGGCTTTCTCTTTTCCATTCTTTTTACCCTTACGTAGCCCCCTGCGCATCAGTGTCGTTACCGCCTTGCTTGGGGTGATATGATTAAAAAAAAATATATATATATATATATATATATATATATATATATATATATATATATGCCTGTGTGTGTATGCATGTGTGTATCTATGAATATTAATTAAATGAAACAAAATTCTAAAAACTTTTCTTCCGGCTCAAATTTCACGATTAGTATTGTACACAAGCTTGGAGAATTTCACACTCGCAGCATATATTGAAAGCCAAAAAGACAGATAACAAACTTGTGTAAATTAATAGCTGAACAATGAGATTTGAGCAAAGGAAAAATTTATTAAAAGCTGCAAAGGATAGGAAGTTGTGGACAGCCATGATCGGCCACGTCCTGAAGGAACATGGCTCATAAAAAGAAGATATAATGCTGAATGCGTGTAGGTTCTTATTCACTGGTTATTTGCTTACGCCATCCATAAATCTGTCATTTTGTTTCCGAATGCCAGTCCACTGCCATTATACTCGTTTTCCCTTGAGATTGACTGTATCTCTGTCTGACCAAGAAGAATCAATGTCTGATAACCACCCGACCGACAATGGACGTAGTTATAATTGCTACCAGGGTTTCCAAAAACCCTGTCACCAATGTATATCACATGTCAAGCAATGTGCCGTGGTAGTCGAGAGACTTCCGGAGAATGGTTGCGGGGTCTTGGGATACAAGTGCTGTGAGCTGCCTAGTTTTGTACGTTGCAAACCAGATGATAAGAGAAGGATGAAAAGCTAAAGATAGGGCGCTTCTTTGGTAGCAGAATCCAAAAATATCTGCTTCTGCAGGTCTTGGAGTTAAGTGTTAAAAAGGCGAAAATAAAGGGAGGAGAAAGTGTCTGTAATTATAACTTGGCCATATCGGTGTGGCTAAACGGTTGTAGTGTTCATTGATTTACCATTACATTTGCTGTTGTCTGAGTCGAGTCCCTCTCAGAATATAATAGGGACATATTTTGAGTAAAATATTATAGGATGGAAACGAAAAGGAAACTAATACTTAACATCAGGAAAAAGCAGCTGAAGTTCCTTAAATATGTAGTTAGGAAGAACCTGATGCTCACAGGTCAGACAGAGGGAAAGAAAGACAGAGAAAATCAACATGTAACATATTTGATGGGCTTAAGCAAATGGATGGCAGAGCGGAATTTGGGAGGGGTAACAAGAGAAAGCGTGTTAAAAGCTACTAGGGATAGGAAGATGTGGAACGCCATGATCGCTTATGTTCTCAAGGAACACGGTACCTAGAAGAAGAGTAGTTTTTTTTTAAGTTGTGAAGAGTGTTGTAGAAATTATTATCATTATAGAAAACGACAAACTAAATACAAGAAATACCCTTATATAATGCCACAATGGCTTAAGCACGAAAACTTTCCGATATTTTTACTAATGTTCCTTTAATATAAAGCCCGAGATTCACTCAAGATAGAGATTTACTTAATGAGGTGTATGATAAGAACATAAGAGGAGGGTGTAGGATGTGATGATTATGAGGATATGGCGGATAGATAATGGGTGACATAATACTTGAAGAGGTTAAGATTGTAGTTTTGTGTGTAATTGCTCATGATTAAGTCTAATTGGTAAAAATACTCAACCAACGCATTTGACAAAATTTCTAATAAACAATAAGAAAGGGAGGAAAACAAAATAGAACAAGGCCAAATAATACGAAGAAGACACAATATGTGCAAGTCAAAACTCGGCAAAGCAACAGGATTAAGACAGCACGTTCACAACATAAGAATGATATTCACATGCAAAAAGGGATGCGGTGGTTATAACGTTCTACTTCAAGACAAGAAAAAACAAAAATATAGCGGATGAAACCGGGAAGTAGTCCATTTTTCTTTAGGAAGAAATCCCAGCATGCGTCTGTAGGATTCGTCTATAAATTTGGGAAGGAAGATGTTTTTGGTAGCCATTCTTTATAGATTGGAACCAACAGTTTAGGAAAGCATCCACGCAGGAGTATTTTCTACAATGTAGCTGTTCTTTTGGAAGAAGATGACTGAGTTTAACGTCTTTATCACTAATGGAATGCATAAGGAATGAGGCTGATTCAACTCTATGGATGTAGCAATGCGGATCTTGGCTGTAAAGATCTGATCTGATGGCACTGAAGAATGGAACTTGTGTGAATATTTCCCATGGAACTAGCGATAGAGTAACGATAGGCTTGAAAATGTTTGTTTGTGGAAAATGGCTCCCATCGAGATAACAGCTATTATACAGCTATAGCAAAGGGAGATAATTCCAAAGCGAACAAGTAGTTTTTATTCGATCCTCTTTTTTGTGTCTAATAATGTGACATGGTAACAAGAAAACTATAATTATGCTAAACGGAAGGTTGAATTAGATATTGAGCTAAGGATGATGGCAATGCTAAGAATCATGCTTAAGTGAATTAGTTTGGACTGGTGATTGCGATGATTGTCGCAATAGGGAAGTATTGCACATGTTTTATTTAATTTCATGGATTTGCCTATCGTGCCGCTCCCGCCCACCCCCGTTCTTTTTAACAGGAGTAGAGGTTTATCCATTATTTCTTGTTTTGGATTTCAGTTTTCTTCTAAAGAAACTCTTTACTTCTAACGTCTCCGTCTAAATACCGAAATTTTATTTACAATTTTTTTCTCAATAAGATGAGAAAGGTTCGCCTATCGTCCGGATCATACTCTTTCCTGTCCTTTTGAACATGAATAGAAGTTTATTCCTTGTTTCCTGTTTAGGACTGGGTTTCCGATTCCTTCTAAAGTAGGTACCACCACAAAAATCGCCACATCTAAAATTTAAATTAATTTTAAAAATGAAACATCATTCTTGAACCTTTCTTGAAGATTTTATTTTAGCTTTAATTGAAAGTTAAAGGGTTGCATTTTCTATTTCCAGTAATCAAAAGACTCTGGAGTATTCCAAGAAATTATATTTATTGGAATCGATTTTAATTTTTTTTTTTTTTTTTTTTAGTAATATTGATAAATATTTTTTAGATATTTGTAAACACTAGTCTGTTCTCGGTTTTAAAAATATTACAAAAATAAAATATACTTTCCTGAAAATTTATTTGAGAAGTATTAGTTGATTTTTAAGTATTTATGTATCTTAGGTCTTCATCAATGATCTTGGCGTCATCAGTTCCCAAGTAGGCATGTATGCAGATAACACTACCATTTTCTCCCATATCAATAGCAAATCCATCGAAGCTGGCAAAGTAAACCTGTCTGCTGCTCTTGAAAAGAACCTTCAATCAATGTTTAACAGGGACATAGAATGGTTTGCAAATTTTAATTCCTCCAAAACAAAACTGCTCTTCTTTAATTACCATTGAGAAATCTTCATGGCGGATGCTAGTCTCCTGGAGAGCAACACACTGCCCCTCCTTGGCTTCACTTTTTCGACCGGCTTGAAGTGAAACGACTACATCGAATCAATAGTTTCAACTACTGCAAAAAAAAAAGTTGCGTTACTGTGGCGTGCCAGAATGTTTTTCTCGTTAGAACGTATCTTGGACATTTATAAATGTCCAAGATATCATATCTCTGGACATCATATCTCTGGACATTGACTACTGTTGCCATATCTGGTCGGGTGTTAATGCTATTCGTTTCGGTTTTCTCGACAAAATCCAAAAAACAATCTGAAATGTAATCGGCTCTGACTTGGCATCTCGATTTCAGTCACTTTCTCACCGACATGACGTGGCTTTCCCCTGTCTTTTCTACAAATATTTTCATAGCAACTGCTCTGACGATCTTTTTCCCCCGGTATCTCGACCACATGAATTTAAGCGTTCTACTAGATTAGCTTTCAGATTCCACCCTCTTATCGTTGAAATAGTTAAGTGTAACCGTCACTTCTACTTAAACAGTTTCTTTTCTTGCACTTCCCACCTGCGGAACCCTGTTCCGTTTACTTGCTTCCCTGATAACTTCAATCTTCAAAAATTTAAATGCAACATCACTCACTATCTTCTATCTTCTTGAATCCCGTTCATCTTTTATCCTTTCCTCAGTGCCTCACCTAACCCAGTCTTTTCTCTCACTTTCTCTGAAACTTCATGCGTACTAGAGGCATTCCCGCTTTGCTTGGGGTGAAGTGATTAAAATATATATAGAGATATATGAATGTTTACTCTTGTCGTACAGTTGACTTCCAGCAAATCATGGGAAAACCATGTTTCTTGTTTATGCAATTTAACAATTCGTTGCAGATGATAGTGAATTGTTGCATAGCTATAATTCAGTGTTTTTCTAGGTGCCTCCACTAATTTTCAATACCTTGGTTTAAAATGAATTTCTATAAATAAAAAATCTTTCTTGAAGATTTCATTTTAGATTTCAATTAAAGCTAAAGGATGAAATTTACTATTTCCAGTAATAAAAATACTCTGTTTTTATTCAAACAGAAATTATATTGACTGGAATCAATTTTATTTTATTTTATTCTAAAATTCTTTTAGTCGTTTTTCATCGCAATGTAATTTTTTGTATTAAAAATCTTCTACAAATAAAATCTACTTTTCTGAAACTTTATTTGAAGAATGTTAGCTGATTTAAAGCATAATTAATCTGATGTGAAAAAATATTATTTATTTTAAGTTTAAAATAACAGAGAAATAAATTTAATAAAAACAGTAGTGGTGTTTATTTACTTGTCACCGCTCGTCAATCACGTAACAAATGTTGATAAAGGTTTTGACAGTTTTATTGTTGTTCTCCGGAGACTTTATGTATTAAAATTAATTTAAGAAAATAAGAGGTGGGCTCTTTTTTGATCATTTTTAAATACTCAGTATTCTTAAAAGTGTTGGAAAATATTCTCCGTAATTTAATTCTAGGAAAGTTGGCTTTAAATTTACAATATTCATCGCACTTATTTTATAATAATGTTATGTATGGTCGACCATACTTTCAAAAATGTGCACACTACATAATATCTTACATACATAACAAAATAATGAATTATTTTTAAACTCTTGGTGAAAAATGATTTATATTAACCTTTTCAATTTTAGATTAGTAAATGTAGTTTTCACAATATCATCTAACAAAATTAAAGTAATGCATAATTTAAAAGATTTATATATTTTAAATTATTATAATCAACAATTATTAAAATCGAAAACAATTTTTGTAAAAATTCATTATTCAGCGAAAAAAAAATAGAGTCCTTAATAAATATTATTTATAGAAGCAATTAAAAGCTTTTCTGATTCAATAATGTCATAGTTTTATTGCATTTTTTATTTTGTGATTCGGAGCAGATTTTTGGGAAATGAGTAGTAGTTTGGAAAAAAAGGGTTCTGCTTTTAACTAGTAAAAAATTTCTGGGTGAAAATTTAGTTTCTCAAAATTTCATAAAATTAAGTAAGTGGGGGTGTAACATATTTAAAAAATAAATATTTATGCCATGATGTTCTAAAGTATATTCAAAAATAATTTCATTTATTAGTGAATTTGTCCTTAAAGTTTCATTAAAATCCGACTATTATTTGATTTTTGCAAGAATTTCTAATTCAATGTGTTTTTCTCCTGAAAAAAAAGGCGCTAAAACACTAATCCTAAATACTGCATCGATCACTTATGCAAAAAAAAAGATTTTTAATCAAAATTTTGAACGTGCTAGAAAGGATTAAAATAATTAATAAAATGATAAAAATATACTTTGGTCTTTCCTCTAATATTAACATAAATATTTTGACGATAAAACTTTGTTTTTATTAAGTTTCAAGTCTTCTATAACGCTTTTGTTTTTGTCCGCAAAAAAGTGAAAGTACCTACTTTTAACTTATTTTCGAAGCGTAACAACCTTCGTTCTGACCAGTTCAGACAATGGCAAGTAAAAATTAATCTCAAACAGACGACCAATTCTTTAGTAACGGAATTCAAATGAGACTGCCTCTGCAGATCTTGGAGCTAAAGGTAGAAGGCAGATATAAAGAGTAAGGAAAATGTCTGTAATATCAACTTGGTCATGTCAGTCTGGGAAGATGGTTGTAGCGTTCATTGATTTATTAGTATATTTGTTGCTATGTCTGCTCTCTCTCTCTCTCTCTCTCTCTCTCTCTCTCTCTCTCTCTCTCTCTCTCTCTCTCTCTCTCTCTAAGAGTAACGGGGAACATTTTTTGAGTAAAATATAATATCTGAAATTTTGAAGATTGCAAAAGAAGAGTGTTATGAGTAAAGATTCATTTTCTTCTTTGTGAATCTTATAAAATATTTTATGTTCACAGGGTATAAATTACAATATGGCTGGTTTTAAAAAATGGTAGCGTTATTCGATATCAAATAAAGTAATGCAAGCGTAAGCATACAATGTCACCACATGAAATATGAACAATTATTTAACTGAAATGTTGGAACGAATCAAAACATCAATAAACTACCATGGACTCATGCCAAAAAGTCAGTGAATTATTTTTGCTGTGTGTATAATTTTTTTTTTCTTTTCTTTCAAGATGCCGTCATCGTTTCAATCAAAAGTTTGAAGTCCATATCCTTTAATTGATTCATTTGTTTGTTTAACGACATATCAACCCCTTTGGGTAATTTAACACAAAATTTAATTTTCTTGAGAGTAATAAAAATGTGATATATGTTATTCAACTTTCACAATTGAATATATGATAGATAATACTCGGTTTTTATGCATATACATGGTTTGGGTTTTATGATATATATATATATATATATATATATATATATATATATATATATATATATATATATATAATCATTTCACCCCGAGCACGGCAAAAATGTCACCGGTGGGTAGGGGATTACAATAAAAAAAGGTTTAGGGGATGTCGAAGAAAAGACTAGAAATTGATGGGAATCAAGTAGAAAAAAATGGCAATTGACGTTGCATTTAAACTTTTGAAGGTTGTAGCTATCAAAGAAGCAAGCAAATGGAAGTGAGTTCCACAAACGGGAAGTGCGAGAAAAGAAACTGTTATAGTAGAAGAGACAATTATATTTAACTAATTCGACGGTGAAGGGGTGCGACATTGATGCCAATCTAGTAGCCCAAGTAAATACATGTGGTCGGAGTACCATGGACCAAAGCTCAACAGACAGAGCAGGTTACTATGAAAATACTTGGAGAAACGACATAGGAAAACCATATCACATCGGTGCAAAAGTGACTGAAGGCGAGCTGCTAAGTCAGGATCGATTATTTTACAGATCCTACTTTGGATTTGGTCGAAAACCTCAAGATGAATAGCAGGGCCAGACCACAAAATATGGCAACATTATTCAATGTACAGACGAATGGTAGATTTATAAATATGCCAAATGGACTCTGACGAAACAAAACTTTCTGGTCCAACACAGTGATCCAACCTTCCTAACAGTAGATGCAGCTGTGGATTCAATGTAGTCATTTTATTTGAAGTCATTTGAGAAAGTGAGGCCAAGGAAGCGTAGTGTGTTGCTCTGTAGGAAGCTATTGTCATGCATTCTGATGGTAGGCAGAAATGTTAATTTATGGTGGTTAAAGGAGAGCTGCTTTGTTTTGGAAGCATTAAAATTTACGAGCCATTTTTTACCCCATTCAATCACAGAGTGAAGTTATTTTTAAAGGGCAACAGCCAGGTCTACTTTATCAGTCTTTGGAGATTCTTATTGAGACAGGCGCAAACGGTATGTCATCTGCATAGATGCCTACTTGAGAACGTATTGCATCAGGAAGAGCATTGATGAAGGTCAGAAAAAGCGCAGGACGTAGAATAAAATCTTGACGTTTGGTTAATTTTAGTGAGCGGCATATCAACCACTATTCGTTATTTGATGCCAAAATCCCTTGGTATAAAGTATTTAGCCTTCCAGTTAAAGACTGCGCGGCTGAGGTCTCCTATTGGGTTAAGGCTGGCATAGTTGCCTTCATCCCTGCCAGAAAGTTGAGACTTAAATCCCACTCATCCCCCTGGTTTTACACTGCCTGCTCAGCTGCCATCGCCCACCGAAATCACTTCATTCGGCTTTACCGGAGTCACACGTCAGATCATAACAGGCACCTTTTTGCCTCGGCTCGCAATGAATGCAAGAAGGTACTTAATGGAGCTAAGCTGATGTTTGCAGCCAGAATGAAGCAGTGCATAGCATCCCGTAAATTCGGCTCCAAAGACTGCTGGAGGCTCTGTAAAACAATAGTAAGCCCTCAATCCCACCTCTAATCAACGAATTTGAGGTCCTCATCTCTTCAACTGACAAGGCTGAGTGCTTCGCTCGCAGATTCTCCATTAACTTGACACTGGACACGTCTGGAGTATCTGTACCTGACTTCCCTCTCCGAACCCAGGCCCAACTGACTGACATACTAATTACTCACTCGCTAGTGTCCAAAAAAATTTCTAAGCTTGACCCCCATAAGGCGAGCGGTGGCGACGAAATACCCATCATTGTCCTAAAGAAATGTGATCCTGAACTCTCTTCTGTTCTCTCTAAACTCTATAACTTCTGCCTTTCTGCTTCCTGCTTTCCTGCCTGCTGGAAATCCTCCTCCGTGTTTCCTATATATAAAAATATTGGAAAACCCTCTGACTCCGCTAATTATCGCCCTATCAGCCTCCTACCGATCTTTGACAAAGTGTTCGAAGCCATTATCAACGCCGAGGTAGTACAACATCTCACAGCCCATAGACACTTCTCTGACAAACAGTATGGCTTCCGCTTCACCAGGTCTACTGCTGATATGCTCACAACCATTACTGAGTATATACACCAGGCCCTCGACAAAAACGGCGAAGCCCGAACTGTTGCCCTTGACATCTCCAAAGCGTTTGACAGAGTCTGGCACGCTGGCCTTCTATGCAAGCTGCAGGGCTATGGTATAACTGGACAATTGTTTGACCTAATCCAGTCCTTCCTTTCAAACCGTACAATGAGGGTGGTATTGAACGGACAAGCCTCCCAATACTACCACATAAATGCGGATGTCCCTCAAGGCTTTATTCTCGGTCCTACGCTTTTCCTTATCTATATTAGTGATCTCTCTGACGTAATAAGATCCCAAGTGGGCATATATGCTGACGACACTACGATTTACTCTCGTCTAGATCAAAAATCTACCGAGGCTGAAAAAGCAAACCTCGCTGCCGAGCTTGAAAAGGACCTCCAATCCGTGGTGGACTGGGGTAAGAAATTTTAATGCTTCCAAAACGAATTTGCTATCTAATAACCACCACAGACAATTGTTTCTCCCGCCCATTAACATAGACCAGGCTTCTCTCCCTGAAAGCGAAACACTGTGCCTCCTCGGCTTAACTCTCACACCAGACCTCAAGTGGAATAACTATGTAGAATCCATAGCTAAATCCGCTGCTAAGAATGTTGGTTCTCTGTGTAGGGCCAGGAAGTTTTTCCCGTCCCAAACAATCCTGCACATATACAAGTCTACCATCCGCCCGTGCATTGAGCATTGCTGCCATATATGGTCCGGTGCTCCTGCTATCCACTTAGGTGTCCTCGACCGAATCCAACGGAGAATCTGTAATGCGACCGATCCCGACTTGGCAGCTAGGATACAGTCGCTTTCTCACCGACGCAGTGTGACTTTTGTGTGTCTCTTCTACAAATACTTTCACGGCTTCTGCTCCGATGAACTTAGCTCACTGGTACCCCCTATAAACGATTTTCCTCGAGCCACAAGATTAGCATCTAGGTCCCACCCTTTTACTGTTAAACCAATAAATTGTACTCCAGCAGCTTCTTTTCTCGAACTTCCCGCCTGTGGAATTCTCTTCCGTATACTTGCTTTTCTGACAGTTACAATCTCTAAGAATTTAAATGTAAAGTCAATAGTCATCTCCTGTCACACTAACTTACATCCTCTCTCTCATGCTTTTCTACATCCACCCCACTCTCACCAGTACCCTCTTCCCTCTCCTACTCTTATCCTGACACCCTCTGCAACCTCTCACTCCTCATAACATTCCTCCTCGTTCACCCCACTCTCAGCAGTAATCTCTTCCCTCTCCTACTCTCTTTCTGACACCCCTACAACCTCTCACTCTTCATAACATTCCTCCTGTGTAACCCCCTGCACAACAGTGACAGTAAAATGCTTTGCTTGGGGCGACACGATTAAAAAATATATATATAAAGATTTTGACCATTATTTTATGGTCTCAGTTCAATATATTTTAAACGCAATTGTATGTCTTTAACTATAGATAGTTTGTAAATAATTTTATACTTTCAAAGTAAATTTATGTTTTATAGACATATAATTTGGTGTACTTGGTTTTCTTTAGCCGCATATCAAACTCTATGGATTATTTAATGCCGAATTCTAATTAAATTTCAACATAAATATGGCTTCAACATATTTTAAACGCAATTGTATGACTTCAACTAAAGATAAAATGTATTCTTGCTCATTTTACTTTTAAACTGCTAATTATTGTACCACTTCGTTGTACCAATTATTGATTTACTAAACGTAGCTTAGATGTGGTACAAGGCCACAAATATGGAGCACCGGTGAGGATCGAAAAACTTCTCAGTCGTAATTGATCTAATGAAACAAACACGCTAACCATCACACCATGTCAAAGTGCCCATATATAGATTTTTTAGTGGTTTACTAAACGTAACTTGGATGTGGCACAAGGCTGCAAGTACGGAGCACCCCTTGGGTATCGAACTCACTACTCATTACTCAGCTTAATGTCTACATTAGTTAAAACAGAACTTCTTGGAGAATTTAAATCGCCAATTTTCATTTTGCAAAACAGAACCTCCAGTTATCGAAAATCTGCTCTGAATCGTAAAATAAAAATGCAATAAAACTAAGTCATTATTTTATTAGAAAAGTTTTTAATTCTTATTAAATTTTTCGATGAATAACGAATTTTTCAAAAATCGTTTTTCCTTTTTTTATTTTAGGTATAATAATTTTTAAAGTTTTAAATATTCAAATTCTGTCTTAGTTTGGCCCGGTTAAATTATATTGTTAACTATATTTACTAATCATAAATGGAAAAGTCTATTATAATTTATCTACGCCCAATATTTTAAAAAGAATTTTGAATTTTGTTTGTATAGTTATCGCTCTTATTTTCTGATAATGTCATGTATGAACGTCCATACTTACCAAAAAATGCATTTTTAACTATAACTATAAATGTAAAGCCAAAGTACCTAAAATTCAATGAAACGTTAGATTACGGAGTATATTTTTCTAAATTTTAAGATTAGTATCATTAAAAATTATATAAAAAAGGTACATACGTTATATTCCTCAAGCAATTTTTACAGATATATCCACCCTAGAAAAAATCAGAAAAACTCTTGTCTGTCAGTTAAGCTGTCAACTTCTCAACATATTAAATAGATAGCTACCGCCGTATTAAAAATTAATTTCTGCGATATTTTCAACTTAATTTAAATAATTTTTTACTTTAACTCAGATTAATTAAATTTTAAATCAATATTCCTCAAACTGTTTCAGAAAAGTATTTTATTTTTTATAGAGATTTTAATAAAGATAATTACATCGTGATGATGAAAGGCTAAAAATGTTGCTAAAATTAGAAATCTTAGCAACTTCAAAACAAAAACCTCTTCCAGTCAATTTAAGATAGTTTTGAAATATAGAAAAAGTATTTTGCTTATTGAAAATATTACATTTCATCTATTAGCTTGAAATTAAAACTAAAATAAAAATTTCAAAAGAGATTTTTCATTTTTAAAATATAATTTCAAATTTCATCTATTAGCTTGAAATAAAAACTAAAATAAAAACTTCAAAAAAGATTTTTCATTTTTAAAAATAATTTTAAAACGTACTATAGGTATCGAATTCCTGTGCATGAACACTACCGGCCATAATTATTAGGACACCCCAGTGTTTAAAATAAAATTATGTATTTCATACTCTTTTTAGTATTTATTGCCAAATGGATAATTCTAAATGAAAATAGAATGGTTCTTTTGTTATTATTACTTTGCCAAGTTTTACAAGGCAGCCAGGAAGCCTTTGCTTCGGCCAGCCAATAAGAAGAGACTAGCATGGGGAAGAGAGCACAAAAACTGAACACCAGAACAGTTCATTTGATGCACATGTTATTATGCAGTATTAACAAAAGAACCATTTTATTTTCATTAAGAATTATCTACTTGGCAATAAATAATAAAAAAAATAGTATGAAATACATCAATTTCTTTAAAAAAATGGGGTTGCCTAATAATTATGGCTGGTAGTGTACCTACTTTATAGGCATGATGCACTGTCGGCTTTTGTTAAAGTATGTCCATTTTATGCTTTGTGTAGCTTTTTCGTATGTTCTCTTTATCTCTTAATTTATTCTAAAACAAACATTTATATACTTTCATTTGGTTAAAGTGAAAATTATCTCAGAAAACATTAGAATTCTAAGCAAGGCTGTTTAAAGAACTACATCAAAAGTAGATTGAGTTTAACGTTAAACTTCGGCGTTAAAATTTAATCTTAAAATAATAGTCATAAATATAAGTTCTACTTTATTATAGAAACCATATTTTATTATAGAATAATATGCAGTACGTATTTGTAAATTGCCATATTTCTTTATAGATAGATAGATAGATAGATAGATAGATAGATAGATAGATAGATAGATAGATAGATAGATAGATAGATAGTGTGCGTGTGTGGAATATATGAATACTAACAACGAAATTGTATTGTGAAATCTTTCTATATTGAATTACATTATTTGTTCCAAGATTATCAATAACTAAAAAAAGTTTTATTTTAATTTTTGTCCTAATTTACTTCTAATTATTATTCAAATAAAAAATTGATTATTTTGGTTCACAACTAGAAATTACCACAATGTAAACAATTGCAATATTGTATGAGGTTTTCCAGATTTGATATATTTTTTAGGAGAGGTAATTCTAGATTGTTACGTGATATCTGTCCTTCTATGACAGCGAATGCCGGACAGTCTCGTCAAAGATTAAGAAAAGACTCGAAGCAACAGAAATGTGGTTCTACAGAATTATGCTGAGGATACCATGGATGGAACATGTGAGTAAGAACAACAGTTTGGAGAGAATGGAAACGAGGAAAGAAAGAAACTTATATTTAACATCAGGAAGAGAAAAGAGACAGCTAAATTTGTAGAAGTAGAGAGATAGTTACTATTTATTAAATTGGCCTCGTGTGAAACATAGCCGAGCTTCCTACAACTTACAGGTTTATTCAGAATTATCAGGAAGTGGATTTGTGGAAAATTAAATGTATATCTTTTGTATGTTTAAATAGAAATTTATTAATAGAAAATAATAACATGAATTTGTAGAAGTTAATGTTCAATGAGAAACAGTATTAAGAAGTTAAGGGTATCAAGAGTTCGTAGTAGTAACTTGTATGGATGTAAGCAGGAACGTACGTGTGTATGTATGAGCGTTATCGTTGGATAGGAGTGTCTTTGAAGTATTCACCCAGTCTTAAAGGATTCCGTCCGATTATCAAGTATAAGAAAAAGCAGACGAGTGAACCGTGAGAATAAGGAAGTGAGGGACAAAGATAGAGATAATAATAATAACGATCGCTTGACGTTTATCAAGAGTACGTGTTAATAACGCTCGTATTCTTCTCTCTCTGGTGACAGTCAAATTTGCTTCGTCTTTTATTTCGTTTGTGGGGCTCGTAAAGGTAATTTGGGAATTCGCTTCTGGATGTGATTCTGACCTTTCTATTGGACGAGAAACAAAGTTCGCTTCGGCTTACGAAAAGGGTCCGTAAAATAATTTGTTTCTGATAATTGAAGATTATTTGAATTTTTTGTTTTTAGATGTTTCCTAGTTTTCTATTGTCCGAAAAACATTTCGCATCGAGGTGTGAAATTTCACGAGTTTTGTTTGTGTTAAACAAGGTTTTGTAAATTCGAGTAAATTAATTTATTTCTAACAAAACCAATGAGTGTGTGCTTAGCATTTGAATTTTAAATGTAGATCTTGTTTTGTTCACTACAAAGTTTCTGTGACACATAATGAGAAAGGAGGGCTTAGAGAATCTGATACCCACAGGAAAAACAGAGGGAAAGAAAGACAGGCGAAAATAGCGCGTAACATATTTGATGGGCTTAAACAAATTGATAGCAGAGCAGCGTTTGGGAGAAATAACAAGAAAAATATATTAAGATAACACGGAATAGGAACATGTGGAGGGCCATGATCGCCTACATCCTGAAGGGACACGATACATGAAAGAAGAAGTTATAACTGTTTTGGATTATTTTAATTTTAGTATAACATTACTACATATCTAATAAACTAACCTACCAACTCTTGTTATGCCAGATTGAAAGAGACGGATGTAACGGCTTTTTGAAAGCATCCTACTAAACACTTCTTGTCACAGCTGACTAGTTTCCAGAATGCGGTCGGTGCGTGAAGACAAATTAGAAGCTCGCTATGCAATAAAGTTTTGCGTCAAACGGGGACAAAAACGCGACAGAAACTAATGAGATGCTCTAGACTACTTATAGGTTAACTTGTATGAGCCGGGCATCTACTTTTCACTGAGACAAGAGGTTCGAGGGTGGTAAAGAGGAGGTGAAAAACGGTGAGGAGTATGGGAGAAACATCAGAACTGTTTTTTGTTTTTTTTGTTTTGTTTTTTTTGAGGGGTGAAAACCATCGTGTGTCTATAAAGGCAATAAGCAAAAAGAATCATTTTGGTGTTGGTAAGGCGAATGTACACAGAATTATTTATAAAGATCTGAACATGCACACACTGTGTGCAAAGTTTATTCCCGGGGTGCTCAGTGACGAACAAAGGGAAAGGCGTGTTACTTTCAGAGATGGGCATCCCAACTGCCTACACCATCCATACAAACTATATTTTGCTCCCTGTGACTTTTGGTGGTTTCCCAAGCTAAAGGAGAACCTCAGGAGCAATCGTTTTGAGATGAAAGGGGCTGTGACAACAGTCCTGAATACCTTCCTGTTGTGGGATATCCTCCTTTGTGTATATGACAATAGACTCAACTGAATGTATATATAATCCTGTCATAGAGAGAACAGTGGAAGATCTGGAATCTCAGTTGTAGCTGTAGTTTACAATGGAGAGTAATCGTAGAGATCCGTTACAGTTATCGAAGCGTTCCGACAGATAGCGAAGTTACCCAGAGAACAGACTAGCTCTGAGCTCCACTTAGCTAGAATAAGTTACCGGGACATACTATTTCACTTCAATATTTGTATATATTTATTTCTAGTTATAGTATTCCTGAATTGACTAACCCGCATTCCAGTTTGTATATTACGCTCAATATAACCTACTTTCTATCGCCATACCGGTTTTTGTTGTTCATTATTTTGGCGGTTCCTCCTCCGGAATCCACAACACTTCCCTTTGGATGACTTCCAAAGGGCCTTCAGGAAAATGACAGGAGCGCTGCAACAGGCGCCTTATATTTAGAGGGTCCTAAATTAAAAGGGATTAGATATTGTACGTCTTTGAAATTAATAAATTTCTCTCCAGAAAGCGTTTCAAAACTTCTGGAAGAAACCTGGTAGCTAAAAATGGTAGAAATATCAGTGACTATTAAAAGGTTAAGCGGTACAGAAACAGAAAGCGAGCAGCTAAAAATATATGCTGAACAAAAATGTTATATGCAGGAATTTTTATGTTACCTCCTCTGACCTGACGTTGTCACTTGTTGCGGTTCATACTTCACACGAGATACTGACACGGATACCAATATTTGCCTTGTGATTTTACTGATATCTTCTTTTATGGGAAATTGCTTTGTAAAAAAAATTATAGTTAGCAAATTCACTATCTATCTATCTATCTCTGTATTTATCTGCCTATCTTGTCGTTCACAAACGATAACCTCTGACCACTGCTTTCCAACCAGTTTCGGTATGCATAGATCTACCCAGTTCTTCCTTTCGGTGTCGTCTACGAGTTGATCGCTCTAAGTTCTTGCTGGTCTACCTCTTGATCTTTTCTCATAAGACGCGTAACATTTTGTTCATTTGTCAAAAAAATGGTCACTGAACCATATTCCTCTTTCATAGTTTGTGCCCCTAACCTTTGATAGGTTCTCGTTGTCATATGATTTCTTTCTCAACTAAAATTTAGTAGGCGAGTATAAAAACCATCTATTTTTTATTGCCTCTAATAACGTCTAGTACCTAGATCAGTGACCACTTGGGACTACTACGCTTGGTGGTGTAATGGATACGGGTGAAAATTGGAAATCGGAGAGCCGAGTTCCGATTCCAGTCGGTTTAGTTTTATTCACTTACGCGCAAATACTCTTGGGAAAGGTATGAGCCCACCTCTTCTCTATTTAGCTATGAGTTAATTAACTTGTATCATTAAACCATTAAAATATTCTTACATTCTAAAAAAATATTTTCTGGTTTTAAATAACCTGCAGTGGGCTGATAAGAAAACGAATCAATCAATCTTAACCTCCATGCTGTTTTTTGTTTTTTTGTTTTTTTTTGGTTCTTTTTTTTGTGTGTGTGTGTGAGGAATTCAACCATGATCCCAGATAAACATATCTCCTGCTTGATTAAAAGGCATAAATTCCCTTTTTTTAATTTTTATTCAAATGAAATTTAACTTGTGCTGTAGTAGATTCTAATTTGAAAAGAAATAGTTGTGCTTGTTCAAGAGTGCTATATAGAAGAAATACAAAAGCGTTATACAAGAGTGATAAGAGAGTCAAATCTGTATTTGTGATGGTGGTTTCAGGGCATCGATTATCTTTGGGTTCTTTTAACCGATATTTTTCACATATTTAGTTGCAAGGATGTGCATTGTGGTGTGATGGATATAGGCTCGGAAAGAATTCGAATTCCAGTTGAGTTCGTTGTATTCACTTACACGGAAATACTCTTAGTAAAGGTATTAATTCGTCGCTTCTCGCTCTAGTTATGTATTATACAGATTAGGTTCTATAGCCCTGGTTGGCAACCAGTCTATCGCAGAAAGAAATGGCAACCTACTTCGGGGAAAATTTTCTGCCAAGACAGAAACATGATCGCCCAAGCGTGTATCATATATGACGCTTAACTGACTGACTGAATTACAAATCTCATTGCGTAGTTAAAGGCTTGTAAAACACTACATGAGATTGCCGAAAAAATTGTATCTGGTTTCAAAATTTAACCAAAATTGAATATATTTCGAAAATTCGATTAGATATTAAAACTGAATATTGTTAAAAAAAATTTACTAAAATTAGGTATTATTTTTATTCATATCACTCCCATGCAAGGCAATAAAGCCATTATGAGACAAGGGGAAGATCAAGAAAAAGAAAGAAAAACAGTAGGAAGCGAGAAGGAAAGAAAAGTAATCAAAGCAATAGCGATTGACGTTGCATTTAAATTTCTGAAGATCAAAGTTGTATGGAAATCATAGAACCAGAAGAGAGAAAAGAGACTGTTAGCATAGAACTTACGGTTACATTTAACCAATGCAACTGTGAATTGATATATCTTAAAAATTCACTAAAATAGAATATAGTTCGAGAATTCAATAAAAGTGAATATAGTTAAAATAAAATTCAATGGAGTGCGAATATTCACGAAAACGAAGTGCAATTCGAAAAGTCATTAATTATACGGGTTAAACTCGCTCAATAAAAGTTGAAAACTCTTTTATGGTAATTTTAGATCCCACAAAACGCGTTCATAATGTTATATCGCCGTGGTTGCAGGACGATACCCAGAAGACGTTTGCTGAGTATCTACAGCACAATATCCGTGCTAAGGAGAAATAAGACAAACACCAGAAGACAGAACAACAAATAGTAGAAGAGAAGAGAGGTTAAATCGTTAGACTCGCAGAGAGCACAGTCCGATACTAATCGCCAATGACACCTCGAATGTATCAACCACCTCCCCACATGAGCAGATGCCTGAGTCAGATGCAGCACAAGGCCATTTAAATGGGAACACCGAGCCCGTAAGCTCGGACAAAAATTCTTGTCTGCTTTTCCTCATATGACACTCTATCCTTTGGTGGAACTCCGTCTGGGTCCTTCTCTGACCAAAGGCAGAGAGTCCAAAAAAGCGAACGACTGACACACGCAGTCGATCCCCCACAATGTCACTGACACTCCGAAGGTATCAACAATCTCCCCACTATGGCGGATGCCCGAGGTAGAAGCCATTTAAAAGGCCATTTAAGTGGGAACACCGAGCCCATAAGCTCGGACGAAAATTCATGTCTGCTTTTCTCCAGACGCGACGCTACACTTCAGCAGAAACCCGTCTGGGTTCCTCTCTGCCTTCGGGCAGAGAATCGAACAAAGTGAACAACTAACGCACGCAGCTGATCTCTCAGAATATCAATAACACTCCAAATTATATACGGCATCGCCACGTGGGCAGAAGCCCGAGTTAGATGAGGCACAACGTCAATTAATGTGGGTAAAACCAAGCCCGTAAGCTCGGGCAAAAATTATTTTCCCCAGACAAGATTTTACCCTTCAGTGGAGCCTCGTCTGGCTTCCTCTCCGCCAGAAGGCAGAGTGTTGATTTAACCTACTTCCCCACTGGAGCAAGTTTTGATACAAGGTCGGCTTTTAACGCAGGGTATATGAGCGTGTAGCCCCGGGCTACTTGTCAAGAATTACCCAGCCCCCGTCTATGCGGTAACTGGGTACAAAGCTAGTCTTAGCTAGTCATAGCTTATCTGGGTTACTCTCTGCTCGAAGGCAGAGAGTTCGACAAAGTGAACGACTGACGCACGCAGTCGATCATCTCCGACTGTCAATGACCCTCCGAAAACTCAAACTGCTATTAGTTTTTATTTTATAGCTACCTCGGTCTGCAGATAATTCCATTCCTGAGGACGCCAGTGGGGTGTTAGCTGCTCTACAACACATAAATACGTTTGTGTGAGTGCATATGTATCCAAGTGTTTATGTGTGCGTGTGTGTTTCTGAAAGGGACGAGAGGAATTACGAACAGCAAGATTTTCCTAGAAGGGCAAAATACACTTTTCAATCGATAATAGTGTAATAAGATGATTCACCTTTATTTTTCTTTCAGCCATTTTTTTCATCATAGTTTATAAGGTCGAAAAATGAAACCAATAATAAAATCTTGCTAAATTTGTTCCTTCCTTGAAAATTTGATCTACCGACCAATCAAGACAACATTATTTAACCCAGTAAAAGATCCATTTTGTTATTTTTTGCTTTGTTACATCATTGGCTTATGAATCAATCAATCAATCGACCTAGTCATCATTATTATCATTAAGATAATCTTCGTTTATTGTCATTAAATTTAACGTTTCTCCTGACAAGGCCCGGTTTTGAAATGGCTTCCTACCACCAACCGATAGAAAGAAAAATGTTCCTCAGTTACTTCCCCTGTTCTCTTCCGTTTTTTTTTTGTTTGTTTTTTTTTTCTCGTTTCGACCATAATACTTTTTTCCTCGTCTATATGTTTCTCTTCTCTCCATACAACTACCTTCACTTCAGTTTCTTCTCTTGCGTTTAATTCGCTTTTTCGTTTATTTCATTTTAATTTTGAAAATATATAAAAGGAATAAAACAAAACAAGAAATAAGAGAAGAATTTTCGTTCATTTTTTCCCACCAAAATTTTCCATTAGGGAAGTCGTCTGCAACATCCGGGTATTTCTAGTGCAGGGCCATTAGATTGCGAGCCAATTATCAAAATGGCGGATGGAATAGTTGGCTAATGAGTCTAGCAGACGATTAGGACACAATGGCGACTAGTCCAACCACCTAAATGGCAGACGATAGATTTCTTTATTTAATCGACAATTATAATGATTTTAACCAAATACATTTCAAGACGGTAATAATCGGGGATAATCATGAAAATTATATCGTGTTTAATTTTGCATGTACAGGAGATCCGAGAATTATTAGAATCCATGTATTCAGTGCACAGAACATCCGGCTTTTGTACAAGCACAATCTCAAAGCAGGGATCTACTGTTTTTAAAATAGTTGGCGGTGATTCAG
This sequence comes from Ascarosepion bandense, assembly GCA_037127315.1. Classification (NCBI taxonomy): domain Eukaryota; kingdom Metazoa; phylum Mollusca; class Cephalopoda; order Sepiida; family Sepiidae; genus Ascarosepion; species Ascarosepion bandense. Next base: position 13,075,451 of record JBBBDQ010000256.1, read on the forward strand.
CAACGAGCATATTCTTCACATCGGCTTTAATCTCTTGTACCGCCTCAATAAATATATTAAAAGTTAAAATACTCAAAACGCTGCTACTTTACCTAAATTGAAGGTTTGAACGTTTAAAACATTAACCCGCCTCACATACCTTAACTAAATCAAAGTTTTTTGGTGAATATAAATAAACTTTTAGCTCACTTTATATATTTAAACTAAATGGTCATTTGCCATTTGGCCATTTTTTTATCAAAATTCTTGTTTCAATTAAAAAAAAAGTATGACGCGGAATAAAGTTATTAGCACTAATGTTATTGATTTTGTTTAAAACAACAGCATTTAAAACATTTTAACCTTCAGAATTTGCGTAGATCGATCAACTTTGAATATTTATTTAGACGCTTCAAAATAGTAAATACCCTTCTTTACATTGAATTTTTATACATTGCTTTTAAAAATGTATAAATACATTTCATGTGTACGCATGTGCGATCATTTTGAATGCAGGTACATTGTTTACAGATGTTCATTTTAAGTATAGATCGATCAGAGCAAAATAAGCCAATAGACGCACGAGAAAATTTATTTTATTGTAGTTTCGTAACGAGAAAGTTCAGAAAATCTTGTATAAAATCAATTTTTTGTCTGCTTATTCGGCAAAGATCTACGTGTACAGCCTAACTTCGTTCAATTTGATGAAATAAGTCAACTTTCTGCTAAAAGTAATAGACCCGAAAAAAAAAACCTCAGGAAAGAATCCAAAATGGCAGATATCAAAATTGGCTAGTTTTCATTTTTAAAATTTATATTCAATCGATTTGCTCCTCTTTATACGTCATTCTCCTACAAACCTACCAAAATTGCTGGAAATATTTCTCAATCATTTTGGAAACATCCATAGAAGAACAAATAATTACAATAGCAAATTTCTCGGATGCCTCTTCTGTTAACTTGAATATATGACGATTGTGCAAAAGCCAGTCATATGGTAAACATGCCCTTTTCTCCAAAGTAATATACCTTATCTACAAACACAATGGACGTGCAATCATTATTTTCCATTCATTTTACACACAGTCGGCCATCTTTGTACTTTTAGTTACCATATAGCCCCTCAGTATCATAATTGTGCCCGTTCCTCCCTTAGTAAGTTAGCACGTGCGTTACAACCTGCCATTATCTCAGATAAGCAACTGCGAGGAATAACGGAAGAAAATGATATATCAGAAACGCTGTATGACTTGGATTATTTTGTTTGTTTGTTTTTTTTTTATGTCTTAATGAAACATACATCAATATATATGTTGACGTCATATATAAATATTTTGCCGTCATGGGCCCAGTATATATATATATATATATATATATATATATATATATATATATATATACATACACACATATACATGCTCCTGTCACGTTCAGGGAGATATAACCAGTGAGGAAACAGCTAATAATCCTTTCACATGTTTTGCCGTCATTTTTGACGGTAGTGGTGCACTCGAAAAATTTATAAAGTCCAAGAACAAGAAAAGAAAGAAAAAAAATAAGAAAGAAAAAAGTATAATCGAGGAGGCAATAATGCTCTCATTATCCACTCCACTCAATTGCTGAAAAAAAAAAAAAACAGCATAGAACGATGTTTAAAGTGACCAAACTTAATAAAAACAAAGTTTTGTCATCAAAATGTTTATGCTATTATTAAGAGGAAAGATTAAATTTGGTTGTCATTATTTTTTTTAATCGTTTCTAACAAGTGTGAAATTTCAATTAAAATTTCTTTTTTGTTTTCCGTCAGCGATTCACGCTATGTTTGCGTAATGTGACTATTAAGTAAAACGTAATATTACGCAAGTCATTTGGGGGGGGGGGGGGGCGTTGAAAAACACATTAATTTGAAAACCAACTTAATTGTCTGATTTTAATGAAACTTTCAGGACTTATTCACAAATGAATGAAATAATTTATGCAATAATTATTTTTAGAAAAAATATTTTTTACATCTGTTACCCCCTCCAGTTAATTGCATAAAATTTCTAGAAATATATCATCTATACCAATTTTTTATTTATTAGTTAAATGCAAGACTCATTGGCGAATGTAAATCATGTAATTTTTTATTAATCCCCAAACCATTTTTCCGAAAATCTACTTCGAATAGTAAAATCAAAAATGCGTTAAAACTACGCTATTTTTAATGTAGATAAAGTTTTAATTGATTTTATAAATAATAAAATTTTAGGATATATTCTGAAGAAGTAAAAAAAAATTGGATGAAAAATGAATTTTTATAAAAATTGTTTTCATTTTTTTTTCTTTGCTAATTAAAGTTTCAAACATTTCTTCTAATCACTTAGTGTCTTCGGCTATTAATTCATTAAAAATAAACTTTATTTACAAATCGAAAATTCGTAACCTTAATACAAATCATTTAGAATTTAAATTTTTCAAATAATATCTAATTTTTTTTATTATGTTAAACTACATACTTTCTTTTACTATGAAAACATAAGAGACTTATCAAAAGATCACATGTTTTAAGGGTTGTTCCGATGATGAGATGTTAAACTGGGTTATTGAGTGATAACAGGTGCTGTCAACGCCTACTTGAAAGTCAACGAGTGATTAAAAAATACTTTTATTCTAAGTTTCATGCCATAGACAATTAATATTTGTTTCAAATCAGATTAATTTAACTTTAAATTTGATAATTTTTCAAAAATAACAAGTGAGAGATGTATATTTTATTTTTGCAAGATTTTTATAACCGAGAATTAACTTTTGTTTACAAATGGGTCGATCGCTCCAAAAAAAATGGCCGAAAAATTGAAAATTTAAGAAAAAAATCTCAAAGGTTTAGGTTCCAATGAATATAATTTCTGTTTGCTTAATCATTCAATCATTTTAGCCTTCAATTAAGCTAAAATTCAGTCAGTTAAGTGCCATACGTGATACACGCTTGGGCGATCATGTCTCGTAAGAGACATGACTGACTGGGCAGAAGATTATGCCATTGCTTTACTGCGGTAGACTGGTTGCCAGCCAAGGCTATAGAACCCAATCTGTCCTGTTATTTAATCCATAACTGGAAGGATTAGACGGATTAATACCTTTCCCAAGGGTATTTGTGCGTAAGTGGATGCGAGGAATTCAACTGGAATTCGAACTCGGCTCTATCGATTTCTCGTTCCGAGTCGATATCCACTGCGCCACAACGCACATCCTAGAGCTAAAAAAGCTAAAATTAAAATTTCAAGAAAAAGTTTTTATTTTTTAAAATCTTATCAATTTTAATTATTTTCATTCGTACACTGTTAAGTTAAATTCGAATAATGACCTACATTCGTATTTGTGACTGCTAATATTCAACGATCCTTGGGAATAATCACGGGCATTTTATAGCCATAGTACATGTGCGTTGTGGTACAGTGGATATCTGCTCGGAACGAGAAACCGGGGAGCCGAGTTCGAATTCCAGTTGAATCCATTGTATTCACTTACGCGCAAATACCCTTGGGAAAGGTATTAATCTGTCTCTTCCTTCCAGTTATGGGTTAAATAGCAGGACAGATTGGGTTCTATAGCTTTGGTCGGCAACCAGTCTACCGCAGAAAGCAATGGCAACCTACTGCGGGATAATCTTCTGCCCAGTCAGTCATGTCTCTTACGAGACATGATCGCCCAAGCGTGTATCACGTATGGCATTTAACTGACTGACTTGCAAGAGGCTTTATTCAATCATTAATTTGAACGTTATGAGTTATCAAAAAATGAAAATCGGAAAACCGTGAAATTTTCACGGCTACTGCGAGTGCAAAAAAAAAAAAAAAAAAAAAGAATCAGTATTCGTTGCATGTGACTCTCTGAGATTTTTGACAAATAGAAGACAGGGAAGAACCCAGAAACCATTCGAGTGTAGCTTTGTTTTTCTGATCATAGAAGACAACCAGTCTGTACTCCACTCCCCCCTCCCGCCATCTATATAAGTAGACACTTGCCGCTGACACGAAAACGCGTAGATTTATGTACAGCTCAACTCACCTATGACTTAATTTAAACAAACCCTTTTCTCTTCGCTATATTGATTAAGGATTACTCTCTCTCTCTTACAAAAAAAAAAAATATTTTCTCTTTTATAGTGACTTTCTGCCCAGCTGGTGCCCAACTGTATAGACACTTGTCTCGACCCACTCTCTGCACACACGTTATATATATATATATATATATATATATATATATGTGTGTGTGTGTGTGTGTGTGTGTGTGTGTGTGTGTGTGTGTGTGTGTGTGTGTGTCATTTTTTTTTCAAAGACTTGCTGGTTGGGTGGAGTGTGGAATATGTTTGAAAACAGCACTTACTAACACAGTCTTGTTTTTACGTGTACAGACGATGAATGGATCTATTTTAGGGGTGAAGGCAGCCAAAACAGAAGCATTAAATTTATATTTATTTCAAAATGAACGTCGACAAACGCGGCAAAATAATAATCCGAAGCATGCGCGCAAAATATCAATGCCAAGTGTAAAAAAGGGGGTGGATTTAGTACAAGGACATTGCATCTGTAATAGAACCGTATAATTAACATTAACAACCTATTCAAAAATACATTATCAGCTAATTTGGTTCTCACTAGATTCCTTGCTTTTATGATTCTGTAGGTACCTCCACAAATTGTGAATTTCTCAAAACTTTTTTTTTTTTTTGCTTTTTTTTAACGAAATTAGGAATTAAAATATAAAACTTACTTTAAATTTTGAAGGGATGATTTGCAAAGCCCGTTGAATGCTGAAACATAGGGCATAGAAAACACGGAAGTGAGATGAAAGAATTGTACCCTGCTGAATATGTTTATATAGTTTGTTTTTTTTTCCTGTATGGAGTGCAACCTTTGAAATACGTGACCTTTTAATGATATATATCACATATAGAAAAAAGAAAATACGGGTCTTCATACGCATACGATTACAATGTTTTATTTTAAAAGTCGATGGGCTAGATTATTTGTATTAAGATTTTCAATTTTTGATTAGTAAATAGTCTTCATGCATTAATTTAGCACCCTAGTGTTAACGCTGAAGGAGGAAATTTTAAAAGATTTTTGAACTTTATAAATTATTAGAAAAAAAAACTAATAAAAATGAAAACGATTCTTGTAAAAATTAATTATTCATTGAATTTATTTTTCTTTTCAGACTATAATCTCAATATATACTGTTTATAAAATCAATTAAAATTTTATCTAAATAAAAAAGGCATAGTTTTATTGCATTTTCGTTTTCGCAATTCAGAACAGATTTTCAAAAAATGGGCAAATTAGAGGAAAAAAAAAAAGAAAACATAGACAGCTGATTAGCATTCCCAAATTATTCCCGAATTTAATTAATATTAGGATTATGAGGAAACGATGGCGAATTTCTAGACATTTCAGGAAATTAATTGGTGGTGGAGGTAACATATGTAAAAAAAATATATTTTTACCAAGATTTTGAAAAATAATGATTTCAAAAATGATTTCAGTCAGTTATAAATAAGTCCTGAAATTCTCATCAAAATCCGAGCATTATTCGATTTTTGCAAGAATTTCAAAATTAATGTGTTTTTCACCGGCAAAAAAGTGACTTGCGTAATATTACGTTTGCCGTAATAAACCCTTGTAAAAATTGCGTCACTCACGGACGAAAGAAAAACAAAATTTCCTTCCAAAATTTCAAACATGTTAGAAAGAATTAAAAAGTTTTAAAAAATAATTAAAAAATACTTTGATCTATAATCTTCTTAATAATAACAAATATTTTGCCGATAAAGCATTGTTTTTATTTAGTTTGGGGCCTTTCTTTCTTCATATTATGGTGTTTTTCAGCGATTTTGTGGAAAGTATTGACGTAGTTGATCAAGCAGGAATATCAGTTTTCAGCGTGAGGTTTATTTATGTACCTAAATAAACCTCACGCTGAAAACTGATATTCCTGCTTGATTAACCACGTCAATACTACTGCTTGCTGCTTAGAAATCAAAGAGTGGTTGATAGGCAATCTTGTTCGAAAAATTATGTCACGTCTTTGAAAAAAAAAAAAAAAAAAAATTGAAGCATTGTTTTTAAAAATCGAAACATGTAACTGACTTTTTTCCTCTGGTGCCCCGACTACATGAATTGGCATCTAGGTCTCACCTGTTACATGTTAAAATAGCTAAATGCAAACTACCCCTTCTACTCCAATAGTTTATTTTCTCGCACTTCCTGTCTGTGGAACTTTCTTTCGTTTACTTGTTTCCTTGAAAACTACAATCTTCAAAAATATATATGCAACGTCAATCGCCACAATCCACCCTATACTCAACCTTTTCTCGCACTTTCACGCCCTATAACCCCCTGCATACTAGTGGTATTTCCGCCTTGCTTGGGATGAAATGATTAAAGCAAATCTCGAACAGACCTGGTGAAAATGTCCTCGTAATAACTCTTTAGTCTTATTTATGTCGACATGTTCAAACGAATGGGGAGAATTTCAGTCTGACTGATTTTATGTATTCATAAAAGATTTCTCTTTATTAAACTTATGCCATAAGCATACATTTAGGTACCTCCACTTCATTTTCGATACCTAAGTTTTAAACTGAACTTTTAAAAATAAAAACTTTTTCTTAAAACTATAATTATAGCTTAATTGAAAGCTAAAATAATTAAATGATTATCCAAGTAGAAATTATATTCATTGGAATTTACAATTTTGAGATTTTTTTCTGAAATTATCATTTTTCTTGAGATTTTTTTCTTAAATTATTTTTCGGTCATTTTTTGAGCGATCAATTGACATGACAAAAGGAGCCATCAAAAAGTATGGAAGACCAATTTGACAATCTTAATCGTACGCTTTGTTTTTTTTTTTTTTGTTTTGTTTTTTTTTAACTATATGTTAAAATTTAAAAAAATAACAATATTTTCAGTAATTATCTGATATTCTATAGAATTCTAGTTAATTTAGCTTTACGTTAGAAAATGTTTTATGAAAAATAAAAATAAAAATAATATAAAACTTTTTTTTACAAATTAACAACAGAATGAAATTATAAAGGCAGAGGTAACTCAATAATTTATGAAATGTTATGGCATTTATTAATTTTTTTTTTAATATCTATTTTTCATATTTTTTCATGCTTTTCACATCTGATTTAGTGAAATGACAAAAATCTTATAAATTGCAATTATTTTCATTTGTACAGCCTTGCATTTTTTAAAACTCTAGCTCCACGTGGTCAGATCCTGGTCACGACGGCACCACCTTTAATACTCTCGCCTATTCCCACGGGTCAACCAGACCTAACTCTTCCACTCTGGCCCCTCAATCTTCGGCGTCTTCCTCTTTGGGTTGAGGTGTCTATTCGGTCTTAACCGAACTCAAGGAGTTGGTCGTAGTTTCGACTGAAGATGTAGACACGGCTGGGAGAGCCGGTGTTAAACATTTTGAATACAGCAAAAAGAAACAAAAAGAAAGAAAATAATAATCTCCATAGAAAGCCGAACAAACTGCTCGATGGTTGCACTATTATTTATATATATATATATATATATATATATATATATATATATAAAAGAAAGGAATAGAAAAAGAAAAGGTTACAGGAAAAAAAAAATTATAACAACTCATACGCGGGATTCTAGACAGAGAGAGATTGTGTGTATGGTTCACTAGTCGTTAAATCGTCTCAGAAGATAGATGTAACTCTTTTCAACAATGTTCTCCAGACTTTTTTGACGAAGACAATTCGGTAAATTTTCGTTTTAAGTCCCCTTCAAATTTATTCAAAATAGCATTATTTCTGTGTAAATTTATATGTTGAACCCATATCAACAATTAGTTATTGAAGAAACCTACCTTTATTGATCTGAACGTCCAGAACAAAATCGAACTACATCTCGCTCATGTTGTCTCCCGTAATTCTAACGCAGTCATGTAATTAACTGCTGAATGACTTTCGGCATAGGACAACAAATTTCGGTTTATTTACTTCCTTTACTGAAATTTCCGCCTATTTACTTCCTGTAATGAAAGTAATATGCGTAGAAAAAATCGCGTATTACTTTCATTACAGGAAGTAAATAGGTGGAAATTTGTGCCTACGTCGAAAGTCATTCTGCAGTTAGTTACATGATTTCGTGAGAGTTACGGGAGACAAAAAGTGCGAGATGAAGTTCGATTTTTTTCTGGTCGTTAAGATCAATAAAGGTAAATTTCTTCAATAATTAATTATTGGTTTGAGTTCAGCATATACATTTGCACAGAAATAATGCTATTTTGAATAAATTTGAAGGAGGGAAAGTCTTCGGGACCTAAAACGAAAATTTACCGGGTCTTCTGAAATGAAACGCTGGAACCACGTGTCTTGCAAATGTGCGGAACGGATGATGCAATTCCGATTGTTGTCGTGCTAGCGACGAACGTAAAGTTTCATATACTCAGCGGTTTTTCAATGCGACTGCTGTAAGGATAATATTTCTCAACGTCCCCGTTTCTAACTCGTCCGCGCACTTGCTTCAGCGAGGGGGGAGGGGTCCCGATCTCACATACGTCCGCGCGCTTTCACGGTTGCCGTCTGACTCTTTTGACAGAGTCAATTCTTCACAAATAAAAAGCTGAGACCATGTGTCTTGCAAAGGTGCTGGTACAAACGAGGGCTGGTGACGAACATTCAGTTAGTTAAGTGCCATACGTGAAACACGCTTGGGCGATCATGTCTCGAAAGAGACATGACTGACTGTGCAGAAGATTATCCCGCAGTAAGTTGCCATTTCTTTCTGTGGTAGACAGGTTGCCAGCCAAGGCTATAGAACCCAATCTGTCCTGTTATTTAACCCATAACTAGAAGGAAGAGACGGATTAATACCTTTCCTAAAGGTATTTGCGCGTAAGTGAATGCAATGGATTTAACTGGAATTCGAACTCGGCTCCCCGATTTCTCGTTCCGAGTCGATATACAATGCACCACAACGCACATCCTCCCCATTAAGTTTCATATACTCAGCGGTTTTTCATTGTGACCGCTGGGACGATACTTCTCATAGTCCTTGGGCGACTATCAAATTACAACAATCCGCAACAAATTCTAGGCGACGCTTAAACTTTTCAAATCATACATCATCTTGTCGGGAACTACTCAATCCGACCTCTTCACAAAACATCGGTTTCATAATCTTCTTTTTCGTCTTCCTTGTCTTTTCTTAGTCACCACACAACAAATACAATCTGCGACAAAGCCTCCGTCTGAACAATAGAACCAAATGCCAGTAAAATATATTCTACTCTCCTTTTTCATACAAAGACGTCTTCGGTTAGGTGGCTGATTGGTCCAAATTGCCAGCAACCTTACTTCATCGAGGTGGCGGGGGTTTGACCCGTACGCTCACATGGTTCTGGTCTCTCTTGTCAGCACCCACTTCATCGAGAAGACCCGATGACACACGACCGTATACTTCCACGGTCGTCAACCGACTCTCTCAACTTCAGCATTACGACGTGCTTATATATGAAACCGGCGGGTTATAAGCGCGGTCATCCTCTCGCTTATCACAAGTGATCACGAGTGTTAGTTGCTACAGCCAAAAATCAGGTGACCTCCAAATTAAACGGACATATCTTATGCCTAGTTTAGATTTAACTGCTGCTAAACAAATACGTTTCGATGTTCAATCTACTCCCAAATCCTCTTTATCGAAAATTATTATTTCATTTATCTCCATTGTTTTCTGATGACCCAAATATAACGGCCTAGCTAATGTTTAGATCAAATTTCGCTACTGATAAAAAAAATACGCTGGTTTATTCTCAATGTTCAACTCCATCCAAATTTAACATTGCCACGTTACTGGAAGTAGAAATTCTGTTTTTAAAAAATTCTTAAAAATTAAAAAGAAAGAATACGAATGACGTTTCGGCCTTCTTCAGGTGCAATTTTGAACCTTGTTGTATGTGCGTGTGTGTCTCTCTCTCTCTAAATATTTCATAGGCGTGTTTTAATGTTTATTTAGCTATTGTATTAGTTATTTTAGTGAACATGGCAGTTCCTTATGATTCTATCGTATTTCAATCAATATTTGATTCTAACTAATATATATATATATATATATATATATATATATATATATATATAAACTATTTAGTACTTTATAAGTACATGTTACAAATTTATTTAACTAATAGATCAATAGTTATTTCAAAACATAATTTAACTTTACGCCATGTAGAAATACAAACTTTTAACTTCTTTAAATAATTAGCTTATTAATTTGTATAGGAATTAATCTCAAAAGTTTTGATAGAATTTTTGCGCTTTTAATCGCATTTAAGCGAACAAATACCCTTGAGAAAGAGTATTAATCTGTCTCTTCTAACTCCACCTATGGATTATATAGCATGACAGGTTGCCTTCGTTGGCAACCAGTCTACCATAGAAAGTAATGACAACTCACTGCAAGAAAATATTCTACCCAGTCAGTCATGTTTCTTTCGAGACATGGTCGCCCAAGCGTGTATTACGTATGGCACTTAACTGACTGAATCGGAAGAAAACATATTACTGCTTTAAATATTCTGAAAATTTACTTTTAAAATAATATGTAAGATGGAATACGTGATGTACGGTATTATCAAAAATCATCATCACAGCTGATTTTACCTGAAAGTACACTGCAAACCAGTGTGATTTCTCCGCTTCAGCAACTTATATATGTAAATATCTTCTGTCAGTCTCTTTCAAACGCCCCCGTCTTATGTTAATTCATGAAAGTTTTGCAGATCTTCCAAGTTCATTTTTTTAACGGAGAATGTTGAAATTATAACAACCAATAAAAAAAAAAACTAAAAAAAATCTAAATAAAAAAAAATATCGTTACTATAGCAACTCTGCTACTTGAAAATGCAGCGGTTAATTTTTAAAAATTTTAACAGTTCATAAAATTTCAAAAATATCCATAATCAAAATTAAAAATACCTCTCCACATATATCACTATTACTACTACTTGGATGCTCATTATGGTTGCTAGACAGCCAGCCTTCTTCAGGTGACTGTCACCTCATAATTCTTCATCTAAAAAAAATCTGACTTTGTACGTAAAAGTAGGTATACAGTAAAAAACAAAATGACATTCACAAAATGTATTACATTCATTATACAAACATAACATGGGTATAATACTATGTACTTACTTTTGCAAACCCTGTACTAAAAATATTAAATGTCCAGTTATCTTATTCCTACTCCTAATTTTATTTATTGTTATCAATGCTCCATATCTTTGATATTCTCTCTCTCTCACTCACACACACGTGTGTGTGTGAGTGTAAAATTGTGTATTTGGACAAAAATTCCACTTTTATGCAAGTTTCATTAAAAACGATTGACAAGGTGCTGTAGTTAATTTTTTATATAATTGTTCATATGTTCTTATAATTTTGTTCTTTTATGGACGTAATTTATATAAAAAAAAATGGTTAAAAGGCTTTATATGTCCTGGTGCTTTCGGCTATACTTTTAGCCATTATAAAGCATTAATTTTATTTTTGCTTTTAACTTAATGTATGGATTTTTCTGTGTGTATCCAGAGTTATAGGAATGTTTCATTTTCTAAACACGATCAGCACATTGTAGCCGTGTTCCTTATTGATTTTATTGAGGGTTGGCTTTATTTTTTATTAATAATGCTTCTATTATTCTTAGTTTTCCACTATATATATATATATATATATATTGGAATCTAAAATTGAGATTTCTTTAATTTTTTTCAATTTTTTCACCATTTTTGAGCGATCGAGACATTTGCAAATAAAAGTTAATTCTCGGTATTAAAAATCTTGCAAAAATAAAATATACATTTGTGATACATTATTTTTAGAAAATTAGCTAATTTAATATTGAAGTAATCTGATTTGCACAAGTATTACTTATTTATAGCATGAAATTTAGAATAAAAATATTTCTTAAACACAGTGTGTTAAACTTTATGACCTCCCCATTGACGTACGCAGAGACACACACACAGTGTTTATGCTTATACATACATACCGACCTACACTTTTTTATGTCCACATACGGATCTTGTGTTCGTATACTCATTTCATAAAGACGGGATTTCCGCGCGTATAAATAATGTTTTATATATATATATATATATATATATATATATATATATATATATATAGTCATCCGCAGACATATATGTTTCGTTGTATCACAACGAAACAGATATGTCATCAGTACGGTTAGACAGCCGATTGCCTTTTTTACCCAGGATTGAAACCCGACCGAATTGGCGTCAGTCCGCGATTCTACCTCTACGGGCTCTCAGTAGAAGGAGGCAGACTTTTTAGCATGTATATTATCATGATATATCAGTATGCTAGTAATTCTCACACATACTCCCAAAATACGCATATATTTTCATACGTACATACATCCTCACATATATATGCTCATAAATGTGTTCTTCATACATATCTATTTATATCCACATACAATTATTGTGTTCGCACACTCGCAATTTTATGAGGAGCGGATCCACACATACATGTATACACATCCATATATATATATATATATACATATATATGAATATAATTATGTAAGTATACAAGCAACTTTTTATATCCCTATACATAAAGACAATGTACGCCTGTTTACACTTATCCATCTATTTTTAACTCCCAAAAAAGGTGGTATATTTTCTTTTCATACGTCTTAACAAACATTACACACATTATATATATATATATATATATATATATATATATATATATATATATCTCCATTTATACCGGCATACATCATTCGGATTTTAACACTAACCTGTACACATATGGGTAGAATGATCAGTACATGAAGGTATAATCAGTTCAAGAATGCACAATTGATTGCACCCAAGATTAACGCAACCCACATATAATCAGGTGTTCTCACATGACGGAAAAACACACATAATTAGGTCCATTCTTATACATGAAATACACTTATACCTAGGTGCCTCCTTATACACACAATAATACATACAATAATATATATAAACATGCACAAAATTCTATAGAAGTATGCACAAAATTAGGTGTACCCATATATATGAGAAACATATCTAACCTTACACTTAGGTGCACCATTATACACGTGAAATATTTATATCAAAGTCATTATACTGAAATCATTTACAATTACATAGTTCATGATAGGATATTTTTTTAACTTCGTACACCAATACTATAAAGTCATTGTATGGTAGATCTTTATCCTCACTTCTTCGGTCTTTAAAATCCTCCAACGAATAATCTACACAAATGTAAAAGTGCTGGAAAGTGTGTCGGAACAGGATGATTCTAAAATTTTATGTGTTAGACAGTTTAAATTTATTTTTATGGCGGCATTTGAAAATTATTTCTCTGATTTAATAATTGGCTAGATTCTCTGAATTTGATAATTTTAATCTTTTCGTTTAAGCATAAATTGCATCTGCTTCTAAAGTTATTAGGGGTTTGAGATTTCCCTATAATCTTCCATTCAATCTGAGGGGAAAGAGTTCTGTCTTTTAATTCCCAGAAATGTTTAGAGAGAGCGGTTTGATGTTTTAGTGGAGTTTAGAAAATGATTGATTGTGATTATATAGGCGTTGTTTCCATGGTCCGGCGGAAATTCCTATTTTTTTCTCGCTATTGTCTTTGCTAGGATAGATGGTTGCTTGGTATATTACCTCTTCGGATCTACATATACCTCCAACTGGGCATTTATTTCTTACTCTATAGTTACATAAGGTTGTACTATCTGTCTTTTTATTGTTATAAAATTTCTTTAGTATATTATTATGTGAATTGATGATGCTATTAATATTGCTAGTGCAGGAATAGCTAATTTTTAATGTCTTTCTATTGCAGATTTTCCTTAGTGGATTGTTCTGCTTAAAGTGCTTATCAACTAATTTCAGAAAGTATTGCCCGATATTAATATTAGATAGTTTACAGAATGGTAGGGTTAAACCATAGCACTCTTCTTTTTCTATTTCTAGGTTCTTTAGTTCCATTACTTTTGGGGGGTTCCAAGTGATGTAATTCCTGTTTGAAGCCACTTTTTTAAAGTGATGTTGTAATGTATAAAATAGAAAAATCTTTAATGAAAATAAGACACATTAAAGTCAATTTAAGCCAGTTTCATCAGCTGTAAATATATATATATATATATATATATATATATATATAATTTTCCCATACTCTAACGTACGAAATTTTTAGTAAGAAATAATATTTATTAGTGAAGGCAGAAAACTCCTGAAATTAAAAACAAAACCTTCCTGAAAATTAAAATTACATATTAATATAACATCTGAGAGGAATTCAACAATTTTCATTATAGTAACTACGAAAAATTTCAAAGAAATTGCTTCCCTTACATTTTGTGCAGCGTAGTTGTCTCCCTTGCATCATGTTTAAAACACGAATAATTGATTTTTAAGAAACGGTCTTCTTCGAAAAATTATTCATAATTTACCAATATTTTTTTTTTTATTGTTACAAAATGCTCAATACGAATATTAGGACAACATTAAGGAAACCTTAGAATTGTCTTTGAATTTTACTCTGCTATTTATTACTTTACGCTCTATTAACATTCGTCATTTGAAAGGCGTTTCGCTGAAAAAAAAAAAACAGTATAACATGATGTTAAAAACCCCAAACTTAATAAAAATAAAGTTTTATCGTCAAAATGTTACTGTGATCATTAAGTTAAAAAAACCAAAGTAATTTTAATTTTTTTTTTTTAATCTTTTTTTAATCCTTTCTAACACGTTAAAAATAAAAACCTTGTTTTTGTTTGCGTCAGCAATGTATCAAAAATTCTGGATATTTTAGTGTGTTTTTTTTTGTTTGTTTTTTTTTTTTTTTCAGTCGAAACGAGTTTTTAATCAAGCCTATATAACACAATTTTCGATTCATCGCAATAATCATATCTGCTTTGAAATGTATCGTGATGTCAACAAATGTAAACATGTTACGGAAATTAACGAAGATTAACGAAACTTGGTTATAAACAACCGACAATTTGAAATGATTTGTTTGAACATTATTTTTGATCGATACTCATATTTATATGTGATGTATGTGTCTGGTATAGTTTTAACAGGCTGCGTATCGTAATGGTTATATTGGGTTTCATATATTTGTACTCCATCGTAATTTCATTTCAATCCCTGGAGCAGATATAGACGATTACTAAAAAAAGGCGGGGGTCAAAATAACTGAGCAATAATGATAAAGAACAAAACATGTTTTTTTTTTAATTCGCTAAAGATTCTAAAATCGTCCATATTGACAAATCTGTCAACACAGCATAATCCTTTATTAAAAAAATATTTCAAAAAGAAAAGATACTTTTCTGAAATCTTAAGAAAAATTAGTTGATCCAAATTTACTTTTAGTTAAAAATATCGCCGGAAAGTATTTTTAACCCGAAAGTAAGCGTATTTTATGGAGTATTGAAAAATTTATCGATAGATTGATGTTCAATGAACTTTTCGGATATTTTTAAAACAGTAGCACATCTTCTCGACTCTCATCGATTCTCGAACCGCTATTGTGGGAGAAAAATATAAACAATAAATTTGAAATTCTCTTTAAAACTTAATATTAGTCCTAGAGACATTTCTTAGTCTTAGTCTATTAGTAAATTTAATACTTAATAAAATTGAATTTTCTAAAAGTAATGTTACATTTAACTTAAAACAGAATTAAAATAACGTTTTATCTACGTACGTACGGTAGTTACCGGGGTCAAAGGACGAAATAAAACTTTGTAATTCTGCCCCTGTTCGAAAAAAAAAAATCGCTAGAAAAGGTAAAACATAAAAGAATACAGAAGACCAGCAGTCTAATAAGCAAGAATTCGCTGTGTTTAAAAATAAATTTTCTTTAGCCTTATATTATCTGTACCAATAATTTAATTATATATATATATATTTCTATTAAACTTAATATAATAATAAATTTTCAAACATTGGTGCACTACAAAAACACCGTAAAATGTAATTTACATTAATGCGAAAAGAAAAACATTTTATGAGTAATTTTTTAGAAAAATGGCAGTGTAAAATATTCTGTTCTTGTGAAAAAGGGAATAGTTTTGCAGGAAAATATAATAAAGAGTAGTTTTTAAAGTATACTTAGAATAATTTACGTTTAATTACTGAAGTAAGTAGTGGTTATTCTTCTGTACAAGAATCTGTAAATAAATGCAATAAAACAGAGACACGAAAAACAAGAAAAACCAAAAAAATGAACCGGAAGCAGTTCTCTCAAGACACAAAAATTTATTGAAATATATGAAATGAAAGATATGAAATTAGCTATATTTATCATAATTCTCTTCTGATATTGAACAGTAGTCAGTCAAAACGAGTTAAATGTCCTTTGGTACATTCATACAAAAAAAATAATCTAACAGTTCTTAAAGGAAAAAAATAAAAACGTTTTTTAAGATTTGTACTTGAAAATGAAAATCATTGTTTAAAAAGGTTCGCACTTGAAAATGAATTAAATTTTACATTTTTTATTCTTCAGATATGTCTTTAGTTAATGAAAGAAACTCCTGTGTAGTGTGTAGGTACCTCCATTACGTATCAAAAATCCAGCATAAAAAAAAGTTTTAAAAGGTTAAAAACTTAAAGGAATCTTTTCTATCCAAAACGTTTATAATATTATGAAGAGGAAAGATCAAAGTAAATTTTAATTATTTTATAAAATTTTTTAATCTCTTTTAACATTTTCAAAATTTTGTCAGAAAATTTTGTTTTTGATTTGGGGTTAGCGTGGTTAAAAATATTACGTCTATTTTATAATTGATTACGTAATTTTTTTTTCGTAACTCAATTTTTCGTTGACAAACATATTAATTTGGAAATTCTCGCAAAAATCAAATATTTGTCGGATTTTAATGAAACTTTCAGTACTCATTAACAAATGAATAAAATTATTTTTGAAATTATTACCTTCTTAAAATTTTGATGAAAACAGTTTTTTTTTAAGTCTGTTACCCCCCTTCAAGTAAATTCATGAAATTTTAATAAATTTTAATTTTCTGGTATTTTTTGTTTTATTAGTTAAACGCAGAACTCATCGGGAAATATAAATCATGTATTTTTTTTATTTAAAATTATGATTCACGATACCAAAATCTGCTCCGAAGAGAAATATAAAAAAATGCAATAAAACTTTGATATAATTTAATTTGATAAGCTTTTAATTGCTGGAATAAATAATAAAAATTGAGGACATTATAGTCTGAAAAAAAAAAAAATTTTTTTTTGATTACTAATAAAATTATAAAAGAATTTTCATTTTTTTAAATTTTTTTTATTATAAATAATGTATAAAGTTTTTAAAAATATTTTTAAAATCTTTTAAAGAACTGTATAGTTTTTTCCTTTTAGTTAAGAATTGATGATTATACTGCCTATAAAACAAAACAAAAAAATTAATAAAAATTTTTCACCAAAAATATTTTTAAAAAGAAAAAAAAACAATTATTTGTGCAAATACGTTCAAAGTTATACGATGTTCAAATCTTATAAAGTACTGTGTTCCATATGGGTCAAAATGATTTCATAAGTTAACAAGCGTTCTGGGTTAGTCCTCCGTACATAGCAAAACAGAAGAACGCACTTTCATTCTTAGGATATTTTATTCTCTACGTTTCTAAAATTTTTATTTATTCAGAAAGCATATTCAAATGTCTAGGTATAAATCTAAGCTAAAATTCTATAAAATATTATATAAGTGCTGAAATTATTATGTTAAATTTTTAATTTCACTATTTAGTTAACCACCCACCACTAAAAAAAATACAAATTTTTTTTATCACGATTGGTCACCAGACATTGCATGTCTGTCAACATCCGGTAGCTGTCATCTGTCAGCAACTCTATGAGTTACATAACAAAAAAAGTGGCTACCGTATTTAATTTTTTTTTTTCTTTCTTATTGTAAATTTCTGGGAGTAAGCAATTATTAATTGATTGAAAACAGATAAAGGTAAGTTTTAATATTAAAATTTGACTTAAATAATGTGCCAGCGCGGTAAATTTTATTTTTTCAAGATTTTTAAAAACAGAAATTTGGCTACTGTTTATGTAATGAGCCAATCAATCAACAATGGCGGTATTTTTTTTAAAAAATAATAAAATTTTAAAATTTTAGATTTAAATCAATATAATTTCGGTTAAAAATACACCAGTATGTTTTTTGCTTACTAAAATTATTAAATTTAATCTATTGGCTTTCAATTAAAGCTAATTTTAAAGCTTGAAGATAACTTATTTATTTTTAAAATTTAAATTTAAATTTAAGTATAGAAGAATTGACTGAACTCCAGTGGAGGTACCTATTTTCAAAGAATAGCAACGGAGTGAATTTCAAATTTATATTAAAAATTACAAGTCAGTTTTTAAAAAAATCAATCTGAAAAGCATAACATTATGCACAGACGAATTCTAAAACGTATTTCTTTTTGTTTTACTGAATTATCTTTAGGAAAATATAGGACGAATTTTCCTTGTTCACACTTTTGATCGTATAATTTTTTTTTTTTTTTTACTACTGAATAAATATTTTTAAGGATTTTTCTTTATATAACTAAACATTGGACACCCCCCCCACACACACACACACAAAAAAGAATGCATAAGAGTTATCAAAAAAGGGGAGGTGACTCATATCTCCCAAAGGCTTTATCATAAAATAACATCATTAAAAATAAATTCATTAATAAATAAGAACTGAATTTGCCGTCTGAATTTGATTTTTGGTCATATTTTAAAACAAGAGTTAACGAACTTCTTTTTCTTCTGATTAACTGAAAAAATGTGCGTTGTGGTGTATTGGATAGCGGCTCGGAACAAGAAATCGGGGAGCCGAGTTCGAATTCCAGCTGAATTCATTGCATTAACTTATGCGCAAATACCCTTGGGAAAGGTATTAATTCATCTATTCCTTCCAGTTATGGGTTAAATAACAGGACAGATTGGGTTCTATAGCCTTGGTCGGCAACCAGTCTACTCAACGGCAGAAAGCAATGGCAATCTACTACGGGATAATCTTCTGCCCAGTCAGTCATGTCTCTTTCGTGACATGATCGCCTAAAGCGTGTATCACGTATGGCAATTAAATGACTGACTGAACTGAAAAAAAGAAGCACCCTTGAGCAAATCAAAAGATGCGTCTTTGGAATCTTTATCTTCGAAAATAAAAGCAAGCAATAACATGACAGTTGCAATTCCAGATCCACCGGACGCCATATCACTAGATGCTGACTTCCACTGAGACTTCAATCAATTTCTTTCTTTTTAACAAATCAGAAAATTAATTCCTACATGCGTTTGAGTTTTGGGCGTTTTTGGCTTTTCTTTGTTTTTCACTCTCTTTACTGTGGCAGCTATTTGCGGGAGCGAAAAACAATGTTATTAGTTTCATTACCTTATACATTTTTTATTTCGACTTACATAATACTAAGAAATTTAATATTTGTGGTAATACTGTTTTGGAGTCAAGAAAAATAAACCTTTCAGGCGTTTCGCAATCTAAGGGAGGTAATTCAGTATATGGGATGAGAAAAATGTTTCAGGGGCCACTATACTATAGTAATATTTTATGCCATCTACATTCAGGGTGTAGGTGAGCATTGTTATTCACAGCTCCCTTTTACTTTATCTAAGAATTAACAACGTTACCTTCCGGTTTAGGAATCTGTTTACCTTGGATTTATTGCCACCCAATTTTAAAGGACTCCGTTGAATTTCACATTGAATGCTTTCCGTGCTAATATCCGTTTTTTTTTTTTTTTGTTTTGTTTTTTATATTACTTATTCTTAGTTATATATTTCATTTTTGTCTTTGTCTTTTCAAAACAAAAACATAGTTTTGTAGAACTTAGCTTGTACAGTCTATGGATCACACCTAATTTCCATAAGGATGTTATTTAACAACGTCCTGATTGGACAATAAATATTAAAAGAGTATTTTAGATTGTTTTTTTTTTCACGTGTAAGTTTGAAATTTGAACAGACTAAATACTTTCTGGCTCCAACCTAAAAATACTACAATAGACCTTTTCTGGTTGGTTAATAAATACTAAGGTCATATTTACGCCTATGTACAAGTTTACAAACCATAGAACCGCCAAACTTAAGAAAACGTGTTTTCGAGCCTATCACGTGATCAAGTAAATACATCGGGTGCACTAGCACATTTTCAACAGTGAATATTAACCTTTTTTCATATAACTGTATTCAACATTCTTTGTCTAATTCAAAATTTAAATGCATACCCTTTAAAATGTGCGTTGTAAAGCAGAGGATATTGACTCGGAACGAGAAATCGGAGAGTCGAGTTCGTATTTCAGTTGAATTCGTTGCCTTTACTTATGCACAAATATCCTTGGGAAAAGTATTAATCCGTCTCTTCCCTCCAGCTATGGGTCAAATAACAGAACAGATTGGATTCTATAGCCTTGGTTGGCAACCAGTCTACTGCAGAAATTAATGGCAACCTACTGCGAGAAAATATTCTGCCTAGTCAGTCATGTCTCTTTGGAGACATGATTGCCCAAGTGTGTATCACTTATGGCACTTAACTGACTGACCCTTTAAAAATGTTGCTAGGTGTGCCAGTGATTAAAAAGATTGAGAATTACTGACCTAACCGATCAATATATAGTCACAAAGATTTTATATTAGAGAATAAATCTATAAACTTATAGTGATTTGCCAAAAATGCTTTATTTTTCACTTAGATCTATCTATCGCCTGGTTCACACTCCACCCACGTCTATTGAACAGGTTAAGAGGCTCATCCCTTGTTCCCTGTTTAGGATGTGGTTTCCGGCTTTCTCTTTTCCAATCATTTCACTATTATGTAGCCCCCTGCACATCAGTGGCGTTACCGCCTTGCTCGGGGTGATACGATTAAAAAACTTTACTCTAGTATTAAAGTTCATTTCATCAGAAAATTAATCAAATGACAGTACTAGTAATATTATTGTTATTATTATTGCTGCTATTATCATCATCATTATTATATTTCTATTTCTGCTATGGTTACACCACGTATCAAATCTGAGGATAAACCTAAGGCAGGTAGCTGTGTGTCATTATGGCTACATGTCATGATTTGTTTTTCTAACTCCCAAAACATCACTTGCATTACATAGACAAAGTTCTTTTTAGTGTGAGTCGTATTTATCAAGACAAAATTTTTGTATTTCGCTTAAACAAGGATAATTTCAATGAGTTGCTGTCCTTTTTCCAAGCTCACCTACGATGACTGGTACTATTCCTGCTTTCAATTTCCACATTTTTTTCTATTTCGATTTCCAGATCTTTATACTTTTCCAAATTCCTTGCTTGCTATCTTACAGTCTGCTGGGTAAGCCATATCAATTAGTAGTAAAGGTTTTGACAAGTATGTCCATTCTACTGACTTCAATCTTCCTGTCTGTCAAGATGGCATAATCTCATACAAATGCGTTTTCTCTAACTGGTGATGGGTGATATTTATACCAGTGTTTCACATCTTTTCTAAAATGATGCCAACACTCTATTACAACAAATTTCATATTCATTTCACACAAGTACAGGACATCATGTGATTAGATGGTCTATTGTTTACTGATATTTGTCACAGAATCTGCATTTTGGACCCACATTATTATGTATATTTGCCTGAAAGTTATTAGTGGAAAGATTCTGGTCTCATGCCTTCCATTTCAGCCTTTAACCCAGATGCTCATAACCATCAATGATTGTTAATTTGACCAATATCATCTTTATTAGAATGTTCTGGATATTGGCCATGCAGAGGTTTGTCTTGCCAGCATTGTTTCAGCTCTTCAAGTACTTTATCCTTGGCTTTCTTTTGCATATTTTTTGCTGCAACAGTTGGTTCTGTTTGGTTTTCTAGAAAATTGATAAAAATGTAATTCGTTTATATTTACAACCTTCTTTCATGATTGAATATTTTTCTGTTTTCAAGTTGTTTGACTAATTGTATCATCCAGGCCTTTGTTGTTTTCATGTGTTAGTAGTATTTCTGGATCATGGCTCTTCTCAATTTCCTGTTAATTGTAGATCTCAGTAAATTTTGTCTTTTTGTTATCTCTCCTAAAGCTTGTTAGGTAAGTTATACACCACTTTCTTTTAAACATTTTTGCCTCAAGGTACTGTCAGTGTCAAGTTTTCTACACTCTCTTCATTTTGAGCCCTAAAAATTTCAACTCTTCAAGTTTCTCTAAAACTTCATAATGTTCAATCCCATAGTATTCTCAGCATTCTTCTCTAGAAGCACATTTCTTTTGCTTCAAGTCTCTTCATATGTGACAAAATTGTCCAGCATTCAACATATAAAATTACTGATAGTAACTTTATAATATACTTTTTTGTTCCTTATGAAATTTTCTGATTTCTTAAGATTTTGCTTAGCTTTCTATATTAATGCACCTTCAGATTTTAATGTCATACTTTCCATCCTCTGACAAAAACACTTCCCAGATATTTAAATTTTTGTATTGGCTCGATTTTTTATTTCCAATTTATAATTAGCCTGTTCCTTTTGCAGGCAATCATACATTCTTTCAATTGTTTAGTCCTTTCTTACTTTCCATCACTACTTTCTGTAGAAGTTCTTGTAGTATTTCTCCTTTCTCTAATATCCATGTCTCCTCTTTGGATTTTATGCATATCTGCAAGGCTCATTCTATTTCTGCACATTTTTTATTGAGTCATTCCTATTCAGCTTGCTCCCATCTGTTTCTAATTTCTTTGTGCAACGTCCTATATTGTGCCATACCTTGGCATTATTGTTTTGTTATTTTTTATTTCCTTTTTGTTATGTCAAGCATTTGTCATTTATTTTTTCCTTGTCTAATTTTCTTTAGAACGATGCCAATTGTTGATATTATGAGGATGATCTGAAAAGTTCATAGAAAGAGTGATGCTAGAGCTGTAAAATCATACCTGCATGAATTTCAACTCTTATTAATAACTGCATTGTTTCTTTACAGATAAACTGATATTCAACTGTTCAAAGACTGTACAAAATAGTCATCAACATCAAATATGACATCAGCATGATAGTGGTTCACAACTGAACATTTTTGGATGTTGGTAAACTGACAATCAAAATCAAGAGAACAGAGAGGTTGATCATCTCATTCAAAGCCAGTCATGTGCAGTAGGCATTGAATCCAAGTACTTGTGCTGGAACATTGTTCTGATAAAACAAAACCCTTTTCATAATTTTTTTCCTAGGTTTTTGGCCTTGAGAGTTTTACATTAATGCCAACAACTTGGCATAATGCTCTTCATTGACTACAAGAGTCACACCATCAAACACAATGTATTTTGTATACCACTCCCTTACATGAAAAAAAAAATAAAAATAAATCATTCCTGCAGATGAAACAATTTTGGTCATCTTTGAGGCAGGTGAGGAGAGATGTTTCCACCCACTGCATGGATACTTGGGCTAATATACCAAGCACTCATCCTGGGTTAAAAAATAAAAATGAGATTAATCTAGTATACATTTGATCAGGTGTCAAAAGACATGACACCTACTGAGCAGAAACCTTCACATTAAATTTACTGTGCAGAGTATTCTGAGCTCTCATGAAACATGCTAATAGTAATTGGTTTGTCATCAAATGCTCATCACCCATCACCATATGGTGAATATGACCATTGTTTTTCCTTGGTAATAGTCACAGGACACAGACACCTTGGGTTATGTTCAAGACTCTCTTCCCTTCCTAGATTCAGCTCCCCACTTCTAGACTTTTTGCACTGATAAAGATAAAACATCATCCCATCATGTACCAAATATATCAGCATGAATATCATTGTATTCTAAACCCTTTTTTCTGCAGGTAACTGATAATGCTACATAGTCAAATTTTGTCCTTTCTCAAAATAAGTTACTGCACACTAAAGGAAGCATTAGTGACATTGGCAAACGACATCATTCCAAAGGAAAACAGACAGAAGGAAAAATGAGTGGATCACAGCTGAGATTCTTGACATAATGCAAAAGAGACAGAAAACAATACGAAGACATGGAACGTAATACAGAAAACTACACAACAAAATTAGAAGCAAATGCAGACAGGCTAAAGAGGAATGGCTCAGCGATAAATGTGCAGAAATAGAGAGATTGAGCACAACTAACGAAGACATGCATAAAAAATAAAAACTGACAGCACAAAAAACATGCTTGTCAACAAGATGGATAAAATCCAAGGATGGAACATTCATATTAAAGAGAGAGGAAATACTTCAGCAGTGAGAAGAATACATAGATCTCTTCCATGACAAGAGAGAGCAACCAACAATACACAGAATCACTGACAGGCCAGTAAAATTAAAATCCGAAATTGAAGCTGCATTGGCCAAACTGAATAGAAACAAAGCAGCAAAACCAGATCGTATAGTAATAGAGTTATTGACAGCCTTAGATGATTTCAGTGTAGACAAAATTACAGAAATAATAAGTGAAATCTACAACAGCAGCAATATTTCAGAAGACCTAGCAGGTTAATTTTCATAGCACTGCCTAAGAAGCCAGGAGCAAATGAATGTGAATACATCAATCAGCTTAAGGAGTTATGTAACAAAACTCTGCATCCAAATCTTGATTAATAAAGCTCACAGCAAAATCAAACCATAAATAGGACAAGAATAGTGCAATTTTGTCAAGGATACTGGAACAAGGAACATATTTATGCTTACAATGTTATCAGAAAGATCAATACAAATGCAGATGGGCGTGTGCCTGTGTTTTATAGACTATGCAAAGATATTCAACAAAGTACGTCACAAAGACCTGAAAGATACTCGGCAACCTTGACAAATTTGGGAAAGAGAGTTATCAAGAACCTGTATTGGCAACAAACTGCCTGCATATGGACAGGAAACAAGTTCAGCAGATACAAAGATAGAAAGGGGGAGTAAAACGAGGATGTACCATCTTACCTTTAACCTATACGAGACAATTCTGAGAGCACTAGAAGTTCTTCCAGGATTCATCATTAGTGGTCACAATCTGAACAGTATAAGATACGCAGATGATTAAAGAAAGTGAAAAGAAAGGACTACATATAAACTACAAGAAAACTGAATGCATGGTCTTCAGTAAAAAGAAGAGCCCAAAATGCTAACAAGTCAGAGATGATAAAATCAAGCATTTTTTTTGGTTTTGTTTTTTTTAAATCATTTCACCCCAAGTAAAGCCACTGATGTGCAGAGGGTCACATAAGAGAGTTGAAGTATTAAGCAGGAGGAGAGTGAAGACAAAGACAAACCAGCTACAGGGGGAGAAAAGGATATGACCACAGGAGTAAAGACAGTTGTGAAGGTAGAGAGAATTGAAAAGAACAAGATACACGGGGTGAAGTAGAAAGAGCTGTAGTTAAGTGGATAAGAGATGGGAATTGACTTTGCATTTAAATTCCTGGAGGTTATAGCCATCAGGAAAGTATATGGAAGGGAGTTCCACAGGTAGGAAGCACGAGGAAAAAAAAAGCTGCTGAAGCTTGGAGAATCTGAAGCTCACAGGACAGATATATATATAGCAGAGACAAAGAAAGGCAACACATGACATATTTGATGGGGTTGAGCAGATGGATGAGTGGGATACCAGGAGAAGAGGTAAGAGCTACATGTGAAAGGGCATGTTCACCAACATCCTGAAAAGACATGACACACACTTGAAGTTGTTTTTGACGTTTTCTTTGTAAAGTTAAACATCAGTTTTCCTGGAAAGAAAAAATGTAGTTATTAATAAAAAGAGTTGAAATTAATGCATACAAAATTTCACAGCTCTATCATTATTCCTTCATAGTCTATGAATTTTTCAACCCACCCTAGTATTAAAGTTTCTCTTAAGTCTCACATCAAAATTTCCATTTTCATTCTGTTCATTGCAGCTGTTTTTAACACTGTCCATATATTTCTCCTTCATATTCAAGTCATTCTGGAGTCTGTCATATTGAAATTTGGGGGTTGCCTTAGCTCTATTCAATTTCTGTAGTTTCAATCTAACTTTACATATTGGAAAATGGTTACTCTCATTGTCGGTAGCTGGGTATGATTTTGCAATGTAAAACTGCATTCCTGAGCCTCAAATCGGTTATATAGACTATTTTAGTTTTTTTTTGTTTCTTCTCCTGGGCTTTTCAATGTCTATATATGTCTTGGGTATTCTTGAAACCTGGTGTTGGCTACTATCTGATCATTTGTCAGGCACCACTGGACCCATTTTTCTATGCCTTCATTATGAGTTCTTAGTCCAAATTTGCCCAGTATTGATCTGAATAGTACATGAAAAATATTGAAGATGACATCTTCACATTTTTAAATAAATGCAGAGTCCTTTCCTCCAACTTTTTTGATCAACAGGAAACCATTGGGGTTTCGAATTTTCATCTATTCAAAAATAAAGGACTAAGATTGAACATTTTACGAAATTTAAAATTTCTAAGCAGAGTACAAGAATCACTAGGAAATAAACGAGTTCATCAAGGCACAGTAATCATTAAATTTCAAAGGTATAAAAACAGAAATAAATTGATGGGGTGGGACACAAAAAGAAAAATTGCATGAAAAATTTTACATGAAATTTAAATTAGTTTTAAAGAAACTTTAAATATTACTATTTAAAAAAAGAAAAAGAAAAATGAAGGAAAAAAACAATTTTTTTTTCAATTATTTTTTATATACTTTATTCAAATTGACTTCTTTCAAAATGGTTGCACTTAGATTAACATTTTTATGTCTTTTTTTTTTAGGTTCTGGGTTGGTTTTTGTATTTTGGACACATTTACTCACCGATTCATCCAACCCCACACAATTCACTCTGAAACAATTACTTATACATACAAACATACCACAATCATAATCTCCTATATCATACTCACTTGTGTGTGTATGTATGTATGTATGTACGTATGTATGCGTGTATATATATATATATATATATATATATATGATCCTTTATCCCTCCACTCAATTCAACCGTTGTTGTTGTTGTTCCAGTTCCTTTAGGCAAGTTAAGTAAATGGTGTAGTCATACACTGAACAAGTGTTGCAGGTCATGCATGCTACTGAGTTAGAATCATAGCAACTGTTGCCATGGATACAGGGCAGAGAGGAAGGGGAAAACAAAAAACAAACAAAAAAACAGTGGAAAAGCAGCAGCAGACATTGAGCAGCACCACAATAGACATGACACTAGGCATTCTCTTCAAAAAGATCCAAATTGGTTGTAATCAGTTTTGAGTTTTGTTTTGATGGGAAAGGAGTCTGGATTTGTTTGCCAATTTTTTTTGTTTTTTCTCCTTGTGCTGCAGCTTCCTGTTAACAACAGATGATGGCATTAGGAATCCTAAAAGAGGTTTACACAAATTTTGTATCAGTTTCTGTTTGTGGTCAAAGTGGAGAATTTCTTCTCTAACCCCCACAAGAAGTTTTAGATTTTATTTCAAATGTATTCATGGCATTTCACAGCAACACACACAGACACACACACACAGATTTACATTCACTCAGGCAGAAATGGACACATAACTTTGTAGCTTAAATAAAAATTTAAAAAACTATAAAATAAAAAAAAAAATGTTTTGGTTCCATTCAATGTGATAAGTCACAAATATATTGTATTAAAAAAAAAAAAAATGGCCCTCAGTCAAACACATTTGATTTTTATCATCAATCAACCAAATATTCAATATCCTCCACCCCCAACAGCAAAAAAATTGTTTAAAAAAATTTTTTTTAATTTTTGCATGGTTAGTAATGTTCTTCTTCTTAATCTAATAATAGCCATTTCATTTTTCTCTATAATAAAAAAAAATAAAAAAAAAAATAAAAAAAAATTAAAAAATGCTGACAGTAAGAATATTTTTTCTCATAAGAACATTGGATTGTGTACATGGCTGCAAAAAAAAAAAAAAAAAAATTTTTTTTTTTTGTTTTTTTAAATTACAAACAAAAGAAAATCACATGACAAAACAAGACAGGGATGAGAAACTTGAAAATATGAAACTTGTCTGCTTTAAGACATGTAATATTAATAATTATACACAAATGGATTAGTTTATGTGTTAGCCACAAAACATCACCCAAATCACAAATAATGAATAGGCTAAATTTTCTCTCTCATATATACATATATATATATATATATATATATATATATATATAAAAAGAGACACGCACGCACACACAGGATAAATATCTATTTACACACTACAATGGATAGCCAATTATGTGCAATGCACTAATGAAATCAAATTATTTCATAATATCCTAGTAATTAAATCCAAGAACAAAAATCTTGTGGGAGGGGGACGAACAGAGACAAGCATTTTAATGCATGTGTAGTCATATATATATATATATACATACATACACACTTTGTTAAAGCTCAGGAAAACAGTTAAAAAATTATAGAACAAGAAAATTATTAAAGAGCTAGAGGAAAATAAAAAATACAAAAAATAAAGAATCAAAATAAAAGAATTTTCTAAACTACTAAATAAATTCAAACCTGATAGTAGAAATTGTACTTAAAAGTTTTAATTCTACATCTCAACAGAACTGCTTGCAACTATTTTTAAAAGCTAAATATTATTCTTATTTTCCTTGTATGTATACATGTGTGTGTGTGTGTGCATATATATATATATATATATATATATATATATATACACACACACACACGTTTCACACATAAGGGAGGGAGTACTGTAAGTTCTTGGCTCTGAGGAATTTTTTTTTTTTTTTTTTAAATTCTGATGTTTAGTCACTAAGTGAGGTTTTGGTAAGCAGGCTAGGCCATGAATCTTTCAGGTGCTGAAAATCAAAACAAATGACCAAGCATCAAGAATATTTTTTTTTTTGGGCAGAGGAAGAGGTATCTTGGCCATACAGAGAACTTTCCAGCACTCCCCACCTCGTGTGTGTGTGTGTATAGGATTTAAACAGTGAAGAAGCTATTGGATTGTGTGTAAATTTTTTATAGGATTTCTGAAAAAAAAAAAAAAAAAAAAAAAAAAGTTCCATGGATTTTTGGTTGCAAGAAAGAGGGTGTGTCTTCATTCAGTCATATACACAATGCAATAATAGCTGTATTAATTGTTAATGTCAAAATGTCTTTAAGTGCATCTGTCTACATTATTTGGTTTGATGAGATTTAGCATTTTCTTCTCTTTTTTTTTTTTTTTTTTTTTTTGCCAGTTCATTTTTCTTTCTTACAATCTAAACAAGAAAAAGAATTAATCTTTCCAGAAGTTTGGCCAAATGTTCCCATCTAAAGTGTCAGTGATTAGAAAAGTAAAAAGAGAAAGAAATAAAAATGGAAAAGAAAAACTCTTTTTTTTCTTTATGGAGTAGGGGATGCAAAGAAAAGGCAGTAAAAAAAGCAAAAGATACAAAAAAAAAAAAAAAAAAAACAATGTGAATTTTTAGAGAGAGGAAGAGGGAGGCGTGAGTAAATGAGAAATTTCAATCATGAGACAAAGGAAGATCCCTGCAAATTCCCTTTTGACATCCTTATTTTCTGCAATTCTCTTCAGGTATATAGCAGATTTTTGTCTTTTTTTTTTAATATATATATATATATATATATATATATATATATATATCTCATAAAACAGCAATTTTTTTTGTTTTCTTTTTTATACAGTTTTTTTTTGTTTTTTTGGGGGAGTTTTTTTTTTTTTTTTTTATTTTTGTCTTGCTTTGTTTCTGGACTGCAGGACATCAAACAAGCAATTTCAGTCCAGTTGAAGAAAAAAAAATTTTTTAAAATTAAAGAGAGAAAGAGAAACCGTTCACCGATATTCGACAGTGACAACCCTGCTTCCATCTTGCATTAGACAGAGGCAGAAAATAATTTGTTGGATGGCGACGGCAAACAAGAATGGCTGACTACGTGGCCATCCATTTACACAACCAAGTGGATGCTCACAAAATCCCCATTGGAGTGCCCTCACAAACAGCGCTATCTTGCTTAAAAGAAAAAAAAAAGAAAAAAAAAAGAAAATCAACTGGTTCTCTTTATGACACTAAGCAGTTCTTGTCTTTGACTGTTTCTCTCCGTTGAATAGCTTTTATCAACTGCGCAAACACTTCCTCCACTGACTAAAATGAAAAAAAAAAAGTAAAAGATTAGAAATGGGTAAAATTGCTAAGGTTCACAAACACAAAAATATCACAGCTAAAAGTTTACAATGCAAAAAAAGTTTCTAAAGTGAAAAGAACTTAAGGAAAAGATAAGTAGTAAATTGTTGATAACTCGTGAAGAGTGGATGGACAAGTTTATCAACAAAACTCTGAAGTTGGGATGCTGGAGGTAACAATCAGCTAAGTGACAAAATTTTACTATATATATATATATATATATATATATATATATAAGAGAAAGATAAACTATTTAATCTAAAAGTGAAAACTTTAGAGAATTCCCTACCAATAATTTATTATACAAATGAAATACTATTTGGAAGGGAAAATATACTTTTATACAATTTTCCTATCCATAAACGGATCAGTTGTTTTATTTTACAAAAAATGAGATTTAGATAATAATAATGATATTAAAAAAATTCTTTGATTTTCCACAGACATTAAAAATTTAAATATTTTCCATTTTGATACCCTCATTGATTCAGATAATTCCATTCTTCAATATCCAATTTTGTTAAGGACAATCTCACTTCATTTTTTTTTTTTTTCTAGGAGTATAGTAGAGTGGTAACTAATTAAAGTTAAGCTGAAAAAGAAAGGAAAATTAAGATTCTTTTGACAGAACGTTATAAAGCACAAGCTTTATGGCAGCCCAAAACAGCAAGCAGGAAAATTATAGAGAATCATTATACATTATACAAAAAGGAAAAATTTTAAGCTTAATTTTCTAACAGAAAAAATTGGTCTATGCTAATTATTTTCTGCAATAATTTTCTTTTACAATTTGATTACATCAAAATTACTAATGTTTTTGCATATGATAATATATGTTCACAAGATACAAGTTTAATATAAACAGTAAAGCAATTAAAAACAACACTTTTTAAAGAAAAAATACAAATCTCATTTAGATTTTTTAATTAAAAAATGAAGACATTTCAATATTTTCTACACATGAAATTTTCTTTCCCTATTAATGAGAGACTTCACCAATATATATATTGTTGACTGTATCACTTCATGAATATATACGAATGTGTATTACTGAATAAAATAAAGATTCTTTTAGAACAGATTCAATTTTCAATATGTATATTATGAGAAACCTTTAACATCTAGATGCATGTTGACTTGAGTAATTGATTTTCTAACAGAACTTTACACTGGAAAAAAGGACATAACATCACTACAAAGTAGTAATTTTGTTTCAACATTTCTTGTATCTTGTCAATTGATGGTGCTGATTGTGAGATGAATAGTTTTAAAAAGTTCAAAACTAACCAAACCAATCAATAGGGAAGACATTACTTAGTCTGTGATGACCAATCAAAATACAACTAATTGCTACATTTAAAGTTAGTTCAACCAAATGCAGGTGATAATTCTATTCCAGCAGCTTCTTTTCTTCTGTGGAACTCCCTTCCATATACTTGCTTTCCTGACAGCTATAACCTCCATGAATTTAAATACAAAATCAATTCCCATCTTTTATTCACTTAACTCCAGACCTTTCCACATGACCCAGTGTATCTTGTTCTTTTCCTTTCTCTCTACCTTTGTAACTGTCTTCACTCCTGTGTTCATATCCCTCTACTTGCCCTTTCCTTTTCTTCCCTTGTAGCTGGTTCATCCATGTCTTCACTCTTTTCCTGTCTAAAACTGTAACTCTTAAGTAGCCCTCTGCACATCAGTGGCAGTACTGCATTGCTTGGAGTGAAATGTAAAAAAAAAAAAATTTTACCCTAATAACAATTTATTGATACACTGATGTTAATGTTTGATTAAAATTGAAATCAGTATTACTAATTGACTATTAATTTCACTTGAAAATAAAAATTAAAGTTCATAAAATTCATAGTAATTTTTTTAAATGAATTTTTATTTTAAAGTGAAATTAATAGTCAATTAGTAATACTGATTTCTGTCAAACATTAGCATCAATAAATTGTTTTTAGGGTATGTTGTCATTCTTTTCAAATTAGCAATTACTTGTATTTTGATTAGTTATCACAGACTATGTAACAATATCTATTCAACTAAGGAGGTTTGGTTAGTTTTGAACCTTTTAAAACTCTTCATCTCACAATCAGAACCATCAATTGACAAGACACAAAGTGTTGAAACTAAATAGCTACTTTGTAGTGATATTATAACATACTTAAGTTCTAAATTTCAAATAAAAATTATTTGCTCTACTCTGTATCAAACACTCTTAAGAATAACAGGTTTTTTGTTTTGGATATCAGAATTCTATTCCATCTATACCAACGAGAGAGAGTTTTATTAATACCTGAATAATAATGTAAATGTGTGTACCTTCATACGTATATTTATTAAGTTACACACATATATATATATATATATATATATATATATATATAAGCACTCTTTATAAAAGTAAATGCATCAACAAAAAGGTAAATAAATCTACAAGTTCAACAACTTAGTTACACTATATACACATATATGCGTGTGTGTAACTTAATAAATATACTATTTATGCTCTCACACCCTGAAAGAATGGTAGACTTTGAAAAACAGTAGCTACTCTCGCATGCACGCATCACTCATTCACTAATGAATTAGAGCACTCTGGCTATTGGGCATGTATAATGACAATATACATGCTAAAAGTCTGCCTTCTTCTACCGAACGCCCATAGCTCAGAGGTAGAATCACCAGCTGACACCAATTCGGTCGGGTTTCAATCCTGGGTTAAAAGCAATCGGAGTCTAACCGTACTGATGAGCTGTGATACTGCGAAACAGATCTGTCTGCAGATGACTATATAATACAAACAAAAAAAAAAAAGTAGTAAATCATTTAGAAAATAAATGATATACTATCCAATTTCTATGAATTAATTTGAAATAAATACTGAATTTCTGCTTGAGTGACATGACATCAAATGATAAACAAAAAGTATCCCAACAATGGCAAGGGAGTCAGTTTTTTGGATAATTATGCAGAGAATCTTTGGTGCTTAACAATTCTTGAAAACAAGAGTTACATTATTTATGCAAAAAGGAAATGGAAAATTATAGTTTCATGAAAGTAAAAATTGTATTAAGATCTCTATTTAATTTTTTAATTAAAATTTACAATCAATACTTTTCAGAAAAAGTTGACCAAACGCAGAAAATTAACTTTCAAGTTATAAGGAAAATGCCATATCCTTTCAGTAGGTAGGTGATCATGCCTAATAAGATTCCTTTTCTTATCTAAATTGCCATGCATTCTTGGGAAAAAGAGTCAAATGGTGTCCTATTGCCTTTTTCACTTTGGAATTCAGTCACTAAACACTAGAGAACACAGTCTACCTTGCTTATTTAACCCATAGCTGTTGGTAGTAGAAAAAAGAAATAGATCCATGCCTTTCCCAAAAACATGAGTGCAAAGGTGAACACAATGGTAAGTCAGAATTTAATTTGAGTTAAGCTAATTTTAAAGGAATTTTCTTCAATTAAATCCTGCATTTGTCAAAATATTTGTTTTATAGAAATTTGCATCTTAGTGGCTTCATTGCCTTACTTGGAATGAAATGATAGTAAAACCTTGTTAATTATGAAGCCTTTCATGGCTGAGTGGTTAATGACTTTTCCAAATGAAGATGGTATTACATAAGACAATGAGACAGAATTTAACACTGAATATAGAAATACCACATTTATCTACAAAAAGGAATAAAGATGGTAATTGCACGAGATTTTCTTCCTCAGAAAATAGCAGCAAGAATTGAATTATGGACAGACACCAGCTACACACGCATAATTGGGTGGCCAGAGACAATGAAAGAACAAGACTATCAGTTACTGACAAAGACAGTATTCATCTAACAAGGGAGGACATTGCATTAAACTACATCCCAATTTAATGCTGGTGCTGCTCAACCAATCAGTCAACATATTGTACAAAATGCAAACCATTACATGGGCATCATTACTGAGCCCACATTATTTACTGCCTTCCACCTGAGACAGAACATTGCCACAAGATCATGGCAATGTATTACCTGGTCAGTGAGTCAGGTTTCCAGCTTTTTCACAAAACAGTCACATTTATGTGCATAGAATACCAAATAAGGCTACAAATCCAGCCAGTCAGCTAAGTGTTGCACAAGCTGGTGATGGTCTGATGAAAATGGGAAGTGAGGATGTTGGAGCTTGCAAAGATCAAAAGTGAAACTTGTGTTTTGACAGGTGTGACATACAGCATCATGTTTCCCCAGTGGTGATGATTTGTACAAGCAAGACAATGAAACTCCTGATCACATGTGGTTGACAAAACTAGTTCCAGGAATACTGAGCTAACTTTGAGGTTAGTCATTTTAAAACCTCAATGAGAATGTATGAGACATGTCAGATTTCTTGACAAATCTGACATCTGGATTGAAAGTATCTTTAATAAATAAATCTAAAATTGAAGTTACTGTATAATCTGTTCAAAAACATTTTCTTAACTATTAAATTTGTCAAAAAGAGAATTCAAACCTTATTAATTTAAATATTTCACTACTTTGCTATAGTTATGTCCCTTTGATTAGAAAAGGGAATCTTTGTTTTGAATTTAATCTTCCCTTTCCGACCAACTAAGCAATTAATCGTTGAAAATACTTTAAAATAAGTCACTATAGCATTCGTTTACATAAAGAAAATTATTACTGCACAGGTGATACACTCATTTATACAATATATATTAAACAAATTTGTGAAGGTCTCATGAAGATGAAAAACAGCAAAAGGTTTTAACCATAATCATACACAAAAAAAGTGTTCGTTGTATTAGGGGCAGAAAGTAATCTCTCCAGAAAGTAAGACCTGTCTTAGTATTATAAAAATAATGTTTATGAATAGAACTCCTAAACAGCAGTTCTAGGTCATTGACATTGGTTTCACTTTAATTTCCCTTCTAAAATAGTCCTCAATAAACCTCAAACTTAATACAAGAAAATGCTGAAAAGTTCCCACTTCACAAAATCTGCTTAAATATCAGAAGATTTGTTGTGGGAATTTCTTAGGTTGAGAAAACAAAAGCTCAGTAAAATAAACAGAGATAAAAACAGAACCAAATTCAATTAAAAATCATTTAAATTATTGACCAGCTTAAAAATGTATATTCACTCTTTGTTTGTCTTGTTACCTTCAATTATTCACACTTGAGCATTTTTTTCAATTGTTACTAATTTTTTTCCTCTCACAGATACAATCCATCACTATTTCTCATTGTGCTGAACAACAAATTGTTTCTATATGCAAACAAGCAGTCTAAACAATATGCAGATTAATGTTACATCAATAAACATGAAAATAAGCAGAGCTCCAGATTAATTTCCCTTATTCATTTTCATTATTGTTGACCAATTCTGTAAACAACAAACTTTGAAATGCAATTTGTCAACTTCCTAAAAATGGCTTAAAAACTTGGTGGCTACTTAAAGAGTGTTAATAAATAAATAAAAAATAGAACAAATAAAAACAGATCTAACACACAACTGTATGAAGAACACAAATACTTTAAGTAGTTTGATGTTGCAATTAACACCTTCACTGCTGCATTATTATAGCACTGAGGCATGTGCATGTGTGTGTGTGTGTGTGCTGGCCTATTTTGGCCAAAATCGGAAATTGCCATTTACAGGAAATAAATTATTATAAAGCAATTTCTCATAGGTGCCATGATACTATGTAGTACAAACTAAGTTCTAGTTTAAAATTAAAAACACAAGAGACCAACATTTCACAGTGCCATATATATATATATATATATATATATATATATATTTTGATTGATTAATACTTAGTTTTTGGTCATAAAAGGGTTAGACCAGTACACATTTGTATTAAAAAGTGTTCACTACAATTATATGGTAGAACTTTTGAATATTTTCCATTTTTAAACGAGTTATTCCACTACCCAGTTTTCTACCATGAGTGATGTCTTCAGGCGATTTTTTTAATAATTACCTGAAGATACCACTCATGGTAAAAACCTAGGTAGCAGAATAACTCATTTAAAAATGGAAATATATATATATATATACATACACAGCTTAATTACTTAGTTTCTGGTCATGATGAGATTAGACCAGTGCACATTTGTATTAAAGTGTTCAATACAATTATATTGTAAAACTTGAATAATTTCCATTTATAAACGAGTTATTACACGACCTAGGTCTCTACCTAGGTCGTGTAATAACTCGTTTACAAATGGAAAATGAGTGTGTGCATATGTGTGGACACTGAGGTCAACACCAAGCAGTGACAATCTGTTTTATACTTGAACGCAATCTTTGCTCAACTATAGGTATTTCTGGAATTTTTAGAATCCAGCCCTTTCAAACACATTATACCTAACAGCTCCACTTATCTAGATGACATCCTCTTATTTTAACCCTATCATAGTAACCTATTAAACATAATATTTAAACTCAATAAGGTTGAACCCACCACTGAATTCACATACACAAGTTTAAAGCAAACAACTATATTTCCTTGCAATCTAATCAATTTATTCCAGAGAATAAAATCTGGACTAATTACAGTATTTTTCCTTAGAGCCCTCAGAATATGTAGACCTGAATATCTAAATAAAGAGAAATATACTGAAGAAACATTCAAACTTCTTCACTAACCACACCATTTCATCATTTCATTCTCAATGCTATAAGCTTACAAAGTTCACAAAGCAAAAAATAATGGTTACTCCCAACAAAAATTACACAAATTTCATAATCTTGCTTTCCAACTTGTAAACAAATTAGCCATCCTAACACTAACACTTAGGATGTGCGTCGTGGTGCAGTGGATATAGGTTCGGAATGAGAAATCGGGGAGCTGAGTTCAAATTCCAGTTGAATTCATTGCATTCACTTACGTGCAATTACCCTTGGGAAAGGTATTAATCCATTTCTTCCTTCCAGTTATGGGTTAAATAACAGGACAGATTGGGTTCTATAGTCTTGGCTGGCAACCAGTCTACCGCAGAAAGCAATGGCAACCTACTGCGGGATAATCTTCTGCCCAGTCAGTCATGTCTCGAGAGAGACATTATCACCCAAGCGTGTTTCACATATGGCACTTAACTGACTGAACACTAAGATTGTTACCACCACCTCCAAGACTACTGATGATATAATCAAAGAAAGAAAAAAAAAACAATTATACCAAACAACATTTCAAATACCAGAATGAAAATTATATATATCTCCACACACAGGTCAATGGTGCATTATATGTAGCAAGGACTATTATACTATCCTAACAGAAACAATTTTTTACATTACTTATAATCGTTCAACTAAAAATGAATACCTTGTAAAATGTCATTATGAATAATGCAAATAGTTGCAGTATATACAGTGCAATGTAACATACTTTAGACAAAGTCAATACTTTAAAATAAAATAAACAATCCCTGAAAAAAATTAAAATAAACAAAAAATTAAATTAAAAACTATGAATGCACACAAGTAAATAATAATCAACAACAAATAACTAATTAATAATAAATAATGAGTAAAGTGTTAATGCTATAAAATTGCTACAAATAAGTGTATTAGGATTCAGTTATTTCTAGTCAATAGTCTCTAGAATAATTTAAAATACAACCATTATCACCTAACCAATTCCCATTAAGATAATACAGACCTATATACCCATAATGCACTATTAATAATCATAATCCAGTAACAAAACATACAGCCTGAAGATTGCATTCAAGTATGGAACACTGTTGCCCAAATACTGCTGATCTCATTGACCACTTTTATATTTACAGATGTTCTATTCAATCCCTGATAGAATGTCTGTAAATATAAGCATTTTACCCATATACACTCTTTTATTTATTTATATATATATATATATATATATATATATATATATATCAGTATATCTATAGTGGAAATGTTAATTTCTTAAAGATTCTTGAAATGTCAAGGTCAATTCTGATTGCAAATAATTTTGAGAGGAGGGTCAAAAAACTATACAAAATATATTACAAAATGATCAGAACTGTATATTTAGAATTTTGTTTCTTTTTTACTTAATTCAAGCATTAGCCATAAGCACCAAAAGTAAGTATTGTATGAGGATATTTAATTTTGCAGAAATCAAAGACATACAAACTTTAAACCTATGCATTAAACTTCTGTATGTAAAACTGCATATTCACATTTTTCCTTTAAATGTTTCACTATGATATTTTAACAAGATTTAGCAAAAATATATAAAAACGAATACTTCCAAAAGAGCAAAAATTGCCTGTGTAATAAAGTACAATTTTGCTGTCATGTTGCTATAAAAACCAATACCAGCTTTGCAAAAATAAAAAGAATGAAAGTACCCATGATCTAAAACTTATATCTTTCTAATTAATGGAGAGAAAAATAAAAATTTAGTGAAAATTAAACAAATGAAAAAAAAAAAATGCAAGGAAAAAAAACAAAAAACTTAAGTGTATTATTATTTTTCTTTTACTTACATTTTCAGGATCCTTTCAGGTTTCAAACTTTTCTCCCAAGAAATGAAACCATAAATATATACATGTCCTAACCAGACATGCACTTCACAACAAACACAAACTTAGAAAAAAAATATTGCTACAGCTATCATTCTTAGATATTTAATAAGGAAAAAAATTTAAAAATAAAATCTCCAAATAATCAAGAAGTGAGCACTTAATTTTAAGTTAAATACTAAACTGTAAGTTAAATAAAATAAAATTCTAATGAGAGAAATGATTTTTGGTGAATTTTCTGATCATGCAAAGAAAGATTGGATGGGAAAAGCTTTTTGATGCCAGCATAAAGAGGAAAGTAAAAGGGAAAAGAACTGACAGTTTATATTGTATGGAGCAAAAAAAATGGTACTTTTCATTAAATGCAATAAAACAATTCAAACATTTAAGAAACTGTCACCCCTAGCTCAGAAGTTTATATATATATATATATATATAAAAATATGATAAAAAATCAGGTTGCAAAACAGATCAACATTTAAAATATTTAACTGAATTATTAGTAAATTTTATTCAGAAAAATATTTGGGTTTTACATTTGTGCTAATTTTTATAAGTGCTATTCACTTACTGAATTAATTCAAATTTCTTTCAGTTTTTCTTTTGCTAAATGTTAACTTCTCATATCGTTAACTAAAAGACTGAAAGTGCAGTACGTAATATCAATTTTGTAATTGCAAATATTATGTAGGAGTAGGAAAACTCTTAATGTATATTGCAACAAGTGAAAAATACAAACTATAAATATACTGAAAAACTTAGGTAAGAAAATGCATATTTAGGATGAATATATTTTAATGATTATATATAGAGGATTTCCTAAAGGGAGACTACTCGTTAACATCTAATATTCAAATTAGTTCATTTTCTTTGTGACGGGGGGGTGAGTGAGATTGAACATTACTCATTGAAACATCTATCTAAAAATTATAACAAAGAAAGTTTCCAAAATTTTAAATCTCAACAGCATCAACGTTTAAAAATGAAAAAGTGCACAGATGTAACTCACAAAACCTTAACCTAAACCCAGGATATAACAAAGATAAGCATTTTTTCCATGCAAACTGAGAAGACTTCCACTTCATATTATTTTAAAATAAAAATGTCAAGCAGCCAAAGAAAGAAACATGCACAAATTTAGAACAGCAAGGAGAAAAGCTTAACACAAAAAGTGTGAGTGAGAAAACACACACAAAAAGAAAAAAAAAAAAGAAAAAAAAACAATCACACAGACATATTCACAAACTTTTTTTTTCTGGCAAAGGAGTTTCTCAAAGAT
The DNA here is from genome assembly GCA_037127315.1 of Ascarosepion bandense. NCBI lineage: Eukaryota > Metazoa > Mollusca > Cephalopoda > Sepiida > Sepiidae > Ascarosepion > Ascarosepion bandense. The sequence goes on from JBBBDQ010000256.1 coordinate 13,115,493, forward strand.
CATTATGGTTTTTAGAAATCAATTTGTCTAACCAGTCAAATTTCAACTAGAATTATCCTGTTTAAAATTCAACCTAAGAAAAACAAGTGGAACATTGTACAGTATAAAAAAATATATAAATAAAAAACCTGTTTCAAATTTTTTCTCCCATTCAATTCCTAGCCCAGATACCACATGTAGAAACTTATTTTAGTGCTAATAACAAAATTTTAATCACAAAAACACAAGCTATTTCAGCATTAATATGCATTAAATTAAAGTATCTTCTTTAAATGGATTCAAGAATCATTTTCTTGAGCAGTGACTAAATCCCAGGCAATTATTTATACTTGTTGTAAAGCAGCCAACAAGGCAATTAAAGAACTTCATGCCCAATTTCTACAAACACTTGAAGCATATAATGATTAAAAAATACTAAAATGTTTACTTCTTATTAAAAAGAAAATATAGTTCTTTCATATTTTATCTACAATTATTTGTCAGTATCAGTTTCTATTTTCATAATCACAGAAAATTAAATTATAAAAAGTGAGTGCAAAATAAAGATTAATTATATCAAAGAGCATTTATAATCTTAAAAAATAAAATAAATTTAGTCTAACATGCAATGTCTGTCTTTGTAAGTTCATATTTATGAATTCTGGCAATTTATTTCATCTTCAAACAAGTTCTCTATATAAGTAATGCATAACAAAGAATTAAATTGGATCATTTTCAAGGACTAATTCAATATTAGGATAGATATGCTCTTATCTGATCCAATTCCAAATAGGAGTATCTTTTTTTAATTGTTAAGTGATCAGTTAACTATTCCCTTACACAAAGGCAGAAAAATTACATCTCTCCCTCACTTTGAAGTTGTTTTTCCATTAAGATTAATAAATTTTGTTTTTCTAATTGTTATACATTACAACCGAACAAAGTAGAGGATTTTTAAATTTGAAACATTTAGAATATTTTGTGCTGTGTTTCTTGAGAAACAAATATCCAAATATTGATCTTAAGATGATTGCAACTAAAAGTAACTGATTAATGATTGTCTCCAACTAAAACATTTTTACAGATGCGATGGATAAATTTTCGTCTAAATTATGCAAAACTGAAAACACTGACATCTCATTTTAACAGATATATTTACCAAAATTACACAAAAATATTTTAAAATACTAAAAGATACTTCAGCAACAGCCTCCAGACAACTTCAGAATCTCCTGCATCTCTTCTGGATGGTCTCTTGTTTAAGTTGGTGAATGCTGCCATAATCCTTGCCTTCAGTTCATCTTTGGTGTTACAAGGATTTTTGTTGATCTCTCACTCATCTGCACCCGACACATAATTATCAAGGATATTGCAGTCTGAGGAGTTAGTTGGACAGATTAAGGAGTGATGTGGTCGCAAAAATTGTCCGACAGCTATGACAGGGTTCACCTGCTAGTGCGTTATGGTGCAGAGTCCTGTTGCCAGACACTGGGTCTTCCAGTAGCCACTGTCTTAACTCATGGCAGTACTACTTTCTCAAAGCATTTGATGTGGCCTCAGTGTTGCATCTGAAGTCCACAACAAATTCAGTTTTTTCTTTTGTTTTTTTTTGTTTTTTTTATCAGAAATACCTTTGTAATCACCATTAAATTCATCCAACTCTTTTTGAATACTCTGCACTGATTGACACTCTGAAATGATTGTATTGGAGCTTCTGGCATAAATGCCAAGCAGTACAGTATGAAGTCTCAAAATTTCTGGCATTATGAATTGCCTCATGGAGTTATTTTACTCACAGATGGTGCCCAACTGAGCCTACTATACAATGCATTGACAAAATCAAAAACAAAACACGTGCAAAATTAAACTTATATACTGGCGACGATTTACCCATCGCACCCTGTACTTATGTAACCCACTTTGATTATAAATCACATTTCACAGGTTACAATAATCTGTTAGTGACAGTAAGACAACCAATGTAAAAAAAAATTTTTTTTAAAAATAAGAAAAACCTTACCAATAATAAGCTATAAGGACAAAAATATTTTAAACACATCTCTTGAATAAAAAACTTCATTGTCTTAAACACCAAATGGAATACAGTATATCTTAGAATAAAAAAAACAAAAACAAAAGCAGAGAGTAAAAAAAAAAAAAAAAAAAAAAAAAATCAAGTAAATCACATAAATGAGTGTCAGAATTGAAATAAAATAAGCAGGGAAATAAATATGTATTCTAAGCATCATTAACATTCCAAATGTTTTGAATAAAATTTGGAAGGAAAACTATCATACACAAACATTCATTCATTCATTCACAGTTGTGAATGTAAGAAAAAGAAACGTTTAAAACCCTATTCTATATGACCAACTTTAAATGTCTCCCTTAATAACAAAAAAAAAAAAAAAAAAAGAGCTAAGACAATAGCATATTTGAAGAAGTTATTCAATGCCTACAAAATTATTTGAATGTAAATTAAGGAAACCAAATTGCTGGAAAAATTATCTGCAATTCTTCATCATGCAGATATCCTCCCCTAACAATATTCAGAAAATGTCTAAGCTTGCATCAAAAAAAGTAAATAAAGCTTGAAGAAATTTTGAAGAAAGAATGATAAAAGGGCAAGACATTCAGCCATTGCTGATAAAGAAAAGAGAAAAGAATCAAGAGAAAATGGTCATTTTTCTAGCATGAAAAAAGTATTTTGTTAGTCAAGTCAAACATTTCTTTAACTTTGCAATATTTTTAAAGAACTAATATGAAACACCAACAACCAATAAAAATGTTAAATAAATATAATAAGAGTTAAAGTAGCAACCAATCCAATTAAGCATAAACGGAAAATGCAGTAAGTGCAGATTGTCACTATTATGCACTCATAAAACCAGCTAATCTTTTTTTTCTTTTTTTTTTTGCTGGAGAGATGAACATTTCACCACTATTCTAGAAGTTTACAAACTTAATCTTCGGCATTACATTCCTATACTTACTATAAAAAATAGTTTATATAACATTATTATTATCTACATTATTTACATGCAGACTATTATCCTTATCTTTGTTATCACATTTCAGTCATTGTAACCTCTGATTTTCATCAGGTATTTCAATCCATGTAACCTACAGAAAATTTCAAACAGCAGTAACACTCATCAGCAGGTAGGTTAGGGTTAAAGCTGCAAGTTCTCCATACAGAACTGTCCCACATGATTAAAAGGTTAGTAAGTGAATTTGGTGACAGTAATTGTAAGTTCAATCCCTAGGCCCGCAGCGTACTATGCTGAAATGGAGTGAACACTAAATGGACTGAGCAATACTAAAAATAGACGAGATATCCCTAGACATGGGCAGTGGAATGAGAACAATCTACCCCTATAGATTAAATAAAGGGCTCAGTTTGAAATACACCTGATGAAGGCTGGAGATGACAACAAAGATGTCCACATGTAAATAAAGATACCTCCTATTCCTAGAAATGTAAATACAGGATGCAGCAAAAATATCTCTCATATAATGGCAAGACATTAGCTATTTGAAGATGCTATTGCCATTAATGTCTTACCATTATACCACAACTTGTGTGTGTGTGTCTCATCCTACTAAACATTACTTTTGTGATTAGACAAGTGAGTAGACACCATCTTTTTGTTTGTTTGTTGTTTTTTTTTTTAAAAACAGTGTGAATTACTCCTACCAACTTAAGATAAAATGTGAAGTCTAGCCAAGTTTAAACCTGCATCCTTCTTTATAAGAGAAATAAATGCAGTTTGGCATTTGACTACCCAGCCACAGAGACCACCACAACCCAGCAAGGTTCAATTACTTTTTTAAAAGAATGAATATCTTCTCAAAAACCAAATCAAACAGTGGTTCCTCATTACAAAAGGAGGTACATGTTTGCACCCTGCCAGAAAGCATATTTTTCTTTAAGTTTCTTGAATGTGTAGGCTGGTATTTCATGCTAAAGAAAAAAAGAAAAGAAAAATAAAACAGGATGTCTACTCAAACATGAGTATCCACAAAAAAATATGTTTAGAATAAGAAATAATGGCAGATTATAAAAAGCCTTTATAATATGCTGAAAACTAGAAAATGACCAAATGATTTGGAGTGAAGAAAAAAAGACTGGATAAAGGATGAGGAAAAAGTAGAAAGATATTAAAAAAAAAACCTAACTGAAAAATTAATAACTATAAGAAGATATATATATATATATATATATATATATATATATATATAAGTGCAGAGATACTAATAATTGTACATATCTCTCTAAATAATGATGAATTTTAATTAAATGCTAATCATCATCATCATCACTAGACAGTGAGGGTGGGAATTTCTCACTGTAACAAGCTGAGGATACAGACACTGCAGTTGGGCCCCCACACATATACACACGTCTTTTGGTAGAGAGATTTGCTATGTGTGCATGTGTGTTGGGAAGGACATGGTAGGTGGGGGCATGTGCGTGTAGGACGACGACAACCCCAGTCAAAGCTTCGCGCAGCCTTCCAGACACAGCGAGGACCTCTGGTTGCTTTCATAGCACCTCAACACACCAACATTCAACTCACCCGTGAACCTTTGATATCTTTTGTAGTAACCTGAAAGATAAAGTTGAAATTTCTGGTTACGGTTTATCCTACCATGGGCAGTGCATTTTAGGAGGGACAAGTACTTGCTCTGCCCGCAAATAAACAAAAGGTTTTTTTTTTTTTTGGATCATGAAATATAAAGTCATTATTAAAAATGTTGCACACCCTTAACTGACTTGATATTAATAAAAATTACTATAAAAGGTAATGCAATAAGTCATCTTGTTTTCTAAGACAATTGAGAAATTCTGTATTTTCACTTTACTTATGAAAATTCTATTATGTTGAAAGGTGGGATAGTTATCAGGTCGTGTTATGATTTAATATGCTCTCCCTTAACTTATTAAGGGAGAGCATATTAAATCATAACACGACCTGATAACTGATTTTAAGGATTTTCATTTTCTTAATCCAGTTTCTCAATGCCTCAACAAACAGCAGTGTGAAGTCCATGAAGAACTTAAAGAATTAAAAAAAAAAAAAACATTCTTAAAACTTATTACTGCATTTTTTCCTCTTTGACAATCATTAGCATCAATCACGTCAACTGACTGACTACACTCACTGCCCTCCACCTACATACCTAACCATAAAAGTTCTACATTTATACATAGACAATATAGAGCGGCAGATATGAACATTATTAGTTTAGAGTCAGAGTACGAGGCCCACCTGCAGAAATAATTGGGCTACTGATTGAAAAATCAGCACAACTAGTTCAACAAATAAAATTATAATGGATATTGAAGTGTAACAATGATGATATAAGGTTACTATCTTTAAGTTAATGTAATGGAAACTTCATAAAGCATGTAAAGAGAATGAAAGCTCATTTAGAAGACAATGGGAAAAGGAATTGTTCCATCTTTCATTTATTCAACTGTCAATTGCAAATCAAAGTCATTTAATAAAAAAAAAATAATTGCAATATTTTTGCAGTGGTATATAAAAGGAAAAAGCTTTTTAGCATTAAAAAAGCTCTTTCCTTTCAAATGATTGTTTTAATGATCCACATTTAATCAAGTACATTCATCCAGAAAAATATTTTTTCTTAACTATACTTTCTCTACAGGCAGCATAAAAAAAAAAGCAATTTTTCTTGTGATACATTTTCAGACCTTTACAATGCATTAATATCCCAAATTCATCCTAACACACAAATGAAAGATTAAACTAAACTATTTCTAATTAGTTTCCAACATCATGGGATTTCAACTGTTTAATAGAGGTTCTATATGGAATTGCATCTTAGTTATGGAGTAATGCAGTAACTAACCTTAGAGTAGAAAGTGAAAAAAAGGTTTTAAAAGAAATTTTCTTTACTTATTGCAACATTATTTTGAAAAGCTATTTCTTGATCAATTTTAGAGTTAGTAAGATTTTGCATTAGACTTTGATATAAGTTGTTTGTTTGTTTTTTTAAATGTGTTTGTCATTATGTTTTCTTTTAAATTTATAATAAAGAATTTTTAGTCACTGAAGAGCCTAACAAAAAAAAAAACTTAATTTCAAAACTGTTTCAGTTACCCTTTTTAGCACCATTGTTCCACTAATTTTAAGACATATTTTTATACCAGTCAAGCATTAGTTTCTAATATTTTATCAATAATATACATGAAAAAAAAACAAATACAATATGTGATTACACATTAAAATACAGTTAATGCTTATCTTGTATTAAAAAAAAAAAAAAAATGTTAAATATGTTCCACTAATGAAACAATGGGCACTAAAAAGAGGTTTAAGGATTTGACTGAAGTAACTATTGCATAAACCTAAGTTTTAATCTGAAAAATAAAACAATATATTTCACAAATTCATGTCAGCATCTGCTCAAATATATCATGCCCACTCCCACCATAAAAAAAAAAATATAACTTGAGCCTACAGTCAGAATAAAGTATCAACAGACTATACTGGTAACTGGTTAGCACTTACACAATAAAACCAAACTATACCAAATTAGTGATTTATACTAACCCTCTTATAGTAAGATATCAACATTTAAATCTTGTTATAACCAAATGAGAGAATCTATCATCACAGTAATCTATTGATTAAAAATAGTAACAAAGAAGTTTGCAAATCCTAAAAATATAAAGAAAAACCTAAAATACACAAAAAATATAGCAACAAGAATATTCAAGGATGATGAGTGGACACAAATTTCCAATCTGGAGGATAACACTGAGCAGAGCCACACGTAACTTGGAAGTAAACAAATCTTCTAATTAGGTTTTTTTTTTTGTACACATATACAGTAATTTAAAAAATAAAAATTAAAAAAAATAATCAAATAAATTAAAGCCTAAAATTTATCAAGAAGAGTTCAGGTTTCTCCCCAGTTTATAATAACTGTCCTAATTATTCTTATCATAGGCAAAAATTTTAAGTTTATTTTTGCATTTCCTTAGACTTTATTTTTGCTTAAATGAGTACATACTTTTCTGTATTTTATTTCTCATAATTTTAAAAGCTGATCAAAATTAAACAAAGTTTTCAAATTCTGAAACACCATGCCAGAACAATAACAAGCAGAAAGGGAAGGGAAAAAAAATAAAGAAAAAGTGTAAAGAGGTAAAACACTTGAGAGACAAAAGAGGCTGTGTGGTGATAGTGGTGGTGATAGTGCTATCTATCCAGTCAAACACACAAGCAATTTTTTAAGGAATAAAACAAAAAAATTAACAAGAAAGAAAGCGAAAAAAGAAACTGAGAAAATGGTAACCTCGTCCGTCTTTGCAGACACTTCCAGGAAGGGAATGCTCCATTCATCAGCCAGTTTTTTCCCATCTTCCATTGTAACTGCTCTGGAAAAACAAAAATAAAATTTCAAGAAGCCACTTCAATTTGTTTGTAAACTAATTTATAGCTTTAAACCAAAACTAATCTTAAAAGACACAAAGTAATAAGCAGAAATTTTATAAATTTTAATTTCTCTTATTTGACTTTGCCCATCTCGATTATTTCATTTAATTTTGGAGTATCACTATAACCAAGATGACAAATTTCACTGACAAAAGGGTTTGACATTATTAAAAGATCACCAAAATTTTAAATCTGTTCTAAAATAACAATTAAAATTGAATTCTATACAAATTTCCATTCTACAAGCTCAAAACACAATATATATTATTAATTCTACTATACAAATAGAATTCTTTCAAACAGTAATTTTGAGAATTAAAATTGATAAAGACAAGTTATGAAGTAACTGTTTGAAAATGGTTGAGTGGAATATGTTAACCTGTAATTTCTTTACATAATTCCTTGTGTCACAAGGATGCATTTATATATAAAAATAATAATAATTATGTATAAAAAGTTGTAATAAGGGACTCTATTGAGTCCTACTTGTTATTACAAAAAAGTTTTAATTCAGGAAATAGTTGTAAAAATAAAGAAATTAGAAATAGAACATTTGGAAGATGCCAGAATGTTCCAGTAAAATCTAGATAATTCAAAAGATTCCAGAAATATGCAATTTAGGTGTTAGCACCTATAAAAATAGGTTTTGAGTAGTTAGTTGATAACAGGATGGGCTGACCTTATCAGCTCTGGCTTCAATTCAAGGATTTATATCCAGCCGAAAGAATCTCTCTAAGTAAAGTTGATGACAAACTAAACTTGAAAGAGTTGTTAACAGGGTTTGCTGATGTTATCAACTCCGGTTATGATTCAAGGATTTATATCCAGCCAAAAGAATCTATAAGAAGTTTTCGACCAACTAAAACCTGAAAGAGAACCTCATGGAACTGGATGGGTAAATACACATTTTTGACTCTTTCATTGACCATACTTAAAATTATTCTTTATTAATCATTTGAGGATTTCCAAAAGGTATAGCACTTAACTTCCTCGGCAACTTAACAGGGTAAAGATACTGATCTTACCTTCCCCATCTCTTCTCATAACACTTGCCAGTAGTAAACTATGTTTCTTGTTTTGAATGCAACAAAAATTGTATATTTGTAAATATTTTATTTGGTGTGTTTTGTAAATTAAATATTTGTCTGTGATTTATTTCTGAGTTTTGGTCAATCATTTTTTTTTCCTTTTGTTAAACTTAACACTTGTCAAACAATTTATAAAGTAGAACAAAATTCAATAGAAAAATCTGCACCATTTGTTGCAATAAGTTCTGTTAATGGAATCAGATTGAAATATTTTACAGTTTAATTGCTTTAACATTCTATCAAGGAATGAAATTGTGTTTTCAGATTTTGTGGATGGAGATTAGGATAACAGGATGTGTATCATTAAAATCTAAATGTGACATGTGGCCCAGTCTGAATTCCAAGCATAAATGGTAACAGGAAGAAATAAAACAAAGACAAATATGTCCAACTGTAAGAATTGTTTTAGGGTTAAAAAAAAAAAAAAAAAATTTAGCACAAGGAAAGAGAAGAGAAAGAATAGTAAATCTCTGATATTCAAGTCTGTAAGAATGCCAGAGTAAATTTTCATTACACACATGATATTTATTTAAGTTTGGTTGAAGACCAACAAAGTTCTTTATAATTTATTTTTCTGCAAGTTTTCTGCATTTTTTTTTTCAGGTTTCTGAGGAGAATTTGAGCAGAAACTGTCCAATGTCTTCAGAGTAATTTTGGCTTTCATTGAAATTCTGTCTTGTAGTCGTGAAAAAAAAAAACCCATGAGATGGACACTTCTACACAAAACAAGAACACCCTATCTGGTGGCAAAAGCTGCTGGTGATGCCAAGGATAGCAGTACAGACTTAGCCACTTAAACTGTGTTACCTCACCTGGTTAGCGGATGACAAGGGTAGGGTATTGCACATACTTTGACATTTTGTATGTAGAAAATTGAACAAGACGACTCTCTGGAATTACTTTTCCAACTCTTCAGAAAGACAAAGTGACCCCTCCAAAAAGCTGGCATGATATCCTGGAAAGACAGGAATACTAACAAACAATATGATTTGCAGATCAAATGCCCTCTAGGTGTCTGTAGCAGAGAGGGAGAATACATCACTCATTTGACGGATTCAAATGTTAATGTCATGGACTTAAAACCAGCTACGACATGTGATTGCAGCAGGAAATTTGACAGCCTGCAAGGTTTATATGCTTCCATAAGGCATGCTGGTGCAAGCAAACAATTCCCTTATTTGGAGAATGTAAGTCTAATGATGGAATTATGGATCCAGATTACACTCAGTTTTCAGGATACTATTGCTGAGCATCAGTGCCCTGGAGAAATTCCGAGCAAAGCCAAGAATCCAGTGGCCCAAAGACAATCAGAGAGCTACTTAATCAAATCTCAATAAGGAGCTCTCATTAATACTTACGAACCACCTGAAGGGCCACATTAGCCAGCAAATCTTTTTGCTGTATTGAGTAGTTTTGTGTGGCAACTGCACTGCAAGAGGGGGATAGGAAAGAAGAGAAGTAACCAAATAAATGAAAGATTCAGAAGGGTAAACTAAGAGCAAAGTAGAGTTCATGAATCACCAACTCAAAGATGTTCCAATTCAGGAGAAGGCAGGCCTTAAGGAAATTCTTAAAGATATTAAAGAAAGAATCTTAGTGATCTCTAGAGCTGAGAACCAAAGAAAACATCAAAAGAAAAAGTGATAGTCTTGGAGATCATTTTACAATAATTCTTACACTTTTGCTAAAAAGTTGTTCATCAAGACTAAGCATAGAAGACTCAATGTATCACAGAAGGAACTCAAGAACCACCTGAGGTAATGTCTAATGACAGCAGACTAAAGCTGAGGGAAATTTGGGAATTTGCCCGCAAATTTTATGCCGGTAGTGCACCTGGAATAAATGGAATATCCTACAAGTTATATAATAATTATCCAAATGTCCTTAAGCAATTCCCCATGCTCCTCCAGCAGGCATGGAAACAAGGTATTGTACCAAAAGAATGGTGCTTGGTTTATGGTATTTGAATATCTAAGGAAAAGAATGCAAAATGCATTGCAAATTTCTGTCACATCTCGCTATTGAAAGTAAAGGGGAAAATATTTTTTGGGCTCTTGTCCGGTGTATAATGAACTTCCTACTAGATAACCATTACATGACCACAGCTGTCCAGAAGGCTGAGATACCAGGCTTCCCCAGCTGTCTGGAAAATTCACACATGACTTGAAATTCAATCCTCTCAGCCAAACAAATTAAAATTGAGCTTCATGTAATTTGGCTTGACCTCATGAATATATATGGTTCAGTTCCTCATGTGCTAATTTGAATACATCTCAAATTTTTCAATTTTCTGAGTAAGGTTGGGAAAATTATAATCAAATATTTCAGAGTAGCATTCAAGCAGTTCACCATTGATAACTACACCACCAAGTGGCAATCCCTAGAGATTGGCATATCATGGGTGTGTGATTTCACCATTTCTTTTCATGATGTCCATTATGGAACTCATTATGACTTGCAGTGGACACAGCAAGTGAGTGATGACTAAGGAACAATTATTCCTTCCTCCTTCCAGAGCATTCATGGATGGCATTGACACTTATCTTAAACAAGATCAGTGTCAATGAATTGCTGCAGTAGTACCATAAGCTCTTCACATGAGCGAGAATGAAGGCTAAACCCCAGAAAATCCAGAGCTTATTATTACTCAGGACTGTGTCAGAAAGATCCACTTCTGCACCAAGTGTTACATGATCCCAATAGTAAAAAAGAAGCCAGTGAAGAGTCTCTGATGGCTGTATGATATTCCACTGATGGATCAGCACTGAGATGAAGAAAGTGGCACTAGATTGACTTGAATCCATTGACAAACTCCATCTACCCAGTAAACTGAAGGCTTGGTGATACCAACACAGCTTACTGTTCTAATGGCCATTACAGGTATATGTTATTACACTCACATTCAGCAGATGCAACAGTGTATCAACAAGTATTTCTGCAAGTGGCCTGGAGTTCCCTCCTGCTTCTCTACAGTAGGACTGTACCAATTTGGAAACCTGCAACTTCCCATCTGCTTATTAGTGGAGGAGTTCAAGGTCAGGAAGCTACATCTTTACAGCATGATGAGAGACTTGGTCAAGGAGTTCATGCACAGGTTACAGCCAGAAATCAAAACTGGCACCAAATGGTCAGCAGTAGAAGCTACCCAAGAAGCAGAATCCAACCTCTGAACCAAGGAGATTATAGGGGAAGGTGCAAACAAATTGACCTGACCCGGCCTGGGCAGTAAAAGCAAAAAATTTTTCTTCAGAGTCCAAATGGAAAACAAGACATGATGATAGAAGAAATCAGGAATTTCAAGGAAGAGCTACTACCTTTTCTCAATCCAAGCAATGTACTTGGACTACATGGAGTGATATTAATCTCATAAAGCTATCATGGAATATCCTGATTACAATAAAGCCATTGACAATATCATTCCTCCTTCAATCTACCTATGATCTGTTACCAAATGCAACCAACCTGAAGTTGTAGGAATACACTGACACCAATGTATGCACATAATAGCAAAGTGATCGAGACACTTTATATCATGTGCTCTCTGCATACCCACAATCACTGAGAAGTCAGTCAGTTAAGTGCCATACGTGATACATGCTTTAGTTGATCACATCTCAAAAGAGACATGACTGACTGTGCAGAAGATTATCCCACAGTAGGTTGCCATTGCTTTCTGTGGTAGACTGGTTGCCAGCTAAGGCTATAGAACCCAATCTGTCCTAACTGGAGGGAAGAGACAGATTAATACCTTTCCCAAGAGTTTTTGTGCAAAAGTAAATGCAAGGAATTAAACTGGAATTTGAACTTAGTACCCTGATTCAAAAGTACACTTCAAAAAAAAAATACTGAAAGTGGTCATGGGCTTAGTGTAAAGTAGCCAAAAAACAGCCTGTAATAGCCAGAGACCCTCAGATTCATTTTCACAAAGAAGGTGAATGTCCTGTGCAGAAGGCTTAAATAATTCTCAGCATGATGCTACTGAATGGAGCAAATGATTGGAGGGTATTAGTTGATCTAAGAACACCTCTGCAATTTCCAGTACACTTTCAGACAGACGCACACCCTGACATTGTAGCGCAGTCAGATTCAAAGAGGTCTGTCCTAGTAGAATTAACAGTTCCATGAGAGAACAAGCAAAAGGAAAATTGCTACAAATTACAGCCATCTAACTGTATAGAAAAGTGGGAGGAGATCATGTCATGTATTACCTATTGAGGTCAGGTGCAGTGGATTCCTTGGATGGTCAATTGTTTTGTTTCTTTGAGCTGCAACTTGAATCATGATTCACAGTCTCCAGACAACAGTTCGACAGGTATTGGATTGGATCCAGTCAAGATCCAAAATAAACAAAGTTGATTAAAGCCGTGCTTGCAACACAATGCTACTTGCCAACATGAAACACATGTTTATCTTCCATTCTATGCAATGATAATGGTCACTACAAGCACATTGTGCATTGGTTAACAATCAAAAGCAAATGCTTTTAGCACAATGTTGAAAATTTGACTTACATTTGTTAAAAAAAAAAAAAAAAGTCAATATCCTGTCTAGTAGCAAAAGCTGCTAGTGACAGCCAGAGGTGATAGTACCACCTTAACCAATAAAAATCTGTTACCTATCCTGGTAGGCAGCTGACAAAAATGGGGTATTGTAAATGCTTTCATATGTTGTATGTAGAAAAACAAAAATAAAATATCATCAGCAAAAATGTGTCTTAATAAAAAAGAGAGAGAGAGTGTGTATTTCTAGTGGTTTCCAAGTGTCATTTTAATGGGTGTTCTGCCTACTCCCACCCAACTGCAAGTACATTAATCTTTCAGTACTCTTGATTCCAAGCCTGCTGGATCCTCTGTTTTACAGGACCAACAAAGTTACACAGTTCAATAATACATGTGACCCACTAATTATGCATCTTTCATAACTCTACTGCATCATAAACTGTTAGAAACTTACATTAAACTATTATCAATAGTAAATGCTAAACAACATCCACATGGTTACCCAATAAATTACTTTGGCAAATGCATAAAATTAAAATGCTTGTTTGTAATTTTGTTCAAGTTACGTTGCCATATCAATATTCTCTATTATAAAGATCATTGTATGTGCGTATATATATATATTCATCCCTCTTTTTAAGCACAGTGAAGATAACCTGTGAGGAAACAGCTAATAATTCTCTCAAATATTTTGTTGTCATAGTTTTCAAGGTAATGCACAGTCAACAGTTTAGTTACAATACTAGATAAATATTAATATTTTTTTTTTTAAATCAGCAGAATTTTATCTTTGAAATTCTCTAATAACTTTAAAACAGAATTTTTGTTACTTTAGTCAAAACTGAATTTATATTTGAAATAATTTTAGAAATGCATAGCCAAATTAACGCATAAATCCTCCAGGTTAGTTTGAACATTAACACTCGATTAACAGTAACACAAAAGTGTGAGGATAACTGTGATAACCTGTGAGGAAATATCTACTAATCCTCTCAAATATTTTGTCTTTTATGGCAGGGGTACACTCATACTATATTAAAAGCTATCAATCAGTTATGTACATGTATCATGTGTACGTTTTTTTTAATCATGAAATATCTAACATGCTCCTTAATTGAATAACATTTTAATGATGTTTAGTTGATTTTGCTTATAGAATATATTTTTTAACAGTTCATATGCTATATATTTGTCGGACTTCTTAAGCTATTTTGTTGTATTTATAAGTGATATGTAATTTAATTGAGCTATTATCAGATAAATGCAAGCTAACAAACATAATAATGCAGTGATTGTATAACCAATATACATGTTTGAATTAGACATTCTGCAAGCAAGTTTATAGACAAGATTTTTTCTTTTGTTTTTATATCATTGGTTGTGATCATGTTAGAGGTTTTTAGCTTTTTATGTGTGTTGTGGTATAGTGGATATCGGCTCGGAACGAGAAGCCAAGTTTGAATTCCAGTTGAATCCATTGTATTCACTTACGCGCAAATACCCTTGGGAAAGGTATTAATCCGTCTCTTCCTTCCAGTTATGGGTTAAATAACAGGACGGATTGGGTTCTATAGCCTTGGTCGGCAACCAGTCTACCACAGAAAGCAATGGCAACCTACTGCAGGATAATCTTCTGCCCAGTCAGTCATTTCTCTTTCAAGACATGATCGCCCAAGCGTGTATCACGTATGGCACTTAACTGAATGAGCTTAATTTATTTTTGTCAATATGTGATCTGTTTTTATGGACTGCTTTCTCATTGTTTTTTTTTTTAATGTTTCTTCTATGTGCCAGGTCCCTTCAAGATCTGGCTATCTCTTGTGGCTTTAGCAGCATTTCTTTTTATGCCACCCCCACCACACAAGCTCATCAGATAGGTGGCCCACTGAGTTTTCCTAGATATGCTCTGTGAGAGTTAACTTTCTGAAGCCTTCTTTCATCATATGCCCATGAAATGTCAACTGCCTCTTTTTGGTGCAATTTCTATAGAATACAACTTTTCTTTTTCATCTGAAATTCTCCATGAAAAGCAAAAAAATTAATAAATGAAATAAAGAAAAAAAAAAAAAAAAATCTTTACCAAAGAACTTTCATTGGCTTTCAGTATCAAGTGTATACAAGAAAAACTGTTGAATTTTAGTTTACCATTAGCATATGTTTAAATGTATTATACTATAAAATAAATGCAAAAATCATTTAAGAATGTAATATAACGTTAGTATCATAATTAAATTCAATAAATTTAATTAGATATTTTTAACTAACCCTACTGCTAAACAAAACATTTTAAGCATCATTATTTTAAAAGGCACTTCTATAATCAGAGTATATTCATAACAAAATAAGTCAGCATAACAACAGTTACTTCATTTCTAAACCATAAAATAATTTTTTTTCCCATGTTATGGTCCTGGGTATGATGATAAACTACAACTGGCAGTAAAGCCTCTGATTGAGAGACTGAAGGTTTAGAGGAGCATGGAACCACTTAATTGCTGTTGTTCCCAGGTCCACCCTGACTGAGTGGTAGCACCTGTTAGAGTCCCAGCTATAGGCAAATAGTTAACCCCAAAACTGGGGTCATTTAAGAGTGAAAAATAAAAAAAAAGTTAAGCTGGTTAAGTCTTTAGCTTAGGATAGCAATTTGTCTAAAAGAAGAAAATCTCTGGAACAAAAACGTCTATACCTACTCTGTGTAGAAGAGGGTAGGCTGAACTCTACAACCTTGGTAACTCATCTTCCTAGATATGGTGTCTTGATAAAAACACTGAGTTTTCAGTCTCCTAAACTGGTTGGTGTTAGTAAGGGCATACAGTTGTAAAACTTGCTCCAGTATTTCATGATGGTTGAATTATGAAGCCATCAAGAAAATCCCGTCCAACCCATGCTAACATGGAATATTTTTGTTCCAGAATTCATTGTTCTGATATGGTTTATGTTTCATTAAAAATGTTTTAACATGGACAATTCAAAGATTAAAATGCACATAAGTTTGTACACACCTGTTAATGGGTAAGAAATAATGGGTACTAAGCTTGACCAAATTATATATTAATTGTAATAAAATTTTAGCAAAGAGAAAATATACCAAGATAAAGATTAGTTTTTCAAGACAAATTATGTTCTTAACCTGCTTTTTCCTTTTAATTTAAGCTAGCTACAACAGTGAACACCTGCAAACAGAAACTAAACATTTTCACTCCTAGTGGAATGATGAAATTTGAGATAAGCCTCCAGTTCTGAGCATTAGTTACAAAATTACTTGACTTTAAATAACATCCTGCAATGGACCTAGAGGAGTGAAACCCCATGCAGTTTGTAACTCAATAGGTTGTATCTGGTGAGGTGAGCAACTACCTCCTTGTTGATTACAGACTCAGTTTGCTAATGACCCAAAAGAGGCTGCTTGGTCATATTGTGATTGCAATGAACACTCACTAACATTCTTGAAAACAATGTAAACTGTAAGATTCTACAGACTGGAAACCAAAGTTCAAAATTAACATTCCCAAAAGAAGATAAAACATTAATTTGGGACAACTGGCTAGATTTGTTGGAGTGATGCTAGGACAATGAAAAAATTTAATTCTATTTATTTATTCTAAAAGCAACTACAATAAATGTTTGTTTCTCACCAATAGTGATAGGCTTTTAATAAATGAAGCAAGCATAAACAAACTTAAGTTCTTTTTTAAAATGGTGAATGAAACCAGAAATGAAAAACAAATTTGAAGGATGTTTGTATTGTTTGTGACAAACAAGATCTAATTATAAAGAAACAAATTTTGTTTTAATAACAGAAAATATTTATTTCTTGTTGATTTTTGGTTGAAAAAACTTGAATGAACAAACTACATTTATGTGCTATGTTTTCTACTTATAAACTAAATTGATAATACAAAGGAAAATTTAAAAATGATCAACAGAAAATTCAGACAATGCAAAACAGATAATTGTAAATTAAAAATTTATGAAGAATTTGAATACTTTAAAAACTTACTTAGATTTGCTAATATTTTTTTAAACATAAAATGCATGTAGAGTGTGGTTACTCAAAACATGAAATTTAACAAGAACACTAAAGATATTTAAGTTTTATAAAAAAAAAAAAGAAAAAAAGGAAAAAAAACAAAAAAAGAAAAAAAAAATCACAGTATAATTAAACTATTTTGTATTTATTCATTTTTAAAAGATTAATATTTTTAGCTTTTTATGCATTTACTTAACATTTGAATATATTTATTATGCTAAAAGCAACTATTAATGGTAAAGTTAAAAAACAATTTAATTTTAAACATTTTTTAATTTTCAGGACAGTTCAAAGACAAATGGTGGTGGGGAAATGGAGTACTTGTGAAAACATTTCTTTTTCAAGCATTGGTTAAAAAACTGTCAAGACTGGTGATAATTCATGGCTAGGGTTCTTATGTACAACAGAGATCTTTTCCAAACCAGTAACTATCATAAAGTCAAGATTTTTAATGGTCTTAATGGAAACTTCCCGAGCTGTGATACATCACAAAACACATTTGTCATAAAAGGAAGGAATTCAGTTAAAGGTTGGCCCTAGTAATCTAATGCAGTGTTTGAGACAAAGCTCATTGCAAAGATTTTAGCCTTGTTAAATGAAGTTAAAACGCCAGGACAACTAAATAATAACTTGCCTATGTTAAAAATCTTGAGAGTAAATTTCCATAACTCACAGAAACAAAGTTTTGTTACTAGTTCTAGCTTGAACTGACTGTGCATAGCTGATCTTGGTATTCTCCAGAAATATTTTGTAAAGGGAAGTTCTGAATACACCTTGAGTCTCGCTACAAAGTTTAAGGTAATAAAGATGAAAAAATGGTTATAGTGAGCTTAGCCACAACATATTCAGGTTTTTATCTTTGATACATCTTGAAAGGGAGGAAACTCATTAACAGAAAGAAACAACCCATAAATAAAGGGAAGCTATTCTAGATATTCTTTTTTTTTTTTAATTTTATTTTTAAGAAAGTTGAGGTACATCTACCGCAATTAAAGATCTGAAGCTATCCCAGTTTATGTATAAAAAGAAAACTAGTGAATATTACAATATGTTTCTGAACTACATAAGGCATTACATTGAAAACATGACATTAAAGAAACTACTGGAATGTTGATAATAAACAAAATATAAATTTAAATATAAAAAGAACAAACTTAAAAATATTAAGCTAGACAATGTTGAGACCTGTTGACCTCCTTTTTTGGCATGATATTCCTGGCCTAATTTGTTAAGCAACATTTTTATTGCTTGTCACTAAATTTGTAAAGTTAAGCTATTAGATTCCATTATGACAATCATCCGACATCATTTCTCTACTATCCTTCAAAGGTTATGTTATTTAAGAAACATAGTGAAATATTTATAGGACTTTAAATTCATCTTTGCAATTATTTAAAGAAACAAAATTGCTGAATTTCTGGCTAAAACTCTCACAAGAGCAAGCATGAAGATGATTCATTTATTGAGAGAGAAATGATCTGTTTCAATTAAATGTTTTCCATAAAACAGTAAGAAAAAATATATTAAAAAATACTCAATCATAACAAATAAAGAAAAACTGCTCATGATAAAATCACAACATAAAAAGTTAAATACCTGTCTTCTTCAAGGTCTGTTTTGTTGCCAACTAAAACTATTGGGACCCTGAAAGAAAGAAAAAAAAAAAAAAGTGTATTTTGATATGGTTATGGTTTTTTTAATACATCTTCATTACAATAACCATAAAATATAGGACATCTGCAATTATATCTTTAACTATGGGAACTCAGTAATATTGATGAAATAATTGGTTAATCTGTAATTAAAAAAAATTACTATTTGTATAGTAAGCTTATCAATTTTCTACATCATACATACAAACACATATATATTATTTAAATTTGTTTCATTAAATAATATAGACATATATCGATTTATTTTTACAATACTCCATTCTAGTTTTCTACAACCTAAGCGGGTCAATTTTCATAGCACAGCCTAAGAAGCCAAATGCAAATGAATGTAAACTCCACTGAACAATCAGTTTGATGAGCCACATAATGAAACTCATCATTCAAATCCTGATGAATAGAGCACAAAGCACAATCAGGGCAGAGATAGGACAAAAACAGTGCAGGTCTATCAAAGACACTGGAACAAGGAACGCAATATTTATGATAAGGATGCTATCAGAAAGGGCAATACAAATTAAAAAGGTTGTCTATCTACATTTTATAGATTATGCAAAAACATTCAACAAAGTATGCAACAAAGAATTGATAGAAATGCTCAGCAACCTTAACATATTTGGGAAAGACAGAGTAATCAAGAATCTCTACTGGCAGCAAACTGTATGCATATGGACAGGAAACAAATTCAGCAGATATACAAAGATAGAAAGGGGCATAAGACAAGGATGCATCTTTTCACTGGATCAACTTGTACGATGAGACTATCCTGAGGACCCTAGAAGTTATGCCAGGATTTGTCATTGGAGGCTACAATCTAAACATAAGATATTCAGATGATACAGTGCTGATAGCAAACACAGAAGGAAAACAACGAGACTTCCTACAGAAGGTAGCAGAAGAAAGTGAAAAAAAGGACAAATAAACTACAAGAAAACTGAATGCATGGTCATCAGCAAAAAGAGCAGCCCAAAATGCCAGGTACAGGTGGGGGATACTAAAATCAAACAGGTACAAAAATTTAAATACCTGAGAAGTCTTCTAACAGAAAATGAAAAGTGCAACACAAAGATCTGAAGGCAAATTGGCATGGCAAAGGACACATTTCAGAAGCTGAGTAGAGTATCAAGAGACAGGAAAATTTCACTAGAAACAAAGAAGAAAGTACTATGCTATGCGATATCAGTTCTTCAATGTGGCAGTGAATGCTAGACAATCTCATCAAAGATGAAGCAACTGAAATGTGGCTCTACAGAAGGGTGGCCTCTCACGTCTTCCTATTCCTGGTGGCTCTCAGCTTGCTTTCTCCTATTACCCCACCCAACCCCTACTCTGTCATCCACCAAGAACATCCTCAGAGGTGAATAGAAAAATAGAAACTTATTTGCAACTAAAAGAATTTACGAATGTCACTAAAAAAATTACAAATAAATTTTTCAAAAATAATCATTGTATTCTGCCCCCGAGTCAAAACGGAAAGAAAATAATGTTATAAATTATGCAAGTACCAACTCAACATTTTTTTTTTTTGAGATTTATTATTGAATTATTTTTGTTTGGTTTCAGAACAAGTTTTCAAAATGTTCCCATTTGATACTGCAAATTCTTTTTACTGAAATATTTTAAGGAATTCTGCTTTATAAATCTATAAAAAATATTTCTTAATTTTAAAAATATCCACAAGTTACTGAAATGTATTGGTAACTGACCAAAAAGTAAATATTTCTAAATTTTCCAACAAAATAATATATAAAATACAATTCATTCATTAATGAATAAATTCTGAAAATTTGATTTAAATCGAAATTTTCTAATTTTTGGTAATTTTTTAAAACAAAAGGTTAGCATTTATTTTTATTTTTTTTTTTAATTTCATTTCAGAAAAAAATGCATCCATTTTGGTGGTGGGAGAACAAAAAAAAAACTAAAATAAATACAAGATATATATTGGAGGAGAAATAAATTAACAGAAAACAAGACTTTAGCAAACAGAATTGTTGTCCTCATTCTAAGTGTACCTTAGCATTAAGCTGCGGGAAGCCATCACAACAAAATTAAACTATTAAATTTATTAAGAAATGTATCTTTCGTTAGGACTTTTTCGAAGTCTGATAACTAACTTTATTTACCTACTCAAACGAAGTAATTAACTTTTTAATTATATATAATAACACAGTTACAATTTTTTGACAGATTTCGGTTACGTATTCAATCAATATGTTATCAAAGTTTAAAAAAAGACATTTAGGATTTATAATTATTTATTTAATCTAAGTACGTTTTTTTCTCCCAAACGTATACAAACCAGAAAAAAAAAACTACAAGGGGAATAACCCCTGAAGTTTTTTTAAAGTAGTCTCTCTTGTTCCAATCAACGTCATTATCGTTGCCGCTATGAAGTCACCATCGACTAAATTGGTCTCTACACCTGCATGCAGTTCATGCATGTGAGAAAATTGACGAAGGTCTAAATGCAAGATTTGTTAGTCCTAACTGCAGATGCCAAGTCACTTATCTGGGACATTATCTGCAATGACTCTTTTGCAAATGGCAACATAACCACATCAGCCATAGCACAGGTGAACAAAAGAAAAAAAATGTCCAAATATTCAAATAAATTTACTAAATTTGTTCATCAAATAAGCTCCATATGTGCATTGTGGTGTAATGGATATAGGCTCGAAATAAGAAATTTGAGAGCCAAGTTCGAACAGGCAGTCAAATTCATTACATTCACTTATGCACAATCTTGGGGAAAATATTAAGCCATTTCTTCTACCTCCAGCTTGAATAGGATAGATAGGGTTCTATAGCCTTGGCAAACAGTCTGCCACAGAAAGTAATGGCAACCTACTGCAGGAAAATTTTCTGCCTAGTCAGTCATATCTTGAGACATGATCACCCATGCATGATGGAGACTGTCACCAAGAGTGAGCATTATGCTGAAATTAAAATGGCAATAATGTAACTACACACCAAAATAAACAAAATAGAAACTTTTTTCAAGTTTAATAAAATTTGGGAAAATTTTGTTTGACACATAAAATGGTATATACTAATTTAATTCTCACAAAGCAATTTAAAATGCTTATCCATCACCAATTTATCTCCAACAAATCCTAATTTATCTCCCAGTCAATGTTCTTAATTTTCCATTATATGATTCATGATTAAGTAAGCAGATTTCCCTACAATAGGTTGCAGTTTCTTTCTCCAGTAGACTAGTTGACAACCAAAGCTATAGAATCCAGCTTGTCCTGCTATTCAACCCATAGCCAGGGGGAGAGAATAGATGGATTCATAACTTTCCCAAGGGTATTTGCACATAAGTGGATGTAATGAACCTAACTGGAAGTTGAACTCCACTGATTTCTGACACCAAGCTGTTACAAATTTTTAAAACACTCATATTGTAAAACTAATGTTCAGTCAGATTTTGAGAAATGGGTTGAACCAAAAACTTTCAACAACCTCTTTTTGATAGTGATTTGAAACTGTCCAATCTAAGAGTATTTGAAAATTTTATATTTTTCATATGTTGTTCTAAATCATACTTTTACCAATTGTCATGAACATATAGACCAAGCCAAAAGACATATATACACATTATATAAAGTATTTTAAGAGAAAAAGTAAACAGCTGACTAGTTAGGGTGTTCAGTTATTTCAAGTAAGAGTTTGTAAATGCCAGCCCCAAAACTATTCTTTGCATATAACAAGTGTATTTTAAAACACCTATGTGCTAAAAGTGATTATTACAGTAAAATATTTAGTTGTTAAACAAAATGAGTAACTACTTCAAATATTAAGCATAAATTATAATATATATATGTGTGTGTGTGTGTGTGTATGTATGCATGAGAGAAAGAGAGAATATCACAGTAAGTGCAAGTGGGAATAAAAAAGTGTTCAATATATAATAGAATTAAAATTTACACTACTTGTGTGTGTGTGTGTGTGTGTGTGTGTGTATGCAGCCTTTGAGATTTCACTCACCTGATTAAAAACTTAATTGAACGATTAAAGTTCATTGCTTTACAAGAAAGATACTATGAATTTAGGTACCTCCACTCAATTGCCAAAAATAAATAGCATATCATGATGTTAAAAGGGTGCATATCATGATGTTAACTTAATAAAAACAAAGTTTTATCATCAAAATGTTTATGCTATTAAGAGGAAAAATCAAATTTTGTTATTAATTTTAAATTCTTTCTAACACGTTTAAAATTTTAATTAAAATTTCATTTTTTGTTTTCCATCAGCAATTCATGCTATGTTTACGTATGGCGACTTAAGAAAATGAAGTTGGCCGAGTAAAATGATGTTAGGGCAAGTAAATTTTCCCTCACTCTCAACCGCCGGTCAAGTGATTTCTTTTTCAATTCTCAAAGGCTGTATATATGCATATATTATAAATAAGTGTGTGTATATTTATTTATATAGTGTTGAGTTGTGATGTTTAGCACCAAGGTGGTTGTTGCTTTCAATGGTTTTGCTGATAAAATATATTTTGGCAAGCAGGTTTTTTTTAATTATAAAGAGCTCAATATTGGGATGGAGGTAGAACATTGATAAGCACAAAGAGTTTATCACTAACTGAGCAGGACAATGCCAAATTCAAAGTTTTGCGAGAACACTGTTATGATGTTCTCACTCATAAAAGTGTCCTCACAAAACTTCGAAGTCAACATGAACCTGCTCAGTTAAAGTTATGAACTCTTTATGCTTATGTGTGTGTGTGTATGTGTGCTTTACTTACCAAATTTTGCCCTTCATGTCACTAATCTTGTTGTAAATCAATTTTATGATATCAAGGCTGAAAGAAAAAATAGAACATAACCTAAAATTATTTTTAAACAGTGAATAAAATATTAAAAAAAAAAAGCAGACATAAGCTATGTTTATGATTTTAAATAGCTTAACTATGCTAATCTAATACAAATTATGTGACCAAACGTTTTAGAATTTTTCCCATGCTGTCATTTCAAAAAAAAAAAAAAAAAAAGGCACATTTTTTTTTTTTTTACACAAAGTATACTTATAGCATAAAGTTTTTTTTTTTATCAAATTTTATTTTTAAACTAAATTAAACCAGTAAAAAATATGCTACTGCAAGAGTTCTAAGCCGGGAATTTATCAATAGTTCATAATAAAAACATTAAAAAATTAAAATTTGAATAGAAAATATTCAGTTTTCAATATTAGTGTATTGAAAACGTTAAATATAACTTTAGCAAGTTTTCAGCCATTACAAATGCATTCATCTGGGTCAATTAGGGTGAGAGTGAAGAAGAAGCATTCTCATTTCCACCCACCATTAAGAAAAAAAAATCTAGGTTACTGACAATTTTGCTAAATCAAAGAGAAGATAAAATTCCTTAAATCAGAGTACAAACAATGTCACTAAAGATTATTTTCATAGCACAAATAATTAACCAACACATTACAAAGGATTTGTAATAAATAAGCTACTGACACAAAAACTGGCCTAGTTTTTTTTTTAAGTGGAAAAAAAAAATCATTTTCAAAAAGTGATAATATTGTTTCTCAATACTTGGAGCCAAGTTTTAAAATAGAAAGTCTCTGAAAAGGAAAATTTATTGAATTTTAATTATGCCTCATAATGGAAACATGCCTATTTGGAAATTTTTACAGCATTTTTTTTTAAATTCATATAGAAAAAAAAAGGTTAGAAAACTTAAAAAAAAAAAAAATTGTGGAAAACATTAAATGTATGTCTTTAATTATACTCAATGCCAGAAATCTCTTTGCTTATTACTCAATACATTTTAATTAAGATAATTACATTTAAGCAAATTTTTAAAGCCAGCAAATGGCAAAGCCCAAGAGTCATTATCAGGATCAGTTATGGAAATGCCTAACTTCATTCAAAAGTTGTTCTAAAACTTATGCTGTTTTCAAGAGAGATCAATTGTCTTTAAAAAAAAAAAAAAAAAAAAATTCACACCTTACATGATAAAACCCTTTAATATACTCAATATTTTCCAAAAGGTATTTTCATGTGAAAAGAAAAACTTGCCAAACTTTAGCATTTACTTGACTAAAGATACCAAGTTGAGATATTATTCAGTGTTCTGTCAGAGTAAATTTTATTTCGGTTGCCATGAAAATGAAAAAAAATCTAACAAAAGAAACAATGGCAAATCAGTTTTTTAACCAATGATGAAAATTCATTTGAAATTGGAAACATAGGAAAATGTGGAAGAAGTGGATCACAAATTGATATTGTTAATTATTAATAGCTTTGTTTGAAATTTCTAATTTTGCTTTTCCCAAAGAGACATGTATGTAGTGAGCATTACAAAAATAATGCTATTTTTTAACACTTAGTAGTTGTTCACTACGAGGGACAAAATAATTAGTCTAATAATCCTGATAGCAGAAAAAAAGAATTTTAATTTTATTTCTCTCATTAAGACCTCATTTTCTGAATTCAAATGTGAAAAGACATCTTTGCTTTGTTGAAGCAATTAAAGTTTAAACTGAACAAAAAAAGAAAGGAACAACAAAAGAAAACATTCTTTCCAATTAGAAGAAAATTAAGACAAATTCTCAAATATTTCTTTGCAATTTCTGATGGTGGGATACATAATACTAGAGGATGAGATAGAAGAGACTCACAATGGTTTATTGGTTAACAAACTAATCTTGAAGACCAATTTGCCACTGAGCTTGATCCTTGCCAAGTGCTTCATGATAAAAGCACACTTCCAAGCAAAGCAAAGGATTAGAAAATACTAAAGTAATTTGTCTCCACTCCACCCCTCTATAATTATAGTCATAAAATATAACTGGTTAACAACACAAAATAAAAGTTATATGGGTGTGTATTTACACTCCTGATCAAAACTTTAAGACCACTTAAAAATCTTTAAAAAGAAATTTTTTTTATGGATAGATTTTAAACTCCTCCCACCTAAGGTTACCGATACTACAATCCAAAAGGTTATGGAAACAAAAAGCTACATTCCAAACATTTTATTTAGAAATTTACATTGTAGTATTGGTAACCTTAAGTGGGAGGAGTTTAAAATCTATCTAGAAATAATTTTTTTGGTCTTAAATTTTTGAACAGGAGTGTATATGCATACAGAGTAAACAAAATTGTTTTTTTTTTTTAATTTTGACATCCACTGATGTAATTAACCCCATTAGATATAGTGGTTTAAAATTTTCTTTTGCATAGATAAGCAGTTTTCTTTTAGTTTAACACCTACTTACATTTAAAATTAAAATGATATCTTTGTACAAATAATTAAAAAAAAAACAAAAAAAAAAACCAAAAGTACCAAAAAGGCATAAGCACTAAATTCTTACCATTAAGAATCTACAGCAACTCTTAAAAGGACAAGAAGTAAAAAAAATAAACTTCTCTGTAACCAATATGCAACAAAGGTCACAATTGTAACCAATATGCAACAAAGGTCACAATTGTAACCAATATGCAACAAAGGTCACAATTGTAACCAATATGCAACAAAGGTCACAATAAAATATCAATTAAAGGTCAACCAATTATAAGCAACAAAGGTCACAATTGTAACCAATATGCAACAAAGGTCACAATTGTAACCAATATGCAACAAAGGTCACAATTGTAACCAATATGCAACAAAGGTCACAATTGTAACCAATATGCAACAAAGGTCACAATTGTAACCAATATGCAACAAAGGTCACAATTGTAACCAATATGCAACAAAGGGTTAATATTACTTTTCATGAGCACATTTTTCCATGTAATCTATAAATGCATTTTTATTAATATATGGTCAATAAGTATCTATTTTAAGCTTACAAACAAATAAATTTTAGTTTTTAATATAAAAAAAAAAAAAAAACGTAATATAAATTTATGAATACTTGTACATACATACTTGTAAATGCAGATGTTTACAATTTGGCAATCTTTACAGTACATCACGGACTCTTTATTTCCGAATGTGGTTTGCTCTAGATATTGGAACTGCCATGAAAAGATTGCTAAGTAAGACAACAACACAGAGTCACAGATGCTTTTATATTTTGTTCTTTAGGATTTTTGATGATTATATCAACACTTACTGTAAATGTACAGTAATAGGATTTCATATACTTATTTTTATTTATTGTACATGTTTTTACGTGCTTTTAACGCTTTTCTAGTGATATTATGACTGAAGTATTTGTGGTGGACAGATGTAAAGTCAAATACAATGACTTAAGCTAGATTTTATTTTTCTATACATTTTTTTTATGACAAACAAGTATAATGAGGAATGACTTGTAGAAACGTAACCAAGGTATACCTGTACTGACAATTTCAAAGCAAATATGAGAAAAAGTAATGCATTTTTTGGCAAACAAGTTCATTCTTTCATTTCAAACAAGCCTGCAAATGTAGTCCATAAAGAAATTTTGTTTTTAAATCATTTTCAAAAATGGGGAGGCTAGACTTACCTTCTTTGTGAGGTTATCGAGTACACCAAAATATACCCATCGACATTCATATAATAATCATTGGGTGTTACAGAATATTCATCCTGAAAGACAGATCAATATGATCAAAGATATTAAAACATTAGATATATTCAATGAGAAAAAAAAAAAAAGAATTCACTAGCAAAAAACAAGATTGGTTCATGTTTGCTGAAATATTGACTTTTAAAAAGATTTTTATTACAAAGGTTAAGGTTTTAATTTCAATAAGTATTTTCAATTATGAAATCCTAAAAATTCTACTTTAATATATTAAGGTACTTTCAACTTAATATATTTACATCAATAAATAAGTCTGCAATGTAAATTGTGAAAAAACATTTTACAGATTTTTTTTTTCAGCCCCAATACATGAACAAGGATTAACATTAATTCATTTGTGAATGTTACACACTGGTTGAATATTTCACAAAGAAAATTTCAGAGCAAAGATTATTCATCCACATAAGTTAAATGTCCTGTTTTACATTTTTTGTAATTGAATCCCCAGAAATGAGTTTGTATTCAATTTCAGTTGTATATTGCAAAATCATTCATTATTTTAATAGGTACACTAACATTTCAATTTTGTTTAAAAGAAAAAGATTCTACTAATTCCTTAGATTTAGTAATATTGCATAGCAGTTTAATGTGAAAATATTGTGTGTGTGTGTGTGTGTGTGGTGATGCAGTGGATATCAACTCCAAACGAGAAATCAGAGAGACAAATTTGAATTCCAGTCTAATTCGTTGCATTAACATATGCCCAAATACCCTTGGGAAAGGTATTAATCTGTCTCTTCTCCCTCCAGTTATGGGTTAAATAGCAAGGTAGATTGAGTTCTAAAGCCTTGGTTGGTAACCAGTCTACCCAGTCAGTCATATATCTTTTGAGGCATGATTGCTAAAGTATTGATCTGTATGGTACTTAACTGACCAAGATTATATATATATATATATATATATATATATATTAGTAGATTTATTATTACAATGGTTTATGAATGAAAGCATTATATCACTACACAAAAGATCTCATGTTTCAGAATATTATTGTTCCATTCAGATGAGATTTCAAAAACAAATGAAAATGATTTATCTTAGAAAATATAAAATGAATTCATGGTTATTCAGAAAGTTAAGGATGGGGTGGTTGGAGGAAGTTAATATGATTATAGGTGTGTCTGTATTATTCAAAAGTGAGAATTAGGTTTAATTATGAAGTTGAACATTTAGATTGCATGAAGGAAATTGCTGCATTATGTCATAAAAAAAATGACACTATTTGTCTAGGGAAGATACATACTAGGAACATAGATTATTCAGATGTGTAGACAGTTTTTTATAGCAGGTCAGATTTTTTTTTTAATTTAATTTTTATGTTACTGTATTTGTTAAAAGGACTAAATTGTTTAAGTTAAAATTTGAATTAAGTAACTATGGTATACTAAGCTAATTTTAATAAAATAGTTTTTATATAATATTAGAGTATAAGTTATAAATGACAGCAATAATTAAAAGTGAAATATTTACATGTTTACATAATACTGTCAATTCATTTCTATGTTTAAATGGTTACTACTAAGTTAGGACAGAAATTTCTCAATTTAAGAAACATTTCTCTAGTAATAACCTCCCAAGTAAACTTTTTAATAAAAAATAACCCTTAAATTAGGTTATAGTTGTACAAATAATCTAGAAAAAATTTTTTAAAAAAATCATGAGATCTTTTATATCAGCATGTAAACCAAAGTAACAAGGCAAACTACTAAAATGAAAAGTAGAAGTGAATCCAACATGTGTTACTGAAAGGCAATGGAAACAAAATATAACTACAAAACTAACAAAAAGGCAATACACTAAATAGTAACTTGCTTCCCCTGCACAAGAAGAAATTGAAAGCTAAAGTAAAAGCAGTAGAGTGGATAATTTTAAGAAAAGCATTATTATGTAAGAATCATGGACTAAAAAGTTGTGCATTTTTAAATTCCCAGAAGCAGGATAACTTATTGATGAAAAATTCTGAATTACTTTCTCAGTATAATCATGTAAAAAGTACCTCTTATACTACTGACTTGGTTAAGGGTTTTATGAACTCTTCCACACTTGATGCTTGGATATTATTAGAAATCTAATCAAAATCATGTTACACATTTGAAATAAATATAATATACATTATGAAATAGTTGCACATATACTAGTGTTAAATCCAGATATAGTTCTGCCTCTGACACTGAGAACTTTTCATACAGATAAAATGTGCTAAGTTTATTATGATAGTGTATGCATGTAATTGAAAAGTGAAGCATTAAAAAAAAAAAAAAAGTTTTGGGGACTTTTCTTAATTTGAATCTTAAAAGTATATTAAAGTATCTATAAATACTAGAACTAAAGAAATGAAAAACAAAATGAAAGAAACAAATAAATCAATGTAAAAGTTCAAATAAAATCCATTATGAAATATTTTTGAATACACTTTTTAGTTTTTAACAGTGTTCAATCCCTACCATTGTTTTTCAAGGATCCTCTACAGTATTCTCAGTTTTATTCAGGTTACTATAAATTAATATATCTGAATTATATATAAAGAAGTAGATCAGTCAGTTAAGTGCCATAGATGATACATGCTTGGGCAATCATGTCTTGAAAGTACATGACTCACTGGGAAGATGATTATCCCACAGTAGATTGCCATTACTTTCTGACAGCCAAGATTATAGAACCCAACCAGTCCTGTTATTTAACCCATAACTGGAGGGAAGAGACAGATCAATACCTTTCCCCAAGGGTATTTGTGCGTAAGTGAATGCAAAGAATTCAGCTTGAATTTGAACTCAGCTCCCTGATTTCTTGTTGCGAGCCAATATCCACTGAACCACAACATACATCCAAAAAGTAGATAAGTTTACCAATTGCCCAGTTCATGTTCTTTCCCAGTCTTCTAAACAAGAGTAGAGGTTTATCCCTCATCTTGAGTTTAAGATTCGGTTTCTGGTTCCTTCTAAATTCTTCTCATTCTCTTTCACCCTCAGTATCTCTTTTCATCTTAGTGGTATTATTGCCTTGCTTAGATGGAAATGATTAAAAAGAAAATTTTTGAAGATCAATGGCTAAAAAGTCAATTCTAAAGACCACTGTTTGTGCAATGAATTCAGGCCATTACCATAATAGATATGAGTCTGCATTGATTAATACATCATTTGACTGATGACTGAAATAACAAGTGGACGTGAAGAACAAAATAAATAAGAATATCTAACTACTACACTCATAAACCAATCAAATGAACATATCACTTAAAAAGGTTACAAGCTATAATTCTGTAAAAACTGATTTCTATTCAACCAATCATTCTGATGATTTTCCTCTTTGGTATCTCAATTTCATCAATTTAAGAATAGTACTAGATTGGCAGCTAGGTCTCATTTTACCGTTGAAATTGCTAAAGGTACTCTTCAGTTATCTTCTAATAATTTCTTCTATTGCACTTTCTATCTATGGAACACTCTTCTAGCTTGTCATTTTCCTGACAACTACAATCTACAAAAATATAAATACAACAAATCATTATCTCCTTGAATCACATTCTTTTTTATTGTCCATTCACCTTAGTCACATTTTTCTCAGTAATACCTTGTGCCTTAGTGGTTTTATTTCCTGGCTAGGATTGAATTGATTGAAAGAAAAATTCTTAAAACACCCAAATCAACTGTTATGACTATTACAATAAAGCAGAGAGTTTGTAAGATAAATGGAAGAAGATATGTTACATGAACAGAAAATAAGAATTTTTTTTTTATTATTTTATGGTGTGGTGTGGTGTGGTGTGAAATGACCAGAGTGATACAAAAAATGCTGGATAACTTGACTGCTGAATATATGGATCAATCTGTTGGAATTTCCAAAACTCTTCAGTCATACTTTGTTTTGATTCATACAGAACACCTTACTCCACCCTCATACCACAAATAGAAAAGAGACTCAATATTTAAATTTAATGGGTTTAAATTTCTGCATAGATAAAGATAGATACATATTTTTAATTTGGAAATGAGTTATTTCCGCAACCTAGGTTTCAACCTTTCGGTATCTTCAGGTGATTTATAATAACTGATTTTATTGTTTTTTAAATGCTCAACTGGAATTTTCAAACAACTGAAAAATTTTCAAAATTAAGGAGTTATTTAAGGATCTTGGAACACTTTCATCCATGTTTGTATGATCATAAAAACATGGATGAAAATGTGCTAAGATCCTTAAATAATTCCTCCCTAGTTTTGAAAATTTTTCAGTTGTTTGAAAATTCCAGTTGCATAATTGTAAAAAAATAAAAATAAAAATAAATAAGTAAATTTTAAAAATCCCTGTTCACACGTTTGAAAAACAGTAAAATCAGTTATTGTAAATCACCTGAAGATACCAAAAAGTTAATAACTAGGTTGCAGAAATAACTACTTTCCAAATTAAAAATATTCAAAAGCTCTACAATATGAATGTATTGAGCACTTTAATACAACTGTGGACTGGTCTAATTTAATTATGACCAAAAACTAACTAATTTTATATATATATATATATATATATATATATATATATATATTTTTTAATACCCAACTTAGGTTGAACAATGCATGTCTCTAGTAGGTATAGTGAAATAGCTATTCCCCAAATGTAACACACACATATATATATATATATATATATATATATAAAATCTCCCAAATGTGTGTATGAAATACAGTGAACTTGATATTTAACAATACTAAATAGAGAAGTTGGCAGTGGAACCAAATATTTGCATCAAGTAATTTCAAGTACTGAGAAGAGATTTATTTTTTAATTTGGTGTACATAATTTGAAGCTTTATAGGTCATCAGAAATAATAGCATAAAAAAAAAAAATTAAACAAAAGACATCACACACATGCACACGCACAATAAATTCTTAAGAAAAATTAACTTTTTTTGAAGTCAGCATAAATTTTTGAGTTGAGTTTTGGGGCTGAAAAAAAACAAAAAAAAAAACAGCTTGTATTTTAGGTGAAAGTAATAAACATTTTGAAAATGATTGTTACCATTGGCAACATTTAAATACAGGTTGAATCCCGTGGGTGGATAAACGGGTGCAGCCCAATTCCATGAAAATATTTAAACCAGTAAATAGAAAAAAAAAAAAGAAAAAAAGAGAAGCAGAACAGTGATGGTAGCGTCTTTGAGGAGGTAACTGGGTGAGTTGTGTCAGCCAGCCAAGGTGCATACCGAGTGCAATAGGGAGGAGAAAGAAAAAAAATCAAAGAAATGTTAACTTTTCAAGACTCAAGTTACTAGAGTTGAGAATTACCCACTAATATCTTTCAAGCACACAGTTAGTTAGGGTAAATGAGATGCAAAGTTGAATAACAGATTTATCACCCAGAGTAGAGCAGAAGAATGATAACCAAAAAGGTTTATATCCAAAGCACCAAATTAACAAGGCTTATTACCATAAATTCATTGAAGAAAGTGAAAACATAACCAAATAAGAGGAGCGGGGGCAGACACTTCCTCCACCAAATTATTATTATTTTTTTTTTTTTAATCGTATCACCCCGAGCAAGGCGGTAACGCCACTGACGTGCAGGGGACTACATAATAGTGAAAAGATTGGAAAAGTGAAAGCCGGAAACCACATCCTAAACAGGGAACAAGGGATGAGCCTCTTAGCCTGTTCAATAGATGTGGGTGGAGTGTGAACCAGGCGATAGATAGATCTATCTACTCCAATTGAAAAAAAAAAAAAGTGAGAAGACTGGAAAAAAGAAAGCCAGAAACCATATCCTAAACAGGGAACAAGGGATGAGCCTCTTATCCTGTTCAATAGAAAATACTTAAAACAACCTTGAACCTAAACCCCTGATCCGTGAACCACTTCAGGTATAACAATTTACAAAACTATCTACATTAATGCAATTTGCTATGAGACAAATCTAAACCGCTCCCTCCCCAGTCTGCCTCAAGTAAAAAATTTTCATATTTCTCAAAATCTATGAATGGTCATAAGCAAATAAAAATTATAATTGGATAAAATTATTTTTAGTACTTTATAAACAAAGATTAAATTAATAAAAACAGAAAAGGAAACAACTGGTATACACTTAAGAAAACCATGCACATATGATTCATCATGTGTACAAGTTATTACAGACTACTAGCCAATAAATGAATGACAGTCTTCTAACATACTTTAAAAGATTTTTAGCAGTAATTTTATTAAAGTTAAATCAAAATAAAATATGCTGATTCTGAAATGATAAAACATACAGGCCTTTAAATATACAATGGTGAAATCTTTCATATTGCAAGTCGAACAAAAACAATTTTTTATTGAGAAAAAAACATCTTATTAAACATTTTAAAAGGAAACAAAAATTGCCACCTTAAAACAATTTTATAGATAAGTTTAAGGAACCTGAAGAGATTCTAGAGAGGGAAAAAGCAGAAGCATTTTGACCAACAGGATTGAACAAGACCTCATATTTGAAATATGAACAATCACAATGGCTTGTTCAAACAAACAAACAAAAAAAAAAACAAAAAAAAAATAGAGGTTGGGGTGACTTTATACATAGGTTTTTTTTTTTTTTTGGTTTTTTTAAGAGGTTAAAGAGTTACGCATTTTCAGCGAACAATTACACTATACACAGGTAAAGGGGTTAAAATTCATGCAAAAAATTCAGGTGTTGCACTACATGAAGTTGGCTTATACACAAGTATGCCTGGTAAGCAGAAATGTTTTAAAAGATCATTCTGCCTTTAGGAAGTTAAATGCTAAAAAAAAAAAAATTCTTTCATAAAGTATTATTTTCAAGAATTATATATAAGAGCCAAAGGAAATATCCATTTTTTTTTTTTTTTTTTAAATATCACTTCTACAAAAACATGTCATTTCACTAAAAATAACTTAAGAGCCAAAAGATTAAACATTTTCACAGACAAAATTCTACCTTAAAAATAAATAAAATTTTACACATCCATACAAAAAATTTCATGCACACATTTAACAATGCAAAATAAATACGAGTTAGATTTATACAAGGGGATAATAGAAAGTCTTTTCCTAAAATCTGATCAAACTTGTTTTTTTTTTGTTTTTTTTATTAATTCCATTTTGGTTGGTCCAAGAACTTTTCAATGCCACCCCTCTATCTGTACATAGTCTACATTTTATACTTAAATACCTACAAAGCTGACAAAATAAGAAATCCACTTTGAGGTAAGTTAAAACTTTGGCAACCTTACAGGAACAAAAAAAGGGGGGAGGGTAAATAATCATACAGAAAATTATGCGTCTATTGACGAAAAAACCAGTGCAGAAATATTTACTCTTTTACTTTTTTGTCAAATTTTACTAAATACACAAAATTGGTTCTTAAAATATTGCTGGGGAAATACCCACAATCAATGTCAATGACTATGGTTTGCACGATTTTTTATATAAAGTTCTAAATGCATATATGTTTAGGAACAAAAATGTGAGTGCTGCAAAGAATGAATTAGCAATATTTGTCCCTCAATATCTGAGCCACAAAGCAAAAATCAAATGCTATATTTTTTTAATTTTTATTTAATTCAAAGAACCTAGCTAACAATTTGATAAGTCTTTAGTTTGTACCATGGGCATCATTATTCAAACTCCAGTAGATCCCAGCCTTCACAAAAATTTGTTTTATGTACTTTAAGTCAATTAAAAGATGCTACAAATGATTTCAGTGAATCTGAACAGTCTAAGTGAACCAAATATAATAAAGGTTATCATTTCCATGACATGCCCAATAGAAACTATTTCAAAGAAATTTGTGATATATAAATGCCTACTCCTATGGTCAACCTTCTGATTACACCTGAATATCAATCAACAATTTTTTTTATCGTTTCATCCCAAGCAAGGCGGTAACTCCACTGATGCGCAGGGGGCTACATAAGAGTAAAAGATGAGAGAGGAGGCGAGTAAAGAGAAAGACAACAAGTTATAGTAGGTGTCAGAGAAAGGAGTAAGAGAAGGATGGGAATACAGGCATGATGACAGTTGCAAAGGTAGAGAGAAAGAAAAAGATATACAGGGTGATGTAGAAAGAACTACAGTCAAGTGGTTAAGAGATGGGTACTGACATTGCATTTAAATTCCTGTAGGTTGTAGCTGTCAGGAAACCAAGAGTATGGAATGGAGTTCCACAGGTGGGAAGTGCAAGAAAAGAAGCTGCTGGAGTAGAATTGTCGTCTGCATTTGGTTGTTCTAACTGTAAATGGATGGGACCTTGTTGCCCGTCTGGTTACACGAGTAAATTCTTGTGGCAAAAGCATCAGTGACTTAAGTTCATAGGAGCAGAAGCCATGAAAATATTTGTAGAACAGACAGAGGGAAGCCACATCCCATCAGTGAGAAAGTGGCTGTAGTTGAGCGACCAAGTCGGTACATATCACATCACTGACTCCTTTGGAGCCTGTCAAGAACACCGAGATGAACAGTGGGAACACTTGACCATATATGACAGCAGTATTCCATGCACAGACAGATGGCTGATTTGTATATGTGCAAGATGGATTCAGGCGGAAAAAACATCCTAACCCGACACAGTGACCCAACCTTATTAACTATTAGGACTTTAAATAAGTTCTTGCTTGCTGATTTTTTTTATGAAAAGTAATGTTTATTTACAAAAATTAGTAAGAAACATGTCACTGAAAGTATTGTCTATTACTAGCCACTACTTCCCACCCCCCATCTTTCTGGCAGCATTTGAATTCCACATCAGAAAGATGAGATGTCTTGAGGCTAACCACAATTCAACCCATTTTTTGACATCTTCATAAGAATGAAAGTGCTGCTCTTCCAGGCCATGTGCCATCAATCAGAACAAGTGATAATCAGATGGAGCAATGCCTGGTGAATACGCCCGAAGGGGGTAGGACTTCCCATTTAAACATTTCCAAGTAGGTTTTCACCCATTTTGCAAAATGTAGCCTAGTGTCGTAATGATGCAAAATCACTTTATCATGCATCTGCTCATATAGCATCCATTCTTTTCTTCAATGCTTAACTCAAATGCATCAATTGTAGTTGATAGTGATCTCCCGTGATGGTTACAGCAGCTCATAACAAACTACAGTCAGCTGATCCCATCAAATGCAGAGCAGAAGCTTTGAACCATAGATATTTGGCTTTGACACCAATGTTGATGCATGGTGAGGCTTACCTACGATCTTCTACACTTAGGATTATCAGAGTGTATCCACTTTTCATCACCAGTCTTGATGCAATAAAAAGAAAAAAAAATTTACTTTTCTGCCATTAAAGCAGCTTCTCACACATGACAAGATGCCGTTCAACCTCTCGACTTCAACTCATATGTCACCCAATGTTTTTGCTTTGGAATCATTGCTAATGCTTTCAGACATTTTGAAACAGTTGTGTGATCAATTCCTATCAATTCTTCAAGTTTAGCTTGTACCTGACATAAGTCTTCATGAAGTTATGCCTCCAATTCTTTGTTTTCAAACTCATTCAGTGCACCAGAGTGTTCTTTATCTCCAACACCAAAATCATTATTTTTGAAATGTCTAAACCAATCTCTGGTTGTTCTTGCCAATAAAGAACACTTAACATATGTCTCAACAAGAATTCTGGGTGCTTCAGCTAAAGATTTTTTAAATAATATAGAACAGCAAGAACTTATTCAAGGTCCTAATATATAGTCTAACAATTTAGATGGTCTATTTCTTTTTAACATTTGTGTCATACAAATAACCATTTCTCTTATTAAATGGTATGAAGTCATTACTTTACAACAAAGGGGGGGGGGCAGAATTGGATTATTACAAATGTGTGTAGTAACTATTAACATCCTGTACCACACTGTTACACATTACTGCATTAGCCAGTCAATCCTGAGTGCACAATGGCATACATACTAGCCTTGTTTACATTCATTTTAAAGGAAGTGAATAAGTAAAATTCTTTTCATCTATTGGTTACTTCCCCTTGCATAATACATGCAGTGGACATTATTGCTAAATTTAAAACAGGATGTTAATTAAAATCTGTACACAACACTAAAGAAACAAATACAGTCGATAAATAAAGCCTGTTCGAAGTGTATGATTTTATATATATATATATATATATATATATATATATACACATACACACACATTATCATATTTTATGTGAATCAGGGCTTTTTACAAACTGATATTAACCAGCCAATATTGATAATTTTTAGCATAGACTTTCAAGGAATTTTATTATGCAACTAAAATGTTATAAATCTGTGTGTGTGTGTGGGGGGGGGGGGGTCAATATTTGTTTTTTAAGCTAAATGTATATTCACACAAGAAAATGCCCTTCATATTCTACAAATATGACTATTATCCACCTGACCCAAAAAGGTCTCAATGACAAGCCTATTTTGAAAACAGAAAACTCATGACCCATCATAAAAAAAAGTTTATCTAGGAAGCAATAAAAGCTATTGAAAGTTGTGTTGTTGCAAGAAGAGAAATACCCAAAAAACTTCAATGAAGCTTACAGAATATTAAATGTCGTTTTATTCTATGTCCAGAAGGGACACAGTATAGAAACAAAGGCATAAGATATGGTGATAATTAAATGTTTCTATAGCAAATAGCTTGGGGATTTATTTATAATTTAAAAAAATAAAAACTTCTGTTCCATTTACTTTGTTCCTAAATGTACTCCAACATTTCTTTACAAAAAAAGAAAAAAAAAAAAAAAAAAAAAAAAAAAATCAGTATCTTTAATAACTTAGATATTTTGAACTGAAACAATATTTTTATCAATACTGTTTGATTAATACAAAGTTTATTAAAACACTGACTTAAAATTTACTGCCCAGGTACACAACTGGTTATAATTATTAGGCCATGCCAGTGTTTTAAAAAAATAACATATTTCATACTATTTTTTTAGTATTTATTGTCAAGTAAATAATTGTAAATGAAAATAGAATGGTTCTTTTGTTAACACTGTACAATAACATGTGCATCAAATGAATTTATAAATATTTAATAATTACCTATATTGCAGTTTCATCAATGAAAGAATGAAGAAAATTTAGGGTGATTCGGACAAGTTCATCTTTGCTTCCTTGCCTTGTAAAATTTTATAAAAGTAAATTAACTGCATTTTGCTGTTTGATGACTATTAAACACCAAAACTTTATAGCTATTAATTTGCAGTATGCTAATATAATAACTATATATCTTTGCTCTATTTTTTTTTTTTTTTTACTCAGCACTTTTAAAAGCAAATATCTAACTGTGGAATGTACTCCCATTAGTATTAACCACTTTTATGATATAAGGAGATTTAAACAATAATATTAAACTAAAAATAAAGATTTCATAGATAAGTGAAAATAGTAAATATATTGAGATAATTTTAGATATATTGAAAAGTATGGAAAATTTTATGGTGGCAAAAATTAGTGATTTCATAATGTTGGATGGATTTTTTTCTTGTAAGCAAAGGAAACATTTCATGTAATGATTTACATGTTCTAGCTTTTGTTAATATTTTCAATTTAACTGTAGGAGTTTTATTTGCATCTTTCAATTGAGAGAGAGAGAAAAAGAGAGATAGAATTACAATATATTTGATAATTGAAAGATAGGTTAAACTGATAAAATCTAGTCTTAAAACTATTCTTAGTACAACCAATACATTGGTAAAATTTGGTATACTTTGACTTTTGTAAGGCATTTTGGAGAGGACATACATAGGGTTATGACAATTGCAAGAATTAGTGTTATTATTATTTATCATAATTAGATTATGATTAATATCATGTTTTAAGATTTTATTGTTTTTTTTTTATTATCATATCAAGATTATCAGTACAGCTACAACTAAATTTCAGTGTATTTCTATTAAAAGTTTTGCTAAAGGGGTTATTATTTCGGAAGTGTTTCTGAATTAGGTTAAGGAATTTATTGCCTAACTTGGTACTAACCATTCAGTTAAATGGTAGTGTGTACCAAATGATTTTTCTATTTCGATTATGTTTGGTATTGTGATTAATTTGCTTATGATTAATATCATTGCATTTATAGCCACTGTTTTTTAGGGCTGTATTGTAGTAATGACTGTGTTTATAGAAAATGTTTTCAGTTGAGGAATAATTGTTTATTCTGTATTCAGCTGAATATGGTGTATGTTTAATAATAGATGGTGGGTGATTAGATTTAGGATGTACGTAGATAGAATTAGCATTATGTTTTACATAGGATGAATACACGTTATTAACTAATTCTAGGGTTACATCTAGAAAGTTGTAAATTTATTCAATAAAAATTGCCATTGGCTTCAACTATGACCTCTAGAGATGACACTGAAACTTCTGCAACTCTTCAGAAAAGTCTCCTTGTTTAAGTTGATGAATGCTGCCATAATCTTTGCCCTTAGTTCATTTTTAATGTTACAAGGAATTTTGCTGGTCACTCATTCAACTGTGCCCCACACACAATAATCAAAAGGTTGCAGTCAGGGCTAGATGTAAGGGATGATGTGGTTGTAGAAATTGTCCAACACCCATAACTGGGTTCTCCTGCTTGGGTGGCATGGTGCAGAGTCCTGTTGCCAGACACAAGGATTTCCAGCAACCACCCTCTTGACCCAGAGCAGCACTACCTCCTCAAAGCACTTGATGCAGGCCTCTGTGTTAAGTCTAAGGACCTGAGGGAAGATGAATGGAGGCATAACATCATCATCACTAGTGATTACTTCAAACTCCTTTGTAATCACCATTAGATTCATTCAACTGTTTCCGAATTCTCTGCAGTGTCCTCAGATTAAAACCCAAACACTCTGAAATGTTCATATTGGAGCTTCCAGCATGAATGCCAAACAGTACAGCATGCAGTTTCCAAATTTCTAACAGAGTGAATTGCATCATGGTACACTTTTTCTCACAGATGCTGCCCAGCTGACTCTACTATACAGTGCAGTCAACAAAATAGAAAACAAAATGTACAGGTACAAATTTAAAAATATGAAACACTGACAATTTAACCTGTACACACACAATAAATTTTCTCATCATATAAATTTAAATACTAAGAGGCTGTTATATTTCAGTTTCTTGCAAAATTGTGGGTATTTATTTTTTTTTTTTTTTTTAAATCTTGCTTTTAGGTTTCATAGTCTACATCAAATTCCTGACAGGTTTAACCACAACCTGAATTTTATATAAATGATATATCAGAAAAAACATTATGAAATCAAAGAAATACTATGCGAAGCCTCTCTTGTCATTTAAGAAAACAAATGAAAAGCCTACCTATGTCAATGGCACTTTACTACCCTTCAAAGAATTTCTTTGGAAACACACACACAAGTATCATTTACACCTTTCAAAACTGCCTGCAAAGCCCTGTTGAGATCATCAGCTGCATCATCACTTCTGCTATGATAAACCTGGATGCTGCAACATTTTGCCAAAACTCTGTACATGAAGGTAAGCCACAATACATAACCATAAAAAGGTATATTAATGGGAAAGCATGTTCACATATGCAATAAGATCCCTATTATTGTTTACTAAATAGCATCAACATTGCACAAGTGAATAGAGATTCAAAATGGCCAAAGTTTTATTTCCTGAAGGAATATACACTAGTTTCCTATATCTTTCCATATTTTTGTTTGCTGATGTTTACAAGAAAATATGTGCCTTAACATGTTTTACAGCCAGATCTTCTACATTTGAACAAAGGTTACATGGTTCATATTTAAGTAGAATTAATTAATATATTAATGTGCTTTAATATTAGGGCCAATATCTATTGGACATCCATCACCCAATCAGCATTCACCACTCCCATTATTTCTGACCAATCAGATACAGCCATTTTGATCAAACTCATGTTGACTTAATGAACATATTTCTTCAGATACAAATTTCAGTTAAGTTTTAATCTCTGGGTTTTGTTTTCTACTGACAAAAAATAGCAATGTGTTTTATGAAATTTACAGTATTTTTATATATTAAAAAAAAATCATTTCATAACATTAATATTTATGGCTGAAATAATATCAAAATAAAATATTTGACTTTCATGTATTTGGTAAGTGCAGTCTCAACAAAAATAGCCTTTAACTTTGAAAACTATTTTTTTTTCAAAATTTTGCACTCTTTAGTCTATTTTGTTTCATCTGTTCTCCACAACATAAATACAAACCAAATTTTTATCAGTTTCATCCAAAAATGAAACAAGACACATTAAATAAATATTAAGTTTCCTTTTTTTGAAGCATTTAAAATCTGATAATTATCAAAGTCAGAAAGACTGAAACTGTTAAAAAACAAACAATTAAAATAAATGAAGTAAAACAAGATAATTTCACAGTCCCACCACACATATATACTAGTTCATCTTGTTCTGTCTTTGGCTGAAACCTTTATAAAACAAGATTTGATCATTTTTCTTCTTTTTACAAAGTAAAGATTTCCTGAGTGCATGTGTCTGCAATACAAGACATTGTATGCCATGGGCACAAGTAGAACCAAATGCATGTGTCAATCAAAATGCAGAAAGTTAGGATATTTTCTAAAATATCAGATAACAGAAAGGAAGATGCAGAGGGTGGGAGAAACAAAAACATGGTAAGAGCTAATGAC
The DNA here is from genome assembly GCA_037127315.1 of Ascarosepion bandense. Classification (NCBI taxonomy): domain Eukaryota; kingdom Metazoa; phylum Mollusca; class Cephalopoda; order Sepiida; family Sepiidae; genus Ascarosepion; species Ascarosepion bandense. Next base: position 13,157,380 of record JBBBDQ010000256.1, read on the forward strand.
CCAAATATACATAAACAAGTAACCACTACTTTCTTTTTACCCAAAATAGACTTCTTAATTGTGACATTCTCTGAGCAAGTTAGATACTTAGTAATTGTGTGTGTGTGTGTGTGTGTGTGTGCATTAAAATTATGTGCTGAATGGGTTAAAACATTTCCTAGGTCTTAAGCAGCTTAAAATTAAATAAATCTTTAATATTACTGATATTAAGAATTAGTCACTCCTAACCATAAAAAAATGAGAAAATATGCCTCAATATTAAACGAGGGAAATATTTGTTATCTCTGTCCAACAATAGTTATTACACTTAGTGTATGCAAATGTAATGGAAATTATTGGACAGAAGTACTGTGTGTGTATGTGTGCATTTTTGTAGATAAACTGCATACACTTAACACTCCTTTAATACATGCTTACTTAAAGACAGGAAAGAATTTTTTTAATTTTAAAATAATTATTCTTGTTTCCATATGAGTGAATTTAGGTCAATGGTTAACACATATGTAAAGAGTAAAAACTGTCAGATTTTAGTTGGTGGCTTTTCAAGTATTTATTTAGCCAGTATCAAGACATTAATGGCTTGGAACAAAAAAAAATAAAACAAAAAAAGATTATAGATGTTAAATATTTTTTTAAAGTTTTTAACATAGCCCAATACACAAATAGCATAATGCCAACATTAAAAACAAACTCACATCGGTTAATCACATATTTTGTTCCTAGCCATTTAAATTAGGAATCTTAGTAATGGCTCAAACTGAAAAGCAATGAAGAAAGATTGGAATATTTTTTTTATATTAACTAATTACTGACCTAAATTCAGCTTAGTAAAAAAAATAAATAAATAAATAAAAAAGCTTATTTATCTTTAACCAAACATATGTAAACTGATAAATAGAAATAAAATGATACAAAAAAATGCTCTCTTAATTCTCCTTTAGAACAAGTAGTACACAGTGCCTTCCAAAAAAAAAAAAAAAATGCAGTAAATGAATGAAAATAATTTTTGTTATGCATGCATTCATTTGACGTTATTAATTACATTTCCATCATTGAGAAATTTTTTATTAAAGATAACTTCCTGGCAAAAAATATTTCATGTCTATTTTCTAATCTTTTGTCTACCTACAATGTAGATATTAAAATAAAACATGACTATATCATTTTTTTTGTTTTTATTTATTTCAAAGACCTATTCTTCTTAGTCACCTTCAACTGAAAATTGCATTGTGCATATTAACATTTTTTTTTTAAATAAAGTAGATATGTAAATTATATTTATCTTATCAAAACTTAAACCAATCAGTTTCTGTGCATGAAAGTCAAAGAGTTGAAAGGCTAATATGCCTAATAAAAAAAAAACTAATAAAATTGAAAGATATTTTTGTTAAAAAATAAAAATATCTAGGCTAAGTATGACAGTTAAAATTTTAAATGTCTGGAAATAGATTCCTGAAACTAAATTCAAAACTGTAAACAATATTCTTCAGATAGAACTGCAAAATAGATTCAACTTTTCATTGCAAAATATTTTTCAATTTTTTTTTTTTTTTGACAAAACACTCCAGAACTAAGTGTTGAATTTAAACCAGATATTTTATGCACAACAAAAACTAAATAATTCACTGAAAAAGGATATAATTTATTGACTATACACAAAAAACAATATTAAATGTAAACAAGAAAATTTATAATATATATCCATCTACAACAAAAGCAATTATAACCTATTTCTTCATCAAAGCAAAGTGTCTTAGGCTTTCAAGCATTAACTATTAACAGAAAACAATTACTTGGAAAGAGAAGGGAATTTTTTCTAATATAACAAAATTAAAAGATTGTTCATAATTAATATAATAGAAAGAAATAACTAGGGCAAATAGGTAAAGGTATGTAGTTGATCCTAGTCACATCCTTTCTAGAGCCTACAATGAAAGACCATAAATAACAAGTGAAAAAGACTTAGAAGTGAGCTAAGAAAAAGCAATTTCAAATGCTGATGATTATTTCACTTTGTTCTCTTTATAAGCTAAAAAATAAAAAATATTATGCTAATAATTTAGCAAGCCTTTCTACCCAACTGTCACTTTTCCCACTACATCAGAATTATATATATATATATATATATATATATTAGAAAAATTATACTTTTCTCACACATTCCTACTAACCCATTTGTTCTGGACTAAGAATAGACAAGAAATATGCTGACATTGACCAACTGCCCTATTTAGCCTCTCTGGCCTCAACATTAACTACTCATCACACATTCTCAGCCTGCATTTGTTTACCTGCACTGATTGGCCAGATTTCTTTCTTGAATAATGAGCTATTATGATCAATTTTCAAGATTTAACAAAAAAAAAAAAAACTTTTTTTACTAACACATTAAGAGATTATTATCAATAAAATCTATGTATTTTTTATATTATGTCTTTTGTATTGTGATATCTGTTAATTAAACTCAGAATTATGAACATCTTATGTTCATATTTTAAAATTAACATTAAAAAAATTCTTTGCAAATCTGATTATCAGTAGCAAAAAAAAAAAAAAAAAAAAAAAAAAAAATCTATTTTGACTATTACAATTTTATTGTAACATACAATTAAGAGATAGATTTTTTTATAAGAATAGCAAATGATAAAATAAATAAATCTGTACAAAATATCTGTATATTTATGAAAAGTTTTTGTTATTTTTGATAGTCTTTACAGTTCAACCAAAACATTTCCAATTTGAAAAAGTGACAAACGTTTTTAATAATTGATACTTTTTAAATGGATTTTTTAAGAGTAATTCAAAACATACATTTTCTATTTATAGCCAATCATTTTACAAACTTGATTGCCTCCACCTCTACAAAATGTTTATGGTTCACATAGCAAGATAAACAAAAAACAGTATTTCTTCCCAAAGGTAAGAGGTTTATATTAAACATGCCCTAGTATCAAATTATTAATATTTTGCAAAAATTAAATTTACTATGTTCCTTCAGAGTGTGGCCAGTAATGGCTCTCTACAATTTCCTGTCTTTTGTAACTTATTAAATTTTGTTATCTCACCAAATCCATGTTTTACAAGCTCATTAGGTAGGTTATGTGCTGCTTTCCTCCTTCTCTATGTCCTTTGAGTGTCAAATTTTCTAAGCTCTCTTTCCTCATATGCCCTAGAAATTACAACTCTCTTTTTGATTCTAAGTATGTGTTCTTTCTGTTTCCATTTTCTTTAAACTCATTGGTCACATGTTCAGTCCATGGTATTCTCAGCATCCTTCTGTAAAACAACATTGCTGCTTCAAGTCTTCATCTGTAAGATTATCCAGTATTCATTACTATATAAGAAGATATATGACATAACAGTCAAGTACTTTTTCAGTGTTTCTAACAAGATTTTCCTATTTCTTAATATTTTGCTTAACTTTTCAAAGGCATCTTTTGATACCCCAATACACCTTCAGATTTTGATATTGCATTTTCCCTCCTCTAATAAAATACTTCCTAGATATTAAAATTGCACTTTCTTGATTTGGGCATCTTCAATTTCTAGTTAACATGTTGGGCTCTTTTTGCTAACAATCTTAAAATTGATGTTTATTCCTTTCTTCTTGCTTTCTTTTACAACCTTATGTAGGAGTTTCTGTAGTTTTCTTTCTATGTTTGTACTGTGTCATCTGAATATCTAATGTTGTTAATAAATCCTAACTCCCTTGTAATTGATTCATTTTAAAGGTTGCTTAAGTCCACTGAGAAGATACATCCTTGTCTCATGCCCCTTTCTGTTTTTGCATATTTACTGAATTCCTTTTTTATCCATATACAGGCAGTTTGAATTCACTAGGCATTCTGGATTATTCTAATCAGTCGGTTAAGTGCCATACGTGATACGTGCTTGGGTGACCATGTCTTGAAAGAGACATGACTGACTAGGCAGAAGGTTATTCTAATATAGGTACCTCCACTCATTTTTCTATACCGAAATTTAAATTTTAATAAGTTATCTTCAAGCTTTAAAATTAGCTTTAACTGAAAGCCAAGGGATTAAATTTACTAATTCCAGTAAGTAAAATACCCTGGTGTATTTTAAATTATATTGATCGAAATTTTAAAAAAATTTTTTAAATTTCAAATTTTCCGCCATTTTTCATCGATTGTAAACAGAAGCCAATTCTCTGTTTTAAAAAATCTTACAAAAATAAAATACACCTCGCTGACATTATTTTCTTCAAATTACTGAATTTAAACTTACTTTAAGTTGATTTGAAACAAGAATTACTTGCTTACTGCTTGAAAAATGTTTCAAAAAGCATTCCTATCCTTGTTATCACAGCTGTCAACACCTATCAGCACCTTAGGAGCAGCTGACAACTGCTGATTTAGTATCCGGCCAAAAGTATGGAAGATGAATTTGATATAAATCTTATTCATACAAATTTTTTTTTTAATTTTTAACCATGTTAAAATGACAAATTTAACAGTTTTCAGCAATCATCCAATATTTAATGGAATTTTAGTTAGTTTACCTTTCTAGGCTTACATTTGAAGATGTTATGAAAAATAAAAATTAAAATAATATAAAACTTTCTTTTAAAAAAATTTACAATTTAATAACAGAATGAAAATAACAGCAGAGGTAAATCAATAATTTATGAAATGTTATGGTATTAATTTTTATTTTTAATATCTATATTTCATTATTTTTAGGTGCCTCTACAAATTGTGAATTTCACAATTATTTTTTGTTTTTTAACAAAATTAGAAAATTAGGAATTAAAATGTAAAAGTTGCTTTAAATGTTTAAAGAATGACTTGCAAAACAGGCTGTTGAATTTTATAAATATCCTGAAGAGACTTGAATCAGAATCAAAGTGCAGTTTCTGTCGTTTTCCATGTAAGGGGAATAATCCAAAACACATGTAAACTTTTAAAATAAATATGACCCCTATGGAACATCATACTTGAATGAACATATTTATTTGCACACTAAAAAATTTTTTAAATTATTTTAAAAATATAAGGAGTGAAAAATTAATTTTTTTATAGGCAATAAAATTATCAATTCTTAACTAAATAAAACAAAAGGACAACAGTCTTTTTAAAGAGATTTTTTAAATATTTTAAAAACTTCATGAATTATAATAAAAAAAAAAAAAAAAAAAAAATGAAAATTCTTTTAAAATTTTATTAGTTATATAAAAAAATTTTTTCGACAGACTATAATGTTCTTAATTATTATTATTTATTCCAGCAATTAAAAGCTTCTCAAATTAAATTATATCAGTTTTATTGCATTTTTTATTTTACTCTTCGGAGCAGATTTTCGGAGAGTGCCGAATAATTTAAAAAAAAAAAAAAAAAAAAAAAAATAGATGATTTATATTCCCCGAGGAGTTCTGCATTTAACTAATAAAAAAATAATTTGTAGAAATTAAAATTTAAAATTTCATGAATTTACATGGAGGGCAGGGGAGAGAAACAGTTAAAAAAATTTTTTCTCATCAATATTTTAAAAAATAATTTCAAAAATAATTTTATTCATTTGTGAATGAGTACTGAAAGTTTCATTAAAATCCGACAATTATTTGATTTTTGCGAGAATTTACAAATTAATGTGTTTGTCACCGAAAAAGTGAGTTACATAAAAAAATTATGTAATCGATTGTAAACAGTCGTTAGATTTTCTGCAACGCTAAATCAAAACAAAATTTTCTGCCAAAATTTTGAACATGTTAAAAGGGATTAAAAAATTTTTATAAAATATATAAAAACTTACTTTGATCTTTCCTCTTAATAATATTATAAATATTTTGATAGAAAAAGTTTGTTTTATTAATTTTTGAACCTTTTTAATTCATACTATGCTGGATTTTTTGTGATGTAATGGAGGTACCTATTCTAATATCCTTCCCAAATATATCAATGTTATCTAACAGTTCCAACAATTCTTTATAACATACTTTATCAAATGCTTTCGCATAAACTATAAAACATATGTATACATACTTTTGCACCTGTATTTTGTATATCCTTCAAAACATAAATATTGTATTCCTTGTTCTATTGTTATTAACAAAACAGCAATGTTCTTGTCCTATTTTCAATATAATTTTACTGCACAATCTACTCATCAGAATTTGGATGATGGGTTTTGTTAGGTAATGCATAGTTTACATTCATTTGCAACTGACTTAGACAGTGCTATGAAAATGTATCTACTTAGTTCTTCCAGTATATATATATATATATATATATATATATATCATTCATTATTTCTATAATCCTGTTCATGACAAAATCATCTAAGGCTTCTAGCATCTATTACAATTCTGCCAGGTCCTGCTATTTATTTCTGTTCAATTTTGCTTGTGCTTATTTCACTTCAGATTTGAATATTTCTGATTCTTTGATATTTCTGTATACTGCGAGTTATCCTCTTTCATCGTGGAAGAGTTCTTCAATGTATTCATTCCATCTCTGGAGTTTTCTTTCTCTAATATCCATATCCCATCCATGAATTTTATACATCTGTTGATCAGAGTGTCTTTCGTCCCATTAGTTCTAATTCCTTTATGCATATCTGTTTTATCTCTAATGCTCATTCTATTTTTTTTTTTTTTAGTCATTCTTTTGTTTGCCTGAATCTATTCCAAATTTCTTTGTGCAATGTCCTATATTCTGTGCTATAGCTTGGCATTATTTTTGTCTCCTTTTCATCATGTCAATAGCTGCATCTGTCATCCATCATTTTTCATCATGTCAAGAATTTCATCAGCCATCCATTTCTAAGTCATTTCAGATTTTAAAGATTTCTGCTACAAAATATTTTTTAATACTGTCTAATATAAGTCTGAATGAATCAGTTTAAATTTGTAAAATAAGTTTAATCACAGCAATCAGTTTACTTAAAATAAATTAGTAGCAAACGGAACTTACTGCAAAAATAACTATGATTCTTGCATTAGAATGAAGAAATTTAAACTCTTTATTCCCCCCTCCCAAATACATTGAATATAACTTAACATTAGGTATGGTATTTTGCCAAATTCATGCACACAGTTAAATTGAAGCTGAGTGTAAAAATTAATTTCTGTTGGATTTGGAAGATAAATTATTCTTTCACACACATTTTGGCATAAGTTAAAATTTTCAGCAGAAAGATTCCACTGCCAAAGAAAATACCTGATATCTAAAGTTTTATCTGAAGTTAGTAACTAGTTGTTTTTGGTTTTTAAATACATCATGTTAGAACAAAATTTTTCTTAAGGTCAAACATTAGTTAAAAAACATTCTTACTAAACCAACTACAGTAAAACATTAACGAAATGTTATATTTTCTTTATTAATAAAAGACAAAAGCCCAAACAACTTAATTCTAAATAATTCTGAGATGTTTCTAAAATTATAAATATCTGAACTGTGTAGTATTTGATTTGGAACAATCAGTAATTGTGAAAGGCCATTATTATACAAACTGAAAACCTTTTTAGTGGAGGAGTACCATAAAATAAAGGTATTATTATTCTGAAATCTGCAGTAACATTTCCTCACTTTGTAGCAAGTTTGGACATATGGCTATAATGAAAATAAATTTTGATGTTTTCCTTCTCCCCTACACACTTTTCACTGTTAACTCATTAGTCAAGCCAGAAAGGAGATCATTGTTCTGTGGTCAGTCCAAAATTCAAGGTAAGAAGAGCTTCAACAAATTATTTAAGTTAAAACACACATAACTCATTCATAAATCTTAAGGAAGTAACCTAAAAGAAGTATCCTCACTTATGTGAAAACCTCACTGCACACCAACACTTGAGCAACTTTACAGACCAATCCTTGTATCTGCTGCCAGAGAGGGGAATTTTCTGTAATTGTCACAGAATATGAATGTAAATCTATTTTTGTTGAATTTCTGTTAACTAAACCAGCTCCCTCAACTCTCTTTAAATGCAGTGAGGTTAGCAATCCTGTTGGTAAAAAATAAGACCTACCAAAAGGGATAAACTTAAAAAAGCCAACTAGAGGCTTGAACAAAGTCATCGGTAAATTTTTGTTTTAAGTCCCGTCACTTTTCCCCTTCAAATTTATCCAAAATAGCATTATCTCTGTGCAAATGTACATGCTGAACTCAAATCAAGTGTTAGTTATTGAAGAAACTTACCTTTTTTTTATCTAAATGTCCATAAAAAAAAAAAAAAAAAAAAAAAAAAACTATATCTTGCACATTTTCTCTCCCGTAACTCTCACGAAGTCATGTAATTAATTGCAGAATGACGGACTGCGCAAGTGATTGAATTTTGGCAGATTTTTTGTCGATTTTTCTTCATTTACTGATACTTCCGGCGATGTACTTCCAGGAATTAAAGTAATGCGCTATTGTATTTCTACACTTATTACTCTCAAAACAGGAAGTACATTGCTGGAAGTTTCAGTAAAGGATGAAATTCGACCAAAATTGCTGTCTACATAGAACGTCATTCTGCAGTTAATTACATGACTTCCTGAGAGTTACAGGAGAGAAAAAGTGCGAGATATAGTTCATTTTTTTTTATGGACTTTCAAAGCAAAAAAGGTAAGTTTCTTCAATAACTAATTGTTGATTTGAGTTCAGCATATACATTTGCACAGAAATAATGCTATTTTGGATAAATTTGAATGGGGGGGGGGGGAAGCTGTCGGCACCTAAAACGAAAATTTACCAAGTCATCATAGAGAGGACAAAAGGAACCTCAACCCAACTACTACTCTCTATAAAAAAAAAAAAAAAAATCAAGAAACCAAAAGTAACAGAAAACAGTGTAAGTGGGATCAGCTCCTTCGAACCCAATTTCTGTTCAGTAAGTAAAATCATGTGTAACAGGTATCATTTGTTTATCAAGAAAATTTATCAAAGACAAAATCATCATGACATGAAATGTTAGAACAGTATACTAATGTTGGAAGGTAGAAAATGTCAAACCGGAAATGGAAAGGATAAACATCAAAATTCTGGCATAGAATGGGTTAATAAAGGATATTTCATAACTAACAGAGAATCATATATGCAGATAGAGAAAAATTAAACAATTAGGACTAATATTAGATAAAAGACAAGAAATATGATTTGGGATACTGACAATTGATAGTTCTAGTGAAAACGAAGGTGAAGGTATTCAATATGGTCATTATTTTATACAAATCAACATCACAAAGCATGGAAGAAATAATAGATAATAAATTTGACAACACACTAGATAATGCCAAATGATAGTGCAAATAGCACAAAATTATCATGGAAACTTAAATGAAAAAGTAGAAAAGGAACAAGACAGTAGACTAGCCAGGGATCATGCAGTGAACCCTGAGAAAAATGGGTCCATTGGTGCATCATGACCCTCACCTGGTTTCAATAACACCCAAAATGCTTTGGAACATTTAAGAGCCAAGGAGGCAACACAAGGAACCAAATATACTACCTAACAATCAATAAAATTGTTAGGAATGCAATTCTACACTAAAATATAACCAAATACCAACAATGGAAGCAAGCACATCCCCCATCATATGCAAACTTGAATTATTATTTTATGTGCAGTGTCCCCTTCAGGGTGTGAACTATAATAGCTCTTCACAACTTTCTATCCACTGTACCACTTAGCAATGTTTCTCCCTTTATCAGTGAAAGCAATGCAAATACAGGAAGACCTATATCTATATTAGAGATTATACAAAAGCATTTAATATGTTACAGTACAAAAACAAACAATAAATACTAAGAAAGCTTGATTTATGAAAAAGATTTGAATAAATCCTTTTACTGGGAACAAACAGCTTGCAAGTGGATAGAAAGAGAGATTAGTAAATATACAAAAACAGAAAGAGGAATAAAACAATGGATTTTATCACCAAATTTAAGCTATACAGCAAGAAGATCCCAAAAGAACTACAAAGTTAATCAGTGAACAAATTACATATAAAGTGTGAAAGGTGCTTTCCAGAAACTAAGAAAAGTATTAAGAGTTTATTTACACTATTTAGATTTGTCTTCATTGTTATTGTTTTTTATCACAACATTTTGACTATTGTACCCTCTAGCCTTCCTCGGGTATATATTGATCTCAGTACTGTACAGGGAATTCCAAAGTAAAATCCTTTATTTAATCTCTCATTCTAGGGATACCATCCAGTTGTTATTTATCACCAAATTCACAAACCAACACCATTATCTGGCCTTCCTCAAATGTATATTGATCTGGGTAACCTACAGGGAATTCCAAACTGAACCATTTACAAGGGGGTAGTTATTGTTCAGTTACTGAGTACAAGTACACACTGCCTGACTTAGCCAGGAATTGAACTTGCAACCACAAAACCAACACTTTTACAAACTGTCATTGTCCTAGGACAACTGCTGGAGTAAAGTTCTTAAGAGCTTTAAATCTAACCACCACTGCTGATTGTCACTGCCATTTCTACTGCTGCAATTGAAGACTTGCTGTCATTTGTCTTTATTTGCAGCTCCCATATTGTATTTATTTCTATGCTAGGCCTACTAAGGAGGTCTTCATAGACTAGCATATACACCAATTCATTCAGACCTCTAACTCTCCAGTGTTCTCCCCTGTTCAGTATTTTTGCCTCATTCCAACAGCTGATGACCACTTCTTTCCTTCCATACATAATTAGCCATGCCCGATTTCACCATCTTCCCTATCACTACAGTTTTTGAGGTTTCTTCCAGCCTTACTTTTAGGAAGCAGATAAAAATCGGCCATTATATTCTCTGCCACAACTGCAAAGAATTATGTACATGTAATTCTTGGTTATTCTTCCCCATTTTAAACAGTTTTCTCTGTAATATACATATTGAATATTATCTTGATGTTGTACGGATGGCAGATTTTCTGAATCTTTTCCAATAATCCATTGACGTAAGGTACAAAGACTGTGGCAATTTTTCAGTCGTCCGTGTCCCAAAGATGAGGGCAATAGTCAGAATATAAATAGTGTAAATAATGATAACTCTACAGCCTAGAAATTAAGACAAAAAAGTATGAGAGAGAGAGAGAAAAATACCATTAGAAACAAAGAACAGAGTGCTGAAATACTATGCCACATTTAATCTCCTATATGGCAATTAATGCTGGACAATGACCTCACAGATAAAGAAACTAAGTGACTGAGAAAGCTTTAAAGAAAATGGGAACTGCCAAGAAACTTATACTTAGAAACAAAATGAGTTGAAAATTCTGGGACAAAACGAGGAAGTGTCATCAATCAAAGGATATACAGAAAGTAAGAGAAACATGACACGTTAACGATTTTGAATGTATGGATGGCAGAACATCAACAAAGTAAGATGGAAAGAGAATTAAAAATAAATGAATAAATTTACTTAGAATAATAAAAAGAACTCATAGAGAGCGATAATCACCCAGTGCACAGCAGATGTACAATGTTTGCAATTATGGGTCGTACTTGTCAAACAGATGCATTTTCATGTCATTTATTGTTATTATTGTTTACAATTAAAACTGAAGTGATTTCCTTTGGTCTTAATCATCTAATATAAGCTTATTTTATTACTCTTGCTATTTAATATTCTAAGTTTTAGTTATCTAACCAATAACAATAAATAAATTTACTTAGAAAAATAAAAAGATGAACTCAGAGAGCTATAATCACCCATATACTGAAGGAGTCAAAACACAAAAGAGAAAGTGACACTAAATTTAATTCTAATTATTCTAGTTTGTTTTCACTAGCAATAAATCTTTGGATATTAAGTTATAAGGAAAAAAGATTAAGAGAAAACTGGACACTATTTTAAAAAGAAATTAAGTAAACTAAAAAATGTTTAAAAAAATAAATAAATAAAAAATAACCAATTTTTTACACTAAAATCAGATGGCCTAAATCAAGACTTGAGTTTTTAGAAACTGTTAGAAAATGAAGATTTAACAAGTAATATAGAGGCTAATTCTATAAAAATATATGAAATAAAGTTGTTTCTTTCAGCCTAACATCAATTATGTTAAAGTTTATCACTTATGATATTTAACAAGATCATTTCTTGCATTAGATGCAAGTCTAACATCATTGATAAATGCTTCAGAATTTTAGTACAGCTTACTGGTTTAGTGTTAATAAAACGATTGAAAGACAAAATAACAATATGTTCAAGATACTTTAAACTTAACTTGGATCATTCTTTAATATGTAATGCACTTATGTCAAACAACAGAACCTTTCAATGCACAGCAGATGTACAATGTTTGAAATTATGGGTCCTACTTGTCAAACAGATGCATTTTCATGTCATTTATTGTTATTGTTTACAATCAAAACTAAAGTGGTTTCCTTTGGTCTTAATCATCTATTTTATTACTCTTGCTATTTAATATTTGCTAAGTTTTAGTTATCTAACCATCAAGTTATTTAGTGTTTTGTTTTTAATAAAAGTTAAAGTTAAATTACAATGACAAATCTATTGGCAACATCCCTTCTTAAATACAAGCTTAAAGACTAGACAAGGAATTTTCTTTTCCTAAAAAAAGAAAAAAATTCTCATACAACAGTATGCAAGCCTGGATTTAATGAGGGAAAAGATTAAATCAATGTTCAGCATTTGATTCTTTTCATGAAACTAAGCTAAAAATTCACCAGCTAAAGATCAGGGATTTTAAATGTATTTAAAAACTGATTGATACATTCACTCCAAGGAAGAATTTACAATTGTAGGTCACTTGTTGGATTGCATCAACACTAATGCAGAATTAAAAAGAAAAAGATCTGTGTCTATAGCTAATCAAATTTATAGAAGTATATAAATAATAAAATTAAAAACGAAATCAGCAATTTTCTTCCATAATTATACTACACATACAAACTTGAATATTGGTATATGTAAACATCTGCTCAAATAAACAGATCTGAATATTTTATCCTACTTGGTCTTGCATAAAACTACTGGTTAAAAAAGTTTGATTTGAGCCAAACAAGCTACAGCCTCCATTTAATAACTTCCGCTTTCAACAAGAAACTAACAACAGCTGATGTCTTATATTTTTGTACTTCTAGTAAAAGTGAAATCAGCAAGCAAAATTCAATCCCTCACCTTGCATTCACTTTCATAATAATGTCCTTCAGAAAGACATGACTCCATCTCTTTCACTCCAAGGTATAGATTAAATAACAGATTGAATTCTAACCAAAAACTTCTAAAAATTTCAATATCAACTGATGAATTGAAATTATCTTTCCAAGGTAATTATGCTTATTTACAATTATTAAAGAAACTGTTGATAGCCATGATCATTTATATCCTGAAGGGATATTGCATAAAATGATCATTTATATCCTGAAGGGATATTGCATAAAATGATCATTTATATCCTGAAGGGATATTGCATAAAAGCATTTAAGATAGTTATGCAAATAAGTCCATTTTGAATAGACTCAATCCAAAGAGGACACTATAATGTGCTATTCATGAAGTACACTGGTCTCCCTCAAGGATGCAACTTTTGGCATATATACACTGCAACACTGGAAGGTGGGGTAAAGAAACTAAAACAAATTGTTAAGGCTTTTTGCCAAATTTTGGCTGCCATTTCCCAAATCTCTTGGGTTGGTTTCTTACAGTGAACCATCTTGAACATGTACTCCAAATAGGGAACACCCAAAATGTTTAGGTCAGAACAAAACGGTTCAATGATTTTAATTTTACAGTCACATATATCTTGCAAGAATGGAAGGCAAAAAGAAAAAAAAGGAAGGTGGCTTCACAAGTGATGATTAATTACAAAATTAAAAGTACAAACCAGCAGAAAAAAAACAAAAAACAAACCAAGCAAGATTAAGGAAGGACTTGTGCTATCATTTAACCAAGCAATACATCCTCACGATTTTGCAATATTTGGTTTTATTATCTAAACTATATTTGCTTTTTTTTTTATCAACTAAAAATAATTTTGCTTTTTGGCACAAAGCAAATTAAACTTCACGTTTTAACCTATTTTCAAGGTCTGTGCATTCATAATTATCTCCCAAAATTTATTCAAATGCCTTAACTGTTGGTGCTGAAAATTGACTTATCTAAAAGATGACAAGGAGAATAAAACAGGACAGTAAATTTATTGAAATAATTAAGAAAATTAAAAACTATTACAGAAGAAAAACTGGCCAGTTTTTATAGATAAATCATGATAAAGTGTTTGACTGTCACATTTTTAACCTACCTACCTAGGATCCCCATTTAAAAACTTGGTTACCACCCCCAGAAATGGTGATTCAATTTTGTAAAAGTCTATCCTTTGATTAGCTGATTTCTGGGGGAATTTTATTTATTTTTTTTTTTTTTTTTACACACATGTTTGTAACAGGGCATGGACCACGCACTTGTGCGTGTCCAAAAAAAAAATAAAATGTGCATGTACATACAAATATGGGAAGAGTTCTGTTCAGTAGCAGAAGCCTTTTTTCAATGACAAACGAGAAAAAGACGGAGGCTATCATTTGACCCACACAGAATCCAATTCATATCAAATTAAAAGATTACATTAATCTAATTTTTTAAAAAAATCCAAATCTTTGTTGAACTGCCTACACAACCACTACAGACTTTCAAATCTAACATCACAAAACCTACCATACTCTAACTTTGGGAAATAAAGGTGTAAGTCAATCGGAGGATATACTACTCACCTGTCCAGCAGTATCTATGACCTGAAGTTGGTAAACCTGTCCAGCAACATTCACACTCTTTGTGTATGCTGTAATGATAAATGTGAAAAATTAATTTAAAAGATCAAGCAAATAAAAAAGAAAAATTATTTTTCATGACAGTGAGATGTTACAATTTTTTCCCCTGCTTATATACAAGATAAATTCTTTGACAATTGATTTCTGTTCACCAGTAGAATAAATTGGATGGCATTTCATAACAGGTGAAATACTACATAAACAGGTGAAATACTACATAAACAGGTGAAATTACAATAATCCAATATGATCATAAATTCATTTTTCTTTATAAAGGCATTTTCAAGAATTACACTAAAACTTGATTCAACGTTTATGATGGTACCTTAAACTTTAAAACTGCTTTAACTGGTCACAAACCAATCCATAAATGCACAAAAAGTCTAATAAAAACCTTTTGAAGAATAGCCGTAAAATGAAAAGGTATAGACTTTTGAATATGTAAAGTTCCAGTCTATTTCTAAAATCTTGTAAGAAACAAAATTTCAAGATCAAAGGAAACTCATCTTCCCTGTTATACAATTTACTTTTAACTTTCTAAGAAAAAAAAACAAAAAAAACAGTCATAATTCAATTCTTTTAAACTGAAATCCATTTTACACTGTTCAGTTGGAATGAAATTTCACGTTCTTTCATTTAATATCTGAAGATTAAATACTATACCAGGTAAAATACAAAGATTTGAGAATTATTTCTTTATGAGCCAGCCAGTTTTATTTGAAATTCAGTAAAAGTAGCTGGAACTCTTCACTTCTACTTCAATGCACAAAATTTGGTTTTCTTATTCCATTAAGATTTGTAATTCACAGTATCTTCATTTAAGTAAATTTTAAATTATCATTTTAGGAAGGAAGAATGGAAATAAGTTTTATGCCACATATTGCCACTAAACGACAGTATTATTTATAGTATTTTTAAGTTCAGGAAATAATTTTCAACATTATAAAAAAAAATATTCTAAGTTGTTCAAACTTGATTGTAAGCCAAATTCTCTGCAAATTAAACACTCATGTGATAGAGTAAAAATAACAATCTGGAAAATTATCAACTTGTATATGATGATAGAATGGACAGGGAATGTCTGTTAAGCCTTTTGATGAGCTTTTGTTGCTGTTGAATAAGTTGGTTGATGTCAGATGGAAACTTATTGGACGCTAAAAGAAACTCTCCAAAGGTTTAACAGACATTTCTTGTCAGTTCTGAGAGAGAGGTGGGTACAGAGGGAGGTAGGAGAGATATGCGGTGGCACAATGGATATGGAAATGAGAAATGGAGAGAAGAGTTTGAATACCAGTTGAGTTTTATGCATTCACTTGTTAAGTATCCTTGAGAAAGGTTTGAATCTATCTTTTTTCTTCACAGCTATGGATAAATAACACGACATACTGAGCACTATGACTGCAAACCAATGCTAAAGAGAAATACAACTGAATTCAAACCAGTCTCCATCAAGCTATCTTGCCCAAAGACACACCACTGCTGCTGTTGTGGTTGCAGGACTCTAATGGATTACAGAAATCATGATCAATATACAAGTTTCATTAAAAATGAGCGACATGGTACTTCTCATCCTTATTGCCATGTTTACAACGTTTCGACCATTGTATGTTCTGGCCTTCTTCAGGTTCTAAGTTCAGTTCAAAATTCCTAGTACTTGAAGGCCAGAGCAAACCATGGCCGAAAACAAACATGGCAATAAGGATGAAGACAACAGCCTGAACAGTGTAAATAATGTAAATATTACCTCATCTCAGAAGTATAGACAAATACTAAAGGTACTGTAGTTAAGATTTTAATTTAATTCTTGTGTTCTTCTAATTTTCTTTATATATATATATATAAAAAAAATATATATATATTTGGAACACATTTACTCGTGAAATTTTGTAAAATACTTTTCAATAAATCCAACAATGCATATCTTACTCAAAAATTGAAAACTATCAAAAAACAAAATTAACATACAAAGTAGATAACATTACAATTTTGAATATATAATCTAAAAGGAACATTTCATGTCAAGTCAACCAGCAATTCTTCAAATTGACGCTAAAGTTTTGTTTTTTCTTTCTTTGAACAACCACAGAATAAAATTGTATATGATATATTCACAGCTAAATCATTTTGGTTAACTTACAATAAAAAGGTTATCTGCAGGGACAAAGTTTTTTTTGTTTTTTTTTGTTTTTTAATTCTTGAAATACACCATGGCAGGATGTACTATACACTGATTCCTTGTCTAATGAGCTTTGCATTTTTTTTTTTTCTTGAACCACATAATGGTAATTCAGCAAAATCTAGGAGAACCATACAGGATACATCATCCAACTCTTCTTCAAACACTTTGACCTCTAACAACAAAAGTACAGGAGATTAAATTCTCAAATATGTGCACAAGTGTCTCGCTGAATTCCTCTATATTTACAGAGTGTGTTTTCAATATCGTTTAATTCATGCTGTCCTACTGATTGTACACAATTTCATCATCATCATAATCTACAATTTTTTTGTTCCAGATTCAATTAATGCTTGGACTCCAGGACATTGCTTGCATCTGTGCACCATGCACTGTAGGTTTTCTGCATTACACACAGCAATTTCCATTAAATGTTTGTCTTTATAAAATTGCCAATTTTTTTTTATCCTCATTATTCTTCAGTGAATTATTGGCTACAGTGATGAAAGTATCAACTGTCAATTTTGTGTTCTGATGTATCACACACAAACAGAAAGAATTGAAATTCCAATGAAGATATAATACACCATTTTGAATGAAGGCTACAAAATTTTGACAAACCATTGACAAGCCAATAGTCTGTTGTTTCTCATGTATTTAGAGATCTTTAATAAAATACAAAGAAGAATCTGTCATGTTATTAATCTTGACCTGGCGTCTCAGCTTCAGTCACTTTCCCACCACCATAATGTAGCTACCCTGTGCTTTTTCATTAAATATTTTCATGGTAATTGTTTTCATTTTTGGTATCGAAACTTTATGAATTTAAGTACTACTAGATTGGCAGATAGGTCTCAGCATTTTACAGTTAAAATGGCTAGATGTATCTGAAAGTTCAATGCTAACATTTTCTTCTCTCACATTTATCACTTGTGGAACTCTTATGACTTTTTGATTTCCAGTCAAGTTTGATCTTCAAAAATTTAAATGCAATGTCAACGGTTATCTTCCGCCTTAATTTCTGTTCTTTTATTGTTCTTTCTCAATGGCTTCTTTTCTAATATTCTCTCACATTCAGTAACACCTTGCATTTTAGTGGTTTTATTTCCATGCTTGAGGTAAAAGGATTAAAAATGTATTGTGAAAACCTCTTTAAAAGCTGCATACAGCTCATTCGAGTTGCACAATATTAGGACACTTCTGCTTACGAACCTTACTGATTCTCACAAACTTTTGATCCAAGGTATTAATCTGGTAAAATCAACTTCATAAAAAAAAAAAAAAAATTGTTTGACTGTTTTAGAAAGTGATACACTATTTGAAATCTCCCGAACCACTTGATTTTGCAAGATAACATTCTGTTCTGACCATATGACAAGAAGAAAAAAAAATTCAGCAACTGGATGGAGAAATGGTTAAAATCTGTATAATCTTACACTTTAGCAAAATTACAGGATAAAAATGTACTATTATGGGGTACAGCAGTTCATTTGAATCCTTTGCTTTGAATCGTATTGCCACACAATATTGGTTGATAGTTCATTCTCATTCACATCTAAGATGGGCGTGACTATTTCTTTTTGCAGTTCATTGCTACATTCCAGTTTTTCTTTTGCTCGAGGATTTTGAGTGAAAGAGCATTAGTGGGGAAATACCAGTGGGTTCACTTTCATTCAACATGTTTATATCAGTGCTACTTTTCACAAAAGAATCATCCCAGTTATGGTCATCAAATTTATCAGGTTTATCTATTTCCTGGTGTACTTCAAAGTATGAAAATTGACAAATGACAACACCAGATAGTACCAAGATACTTCATTAAAATGTTCAAAAAATAGAAATAATCATCAGGATATATACTCTCAACCATTTACTAGTAAACCCACAACTGACCTTTAAATCCCCACATGTAAAACTGAATTATCATTAAATAATTTTATAATTAGGCTCCAAGTATGAAACAAATTCATTATGGAAAAAAACATCCTGTCTTTTTTTTTTTTTTGGGGGGGGGGGGGTTATATCTAGTTGTGGGATCTTAAAGATTTTCTTATATCATTAAAAGCTGTACAAGTATTTGAACTTTAAGCCCTCTTTTCAATCATATATATATATATATATGTTAGGGCACTGCTCCTATTTGACTACAAATGGACTGTTCCCATTGCTATATATAGCAATGGTGGATTCTCTACAGGAGAGTCTCTAATGAGTTACTGAAGAGTCAGTGCGAGTCAGTGAAGAGTTAGTCACACTTCCAGTGGCGTACCGGAAGTAATCACGTATACACACGTCTTACGACGGATTGGACTCTTGTATCTTTCTATTGTAAATACTACTAATCACTTCTGTACATACTAACCGTCTTTCCACGGAATACAACTTATATTCTGATTCTGTTGTTGAGTTATTCATTTATACTTGGCGACATAACAATATATCTGAAAGAAACAACTTGGAGGTAAATCCCAGTGGATCCTATTAATATTAAATAGAAAAATTGACCTAGCCAGAGAGTCCAATGTAATTAAATTTATTTATTTACAGAGACAATATTTATTACATATAAAAAAAAATTCCAAATTTTCCAAGATCAGATGGCCATTTTGACAAGTGAATTTAACACCCATCTCATCAGCAAAAATAAATCAATATGGGAAAATAAATTTATTTGTTTATGTATATCATTCAACTTCATGGTCTCATTTTCTGACAAGAGACAGTTTATTGGGGGAGTTTTCTAGAAATATGAAAAATGATAGTGAAAATGATTAAAATTAGGTATGAAGATCAGATTATATAATTTGATGTCTGTTCATTCTTCCCAACTTTTAAATTAAATCATAGTATTTTCTCTTAGTTTTACAATAATTTAAGTATCATTTTTGGGATTCCTAGGTAAAGTTTCAAGCAATTTGTATTTAAATTAATTTAATTATTGCAATTTTAAGATATAAAACCATGCTGCAAAATAGCATCCAGTCAGGAAGGGAAAATGGTGAAATTTTTATATTCAAAATAAGAAGCAAATAATAAACCTAAATTAATACCTTAAAAACAAAAATAAACCATTTACTGAACTACATCATAGAAACATAGCACAAAGGACATTAATAATTGAGGGTGGGTATTCCATTATTAAAATGATTAGGATTTACAGACATGTTATATATTAATAATTTGAAATTCAAGTTATCAAAATTTCAAGTCCACTTTCTTGGACATTATTATCAATTTTTTTTCTGCTGCTCAGTCTCCTGGCTTGGAAACTAAAATATTAAAGATCTCATACTTGGTTGGGGATTCACTTCCTGTTGCCCTAAAGAAAAGAGAAAAATGTAATGTCTGTAACTTGACACAAGAATCCAGGTATTTAATAGAAAAAAAATAAAAAATTTTTACCGACACTTTGCACAAAATAGGAATGCAGAATAAATACTTTAGACATTCTTTCCAAACAAATCCAGCACAAATTCTTTCAGCATTTTCTTTTTTGTCTTAAACAAGTGATATTTTACTTTAAAATGGAATAAGCAGACAGATTGTCAAAATATCCATGAAAAGAGCATCTCACCATTGTGCAACAATTAGTGAGAGCCTAGCAAACCATTAGTGAAGTAACAAGAGTGATCTTCATGTACTACTACACTAGGAAAGAAATTCATGACAAAACAAGAATACCAAAAAGACTAAAAAAAAAAAATCAATACGGATGCAGATACATATTTTCTATTAAAATAGCACAAAAGGATCGAAAAGTTCCTGGCCAGATCCAATTCCAAAAATTGAAGCACCATTTCATCATTGAGGCTGAAAAGTGTTTTTCCTCAACATTTATTTCGAAAAGCCAAAAAATCTGTAGAATTTTCAAGCATTAATTCTGAACAGTCATGAAATTTCTAGGAGAGGAGAGGGACACCAGAGAAAAATCCATGATTGCCTGATGCAAATATTAGGTCACAAGTGCTCATTATGCTTAACTATGAACAAGTGTCAACTTCTGGCACGGACATTTTAAAACCCAATACACTGCATAGTATGGAAGGATGTTGGCGTAAACAACTGAAATTATTGATCAAGCTCATGAGATAAACTTAAGCTGATAGAAAAACCTTGACCCAAAGAATTGCTGAGACATGAGAGTTGGGCATGTAGCAGAAATGCTGATGAAACAGCTTTATAAAAAGAACAATGGCCTATACTATGGCAATAATCAAGTTCTCCATGGCCAAAGAAACTTTAGTTAAAAAAAGATGAGGAATGTATTTTGATAACTGATTATCTTAAAACTTGGAAACAGATAATAGACTTGCTGTGCTCATTAAAAGAAAGTGTTTAAAAGAGAATGGTACAGAGATCTTGCACCTTCTAAATATTCACCACACCCATTTCCAAGCCTAAAAAAAGTGTTTTGAAAAAAAAAAAAAGGAAAAAGAAAAAGGGAGGTAATTATCAAATTATTGACAAAGTAGCTATAGAGCAGTGTTTCAATAATAAATGTTTCTTTTTTTTTTTTTTTTAAGAAGGGTTAAAAAAAACACACAGACATATCCTTAGACATGGACAGTAGAATGAGAACATAACATTTACCACCATAATAAAAAATTTAGTTCAAAATTCCTTAAAGTTATCCAAGTCTTGATGAAATCCAAAGAACAACTGAAATATTGGTAAGAATCTTATTCTAACTTTAAAGAGAATTTAATAAATGAATCTAAAGTTTTTAAGTCTTTGTTAATTATTTCCAATTAAATTTACTTAAAACTTAAACTGTTATATATAGTAGCTGCTAAATATTTCCTCTTGCAAATAACTAAAAACAATTGTATCAAAGAATATAAAGTAGTTGATATTAAGAATATTCATAATAAGACTTGAAATCAAAGCCTGCAGAAAGATTTAAACCATCTTACAGTCCCAAGCTTAAGATCTAATACCAAGATGGATTCCATATTATAACGCCCCTATAAATTCTAAAAGTGTCTATATTTTTTCATAAAGATATAAAAGGCAGATACATTAAGTGAAATGCCATCACTTGGTTCATTTAAATCCATTATGTATTATTGAAAAAAACCATCACAGAAAGAATTAACTTTGACAATGATCACCATGAGTCACTTATAACTTCCATAAATTTTGTCATAACTAACAAGCATTTTTGTTCTTAAATAACAAACAATATGTAACACTTAATGCAAATTACTGTTGTTCAGAAATATTTCACTTGTTAAATTTAGATGTCATTTTTTCTATATAAACTTATATAATTTTGTATTAAAAGAATAGAGCATCCATACCAAGTACAGCCCCACAAAATTAATTCCTCAATTAGTCAACAGTTGAAAATGATTTCATGTCAAAAGAGATTAAACACAATAAGAGATGGTTTCAGAAACAATTATGAATTTACAATATCCTGTCAGAATTCCTTTTTTTTTTTAAGCAATCTGATCCTTCAATTCTTATTGGTGAATAACCAACATTGTTTTCAGCAG
Organism: Ascarosepion bandense; assembly: GCA_037127315.1. NCBI lineage: Eukaryota > Metazoa > Mollusca > Cephalopoda > Sepiida > Sepiidae > Ascarosepion > Ascarosepion bandense. Next base: position 13,179,789 of record JBBBDQ010000256.1, read on the forward strand.
CAATTGTGATTTATGACTCAAGGATTAAAAAAAAAAAAAAAAAAAAAAAAAAAAGAAAAAATTCAACACAAAGAACAGCTGCAAAGATCTACAAAGAAGCAAATTTTAATCATTGTTTCATAAGGAGTTACTCAAAATTGACATGACACTCTTCTCTCCAACACAAAAAGGGGAGGGGGTATTTTCTTTAAATCATGATACAACTGGCTTTAGTTGATAATCTAAGTAGACATTTTTTTCCGGTGAGAATCCAAAATTCTTTCTTCTGTTCCCATGCACCTTAACTTAGTCAACCAATTGCAGTTTGTAGAAAATAGTAGAGGGTTAATCTCTTATCTTTTGTAGCCATATTCTTGGTTAAAATTCGGTAAACTACAGCAGCCCCACTTCTTGATATTGGGTTTCACAAGGTAGTGTTTTGCCATTACAGATATTACCTTTCAGTTACAGCTTTTCTATAGTTACTATAGGTATGTATTGAGGAATATTTGATTATGATGGATCCGTAATACCAATGAGTATTACTTATATACAGTACCAGCAATAAGGTCATTTGTGTAAATATTATTGAGTAGTCAGATCTAAGGTGAAAATATAGTTTACAGTAGGAAGTGTTGGGGATAAAATTAGCCTATGTAAGATGAGGTTTTGAACTTTTTCTTTTTACACATGTCTGATATAGTGTCAAATATGATACAACCAGGTATTTTAACTGGGAGGTCAAGGGTATATCAATGAAAATCATAGTAAAAGATTTAAATTTTTACCAAGAAAAGAATACTAAGCTCTATCTAGAGAGATAGAGAGAATATATATATATATATATATATTTTCATGTTTCAGAACAATAGCATTCTTCTTTAGTTTATATTTTAAAATAAATGGTGAAAATGATTTATTTAGAAAATTAAGGGGTAGTAGTTGGAGAATATGCTTGTAGGTGTGTCAATATTGTTCAATCAAACATGAGAATTAAGTAACTATAAAGTTAAAGATTTGGGTCATGAAAAGAAGTAGAATGACCTGGTTTCAAGGCATGTCACTCTTTAATTTTGTCTGGGTGAGATATATAGTGGGACTATACATTATTTAAATGAATAGACAATTTTTTTTTTAACAGGTTAGATTTTAGGTTTGTTTTTTTAATTAGATTTTGTGCTACTCATAAGTAAATGGGCTAGAATGTTTAGATTAGAATTAGGATTAAATAATTATGGTATATTAAGGTATATTGTAGTTAAAGAAACCAAATAAGTATTGTGTAGGTCATTGATTTTAGTGAAATAATTTTTAATTTTAAGTTATATTGGAGCATCAGTTATAAACAAAACATTGTAATTAAATTTAAGAAAAAAATATTTGCGATGTTTACATAAAATGGTCAGTTCATCTCTATGATTCAGTAGTTCTTTACTTTTAGGGAACCTTAAATTCTACAGCTTTTTGTTAAGGTACAGAGGGCAGATATCATAAAACAACTTACAGATTTTTTTTTCCAATATTAAACTTTTTGTATCAAGCATTCTTTATAATGAAAGTAAATGCTTCAATAGTGGGTTTTAATCTACCTGTTCTTTCACTTATGAGTTATTTCTGCAACCTAGGTTTCAACCTTTCAGTATCTTTAAGCTATTTACAATAACTGATTTTTCCACTTTCCAAATACTTGAACAGGATTTTTTTTATGAATGTGCAACTGGAATTTTCAAACAACAAAAACATTTTCAAAATCAGGGAAGAGTTATTTAAAGATCTTAGAAACTTTCATCCATGCTTGTATGATCTCAGTAAATATTTATGGGTATGATTACATTTGGAATTAATTTCTGATCTTTCATTTAATTCTTTTTTTTTCTTTCTGGGAACAACATAATAGCTCATTTTTCCTCCTGGAATTATCTGCATACTTTACCAATGTTGTGTTCTGGTCTAATTTATTTATGAACAAAAACAATTTTTTTTTCTTAATCATTTCACCCCAAGCAAGGCAGAACTGCCACTGGTGCACAGGGGGTTACAGAAGAGATGAGAAAGAGAAACAAGTTACAGGGAAATCAGAGAATGTGTAAGAAAAGGATGAGAATACAAATGTGAAGAGGGATGCATGAGAGTGGAGTGGAAAGGAAGAAGAACATGATACAACTATCACCCGGTTCACACTCCACCCACGTCTACTGAACAGGTTAAGAGGCTCGTCCCTTGTTCCCTGTTTAGGATATGGTTTCCAGCTTTCTCTTTTCCAATCTTTTCACTAGTACATAGCACCCTGCACATCAGTGGTGTTACCGCCTTGCTCGGGGTGATATGATTAAAAAAAAAAAAAAAAATACAAGGGTTTTCAGGGAAAAGATGCAAGTCAAGAAGATAAGAGATGGCAATTGACTTTGCATTTAAATTCTTGGAGATTGCAGCTTTCAGGGAAACAAGTATATGGAAGGGAATTCCACAAGTGGAAAGTGCAAATAAAGAAGCTGTTAGAATAGAAGTTGCAGTTACATTTGATTGGTTTAATTATGAAAGGGAGGGACATAACCGCTAGTCTAGTACCTTGAGTAAATTCACAAAGAAGGGGCTCCAGACAGAGGGAAGCCACATTACATAGATGAGAAAGTGACTGGAGTTGATCTACCAGGTCGTGATCAATTACATTACAGATTCTTCATTGGATTTTGTCAAGAAGCCCGAGATGAATAACAGGAGCACCCGACCAGGATGTGACAGTAGTATTCAATGCACTGGCAGATGATAGATTTATATGTATAAAATGGATTTAGAAAAAAACTTCCAAGCTCTACAAAGGGAATCAACCTTCCAAGCAGCAGATTTAGCTATGGATTCAATGTAGTCATTCCACTTTAGGTCAGATGATAGATTTAGGCCAAGGAGGTGCAGTGTTTTGCTTTCAGGAAGACTAGCCTGGTCCATTCTAATTGGTGGGAGGGGGTAGAAACAGTTGTCTATGGCGACCAAATGATAGCAGCTTCGCTTTGGAAACATTAAAATTTACAAGCCATTTCTTACCCCAGTCCATTACATATTAGAGGTCCTTTTCAAGATTGGCAGTGAAGTTTGCTTTGTCAGCATCAGCAGATTTCTTATCAAGGTGAAAATAAATTGTTGTGTCGTCAGTATAAATGCCTACTTGGGATCTGATTACATCATGAAGATCAGAAAAAGCGTAAGTCCCAGAATAGAACCTTGAGGGTCACTCATGTTTGCGTGATAGTATCTGGAAGCATGCCCATTCAATACTACCTTCATTACACGATGTGAAAGGAAAAGGTCAAACAATCATCCAGTTATATCATAGCCAGGTAGCTTGTGTAAAAGGCCAGCATGTCAGACTATGTCAAAGGCTTTGGAGATATCTAGTGCAATAGATCGAGCTTAACAGTTCTTATTGAGAGCCTGGTGTGTGTATGTATGTATATATATATATATATATATATATATATATACTGTGATGGTCGTTAACATATCAGCAGTAGACTTGGTGAAGTGGAAACCATACTGTTTATCAGAGAAAAGCCCATGGGCTGTGAGATGTTGAACCACTTAGCATTAATAGCCTTGAGCACTTTGCCAAAAATCGATAGGAGGCTAATAGGGTGATAATTGGAGGGGTCTGAGGTATTTTTTTTTTTTTTTATGAACACAATTATTTTCAAAATTAGGGCAGAATTACTTAATCTTAAAACACTTTCATCCAGTAATTTCCAGAACAAGGGGAAAAAAATTACTAATTGAAAAATCAGAAAGACTGTCCAGATATATAGATACATTTTAGGATCATACAAATATGGATGAAAGTGTTTTAAGATTCTTAAGTAACTTCTCCCTAATTTTGAACATTTTTGGTTGTTTAAAAATTCCAGTTGCATTCATAAAAATCCCTGTTGTACATTTGAAAAACATTGGAAAATCAGTTATTAAAAATCACCAAAAAGTTTAAACATGGGTTGCGTAAATAACTCATTTCCAAATGAAATATATATATATATATATATATATATATTCCACTTTCCGACATTCACTTGAATGATATTCACAACCTAGAGCTTCCCATTGAAAAAAATATCTTTTCAGAAATTGAAGGAACTAAGACCTGGTTGACACTCAATACCAACACTTCAAACTTGGCTAGAAATCTGTTGAAAGCAATCTACTTTCTTGAAAGCCTTCAACAATCAATAGCATATGTGCAAGATGAGAATGGACATAAAATGAGCACCTGAATATTATCACTGCCAAATGAAGATACCATGAAGAATATACAGCCCAGTCATGGGAAAGTAATTTCAAAGATTTTTCAGTACATAACATTTGTAAGAATAAAGTTTTGGGAAATTTATGCCATTCAGATTTTAAACTGAAAAAATACTTACTGTTTTCAATTGTTGGATCATATCCTTCATCAAATTTACAGGTTACAAAACGTAACACAAGTGACGTTTTTCCTGAAAAAGAAAAAAGGATTTTTAGAAATATTTCTATCAATTTTTCCCTATTAAAAAAGTTTTTGACATTGATGATACTGATAAGAAAAAATAACAAATACATAGAAATAAAGTAGTAAAATGAAATATTGTTTATAATAATTGTGAAATGTGAAGATATAGAACCAGTTTCAATTTGTTTTGCAAATGTGTCAATGCAGATAAGTACAAATTATTTACCAAACCAGTTGTGCTTCACAAGAATAAATTTAATTACATTTTAATCAAAATTGAATAAAAGTAAAAAGACAGCATCTCTCAAATGATTTAATTATAGCCAAATCTGAAAATTTATAAGAAATTATTCATGTAAACGTAAGATAATCACAGATCAACTATCAAATATTTTATATTCAAATACTTTTTTCTTTTTAATTGTAATAATTGTTTCACACATTTGGACTTGAACTTTAAATTTTCATTGTGCTAAGTTGTAAAAAAACACATATAAATAAGTGTTTATTAAAAATCACACATTGTGTAATAATTCATACAATAATTCTTGTCCGAGTCGTGACAAGTAAGAAATCCCAAAACTGAGTCAACCTCCAACAAGTATTGTGAACTTTGATCACTTACAAAATTAAACAAATTTTTATATATCAAGAACAATTTTAGAGAAAAGATGTAGGACAAAGTGGAAAAATTTTGGTGTGATGCATTTCCACCTTTAAGACTTCGTCAGACCAGATTTGTTTTCTTTGATGTGACTACACATGCACACACAAACAAGACATGTTGGGATTTTTTTTTTTTTTTTGGTTATATAAGTTAGCTAATTTTTTTTTTTTTTAACCATTTTTGTTTCCATGATCTTTGATATTTAATAGCCTACATTGTGACAATAGAGAAGCTACCAAAAATGGCGAAATCTGAGAATTAAAGCATTTGTAAACATTCTCATCTTATGAATTGTTTTCTGTTAATTAGAGTAGCATTTTTATCATTTCAAAATTGTGGTTAGTCTCACTGTGGTGAGCAACTAATGTGCTTAATGTGTTGTCTTTTAAAATATCCCAATTGTGTTCATATAATCTTTTAAACTTCTCCAATATATTCTTTCCGATAATCCTTGCAAGTTATAAAATAAAGTCCTCCCTCTAGTTTTGGCTTCTTGTTTTTGCATTGATTAAGACAAATTTTATGTTGAGTTTAGATAAAATTGTAGTTGTGATCAAGTTAGTGGGCAAAACAATTTTTTTTTCTTTTGATTTGTTGGGTTTGTCAAGAAGGGCTGCTTTTCTATTGTCAAATATTTTATGAGCCTTTTGTTTTGCAATGAATATAAAATTAGGGTACTGGAGAAGTTTAAAAATGTTTTCAATATATTTCTCTTTATGTAAATATATACAGGGTGATTGAACACTAACTCCCCATTTTAAAATACTTATAATTTATCTATTAACTATAATTTCTACAGTAAATGGATATGAGAGGAAAGCATCTAGCATGATATTTAAAATTTGATATGGGCACCAAATTTTGCTACCAGCTACTTGAGCTGTCAGGAATTGTGTCAACTGATTTCATCAAGAACTCTTCTGGTTTGGAAGATGTAACTTCTTGTATTTGCCCCTCAAGTTCTTCCAGAGTCTTAAATTGGAATGAAAAACTTTCTCCTTTAACCAACTCCAAAAGGAAAAAAGTTACAGGGTGTTAAATCAGGACTCCTGGCTAACCACTCATACATAAAATAGGGAGTTACTTTGCAATCACTGTGTGTGTGTGTGTATATATATATATATATATATAATAATGCGCAACATTGCACATTTAACATGGAGGTTTATAAAGAAATTAGTTGTAACTTAGCTGAAATCTATACTAAAAGTTTTCATAACTGCATACAGAAAATGTATAAATAAAAAATATTAAATCAAATATTTCTTATGTATTTTTTGTTAAAAGAAGGAAAGAAAAGGGAAAAATATTTTTTTCTCAAAGTATTTAGACAAATTTTTAAGATTTTAACTTGTAACAAAATTAATATAAAAGTGGACAAAACCCAAATGGTTTTAGATTTTATTTAAGGCATATGGTGTTAATAATTCATTTTGCACTGACCTTTAAGTGCATAGCATCAAAAAAGATTTTCATTTCAATCTTTGATCAGTGATGTAATTGGAGTTTTTATATATTCTTATGAATCAATAAAATATGGCAAATGATTCATTTTGTAGCATTTTTAAATGATTCATTGTACTTTGGATTTTAATAAAAAAAAAAATAAATAAAAATGAAATTTGAAAGATTTGAAATTAATCTTCATGTGAAAAATCAAAGAGAATATTTATTTCCACCAGAAAAATATCCAAATAGAAAACATGCAGTGAAAAGAACAATAGCCTGTTCTTGTGACTACAACAATTACATCTTTCCCACCAGTGCTAGTGATCAGGGTTCAAGCCCAAGTGAAAATCAAGCCAAACAACACACTTGGAAGATTCATACATTTTCTGTTTTCTAAATTCCCATCTAGATAAAAATATGCATAGCTATTAAGCTCAATAAAAATTAAATGTAACTAATATCTTATATTTCTTTCAAAAATGTCTAAAATTTAGATTATTATGATAACAAAAAAAAAAGAAAAAAAAAGGAAAGGTTTATATATTACTAGTTTTGACATTTGGACATAAACAACTGTTGGTAAATAAAAATCTAATAATCAGGGTTGATTTTTTATTTATATTTTATGGTTTATCAACCCTTTTCAGGTTATTTACAGCCAGAAAATATTTTTATAAAAATAATTTTTTGAAGATAATGTTTTACTGATAGAAGTTTGGCTAGCTGGGAGAGAGAATAAGTGGATTCATACCTTTCCCGAGAGTATTTGCATGTAAGTGAATATAACAAACCTGACTAGAACTCAGCTCTCCAATTTCCAATCCCAACCATTATCATAACACCGTCTGCACATCCCAGCTTACAGCACCTAGTATTTCCAGGCTTTCACTCACCTAGGTACTCACCAGGCTCAAAATTGACAACTTCAGGGATCACATGAGAACCAGTGTTTCAATGTGATATGGTCATAAGCCTAAGCAAGATTGAAAATTAAATATAGTAAATTTTTTTTTTTTTTTAATCATATCACCCCGAGCAAGGTGGTAACGCCACCGATGTGCAGGGGGCTACAAAGGAGTGAAAAAATTGGAAAAGAGAAAGCCGAAAATCACATCCTAAACAGGGAACAATGGATAAGCCTCTTCACCTGTTCAATAGACGTGGGTGGAGTGTGAACTGGGCAATAGTTTAGTCTATCTACTCCAATAATAGAAAAAAATTAGTTTTGTCTTCTGTTGTATCCCGGGAGGGGATAAACAGAGAAAGAATAGTGCAAGAAATAACTTAACACTGAGAATATATTGAAGAATATATTGAGAATAAGTGCTCTCTGTAGTTTGTTCTCATCTAGGTCTTTTATAACCCGGGCCATACCCATTCCGGGGTAGGACCAGGATATTCCTCTACAACAATATTCCTCCAGAACATCTTCCAAAGTGAATTGAATAAAATTCAATTTTTTAATTTTACAACACTATAGTGAATAGCTTATACACCTCACCATCCTGTCTATTGCAGTCAAATTAAGTGGCACTTCTTGACATATACTCAGAGAAAAAGCAAAAAATAAAATATCAGAAAAGAATGAAAGGGAAAGTAAATAAGTATTGAGAAAAGGGTAAAAGACTAGAAACATATTTTGTATATCCATTGCTATTAATATGATTGCAGATGTTTGTTTGTTTTTGTTTTTTTGGTAGTGGTAAGAAAGATTGATATGCTTTTTATTATTGGGAGGAGTTGCAAACAACTAAATAGATTTGAGAGAGGCCAGAATTTCACATCTACACAAATATTTCAAAGGCATTCTTTAACTTCTATGTACAGAATTGTATCAACATTCATGAATACTCAAACTATTTCAGATTGTATACAAAACATCAAATCAAGTGAAAAGACTTTCAGTAAATAAAAGAAAAGAAAAATCAATTGTCGTAAGATTTTATATATCTCAATTATTCTTTCTGGTTTTTACCTATTTTATCAACTAGATCTCTTTCATAAATCCTGGGAGTAAATTTTAAACCAAAATTGGGGGCTTTCAGTTCAGTATTAGATAGAGAATTTATCAGATATAAACCTATTATATCTCATCTTCCAACATATTTCCACTTCCCGTTAGTAAATACTACAAATCAAACAAATCATGTTGATGATATTAAACCCTCCTCCCCTAAAAAAAAGAATAAATTTTTTTATGTTTGAAATATCAGTATTCCCTCTTTGATGAGCATGTTGTTATATCAACAAACCTCACTTTAGTTCAATGAAGTCCCTGTGGACGAAACCAGTCAGACAATTTTTACACTGCCATTAATTTTCTTAAAGTGTGTGTGTGTAAAATTTATTTCAATCTATTTGTTTGAACATTATAATGGATACTTGTTATAGTGGAACATCCTGCCATCCCCGAGAATAGAATGCTCTACTTTATAAAAGATGGTAACGAGCGGTACAATGTGGAAAAGGTCTTAGGCGAAGGCATTCACTATTCAATAGTCGATTCCACTCCAACCCATGGCTTGCCTATTTGTGTATTATTGTTAATTGTAACTTAGTACAATAAATCTGTATTTCTTATTCCTGGTGTGGAGTTCCATTCTTCAACTGATCATTCTATACTGTATTCCTTTCCGGGATATATCACCTGTATATACCAGAGAAATGCCATCATTAAATCTAGTGTGTCTTACCACTCAACCACAGAAGATATCATGGTAACCAAAATCCAAGTTAAGCTTTTTAAATACATATAGATTTTTTTTATTTTTTAAAGAACATCCATCTCAGCTTGGGATCATATCTTAATGTAAATAAATACCACTCAAATTCATGTGTAATTCCGTAATATTGTCCTTGATTGTAAGACACATCAGGTCTAATGGTGGCATCTTCCCAGCATATGGAGTATGCAGATTCAAATCATGCCAGAAAATAGATATTTTCCAAACAAGATTTCTCAAACATCTAGACTGGTGATTAATTAAAATGTACTATTTAATTATAGAAAAAAAGACTATCCATTCAAATACAAGTATCCATTAAAAATAATGTTCAAGCAAATATGTCAGTTAATACCAATTTTATAAATTTTCATAGAGCATTGATTTTCTAACCATGAAATGAAGGTTTTAATCTTGGCAACGTGATTGATTTGTCAGGGAGGTAACTTTTTGATGATATCAGTCTGGAGAGAATCCCAACATGCAGCATCTTTGTAAAGTGTATGTTTATTGCGGTACAATACAACAAATGTGGCACAAAGCCAAAGGAAAACTGAGGTAAGGCTGGTCAACATTAACAATCTGAGACCTAGCTTATTAGATTTATGACCCAGTCATCCATTACAATTTGCATATTCACCACAAAAATTAATCCATCACCATTTAATCCTGCATATACCACAATACCACATTCACAGGGAACCTACAAAAAGGTCCATACCATAACATGAAAATTTCATTTATGTCCAAATATATGAAATCAAAAGGCCATATAAAATGAAGAGAGAAAGCTAAAACTCCAAAACCAAACTAAAATATAACAAAATAATCAAACTAAAAATAACAGATGTTTGTAGGACCTGTACACTCCGCAAAAATTCTGTTTTTATAAACAGAATCAAGAAGCTCTCTCACTAATGGAGGAAGAAAGGAAAAATATTAGAGTGGGAAAATCAAAGACTGATTCAATCAAGATGAAAAGCATATGGGGACTAAAGACAGATTGTGGAGGTTGGGAATCTCCACATGGATCATAAAAGAGAATGCTGGGAACAGGCCAGGAACAACATTTACTCACATTAACTTGGAGTAGATAGATCTATCTATCGCCAGGTTCACACTCCACCCACATCTATTGAACAGCTTAAGAGGCTCATCCCTTGTTACCTGTTTAGAATGTGGTTTCCAGCTTTCTCTTTTCCAATCTTTTCACTATTACGTAGCCCCCTGCACATCAGTGGCGTTACCGCCTTGCTCGGGATGATACGATTAAAAAAAAATAAAATAAAATAAAAGGTGTCTATCTTAACCAGGGTAGAGTTCACCAGGAAACCCCACCATTGCATCAAAGGAGGCATAAAAAAAAAAAAAAAAAAAAAAAAAAAAAAAAAAAAAAAAATCAAGGCTGGCCATATTCACTTGTGCTAAGCTCACCATTTTCACTCACCTTTTGCTAACATCTGTTGACAACAAACACTATCAGTTCTGATCATATTGAGCTGATGCCAAACGAATCAGACAAGATCTTGATGGAAATAGTGTTTGTATCGCAAAATTCCCTTCATTCATGACATCCAAATCACCACTCTTGCAACAGCTAGCAACATGAAAAACACCACCCATTTTGCCTTAGAATACATGGGTGACACATTACTGCACACATATGCGAGATCGATGGGCACAAGATGTTTGGGATCAATAAAAGCCATCAACTCATCGATAGTTCCAGAAAGGACAATGTTAGAAGGCATGCAAAACTGTTTCCTCTACACCAAGGTTACACAGATCATTGAGAGATAACACATTCCAAATCAATCACCAAATAAGCAAATACTAAGGTTTGCTGAGGTAATCCTCTGCTGGCACCCAAAATCAGAACCACCATGATTATCTATAACAAAATGTTTACATGGTTCAATCTCTTCAAAAGCTCAAAATTTAGAACAGTTATAACATCTTTGCATGCCAGAGGGCAGCTAACAAATACTACATTTTGCTCAATGGTGACCTTTTACACACACACACTATTCCAGGTTGGAGATATTCATTTGCTAGAGACATTGCACCTTTTCTTTTAAAATCACCTCTTATAAAAATATATATAAACTATAGTAGCTATAAAATTTCAGTTTTCTTTTAAATATTTTTCTAATATTTTCTTCATATTTTATGGTAAGAAAAAAAATTAACATTACATTCAGTAATATTTGCTTTAAAGTAATATTTGCTTTAAAGTAATCTTTCTCTTCTCAAATGACCAAAATGCTAAAGCAAGTGATGATTCCATCTAATCATAAATAATCCCCCTGTGAAACTTTATTTGCTCTATAACAAAGTGCATTGTTAAGAAAAATGAAAAATTTTAAGAGAAAAAAATGAGTAAAGAGGCAGTAACTAAATGCACATTTAAAATGAGCAAGAAATTGGCTGGGTAAAGAAAAGATGGTAAAAATACAAGTGACAGATGCAAAGTTGTCTGAAATGTTACTCAAAATACTATTTGGAACAAAGGAGAACTGAAAAAGAAAAAAAAAATCCAAATTTAGAAACATGTTTTTAAGCAACAAGGGATAATCAAATGTCAAGTTTCATCAACTGCTTTTTTTTTTTTTCAAATGCATTTTCTGACATTGTGTATAAAAAATTCCTTTACTTTATACAAGTAAAATCAGATGTACAAGTGTAATGTAAAAAGGTCAGTTATTCATGCACCTTTAGTCATTTTCATAATATTCATTTCTATATGTAGGAATATGTGTGTAAGATATATATGATAAAAAATATAGTTTTAAAGAATGCTATATTTATGGATAGAAGTGTTCAAAATAAACCATAGCTTAAAACTATTTTTTCATATTTTGATCCTGATAAACAGTAAGACACTTTCATTACATTAATAACCTACCATGGACATTGAAAAATTTGCCTTGACTATTAAATAACGTACCCATCCCAACACCATTTACATAGAAACTTAAAAAAAATTTTTTTAAATTAAATTAAAAACCTCATAAAAAGAACAAAATGAAAATCATATTTCTTAAACCAATAATTTAACACAAATGCCATAGTTAAGGAAAAATACTGTTTTAAAACTAAAATAATGTCCCTTATTAACCCGGGTAGGGTTCACCAAGAAACCATCCCATTGCATCAAAGGAGGCTTAAAAAATAAGGCTGGCCTTATTCACTTGTGCTAAGCTCGCCATTTTCACTCACCTTTTGTTGAAATGTTGACAACAAACACTTTCTATCAGTTCTGATCATCTTGAGCTGATACCAAAAGAATCCGATTATAAGGAATTAAGATAAATTCAAAAGATGCTTTAAAAAAAAAAAACACCTAGTGTATTCATTGCTAACAAATATAATATATAAGCACCCAAAAATGTAGCAAACTACCAAAGCCCAACATAACACAAAAAGAAGCACCAAAAACTAGGGAATACAATATTAACATGGAAGCTAAAAAAAAATAAATCATCCAAGCATTAGCCAATCAAATAGATTACATCACTTGATCACACAAAGAAACTTCAAAACAAATCCAACATGTAGACTGAAACCTAACTAAAAATGAAATAGCTAAAATAAGTAAAATAATACTAGAAATATTTAAGTTAAAACTAAGAAGTTAGGAACAAACCAGTAGGAAAAGCACACCTATAGACTGGGTACTGTAACCTAAAAACAATTACAATTTTATACAACTAAATATAACAGATTTCTACCCTTCTATAACCAAACACATGCTAGATAAGGTCATCTTCTTAGCTCATGAACAAATAAAGTAAAATAAAACCATTATATGGCAAAAAAGTATAGCAAAAGAAAGGAAATTCAACCTTACAATAGGAATTTATGATGCAGGAACTTGCGAGCTTATAAATATATATTTGCTAAATGAAGTAAAAAAAAAAATAAATCAATGACAATGATATAGACCTCTACAGAATGACAGTTTGATAATATCAAGAAATAGTGACAGATGACAGACAAAAAATAAATAAATAATTATAATAATAACTTTTAAAAATATGGGATTCATCAATATAAACCTGATAGTTCATTTCCTACATGTCACACACCTTTATATAAATATATAAAAAGGTACATATCAACCATACAGAGAACTCAAAAACAAATCACCTCTTCCAACCATCTATCAACAATAATCAAGCAGGTCCCACAATTAACTGCATATTAACAGAATTCTTCTCATGAAACCATCTTCGATTAAGCACTAAAAAATGTTTGACCACACACAAAGCCAACAGGAAAAGAAGTATCATATGGTTCAACCTACCATACAACAAAAATATAAATAACAAAAATATTAAAATTCATACACAAACAATTCCCTCACATCAAGCATTCGCCACAAGATATCCAACAGAAACAAAGTAAAAATTAAAAAAATAGTTACAGTTGCACCAAGAACATGACAATAAGCACAAGAGAAAAATAGCCAACACATCACCCGCCTAAATCAAACCCACCTGGAACTGCTAAGCAAAGAATGAATCTCTCAAATGACAATTGCTTGGAAAACAATAATATACCAAGCCATTGTAAAAATCAGCAAATAAAGATAAAATGCACACAGGAGCAACTGAAGGACTTTTGAAACAAACTAGGCACACAAAACACTATTTACAAATATTAAATACAGGAATAGCAAATGCTTTTTTCCACAATGGGGAATTTTTCAAAAACAAAAATTACACCAAAAATATAATGAAAAATAAAATCAGCACTAGCTTACAACAACTCCCAAAATTCTAAGCTGTCTGGAGGTCTTAATAGCTATAATCACCTTCCCAAACCAACAAAAATAACTAAAATGATCAGAATTTATCTCTGAATGTAGACACAAAAATAAAACTTTACTGTTACTTGAAAATCAAAAACTAATACCTTCTAAAATACTAATAAAAATGCAAACATATACAGAATATACAATGCAGATAATGTAACATGATTTAGACAAAGCCAACAATTTAAACTAAGATAACTAAGAACCTAAAATAAAAGTAAATAAACAAATTAATAAACTACAAATGCACACATAAGCACAAGTAAATGTAATAAACAAATACTTAAGTAATCAATAATAAATAAATAATGGCTAAAAAGTTAACACTATAAAATAGCTATAAATAACCATATTCAAATCCAACTATTCCAACTCAAAAGTATCTAGAATAATTTAAAACATAAATTACCTTCTACCCAATAACTATAAGAGAATAGACTTTGCTACTGCACCACTGACCAGCATATACAAACAGTCAAGCCAAAACACAATATACATCACAAAGATTGCAGTCAAGCATGAAAGACTGTTGTTGCTCAGTGCCCACTTATGACACACAAACAAAAAATAAAATAAAAACAGGTATATTGATAAAAAATTGGTCAGACCAAGAACTTATCAGCACTAATATAAGTCTAGAAAATTTACCCTGCTACTTATAAAATGAAAGTTTTTATGTGCGTGTAAGATTATATATGTGCTTTGAAAATTGTGTATGCCAAAACTATAGGGGTGCATCCTTGAGGCTAGATGTAAACAAGATATAGTGTGTGTGTGTGTGTATATATATATATATATATATATACACACACACACACACATTATATATAGTCACCTCCTCATCCACAATTTTATCCTTTTAAGTTTTAAAATCAATTAAAACATTAAAGTGGTATTAAAAGATTTTTTATGACAATATATATATATATATATATATATACATACACACACGCAAACAGATAAACATTAATTCATGCATGTGCTTGTCTTTAAAAAAGCAAGCGCACTAATTAACAAGAGTGTCATCTGTGCACCAAGAGTGATGCATCAACCAGTTACTACTACTACTGCCTGCCAAAGCCTCCAAAAGAAAATACAAGTGTCGCTACTCAAATAATTGGACACAACCAGCAAACAGAAAGAATAGACCAAAGTCAAGGTAAGAGTGGCATACAACAGATAATTCCGTCTTTCTCAGTGTACATGTCCTCATGGCAAAAAAAATGCTCTATCCAAAACAGATAAGGATGGACAAAAAACAATCTTTGTGAACAAATAGCTGAATAAGAAAAAAGTGATACTTGGAAAGTAGATCAGGAGGTTAGAGAAAAACTCGAAACCAGAAACAAATACCTATCCTCTTCCTGTTTACTAATGTATTTCTAAAATTTGTAGTAGAAACAGCAAGTCTGAATAAAAGAGAAAATTTTTCAGGATTTACTCAATTCCTATTAACCATATGGTATCAAAAAGGTTTTCAGTTAACATTTTTTTTTCAATACCAATTAATAAATACTAAACCAGGTAGCTAAATAAAAAAAGAAAAAAAAATAAGAAAGAAAGATACCCAAAGTTTAAAATAAATATTTGAAAATGAAAAAAAAATTTTGAAGTTTTTTTTTAGTTTTAATTTCAAGTAATAGATTAAATTTAATATTTGAAGTAAGCAAAATAAATTGCTGTATTTCAAAACTAATTTAAATTGACTGGAAGAAGTCCAAGGAATATTAGCTGATTTAAAGTTTAATTAATCTGATTTGAAAAAAAAGAATATCACTACTTTTAGTTTTAAAATATCACACAAAAAAAAAAAAAAAAAAGCATTTTTTTAACAAAGGGAGGTGTTTTGATTAAGTTTTGACAGTTCTGAACTATGGTTAATTTCACACAACAAAGCCAAAACAGTAACCTAAAAATAGTCTAGTCAGATCAAGGCTTTTATAAGAAAGACATTCAAGGCATCAGACTCATTCAGAAATATTTAAACCATCTGCTGTATACAACCACTTTCTCAGATCAGTGGATTCAAGCAAATGCAAATGAAACAGGTAGGTCTTAGTGAGGACCATTTTTTTTTTTTTTTACTCTCTCAAACCTTGTTGACTGGTGCTACAGAATCACCAAGACATGTACTAAATAAACCCTTATCACTTGTGATCATTCAACAACTGCAACAACCAAATTGAATAGCAATAGCTAAAAGAAAATAATGACAATGAAGAGACTGACATTTCATACTACTTCAAACAAATGGTTAGGAAGGAAACCCCCATCAATATTGGAAAGAGCTATAACAGTAAGCTTGAGAAATCTATTTTCCTGAAAAATTATTTCAAAAAGGAAGATTTTATAAACTTCAACTAAAACCAGTACTAACTGCTTAGCTAATAAATGCCAAATGTTTCCTTGTAAAGGAAACATCTTATGTTGTCAATTCAACAACTTTTATAAACAAATTACCATTTCATCACTTGCGAATTAAAAAGGCAATAACCAAGTACAATTAATCCACCATGTTAAAAGGTAGTCACTGTACTCTCTTCAAATGTTTTAATATTTTTCCTGAATAGAGTACAATCAAAATATTCCAAAGATTATCACAAAGGTTCTCTAATCTTACTTTTTAATAAGTTTCTCATTAATTATAATCTTCATTAGAATAAAATCAATTTAAATACCCAGACTTATTGGCTCTTGTTTATTGAAGTATACTTCAGTTTCTTTCATAAAACAAATTACTGTACATTTATTCAAGTTTAAAAATCCATCAACAAGTTGTAAAACTCCTCTATAAAAATGATTCAAAATAAAAATCTTCCATATGTATTATATGAAAAAGAATGAAGATTTTCAGTAAGATATGTATATTATTTGGAATCATAGTTTGAGTTTAAACAATCTTGAACAGAGGAAGGACATTCTGACATATTAGGAAAAGGGTGCATTGAACAAAAATATCTGATAGCCAATAGATTATCATGAAAAAAAAAAAAAAAAAAAAAGTTAAAATTTTAATGGTGGTTACCTACTATAGATTTTACAAGTAGAGTTGAAAAAATTAAACAGGTTTAAGAATACATTCCAAAAATACTAAGAGAAAAAAAAAAAATGATTGTTAGTTGAACAAGTTTATATATTAAAATACTAGCAGTATAGCCCGGTGTTGCTCGGGTGTAATGAAAGCTTTAAAACTAATCCTCATATCAGACTCTTTTGATGTTGGCACAAAAGACGAAAAAGCAATAGTTGTTTCCAGTTAAAGTGAAACTATAGACTGAAAGAAAAATGAATGAATGTAAGTCAAATTTTGATTTCCTGGTATCGATATCAAATTTTCTGCACTATTGTAAGAACTGCAACCTTGAAACTTCTGAATATGGTTTCTTATGTCTTTGTCTATGAGTGTATCAAATTTGATTAAAATCGGACCAATCCTTCTATAACCCGATTTTTTCGATTATCGATTTGATATTTATTGGGGGTACCTCGACACAAAACCTAGCTAAAAACACTTGCAGATGCTTATAGTACAATTGTGTAAATTTTCAAGAAAATCGGTTCAGCCGTTTTGGAGTCTATAGGTAACGGATACACACACAAAGTTCCATTTATAAATAAGTTTAGATTTTAAATTAGATAAGTATAGTTTCTTGGCCAGGTTTAAAGTTGGTTTATTACATGTTATCACCAAACAACTTGGTGCTCTATAATGAAGATATACACTTAACCAGATATTAAGGATTTTACAAAAACAAGATGAATTAAATCATCTAATGTTTCTCTTAACATCACTCACTGAGAGAGAACACATTTTTACAAAGCTATAAATGAAAGAGACCAAACAATGTTAAGTTAAATTTTTACATTCTCATTTCTCTTTCAGGTGTATCAAAACTATTAACATGGCAGCTTTTGTACAGACACAGGAAATAAGAAGACACACCATCCTCAGGATACTAGCTGCCAAGCATGGCAACACAAAGATAGCTAACTTCTGGGAAAGTGACCAGGTGAACACTAGGAATGACAGGCAATTCTGCACAGATCCCATGAAGTTACTCTGGCAGTACTCATCATTTATCACCCTAATCTACTGACAGGGTTTCATGGTCAATGTCGCCAACTACAATGTGACAATCTGGATCGAGGAGGTCACTAAGTGTGTTCCAACAGCACAGTTCTCTTCCTTACACCCACAAGCTTTCTAGTCACATCATCCAAACGAGGGTCTCTAACTCACCTGATCTGAATCCCATACACCTCTAAATCTGGGATGGCATCAAGCTTGTTAAAAGCTCTCATGGAAGTGATGGCTAATAAGGCGAATCACTTGTTTCAGATATGCACACTTATAAGGACGCGCCAAGGTCAATATTCTCAGCTGAGAGAAATTTTATCGAATAACTGTTTTGCAATATTTTCTTAACATGGGTACATATATTTTTTCTTTCTATTGACATTCTTATTCTTTATAACTTGTTCTCAAATACATGGTACACCTTGTTTCAGAAATTTAAGTCTGATAAATTTCCCATGTATGGCTGCAATTTGAAAATGCAAATATCCATTACTGTGTTTCAATATACAAATGCTTAAACTACTCAATATCATTTAGTTTAGGAAAACTTTATTCTTGGTATAAAAAAAATATTCTATATAGACAATCCTTATCTGGATCTAAAAACATTTAACTATTCTGTAAATTCTGTACCCTATTTATGAGGAATTTAAAAAAAAAAATATATATATATATTATCCCTTCAAATCTTTTGTTTTTTTTTTGTTTTTTTTATGAAATTAAAAAAATTATACAGAGTTTGTATATTTATTAAGTTGCAAAGGTTGTCTATAAAGAGGTTATTGTAATAATAGTAGTAGAACAACATTAACACAAGTACTAATAAATTGGATTGATCAACAATGAGAAATATCTATAAGGGAAAAGAAACACCCACATAAAACATGAAGTCTTTTGTTCAGGGACAACCTCATAACTGGAATTCTTCGATACTGTTGTCAGCTAAAGAGGTAGGAATGAAAACAGAGGTGAGGTGCATGGATGGTGACAGAAAAGAATTATTGATTATGTCAAGAGAAAGAAAGATTAGAATGCTTGGTCAACTATTTCATACCCAACTCCTCTACTACATCCACAACTATTTCACTTTGTGGGGGCGTGTCCCTAAGAACCAATTATGCAAGTCTCAAAACCCATCTCTATGATTTCCTTCTGTCAGATTTCTAGAAATGTCCAGAAAATACATGAAAGAGGAAACATTCAAACAGTAGCTGCAGAAATGTTTGAAATTTTAGTTTAAAAAATAAATTTTTTTTTTTTTTTTTTAAATTGCATCACCCCGAGCAAGACGGTAACACCACTGATATGCAGGGGGCTACGTAATAGTGAGAAGATTGGAGAAGAGAAAGCCAGAAACCACATCCAAAACAGGGAACAAGGGATGAGCCTCTTAACCTGTTCAATAGACGTGGGTGGAGTGTGAACCGGGCGATAGATAGATCTATCTACTCCAATTAAATAAATTATTATTCACCATTTATCATGTCATGAATGGAAACTGAGACATTTGGAAATAGGAGGCATTAATGATCACCTGCAGAGCACACAAAGTAAATAAAAATAAAAAAATTCAATTTACACAGTTTTAGAGAAAAAACAGAAAGGGTGAAGGGAGTTTAGAGGGGAAAATTTCTAATTTAATGAAAACAATGTTTAAAGAACTTAAATTTTATAAAACAAATTAATATACACCACCCTTTTTAAAAAAATAAATTAAAATTTAAGAATGAAGAGATGAGATTCTTGAGGGAATTTCTTGCCCATTTTAAATGATGAAAGAACCCTTTAATAACAAAAATACTAATAAATCAGGAACTGTTGTAAAATAAATAGCAACAGAATATTTAAGAGCAAATATTTACTACATTCTTTTTTCTGAATAGATAAAGACAAACACAAAAAATATAATTACACACAGATCAGCCCTTCTGTCAAAACCCAGAATATCTTTATGCCCCTACCTAAGATCAAAATGATGTTCCCCCTTACTATTTTTTGCTTAGAATGAGTATAATAGCTATGCATTCTCACACAAAAAAATTACACATACACAAAGCCACTTACAAATTTTTTTTTTTTTTTGGTGGGACCGGGTCTATAAGATAATATTAAATGAAAGATAAATTTTGGGTTCAGAAAAAGTCAGGATCAGAAAAGTTTTTTTTAGAACCAAATAGAAGTTTTTAAGGATTAAAGCCTTAATTAATGAATATTTTCAAAAAAATAAGTAAATAAATAAATCTCTTCACAAATTACTTTAGATGGTTAAAAAATTCTTTTTAAAGTAAATTTCTTAATTAGAAAGTAAACTAAGAAATTTACTTTATAAATTAAATTTAACAATTTAAAGTTGTAAATAATTTTTTTTTTTTAGAAAGTAAAAATACTAATTAAGGTTTTGATCCTGAATAAATTACTTTTATTCAGTTATAAAAAAAAAGTTTCTGGTCCTGCATTGTCTCTTCTCAATAAAATTTTGATTTATTGTTATTAAATTCACTGTTTTCAACTTTACAACAAAATTTATAAGGAAATTGAATATTTATTAATTTGAAAATATTTTTGAATTCCTTAAATAAGATGTTTGGCACCAATCAATTTTTGGATAAAGTTTCACAACAAATATTTGTAACATACAAACAAAATATCAAATGAGAAAAAAAATGAGAAAAAAATGAGTAAAAAAATGAGTAAAAAAATGAGTAGAAAATATATATTCTGAGCTATAAATACTATTTTGTAAAAGGAGATAAATAAGTTAAATTTCGGTAAGTAAAATGGTTTTAAATTATTTCTTAAAGTTGTAATAATGCTATTAATAACCAAAACCATCTGTACAGGTGTACAAATATTTTACAAACATACAGATCAATAGTTCTAACTTTTTTAAAAAATGGTGTAGAGGCTGAAAATGGCTCATTCCTTAAATATTGAAATTTGCAGATTATTGTTCAAAATGTTCATGGAAACAAAGGAGTTAATCCACTGGTCTAGATATGACCAATAAGATTTTAGAAAGTTCTCAGGTATTGGGAAGGGGAATAATGGAGAGATAGTGGAATGTAGCAATGCAAAGAAATTTAGGTGGATGGGAAGAGAAGACTTGCTTCATGCATATTACATCTTTGATTCATTCTTCAGTGATCTAATTTTCTGACAAGGGAGAGTTCAAGGCATTCCAGTGATGAAGAATGAGTCAACCTCTTATTCAGGAATCTTTCAATAACTCTTCATTTTGACCAGAGACAGCAGTTTCATCAATGGCACAAACATAGTAGTAGTAGTAGTAGTAGTGAGAAGGAGGAGGAGGAAGAGGAGCAAATGTGGAGATTCCAATGAATGCATTTTTGAATGAATGTTTCATCAATGATGATTTTTTTTTTCCAGTCATAACATTTTATAGATCTTTACCAGATGAGCAATGATCCAGGCAGCAAAAAATACATAAAAATATGTGGGTGTGATAGATTTAATAAATGTGGGAAATTTGGTTCAGATTTTAAAATCAAAACCTTCCCAGGAGAATAATTAACCCAGTTTGGCTGTTTTAAATATTCAAACCTACAAATTCTGAGTAATATAAAACTAACTTTAAATGTTCACATTTAATAAAAGAATAATTTTTTTTTTACAAATACAAGTAATCAACATTTAAAGAATAACTGTATAAATAATTATTTCTAGATAAATTTTGCAAAGAAAAGGAAAAACAATTTTTCCAATACTCATTAGTCTTATTACTTGAAATGTTTTTAGCATTTACTAACAAATCTATGTTAAAAAAAAAAAAATTATCTAGAGATTAATATTCCTTTCTTACCCCAAATATTCTCTTCGAACCTTGTACTCCCTACAGATATTAAACAAAATATCTATAATTGCAAAAATTAAGTAAATGTTATTTTTCATGGGTACACATGCTTGAGTTGATGCCCCATTTCTCTTTTCTTTTAAACAGTGTATTACATCTACCAGCTTGCATATCGGAGAAACTTTAAGAATAAAGTGCTCTTCATGGGGTTTAAACCTGTATTTCGTACAAAGAGGACATTTTTCTTTAAGACTCTTCAATGCACAGGCTGGTAAACTGTTGAGAAAAAAAAGAAAAAAAATACTCAAATTTATATCCACTAAAATGATATTTAAAATACCGAGAAATGACAAAGTAATTTTAAAATTTGGGAAAATAAAAAAGTTCTTAATTTCTATTAATACAGCACCAGTGTTGAAAAAGAAAAAAAAATAGGATTTTTAATACATGAATAACAGGCATTCAGTAAATATCTTTTTGTTACCTTTTAACAGATTAAAGTGAAATAAAACCAATCTATTTAGTTTAATTTTATGTAGAAAAAATATGAGCGATGATTTTCTTAAATATTCATTAGAACTATGCTAAAGGGAAAGTCAAAAAATTTTGATTGACTAGCAAAGAATTTTTTAAAATCACATTAACTAAGTCATGAAAACCCAATTATGAGTATAACATATATATTTATTAAATAGAGTAACAGTAGTACAACCAAGATTATACCTACAATTGAAAATTTTTAATAGATTTAACAGCAATACATTTTTTAATAAGATTATCATATTCTTTAGTAGGTAATAAAGTATATTAGTTGACATTATGTGAAAACTTATAATTTACAGCTGTCAATTTCTGACCAAGTCTGCACAAAGCCATCTGATGGGGCAATTGCTAAAAAGAGTATCAGCTGTGAGTGGGAGGGATTAAAAGCAGGACAGATAACAGTGGCTTTAACTAAACAGGTATTTACACATCACAGCCAACATGACCTATTGACTCACAGTCCAGTGTTGTGATAATAATGGAAACAAGTTAAATAAATTGTTTGAAGGCAACACAAGTACAACACAGAGATATAGATATACAGACACACACACACAATTAAGTATATTAAAAAGAGTAAGGTTTCCACAGAAAGTATAAAATATTGCACACATGATTTGTTATGAAGCTGGTACAACTAAATCAGCACTATATTTTTCCACACACACACATCAAATTACAAAATTAAAAAGAATTTAAATGATAGATAAACATATGTATATAAACATAGACATTCCAAAAAAGATATATTAATTATATCTAGTAATTATAAGAAAAACTTAAATACCCTTACAGACTAACATCAATGTTAAGAGTTTATTTTTTCATCCAGAAATGTTAATTAGATTAATTTCTTAAAATGAAAAATAAATAAATTACTGCTTTGTAAACAATAAAAGCCTTTCTTTAATATGATTTTTTAAAAATGTATATATCAAGGCTGAAATGCTTAATAAAAATTCAAATTTTTAAAAAAAAAAAACACAGACACACACAGCTTTTCAGAAGTTTTTGTAATTTATAATCCTTATTTATCTTGGTGTCTGTTAATCCCTGACATAATAAAATTGAGAATTAATTTGGAAAGTGACAAGAAAATTATGGATAAAAAAAAAAAATACAAAAATATCTAAAGAAAAACTCCAAAAGAAATAGGTTATTTAAGTTAAAATTCAAGACAAGCATTACAGTTCCAAGATTAAAAAAATTATACTTTTATGGATGAAAGTTAAACAGATAAGAAAATGTAGACCATGAATGTCCCAATTAACAATGGTGCCTTTCTTTGTCTACTTTCCCCAAAGCTTTAACATTGAGTAGATAAACAATGTCACTCAAGATGACCTTGTGGCTAAAATAACCTCATCACATGAAATTTACAACCATTCTCAATTAAAACATCTCAGCATCCCTAAACAGGAATTCAGTTTGACACCTCTAGACATAATAGCTTAGCTTTCATTAACAAGTTTTCATTTGCCAATAAAGTTAGGAATAAATAACAATTAATTAAACCCACAAGCACAAATATTGAGTGATATTTAACTGCTTAATACAGAGTAGGGCTACAAAGTTTGTTTTTTTTAATTTTATATATATATATATATATATATATATATACACACACACACAAGACTTTTTGAATAAATAATGGCACTAAGGACAACAATAACTGCTAAATGAGGAAGAATTTACTTTTAACTGTGAACATGAATGATTATATTTCTCACACCTTTGTGGCTATAAATATCTGCTGTGTTGAGTGTAAAACAATCAAACTTTTAAAATGATAGAATCAGTAAAATGAGGAATGTGAAACTGTTTGTACCATCAACAAGAAGAGGAGAGGTTACTGGACCTGGAGAGGGGTCCTTATGATGAAAGTATCCAAAAAAGAAAGTCAGGGTAGCTCTGCATTCTGACCATTTTTTTTTTTTTTAATGTAAAAAAAAAAAAAAAAAAAAAAATGGGATACATTATAAAGCTCATTGAATTATTTTTGTTTCAGTTTATAATGAAAAAAAGAATTTTACACTGGATAGTGTGAAAGAAAGATGGTCTAATTTTGCAAATTGAATGCAAAAACCAATTTCTCGTTCAGATCCTTTAGCTTAGTATGTTATTAGGGTACTGCCAATGATTAATAACCAGTATGAGCTGTTTACCACAAGATATTTAAAATCTTTACATTTTTTTAAAGTGTTTATTACATTCTTTACACACAAACTCTTGTCCCCATCTTTGTTGATGTAAAATAACAACAAAGATGAGGAGACCAAAGCAGGTAAGATTCAACAACATTCTACAATACAGCATCAAACCTAAAAACCCACAAAAAGTCAAAATAGTTGAAATGTTGTCAAATAAGAATGGAAAAGAAAGAAAATCACAAACAATGACTAACTTCTTGTGAAACTAATAGCTGTATTTCAACTGGAATGCATTTTTTTCGTATTAAAACAAGTGGTTAAAACATCACAAGACATAAAAATTAAAATAAAATTATAATCATAAACAAAAACTTATTCACTAATCTATTTGAACTAGTATTATGATTGTTAGTCATGTTTTCTTCATAGTATTCTCAAGTTTTCAAGTGGCTCTTAGATTATCAGAGTTTCAAATAAATGATTGTATAAAATGGTAATTCACCCCACAAAAGACTAGGATCCAAAACTATGACACGTCCAAGTGAAAGAGAGAATATCCAATGGACAAGCAGAAGAATTTATATTCAGAAGAAACTATAAATAGATTCAATTTTACTAAATTTCTAAACATTCAAATTCTTTTTATTCTGTAAAAATAAATATTTAGTAAAATTTAAAATTTTGCTTTCATAAATCTAATTAGCTTATAGAGAATTTATTTCATAATATTTTCTACAGGAATTACAAATAACAGTTAAAGTGAAGCACTTAATTTAAAATTGTTTTGAAGTAAATGATTGTCATTGTTAACATTTACAAGAGGGCAAAGTATTTTGGGCTTTTTTTTTAGATGTATACTTATAAATTAATTTCATCTACCCATGATTTATCTTTTTCAAAGTCTTCTTTCAGTAAAAACACTAGATTCTGATTCTTGTTAATTCCAATGTTTTATTAGAGAGGAAATTTTTTAGAGAAAAACAGATGAACAACTTAAAAAATATTTATATAATGCCTGAAAATTCAGAAATGTTAACATTACCCCATTTCCAAATTAAGCATTTGTTGGGTTAATATTCCATTATTTACAGATACCTCTCTTGGAATATGAGTAATATTTTCAATACCAATGAAAAAAATATCCAAATCTTATTTGAAAAATTTGTCATGATTCTTGTACTTATAAGAAACAACATACTTCAAAATCAATTCCTGAATTCCTCAATGATACTCACCTTAAACTAAAACATGTTATGACAAAAATAAATCTTATCAGAGTAAAATACTTTCAAGAACTAAGTAATACACAATCATAAATAGAAAACATAAGATTGTAATTTGTATAATCTATCATATACTAAAGCAGAGTAATAAAACCAGGTGACACTTTTCTTTAATGCATTGTCATTGTCTTTCTTCTGATAAATGAAAGAACAGAAAAAAATGTCTAAAATGATCAGAAACTGCTATCTTAAAACAATATCTTATCTGTTGTCATTAATTCTATTCTTTATTATAGCTGAGGAATGAAATCAATACGTTAACTGCCAACCCACAAAACAGTATTGGGTCATCTGGGGCCATTATTTTTAAATTTTTCGAGAAATATTTTTAAAGAGAAAATGTTAGGCATCAATGACAATTATTTATAAGTCTATCATTCATCCCTGTATTGAATATTACTACATCCGGTGTTTCTATGTATTTAAAAGATTCTTGGTAAAATACAAAGAAACTGCTATGTTAATGGTTCTGACCTGGCACCTTAGCTTCAGTAACTTTCTCATTGCCATAATATAACTTCCCTGGGTATTTTTCTATAAATATTTTCATGGTAATTGTTCTAATGAGCTTTCCTCTTTGAAATTTTAGCATAGTACTAAACTGGCAACAAGATGTCATTTTGCAGTTGAAATGGCTGCATGTAATTGTAAGTTCTTTGCTAACAGTTTCTTCTTTTGCACTTCCCACTAAGCTTCAATGTTAAAAAATTTCAAAGTAATGTCAGTTGTTACTTTTTGTCTTACTAATGGTTAGATTTTCTCATACTTTCACACTCACTAACCTCTTGCATTTTAGTGGCTTATCGCTTTGTTTAGAGTAAAATGATTTAAAAGTTTTACTGGTCCTAATATTTTACTTTTTTTTTTTTTTTTAGAAAATGGCCATAAAAGCCTCGGCAGCCATGTCACTAACTAGTGGTGACAGCTACTTTGTGTGAATATCTTTCGGGATTTTTCAAGTGATATGATATACCTTATTTTCTAATAACTAGATGGTTCCTGGGAAACTAAGTATTATTATGTGTTATGTGATTTAGTTATTTTATAATTATCACGTCACCATATATTGGTGACAAAAATCAATCCTGCAAATATTACTAATATTCTAGTTGAATCAAGAAATCTTTTCATTGAGTTGTTTTATTTTTTTCTCCAGAATATTAAGAAACAGAAAAATTTTGTTAGAAACAAAGAAGAGTGATATCATCCTATATGGCAATGAATGCTGAACAATCTCCTCAAAGGTGAAGAAACATGAAGCAACAAAAATGTGGTTTTACAGAAGGATGCTGAGGATATCATGGATCAAACATTAAGCAAATTTTTAGAGAAAGGACACATACTGAACATCAAGAAAAGATAGTTGAAATTTCACATAATGAAGAAAAAGGGCTTGAAAGATTTGATACTCACGAGACAGACTAAAGGCAAAAGGGATAGAGAAAAGGAATGCATAACCTACTTTGAATAAGCAGATAGCAGAACAATGTTTAGGAAACATTAACTAAAAGACAATTTATTAAAAGCTATAAAAAAACAGGAAATTGCAGAGGGTCATCATTGCCTACATCCTGAAGACAAGATATTTATAAAGCATTCAAGTTAAACAATGTCATTTGCATTTTCCCAACAATTTACAGTAAGCTAAAGATATTGTTTTACATAAAAATATACATAAAGTGTGTCAGTTAGCAAAGCAACTTAAAGGGGAAATAACCATCACCCATATTGAACATCTATTGAACGGGTGAAGAGGCTGATCCCTTGTTTCCTGTTTAGGATGTGGTTTCCGGCTTTCTCTTTTCCAATCTTTTCACTCTTACATAGCCCTCTGCTCATCAGTGGCGTTACCGCCTTGCTCGGGGTGATACGATTAAAAAAAAAAAAAAAAAAAAAAAATTTGGTGGAGGAAGTGTCTGCCCCCGCTCCTCTTATTTGGTTATGTTTTCACTTTCTTCAATTAATTTATGGTAATAAGCCTTGTTAATTTGGTGCTTTAGATATAAACCTTTTTGGTTATCATTCTTCTGCTCTACTCTGGGTGATAAATCTGTTATTCAACTTTGCATCTCATTTACCCTAACTAACTGTGTGCTTGAAAGAAATTAGTGGGTAATTCTCAAAAAAAAAAAAAAAAAAAAAATCTGGAAATCTAGCATAAACTAAAATGCCATGTTACCCATGTATGATAACATGGCAGTCAACATGTTAAGGAATAAAACTATTGGCAAATGAAACAGAATTTATAAAATCTCAGCTCTTGCTCAAAGAGTTCAAATGAGAATCCCCCCACCACCAATATCTAAAAATCAAACTTGTTGAAAATATATACAGAATAGGAAAAGTACTACAAACCTGCATGAAGAAAGCAATTATACTGCCATCCAAAGCCAATGACAGATTAAAATTCAGTATAGCCATTGTCTGAGCACCATTACACAAAGCCAGCCAAAATAAATTAGTAAATGATAACCAAAGAATATAATATTAAATCACTATGAAGTGATGATCATAGTTACTAAGCAATAACTTACAATGTTAGTGCAATGATAGATTGTAATAAACCAAATTTATAGATATTTTATAGCCTATTAAATTTTGTTTAATACAGGCCAGAAGATAATATATTCAATTTGAAGCTGATTAAACAATTTAAAGAATGAGCAGTGAAATTTCTTTGTATTCTAAAACCAAATATTCATTTGAGAAGGAATAATTCAAACCAAAGATCAAAAAACTGACTGAATAATGTCTTTTTCAAGATCTGTACAGTGCCATTAGCAGGAAATAGATAAAAAAATAAAACTGGCAAAGACTGATCTTAATAGCAGGTAAGTAGCAAGGGTTCACTTTCATTTGAACACTAAGTCATTGTTTGCAATGGAAATTCCCACCCTTCAGCTATCATTTCCCTGCTGTCTCTTTTCAATTGCATAAGAACATAAAAGCATTAAACTACGTTTAAATAAAATAAAATTTCTTATATTTAAAATTTAGATGTTCTCGGAAGTTATATTTTTTTTAAAAAGATCACAATATTCTACATGTTATGTATCAGGTTGTAACTAACGCTCTGAGTATTAAAATTATTTTGAATTGCTATTTGTCAGTTATTGAATAACAAATATTCTTAATTTTTTTTCACATTCTATGAAAATTATTTGAGAAAAAAAAAAAACCTTTCAAATAGAGTGTTTTTATTCCAGTTAAAAGTACAAATTTGTCATGCTATTCACTATGAATTTTAGCAAAATCTATCAAAAACACATATGATTGCATAGTGTGTGAAGTAATCTGTGGGATCTGGTTTCCCCCCTCTGTTTAAAAAAAAAAAAAAAAGGGAGGGCAGGTGACATACCAAAAGCATCTGTTGATATTAACTTAACCATTACACTTAGGGGACACTGGACACGCCAATGTTAGCCATATTACTGGCTAATGCAAAATAAGAAGACCAAGAAAAGCACACACATTTTATATATATATATATATATATAAAAAGGTGTAGGAAAGTGGGCTCCACATGACCTGTCATCAGAGAATAGCAAATACTTTGATTATTGTACATCATTACATCTGCCAGCTTTTTGGACAGAATCATTACCAGTAATGAGAAGTGTAACTTATTAAAATGTTAAGTGAATGCATCAGTGGATTAGTTGTGGTGAAAGGTCTGTTCAGCAGCCATGAACATGACTGCATTTAACAAAGATTCTTCTGAGATTACAATGCGACATTCAGAGAATCTATTAAAATTTGTTAAACAACAATAAATCAATCACAGCCAAAGTTTACTGCCAACAGTTAAATCAGCTTTGGACAACAAAATAAAATAGATAAAAATGAATAAAAATGTTCATCTTTGGAAAACAGAAAAGAACATCCTTTACAATGTTAAGTCCATAATAAAATATCTTCTGGAAGAATTCGTCTAGAAAAGAATGCTTCATTTATATTCCACCCCATCTCAAACATGACTACTTCCAATTGCCATGTTGAGAAGATTGCAGTAATTTGTATGAATTCAGACTAACTTTACTTCATATTTGCAGATTTTAGAGAAACACTGAGGAAATATCCATAGCTTATAGAATACTAAAGACCATTTTAGTTATTTGACTGTATATCAACCTTTACAGATTTATTTATGCTGAATTCATTGTCAGCTATCAATGTTCTATATACAAATTCTATAGCACAATATTTATTGCCAAATGGATATACAGAATTTTTTTTTGAAATCTCAGCTGGAGTCTGACAGACACCTTGGTTCAATTTCTATTCGTCATTGCATGTGAATATGCAATGAGACTTGCATGAAAAAAATATTTGTTTATCTTAAGGAGCTAAAAAGGTAGTAAATACCATGAAATCACCGTCAGACACACAAAATTTGAAGATTTAGCTAGAGTAGACAATTCTTTTGAAAAAGTACAACCATTTTTCTCTAAAATTAGAATCTGCTGCAGTACAAGTTTGACTACATATTAATGAAATTAAAAAAAAAGAATCCATGTCTTAATCAAGTAGGGGATATAACTTTCAAAAGGTAACATTGCAAATCAAGTGAGTGATTTTTTCTTTTTTAAATGTGTGATCATGGTTGAATTCCTCACAAATAAATATAGATGTTAGGCATGGACAGCAATTTCAAAACCAAATATCATCAAAAAGTCAAAAATGAAATACATTAAAAGGTTCATTAGGTCAACAGTACAAATAGTACCCTTTTATGACTCAATCAGTCAGACATTTTTGGTGAAAAAAATTTTTTAAAAAAATGTTATGTCTACTTTTTTTTTTTTATTTAAATCAAGTCACCCCCAGCAAGATGATAATGACACTGAGGCACAAGGGGCAACTGGAAGTGAAAGGCAATAAGAAAACTTTAGGATTTGGAAACCTAATCCTAAACAGAAAACAAGAGATAAACCTCTACTCATGTTCAAAAGGCTGAGGGGGGAGTATGAACTGGATAATAGGTGAAGCTTATTTAGAGCTGCACTATATATCAGTTGGGGAAGAAAAAAAACATAGCCATTGAAGAACTATATAGGAACATAAAAAATTACAAATACTCTGAAGGACAAGTGAAATTTGGTGTATTGTGGGAGAAGTGAAGAAATTGTGCATCAGCTTAATCTATGTGATTTAAATTATGGAAAAAAGATCAAGAGTTAAATCAACTAAAATCTTTATTCATAACCTATATGAAACTGGGATCAGAAAAGACTAACTGGGTCAAGCTATAGATGACAGATGGCTGGAAAGAAGTGTTGAGGGTAGACAATCAGACAGACTAGAGAAAAGGTCCAAAGGATTTTTACATCAAAACATTTTTATGTGATATTAAAAATGTAAAGAAAAAAAGCTCATGGCTATTGAGAACAATAACTAAACAGATGAGTAAACATTTAAAAGCAAAAATTGATTGTAAGATAAGTTATAAGGATAAAATTGCAAGACTGATATGAAGTACATAATGCTTGTAGCTATTAGCTACAGACAACCATACCTCAAGTGAGCCACTTCAAGTATGCAAAGAAAAAAAAAATCATTTTGCTTGTATAAACTATAATAAGCAAAGGGCCTTTTAGAAAGTTATGTCTCTTCCTTGTCTAATTTCATATATCCCAACAATTTAAAAGTATTTGAAAAAGTTCTTGTAATCTGAAAAACTGATAAAGGCTAACACAGTAAATGACTATATTTATCCTGATGTATAAATTCCACTCATGACACCCAATAGTTTTAATCTGAAGCTAAGAATCAATGATGAAAATCAATGATTAAATGTAAAGAATTTGAAATTTGTATCACTCCTTATTAGTTTTGTATTTTTGTTAATATATTACTTTAATTTTTCTTTAAAATCAAAGGTTTAACAACATCAGCATATCTTAAAGTCAATATCTTGCAAGATGGCTGTTTATTTTTTTTTTTTCATTCTATATCCATTTACATATAGAATACTTGACAAAACTAATCAATAAAAGTAAAACATCAGACATTTGTTTTTGGAATATCATGAAAAATTAATTTGTAGTTTGTGAACTAGTGATTTTTCTGTTGAAAATATTCTTACAAATTGTCTGTTAATTTGGGACCAATTACAGGCTGCTATACTTAATGTGCAGATTCTATGCATCAACTTTGCACTTGACCCCT
The DNA here is from genome assembly GCA_037127315.1 of Ascarosepion bandense. Taxonomy (NCBI): domain Eukaryota; kingdom Metazoa; phylum Mollusca; class Cephalopoda; order Sepiida; family Sepiidae; genus Ascarosepion; species Ascarosepion bandense. The sequence goes on from JBBBDQ010000256.1 coordinate 13,211,927, forward strand.
TTACTTATCTATTTGTCATCTTGTCTATATAAAAAACAATAAACAAATAATATCCATATATGATGCATTAAGAACTGACCTCAATTTACCTTTCAACATCCATTACCCATTTACTTAAAGGAAAATATTAGCTACTCTCAATGCTTTTATTAATTATCTTATATCCATCATTAAATTGTGATAGTAATTAAAAACAAAGTTAGGCTCTCATATGCTTTCCAATGGCAGCAACAAATGTTTACAGAATGTGAAAGTTCAGATTTCATTATCATATTCTATGCTGAGAAAATTAAGTGAATTAGTTTTACTTTAAAATTTTTCTCTCAAATGAAACAGTTGTTCATTTAACATTTTTATGTAGAAATACGAGTGATAATTTATAACACATTTTTACTTACATTATGCTTTATATTAAAGTATCTAATAGAGAAGGTGAGTAAAATTTACAAAACCAGGTAGGTAAGTTTATATTCTTCCCATATCACATCTTAATTTTTAACCTGAAGTGTGTGTGTGGGGGGGGTATAAATAAACCACCATTTGCCAATATACCAATATACAATTAATGCATTAGATATGTCATTCTGACAAAAGTAAAAAAAAAAAAAAAATTAAAAAAAAAATTGATGCCTAATCAAACTGTGTGCATGAACTAGGTCAAAATTCCAAACCCACCACCTCAAATGTACTCGTGAATAACAACCATCTAAAAACAGTACCTAAATGATGCCACACACACATATATATATATTTTTTTTTTAATCTTATCACCCCAAGCAAGGCGGTAACACCACTGATGTGCAGGGGGCTACGTAAGAGTGGAAAACAGAAAGCCGAAAACCACATACTAAACAGGGAACAAGGGATGAGCCTCTTCACCTGTTCAATAGACGTGGGTGGAGTGTGAACCGGGCGACAATTTAGTCTATCTACTCCAATATATATATATTAAGTGTCATAAGTAATTTCCAATCTTGGGAACCAGTTGTAACTAAGAAAATATCAACCTAAATAAACATTCTTTAAATATATAAGTTACATCAGACAATGTACAATGCAAAAGGCTGTGAATTAACAAGGATAAAGCTCCACAAAGATGAGCTTCATAGAAAGGTAATGTTGTGCATGTAGTGGGATTGTCAGAGTATTATTCATTTAGAGTTCTTAAAAGGCAATGAAACAAATGCACATTTTTACATCCAAAAGCTGCAACATGTCCATAAAGATTTGACCAAAAAGCACTCCAAAGAATGTTCTCCATGACAAGAATAAACACAGAACAAAATAGCAAAAAAAAAAAAAAAAAAAAAAAAAAAAAAAAAAAACCATCAAAACCTGCAGAATTTTACTCATGAGACAGCTCCATGATACATTTTAAGTGGCAACCAGTCACTGTAAATAATAGTAAATATATAACTGAATAAAGTACACTTTATTCTTTTTAAGAATAAAGTTGAAAACCAAAATGAAAGTCATTCATGATTCAATGTAATAGATTATCACAGCTTTTTTGAAATTATAGAAATAATTACATCAAACTGAAAAGTTACATTAAAAATTATTTACAAATATTTTAAAAACAGTAACAAAAGACAAAAAAGTGATCTTTTAGAAGATTTGTATGGTTTTAAATTTCTACCTCACAAATATTAATGTTATTAAAATCATTTCTCTAGCACTGGGTTAAATAAATTTAATTTTTTTTTTTTGTATTTATTGCAGAACTGTGGAGCAGTGCAATTTTTTTATCAATGATTATGGATCTTAATTTGTGTCCTGCACCTTTCAGATTTGTAAACTGTACATAGGAAAGATAGAAAACCCAGTCTGTCCTATAATTTCACTCTACCCCTATATTATGTAGAGGAGGAGCTTCAGAATATATATATGTGCCTTTCCAAAAGATCAAAAGTGAAACAACCTCAACTTGAATTTGAACAGATTCTATTTTCTATATTTGTTAATTAACCTACCTGCACACACAAAAAAAATCATATATATATATTTCGTTTGATGAAATTGTATTTCTGACAGAAAATCAGTTCACACAAAGGTGACAAGACAGACAACTGACATCTTCATCTGCCGAAATATACTATTCCTCAGATGAGGTGATTCAAAATATATTGTTTAATAAATATTTCCTCTATAATTAAATACATTAAGCTTTTTTGTGGATCAGTTTTAATATTTTATAACTTTTTACATTATATTACCAGCATTCACTTGGATTATTTACCAAGGTAAGTTTTCTTACCACAGATTGTTTACCATCATTTATATATTCACACACACACACACACACACACACACACAGCAAGCTTTTAATTTTTAATGAATATCATAATACTATTTCTCAACCAGTGGGATTGAAAGAAAGAAATATTTGTATATAGTTTTTAGCATACATCAACAACACGCATAATGCTTAATATATACTGTGTGTGTGTGTATGTGTGTGTAAATATATATATATATATATATATAAACTGCAACGATAGCCCAATTTGAATGTTATTTTGATCCTAAATGCTCCACTTTTCTTTGTAGATTGCCACTTAGTGTAAACTGATGTCTTAAGCATGAACAGAGCTACTTGTACATTTCATTATGCTAATAGCCATCAGCAATTAGTAAAAGTTAAATACTTTTTGTAACTACAACTGACATTCCTTTTAATATTGTTAGCCAGCAGACAGAAGTTACAAGTTTAGCATTTGGGGAAATGTATTTAACTAGCTGCTGCTGCTGCTGCTATCTTTTCATTCACTAACAGTTGCAATAAATTGATTTCACAAGTCAAAACAAAACCAGCAAGATAAAAAAAAAATTAAAGTTCAGAAATGTTCCTACAAAAATCAGGAGCTTGCCTGAAGTTATTGTTTTTCTTTCCTTTCCATTCATCATCTAGTTTATTTATTCTCTTGTGAAAGAAACATCTTGTTTTGCCTCAATACAATAAACAAAAGGGTTTTAAAACATCAGTATACTTATTTCAGGCCAATACAAAACTAAAGACCTCAAGAAACTAAACCTGTTATTTGGATTCAATCTAATAAAACAACGACTGGAAATGCTTATCTATGCAATTAAATAAGTCCCAATATTTTTTTCCCCATTTCGCCCACAAGTAAGGCAATGATGCCACTAAAACGCAAGGGGTTACTGGCAGTGAAAGAGAATAGGACTTTAGAATGAACCAGAAACCCAATCCATAACAAGAAACGAGATAAACCTCTACTCCTGCTAAAAAAAAAAAAAAAAAAAAAAAAAAAGATCAGGGAGAAAGCATTTATTTTGATGTGAGAGAGGAAATTTTATGAACATACAAAACTCAAAACCACTATGTTTAGAAATTTTGCTCTTTAAATGATTTGTCTCTAATTAAGACACCTCCCATTTATTGCATATTGAGAAAAATTACTCCTCCAATTAAAACTAATCTCTTATTAGGCTCCTAAGAGAAAGATAACATTTTTACATTACAAAGAACTAAATATTTTTAAAATTATATACAATTGTAGTGTTAAATTTATTTTTATAGTTACAAACTTAAAAAGCTAATTTGTTATCTCAAAGTAAATCCAAATTTTACCAGCTTCATTCCTAAAACCAAAACTGTAGAACCTTTTCTATTTAAATATATACAATATATCAGTTCTAACTTTAACATAATATTTAATGACAAATTTATTATTTCTCAAAAACAGAAAAAACAGCCCCAGTAATCTGACCAAAATTTATAAAAATGGTCAGGTAATTTTGAAGCTTTTAGTCAAACATTTTACACAACAAATATATGCATCATTAGACACAAGAGAGATTTTTAAAAGCTTTGTCTTAAATTTCACAAAAACTGCAGGTATTTTTTTGGTCCTTTACTATTGGAAAATATATTTCAACTTTGGCAAGGTTTCAAAGTTTGATGAGCAAAGAGTGCAGTCAAATTTGGCAAAGAACCCAGGAAAATCTTAAAAGAAACAAGACAGAAACCTGAGAAATACAATGTGATATGTTTTAGCCAACATTTAAAATAGAGTGGAAGCAGAAGAAACAACAAAAATTAAAATTAGTTCAAACTGTATATAATAAAAAAAATTAAATCAATAACACATGCATATTGTGTGTGTGTGTGTGTGTTATTCCAAGGTATTGATTGATAGAGTCACTGGCAAAATTTTAGTCATCACTTCCAGCTCTACATTCATATTTTTAGAAAGGAAAGAAATTGAATGAGAAAACTTCAACTATTACTAATACATAGACAAAAATTCTAGATTAAAATAAAAAAAAATATTGACAAAATGTTTAATCATTTCGTTTTCTGACAAATAAAATTATTTTTAATCTGTTCATTTAATTTATTTAACCTTTTTTTATTCCCTACAAACAGGATACAATCAATACAGCCATTATTAAAAAGGTTAATTATCTAGAAGAGGCTAAAAACTAAATATTTTTTGTCTAAACATTAATTCAAAATACATGAACATAAATTCTATCAATACATGATTTGCATTCTCAAGTATGACTTTGGATGATCATGTATAGTTTAGAAAAAAAATAAAATAAATAAATAAATATTGAGAAAAATTCTTTTAAATCTGCAAAAAGCCTACTTTTATAAGCCTTTGAACAATGTGAGCTCCCAATTGGTTTTATCCATAAACAATAAATGGCATCAATGGGTCATGTCAATAGTTGTTCATGCGATTTCAAAACTGTGAAGGACTAAAAATGAAACTGACAAATGAAATTATAAAAAGAAAAATTTTAAAAAAAGGGGAGGGGGGTAAAATTGACTATGAGGAATGTGTGTCAATACACATTCCTCAGTCAACTTTACCACCCATCAATTATATTTTGGTTTTTTTCTAAATGACATCCTCCCATCTTCATTTGGAAAATTGCATACAACAGGATGAAAGTCAAGAAATGCTAAACTGTACAAATGCATTTGCTTCATTCTCTAAGCCTTTCTACTCATTCCCACATTGACTTAGTTTTCAATGAGCAAGAACCAAATTTAACCAATAAAATTTAGTCTACATTTGTATTTAAATACATCTTAAATATTCTAGTTACCTGCCAGATTTATCTCCCCTACAGGATAAAAAAAAAAAAAAAAATATGAATACCCAAAGCAGATAAACTTTAAAATCAGCTATAAATTTTATATTCTGGAGAATTTTAGAATTATAAACAAAATAATCATTACAAATAATCACTTAGAATTTGATCTTGATAAATTTTCATTAGATTTTAAATTTGCCAAAAAATTAATATTTTGCAATTGATGTTCAATGGCCAATCTGGTATGATTCTGAAACATATCTAAGTTACTTATATCTTAAAAATATCTTTTCACATGTTTCTCCCATCTATTTGTTAAATGAACAAACTGATCTTTAAAAAAAAAAAAAAAAAAAAAAAAAAAAAAAAAAAACTAAGGCAATTTATTTCACAAGAGGAAAAAAAAAATGAACTTATGCCCTTTTAGCATAACACCATTGAAGTCAAAACTGAACTGCAAGTAACACTTTTTGAATGTCGTATAAGAAATTCCCTGATGAACAAACTTAAGTGTTGCTTTTGTCATATTTATTCACATAAAATAACTACTTTAAAACTCTTGTGCTTATTACTTCAATTTTTATTACCTTAGAGAAATAATCTTCAAAATGATTTACTCAAAACTCCTTTCAATTTCTTTCACTTAACCATCCAATTAGAGAAAATCTTCAAATCTTCAAACACACACTTCTAGTTCAATAAATTTTAGCTACATTTTAGGCAACTTATGCCTAAATAAACATAAGCTAAAATATTGTAGAAATTAGAAATATGAAAAATTTGCTGAAGGCTTAATTCTTAAATGTTGAGTAAGAGCTAGTCTGATTCTGGAACCAATAATACTTTTAGTAACCCCTTCTCCACATGAACATTCCTCTTCCAAGATGTGCTGATTATCCATAATCATTTAATCTCAAATTAATCCATCCTATTTTTTTAATACCTTTTGATGAATTAATTAGATGTACATCTGACTGTGTCAGAGAAATGGCAGGAATTTTTTTTTTTATATGAGCAAGAAAAATAACTCCAGAGTTAAGCAAACCTATCTACCTAAAATGTGTGGTTTTGTATATAAGCTTATTGAAGAATTTTTTTTTTTATTAGGGTTAATTTTTTTAGGGTTTTTTTTTTTCTTTAATCTAGAAGATACATAAAGTCTGAAGAAAAATTTAGTTATATAAGTATAAAGAATTTTATTTGGTTTAAAATGTAAGTTTTAGCTTATTACTTCTATTAAATTCATAGAAAGAAATGATATAAAGGTGTTTTAAAAAGGCATTGTTTACAAGGAAATATTTAGATTTAATATTGAAACAAGTCTAATTTTGATGAAACACCAAATTATTAACTCATTTCCACAGAATTTTCAAAAATTAAAAACATGAAAATAAAATAAAATGCTTATGATAAAAAGCATGATGAGATACTAAATTTTGACAAATGTTAAGCAATATAGGACATGCTTGATATTTGAGAATTAAACCATAAATTAAAGACTACCTGAAAGTAATGTTACATGGTTGGTTGCCAAAATTTAACATTTTTATTTTTTCTTACACATGTATTGAGTGTTAACATGGGTGCTTCCAGAAAGAAATGAAAAGATACATCATGCTCATGACACTAGCTACCAACCACAGCAAATCAAAGAGAAAATGAAAAGAGATTGAAAATGGCCAAGCAAACAACAGGTGGATCTATGCAGATCCCCAAAAAGATTAATTTAAGGTTTATCACTGAATATCATCTAAGACAGTGCTGGAGTCATGAGCAATGAGAACCATGTCTTGCTACTAAACTTCACAGAATCAATTCCATCTCCTATATAGACATGTATAACATGATGAACAAGCTCAGGATGAAAGGGATGGCTATACATGTTCTTGCAAGACACTGCTTTTTCTTACATGACCCAGGAATAGTCAAAGTATCTCCACAGTCATCCCAAACAAATGGCTTCCTACTACGTTCAGAGTATTGTCAAGAAGGGCAATCAGCCAGCAGACCCACAATACCAAAGCCCTGTTGACAATCCCCTCTATTGTATATGATCATCAAGATGAGCAACATCTGATCCAGGTATGCAGTTGCTTCTGAGGGAAGTTGAAGGTTAAAAAAAAAAAAAAAAAACTATTCTGGTCCAATAAATTTTAGCTACATTTTAGGCAACTCATGTCCAAATAAACATAAGCAAAAATATTGTAGAAATATGTAAAAAAAAAAAGAATTTTTCAGAAGCTAAACATGTATGTTTTTTTTTCTTTTAAAACACTGACTTATCTATTGAATTAATTTTTCTTTATTATAATTTGTTCTCAATCACCCACCCACCTTTTTTCTTTATAAAATTCAAATATAATGCTCAAAAGTCACTCATAGCAGAGGATTACTATATGAAGTGTTATATGAATGTAAGTAGAGGTAAAAGGAAGTGAATATTACAAGGATAAAGAGGACAAGCAGGTAGCAATCAACCCTGGTCTTGAAAAAGTTAAGATTGTAGTGTTGAGGAAAGCATCTACAAAGTATCAGTTCTTGAAGGGGAGGGAAGAGGAGCTGCCTGAGTAAAGCACTCCTTATAAAAGGAATATGGAGAAAATGTGGGCAATTCAACTTCATGAAAGTAATAGAGCAAAGTCCTAGCTGTAAAGGTCTAAATTGGGGAAACTGATGTTATGGGAAGTTTTAGAGATTAACAAAATAGAATTAACAACCAACATATTTAATTTATTTGAACATTATTTTTAATCAATACTTGTATTTGAGTAAATATTCTGCTTTTAATTAAACAGTATATATATATATATATATATATATATATATATATATATATATATATATGTGTGTGTGTCAAAGAACACAGATTAAAACCCACTGTTCAAGCATTTACTTTTATAAAGAGTGCTTGATACAGAGTAGAACAAATAAATAAATCTGCTGGCCTGAATATTTATGAGAAATTTTGTTAGGAAAATATATGTCATTTGGCAGGATTCAAACCTGCAACCTTTAGAAGCCATCAATTGATCTGATGCATTTCAGAGCAGAGATGATTATTTTCAAGAAATCAGAAAATTGTAGGTTTATAAAGCTTGATTTAGATTTTAGACTGAAATCATTTGTGGTCTAAGACGCATCAAATCAATTAATAGCTTCCTCAATGTTGTTAGGAATGGCAGGTTCAAATCCTACTGAATGACATTTTCCTAACAAAATTTCTCAAATATTCAGGCTAGTAGAATTATATATATATATATATATAATTCTACTAGCCTGAATATAATGTATTATATACCGAATATAGATATTACATACTGTTTCATTAAAAATGAGTATCAATTAAAAATAATGTTCAAACAAATTAAATATGTCAATTGTTAATTCCATTAATTTCCAGAACTTTCCATAATTTTTATATATAAATATAACTGGTGCAATTAGTATATTACCACTACTTTTTTATTTTCAATTTTTCATAGTTTTCGATTTTGTTGACTGCACAGTGTAGTAGGGTCAGTTGAACACCATCTTTGAGAAAAAGAGCACCATGTCGCAATTCACTCCAACAGAAATTTGGAAATGGCATGCTGTACTGCTAAGAATTGATGCCAGAAACTCCAATGCAAACATTTCAGAGTACCAACTGTACTTTGTACCCCTCTTACCTGTTTGCACTTCTCCCCAAAATTTGGTTTCAATTGGTCAACGTATAGATATTTTAGAGGCTATGACAGATTGACTAACAGAAGTCACAGAATCAGTCAATCAATCATCACTGTTGAGGAACTGCATTCCTTTAAGTCTAGGATTCCCAAAGTGAGGAGTAACACACCCCGGTGAGCAGCAAGGAAAAGTCTTAAGGGGCAGTTAGAAGAACAGAATGGAAGCAGAGTGGTATTAGAACTATTTTTAAACAAATCCCTATTTTTTTTAACAAAATATAAGAAATTCTTAAGAAGCATACATGCTCTTACAAAGAAAATTAACTAAATTTATGCATGGGTTTTATTTATTTGCTGTCTAAAGTAGTCCCAACATTCACTTGTATCTTGCTGATACTATATGAACAGGACATACCACATGCCAGATCAGAGAGCTGACATTGCTCTAGGTTTGCAAGTGTAGTAATATAGTCATGGATGTTTATCTGATAACATGTTATCTGATATCTAAGATCAAAAAAAAAAAAAAAAAAAAAAAAAAAAAAAGCACACAAAGATATATTAAATAAAACAATGATGGGTACTTATTTAAGTATGGCTGTCTGCTAAGGTGGCTAACCAATCCCTGTTGCAGATGCCTACTCAGGTACATTTGTGTTTGTACAAAAATCTACAGACCCTACGCACGGTTTACATTGCAATTATGCTGAGCAAATCTTAGTTTCGAGAAGAGTGCATAATCTGGCGTAATCAATGGTTTGAGCAAAGCCAGCACACTCAAGCGCTCGGTCATGACAACTTGTAACTGCAAATATAGCCATCAATAAACAATTCTTAGAGTTAACTCATGATGCTGTTTGCAGACCCTTTCCTAGGGTGCTGCATGTCAAGATCGCCTTCCTCCCCATTCCAACCTGCATCAAGATTTCCAGGTCATGATTGAAAAGCATATGCTCTAACTATTGCAATGAATGTCATATATATATATATATATATATATGTAGAGAAAGACTTTAAATGAGAAACAAGAGCCTAGTTAATTTCACAAAGATATGAATCCATCTCCTCTTCTCCCCCATTATGGATAAATAGCAAAACAGGACAGGCCCTATAGCCTAGTTCAATGACCAATCTAAGAAGGACAACTGAAGGCAAGTCTTTGAGACACTGTGGCACACTCTGTACCAATTCTCTGCATTAAATTCTTCAAAAAAGTGTGGATGGTTCTTCAAAGCTTTACAACATGAAGCAAATCATATGTACTAATAGTCTGGCTGTTCAGTTCTAAGAATTAAGCTACTGGACTCTCATACGTCAAAAACAATAAGGAAGTTCAGAGCGCTTGTGTGTGTTAATGAAATAGAACTCTAATCCTTTGCCAGTTAAGTGCAGTCTAAATAGAAATGATGCAGTAACCAATTAAGGCAAGGCAGAGAAAAAACACCACACATAACCTCAAAGATGTCTGAATAAGTAGAGCATTGGGTAAGAGATTACACAAAGCCTTGGCACAGTCTTCAATGAATTTAGGGTTATCAAATATGTTAGTATCACTTCCTCACACAGTATCACTTTTGAAGATTATAGAGCTAAGATATTACTATACAAACATCTTAACTAGTCTTATTACATACAAAAAAAAAATTAACTTGTCTTTTGGTTATTTTTCATGATGTTGTAAGTTAGACCTATGACTTTAAAGCAGTGGAAATTAGCCAGTATTAAATTCAAATGTAATTAAAGTTTCTTTCAAGTTATAGACTAACTAAATATCACTAGCAAATGTATTCTATAGAAAAAAAAATTATCCATTTTTAAACATTTACCACTTTTTTCCTCCTGCAAAAATACATTTTTTTTTTTTTTTTATTTATTATTCAGTTTGCCTGTCTGTATAAACATTTTTTTCTCCCAAGTTGATTTTAAAACAATTCTATTTGGTATGCCATAAAATTTCTGACTAATCATTTAAGATTTAGAAACTATTACAGGTTTTCCTATTTTCTTTTTTACTGCAAGATAATTACCAAGTAAAATAATTTAAAACAGGTGATTAAGACAAAATCAGTGGTAAAGATTTAACCATGAACTATATGCACTGTTCTATATTTTATAGAATTACACATTTATATAATCTGTCCAATCCACTTGTTTCATCGTGATTGTACCCTAATGGTTGGTGCAGAACAAATGGAAAAAAAAAATGCATTTTTCTCTTTCCATTCTTTATAAGTGCTACAGTACTTAAAGTAGGATGAATTTCATGAATCTGGACAATTTCAATTTCACTCTGATCGGCAACAGAGGCAAATATGAGATAAGTCCATCAAATCAGTGTAAAAAGCATAAAAGTTTAAAATATAAACATTGTTGAGTGTGTAAAAATGTGGTTTATATGAGGCAAGGAAAGAAAAAGTGATACACTTACTGCAAAGAGGAATTTTCAAAGACAACTCCAAGATCTTTGACTTAAAAAAAAATCTTATTGGCCAATGAGAACTAGAGATTGGTATTCTTTCCAACACTAATTGTTTTTATATTTAATAAGCAATTTATTTCAACAACATGACTCAAGTTGACTTTTCTACAAATCTAATATCAAACTTTTGAAACAACAGAGCTTTCCATTTTGTTTAACAAAGTAAATTTTCATTAATATGTTCAACAAGACAATATTTTTTAATACATGGTTAAGAATTAACACAGTTTAATTATGTATAGAAACTTTTTCAAAATGACTTAACTTGAATTTCTTACAGTATTTTTATGAGGCAAAACTAAAAAGTATTTTAAATTGATTTAATATGATTAATTATAGGATATAATTTTTAGGTGAGGCAGAGCAGGATTTGGGTGGGGTAACAGGAAAAAGTGTGCTAAGAGCCACCAGGAATAGGGAGATGTGAAAGGCTAGGATCACCTACATCCTGAAGGGACATTGCACAAAGATCACAAAAAGCATTTCCAACAAATTCAATTTCATTAATTTTTAGCTATTCCCCACCCTCTTACCTGGTAACCCAACCTTAACATTCTTTCAGCTTTGACACTTATAAGCCTATACAGTTTACAGATATTAGTGCATCAACTGAATTAAATCAAAAAGTTTTAAATCCATAAAATTATAGTTAGAAAATTTTTGTACAAGTAAACAAAGCATTTAAACCAATAACAAATTCTTGTGTATGTTAAGTTCCAAACAAAAGCTCATTGTTACCAGGTTCATAATTGATGTTCGTCAACTATCCAAATCCATAAACAATTACATTGGTTACACCACCACAAAATTAACGAGAAGATTGACATTGCACCTTTCTAACAGTTCAATCCAATCTCATTTAAACACATCAAGATCTTCCTGAACCTATCCGACATTCTTGCTGATAATACATAATAACATGATCCACATGTAAAAGATTAAAAATAATGAAAGCATTACTAATAAAGAGAAATTCTACACTTAACATCAATTATGAACATGGTAACAATGTGCTTACCGTGTTCAAAACTTAACATACACAAGACTTTATATGCATAAACTTTGCATGTTTATTTACAAGTAAAACAAAATTAATTCTTAATAATGGCTAAAAGTATAGCCGAAAACACTCGGTAGTATAAAAACTTTGGACAATTCTTGTATAATTTGAGTTCTGAAAAGAAAGAAATTATATGAATGCATGAAAATTTATAAAAAGAACTTTAATACCTTGTCAGTCATTTTTGATGAAACATATATACAATATATATGTGTGTGTGTGTGTGTGTGTGTATTTAGGCAGCAATCTCTCATTCATACAAGTTTCGTTAAAAATGACTGACAAGGTACCGTGGTTAAATTTTTATGTAATTTTTCCTGTTTTTTTTTTCAGCACATAAATTACACAAAAATTATCCAAAAGTTTTATTTATGCATGTGTGTTCAGCTATACTTTTAGCTATTTTCATCGATGAATTTTACTTTTAAATCAATATATGGATTGTTTTATGTATGTATCTAGAGTTATAGGAATGTTTTATTCCCCCAACATTGTTGGCACATTTTGGCTGTATTCATAGTTGATATTGAGAACTTGTTTTCTTTTTTTATTGATAATGCTTCCATTATTTTTAGCCTTTAAAAAAAATGTGAAGGATACTATTATATACTATATTATACTATATTCTCATATGTGTGTGTGTGTGTGTGTATATATATATATATATATATATATATATATAAGTAAAGTATATCTAGTGAGCCAGACAGATCTACCTAGGTTTCACCTAAACGGATCGTCAGGGAAAGCCAGCTTTCCCTAACGATCCGTCTAGGTGAAACTTAGGTAGGTCTGTCTGGCTCACTAGGTATACTTTACTTATTTCGCTCTAAGTACTGAGTGCTTTTTTGTGAGTTGATAACTCATGTCGGGGTTTTTTCTTTGGGCTACATGCTGACTTGGTCCAAACTCTTTTGACTGATGTTCATGTACTTAGCTCTTTCTTTTTTTAAAACCATTTTTTCCCTTCTTTGTAGATTCATGGAAGGTTTTTCGACAAGTTTAGTTATCGATTATATATATATATATATAGTCCATAATTCTTATTGTCCTGAGCACTTTTTTCAGCTACTTCCATAGCCATTATCAAGAGTTTTTATCCTTGACGTAATTATTTTCTCATGTGTTCAACATTACACAGGAGCTCAGCTCTGTGCGTTTTGAGAAGGAATGTTCATTTCTAATAGTTAAGTGTCCTGCATGGCTGGAATCAGCTTAAGCATTATTTTTATATTTTAGAATAACCTTCAAAAATACTATCTCCACTACTAAACAATGTAAAGTTAATGGCAGGGGAAATATATTTGATACAGGAAGATGTCTACAATGTGATTTAAAAAGAATTTTGTGTTAAATCAACCAAAATTTTCATTAAGGGTTCTTGTAAATTAAAGGCTAATAAATATTTTTTTTTAATAGCCCTTTAATCAGACAAGTGGCATGTATTGCACTTCTAGTAGTTTATTCATTATAGGTAATTGATTTGTGACAAGAAACAGTTATATTCATCAACTTCTAGAAACTTGAAAACAGAAAGCATTACAATGCTGAAAAAATCAAAATTAAATCTTCCTTCTCAGGCATATTCAATGAAATATACACATACATTATATAAAACACCTTCGTAAAAAGCTTTTCCATTCAGTACAAATCTCTGAGATAACAACTAAGTAACTGCTCATCAGTCAATAAAAATGACTTTTACAAGTAAAAGAAAAAAAAAAAAAAAGTTACTGGTGCATTCCAGGAAAATTAATTCTTTTTTTTAAAAATGAATATCAAAATACACCATATTTTCAATCAGAAAAAAATATATTAAAATTCAATCCCCCCTCCACCTTTCCTTCTGTTAAGGAGAGCTTTGGGCCAGATCAGTGGTGATGACAATATTTTGGGTCTTTTTGGTTACAAAAGCATCAAGTTCAAAAATATTTTTTATTTCTTTCCTAAGAATAAAAAATTCAAGTAGGAAAGTAGTTACAATAAAAATATTTTTATTTTTCTAGAAAAAAATATCTATTTGAATAGACATTTATGACATATTCCCATATAATAAATAATTTTTCCTCATGAAAAATTATATAATATAACCTTCTGGCCTGAATACTTTACTAAAAATTACAGTCACACATTTTCTTTACAATTAAAAATTTTTACATTGAATAAGAACTGAATTTCTGAACTTTCTCTGCACTACTAAAGAAATGGAATTACAAATCTGAGAGAAATACACCCCTTTTCCAAACATTTTTCTACTTCAGAAAATAAAATAAAAAAAAATTTAAATGAACTATAATTTTCAAATTTTCTCCATACTTGAGAATCAGATAAATAGGTGGGGCAAAGACAAACACATTGATACCATCAAGATATGTGTAAGAGGAAAGTTCATTGTTTTGAGATGTATATGCAATGAAAGATTATATATATATATATATATATATATATTCACAATGGTAAACCACAAGAAATTTGCAACGAACAACTACATTAAATTTGTCTTAGCAATCAACCCACTAATATATATATATATATATATATATATATATATATATATATAATAATCTACATACAAGCCTGTTTTGCTGTATCACAGCTCATCATTGTTGCTAGACACATCCACCTGCTTCTGGCCAGGATCAACAATTTGGTATCTGCCGGAGTTGTTACCCCCTAAGCCATAGGCACATGGAATCAAAGAAGGAAAATTTTAACGTGTTGTATATAAGCAGTGTATACACACGCCAGTCACTGAAAGAACTCAATTCATTATTGAAGAGTAATGCATATATATATATATATATATCACAGAAGTAGAAACTGTTTTAAGAAAAAAAAAAAAAAAAAAAAAAATTCATATGGATTTTTTATTAGTGGCACCATCTACATGTTAGGCCCCAGACTTATTGAGTGTGATAGATATATATATCTCACACACTCAAGTCCCGGGTCTAACATGTAGATGGTGCCACTAATAAAAAATTCATATGATTTTTATGAAATACTAACCTTCAAATGGCACATGACAAAATTTGAGCCCAATCGGATTATTAGTTTACAAATTACAGTTATTTAAGTGAACCTACTGTTGCAAATTTTCAAAACAACGGAAAAATCTGAATTTTGTTTGTTGATGAAGCACTGCTTTCTGATAGGAAAAAATACTGTTCAAGCAAAGCAATGGCTTGATAAGTGCTATTTGGACTCTGCTCCACTGGAAACAACGGTTAAGAGGTGGTATGCTAACTTGTACAGACATAAACGATGCTGAATGTTTAGGTCACCCAAAATCGGCAGTCATCCTGGAAAACATTAAAAAAAAAATTCACAAACTCATTTTGGCTGGTAGTAAATTGAAGTTACATGAAATAGCAGAGGAGCTGAACATATCAGAAGGCGGTGGATTCATGATTTTGCATGAACATTTGTCAATGCAAAAGCTGTGTTTGAAGTGGTTACCGCGTAACGATTCAGAGTGTTGTTTGCGACTGTTTCAACACAAGGAGTTTCTGTGTAAATATGTGACAATGGCTGAAACATGGATCCACCACTTCACTCCATAGTCAAATCGGCAGTCAGCTGTGTTGACAGCTGCAGGTGAAAGTCATCCAAAGCAACAAAAGACGCAAACATCAGCAGGCAAGGGTTTGACCTCTGTATTTTGGAATGCACAAAGTATTTTGTTATTTGATTACCTTGAGAAAAGAACCACCAACAGCAAATATTATATAGCAATATTTGCGTGTTTGAAGGAAGAAATCACAAAAAAAAAAAAAAAAAAAAAGGCTGCAAATTAAGAAAAAGTGATCTTTTGCCAAGACAACGCACCATGTCACAAGTCGATCACAACAATGCCAAAACTAGAATTGCACTTTGAATTGCTTCTGCATCCATCCTATTCTCCAGACCTGGTCCCCAGAGACTACTGGCTTTTTGCAGATTTCAAAAGAATACTCCAGAGAAAGAGGTTTGGCTCCAATGAAGAAGTGACATTGGAAACTGAGACGTATTTTGAGACCAAAGACAAATCGTTTTACAGAAAAGGCATCGAATTGTTAGAAAAGCATTGTAATTAGTGTCTCACACTAGAAGGAGACTATGTTGATGAATAAAGTCAAATTTTGCCTAAAAGTTGTTTTATTAGTCAGGCACAGGATTTATTGAGTGATGTGTGTGTATATATATAGAGAGAGAGAGAGAGTCATCGGCAGACAGATCTGTTTCATGATATCACAGTTCATCATTTCACCCCAAGCAAGGCAGAACTGCCACTGGTGCACGGGGGGGGGGGGGGGTTTACAGAAGAGGTGAGTGATGAGAAAGAGAAACAAGTTACAGGGGAGTCAGGGAATGAGTAAGAAAAGGATGAGAATACAGGTGTGAAGTGGACTGCATGAGAGTGGAGTGCAAAGGAAGAAGAACATGATACAAGGGTTGTCAGGCAAAGGATGTAAGTCAAGAAGATAAGAGATGGCAATTGACTTTGCATTTAAATTTTTGGAGATTGTAGCTTTCAGGGAAGCAAGTATACGGAAGGGAATTTCACAAAAAGTGCAAGCAAAGAAGTTACTAGAGTAGACGTCGCGGTTACATTTGATTGGTTTCACTGTAAAAGGGTGGGATCTAGTCGCTAGTCTAGTAGATTGAGTAAATTCATGCAGTGGGGGCACCAGATAGCTAATTTGTAGAAAAGGCAGAGGGAAGCCACATTATGCCAGTGAGAAAGTGGTTGTAGTTGAGCTACCAGGTCAGGATCAATTACATTACAGATTCTTTGTTGGATTTTGTCAAGAAGCCTGAAATGAATAGCAAAGGCACCCGACCAGATGTGACAGCAGTATTCAATGCACGGACAGATGATAGATTTAAGATGGATTTAGACCAGAAAAACTTCCTAGCCCTATAAAGGGGACCAACCTGCCAAGAAGCAGATTTAGCTATGGATTCAATGTAGTCAGTCCACGTAAGGTTGGCTAATAGATTTAGGCCTAAGAGGTGCAGTGTTTTGCTTTCAGGGAGACTAGTCTGAACCATTCTGATTGGGGGTAGAAGAAGTTGATTATGGTGGTTAAATGATAGCAACTTTATTTTAGAAGCATTAAAATTCACGAGCCATTTCTTACCCCAGTCCACCACAGATTGGAGGTCCTTTTCAAGATCAGCAATGAAGTTTCCTTTGACAGCCTTGGCAGATTTATTATCAAGGTGGGAGTAAATCATAAATGCCTACTTGGGATCTGATTAGATAAAGGAGATCATTGATGAAGATCAGAAAAGGTGTAATACCTAGAATTCAATACTATGTTCATTACACGATTTTAAGGGAAAGACTGGATTAGGTCAAACAATCATCCAGTTATACCATAGCCACGCACCTTGTATAGAAGGCCATCATGCCAGACTGTCAAGAGCTTTGGAGATATCTAGTACAATAGCTTGAGCTTCACTGTTCTTATTGAGAGCCCGGTATATATACTGTGAGGGTTGTTAACAGTAGAACTGGTGAAGTGGAAACCATACTGTTTGTCAGAGAATAGGCCATGGGCTATGAGATGTTGAACCATTTCAGCATTAATGATAGCCTCACGTACTTTTCCAAAAATCAGCAGGAGGCTGATAGGACGAGAATTAGAGGGGTCTGAAGGTTCTTCAGTGTTCTTAAGTACAGAAACCAGCGAGGAGGATTTCCAGCAGGCAGGGAAGCAAGAAGCCAAGACAGTAGTTATAGAGCTGAGAGAGGAGAGTTTGGAGGCAAATTTCTTCAGGACAATGATTGGGATTTTATCACCTCCACTAGCCTTATGGGAGGTCAAGCTTTGAAATTATGTTAGAGACTAGTGAGGGAGTAATGAGAACATCACTGAGCATCAGTTCTAGGTGGGAAGTTGGGTGTTGATGCCCCAGATGAATTAAATTTCGAGTTGGAGAATCTGTAAGCAAAGCATTCAGCCTTGTTCGCTAAAGATGTGAGGATCTCAAATTCATTGATTAAAGAGGAGATTGAGGGCTTGTGTACACACACACAAAGTAATTGGTGAACAAGCCAGAAGGTTCATATATGTGTGTGTGCTCGTTTGTTGGTTATTTTCACCCTGGTTTGTTAAATTCATTGGACAGAAAAAAAAATTTTTTTTTAACACTAGCCCACAAAATTTGTTTTTGTCTTTTTTCAAAATTGTTTTTAGCGATTTTGATTCAATTTTACATGTGTGTAATTCTACTTTTTAGTGATAATAAACATGATACAGGTCATCAAGTTCCATTTGTATTTTTTTATCCAATTGGAATCCACAATTACTATTTTTTGCAATGGCTCACAAATGTTTTTCTTTAAAAATTTAGAGCATGTGTAAGTGAGCTTTTCATGTTGGAAATAACAGGAAATTGTGTTTCCCAACACTTACACCAATGTAGTGGAGGTAAATTCAGAATAATGAATATCTACCTAAATGCAGACTATGACATGCATTAGAAAAAAAGAAATATCTATAAAAAACAAGAAAAAATTCCCTTAAGAAAACAACATGAAAAAAAAAAAAAAAAACTAACACGCTCACACACTAAATTCCAACACTCTCAATTAAAAAATAAAAATTTTGCGAGCCTTCATGAAAAATAGTAATTCTGAGTGGACAAAAAAAAAAAAAAAAAAAAAAAACAACAACAAATGGCACTTGATGACCCGTACCATATTTATTATCACTAAAAAGTAGAATTGCACACATGCAAAACTGGATCAAAAATCACTGAAAACAATTTGAAAGAAAAAAGGCAGAAAGCAAATTTCATGAGTCAGTGTAAAAACATTTTTTGGCCAATGAAAAGTGAGCAATTCTCAAAACTGAGAAAAATTTAACAAGCCAGGGTGAAAATAGCCAGCAAACAAACATGCACTTATATGAACTTTCTGACCTTTTCACTGACCACTTACCTATATAATCTTAGTGTTTTCAGCTGTCAGAAAGACAAACGAATCTCGATATGTGAAGTCACAAATTTATTTACCTGAAGAGAGTCAACTTTAAGCTCAAAACATGTGTAGCGACACAAATACTATTCTGGACATCTAATGTACTATACAAAAGATAAGTAATATTATTAATAATGATAATAATAAATGTACATTTTAAACAAAACGTTCACAGCTTCTCACACTTTTTTCACCTATACCAATTTCTCATTGGAACAACCCCTATTTCTGTTTTCACAAACAGTTTAGATAGTTACTTTTAATGTAATCGACAAATTTGAATTATCTCAATGGAGTAGTTTTCAGAGAGTAAAAGATTCATGTTAGGCAATGGTTTAGGTGTTATATTAAAAAAAAAAAACACACACACACACACACACAATCTAAAAGAAAAAAAAATTAGATCTCTTATTTAACACTGAAAACAATTCAAAAAGAAAATACTCAATCACCCTCATCTCAGATGATTCTTAGCCCCTTACACTGAGGAACTTCCTCTTATCAAAATGGCTGTGATGGATTAAAGTTCACAGAATTTATTTGTTTATAATGTCAATAAACAAAGTTTCATGTTTGTTGGCTTCAACAGCAGCTAATGATAGGCAAGGCAACAAACACCATGACACTAAAATAAATTACAATATACAAGTTTTACTTTTTTCTGAAATTGAATAACCTTTCATTATCCACCATGTTATGGCTGCTGTTAGGTTTAATTCTATTATTATTATTATTATTATTGCTTTTCTTATTACAGTTCTTTGTAAAACTTGCCACTCAAATCTTCAATGGGTAACACCTTAAATGACTTTTCTATCAGTTAGTATCAGAGGCAACACAAAATCCTGTCAACACTACCTTTCTGGCTGTTTGCCACTAAAAAAAATAAAAAATCAAAAAAGACTTGTTTACAGTGTTGAAAATAAAAAATTTAAAACAAATTTTTTTGTTGCTATTATTATTTGAGCAATTATTACATTATGAACGGGGAAACAACTGACGGCTTGTAACATTTCAAGTATTTTAAAATTTAGTCGGCTTATATTTTAGGATTCTCATAGTAAAAGGTTTATAGATATATTATTCAGCAGTTTTATATCTACAACTAAAAAATGATTAGATCAAATCAAGTCTACACAAGAGTAATTTTGAAGCAAGAAGAATTTTGTTTTATCCAGGATAATGAAAAAAATACTCCATTACTTCTTTGGAAAATTCTTATTTTGATAAGAACAATATCCTTCATGTGTCACAAAATGTCACTCAGATTAATTACAGTGTAACTAATCTTCCATATTTTAAAAATTCAAATAAATAACAGTGAATTTTGATTGCTTAGATGAGGGTGGCCATTCTTACAGACAAGGGGGTCAGTGAAAGCTAGAATCTTACTAGAGACATTTGTTACATTAAAGCAATAATATCACTTATCAAAACCTAAGACAGTTCTAAAGTACTAGATAGTACTGTTGCATTAATGTCTAAGTCATAACAAAAACAAAAAAAAAATAAATAAAAAAACCATCAGATAAAGCCAGAGAGAAAGATATTACGAATTCAGGAAATGACTATTTTAAATTTAAAAGTCACAAAAGTGAAATATAAGGATAGGACCTATTATGATATATTTTGCTGAAAGGTACCTCTTGTCAATTGAGTATCACAATAAAAATTGAAATACCATAACTTCAAACAAAACAATAATATATCTAATTCAACTTAAGGAAAAATGATAAATAAACACAGGTCAATCTAATCCCTGTACCAACAAACTGAAGCCGAGATTTTAAAAACCAACCCTGAATGCTTTTATGGTTACATTTATGTTAAGTTGACTTGCATTTTTATATTCAGTCCTAGATTATTTTCATATCAATTTGGTTAACCTTTTCTGAATATGTTCCTTTCAAAAGAAATTTAAAAAATAAATAAAAAAGTTAAAATACCACCCACAGACAAGACTGATCCTAAAATAAGTTTGACACAGCTGGACAAATATTCTCAAGACACTCTAAAAAATATATTCTCCCTTCCACTTCACAGATGAATAACAAAAGGGGAGTAAAAAAAAAAAAAAAAAAAAAAGTAATACAATATTTTAGAAATTTGTTTCAGACATAAAGGCAAAGAGCATTTTAACCAGTTAAATTACCAATAGCACTATTTTACACATTCAACAGCTACTTTCCTTTTTAAAATGGAGTTTGTGTCATACACAGGTAGTAAATTCTGATTATCTTAAAATTTTTAGCACAAATATCTTTTTCTTACCCATATGCTTGGATGAAAGACAAAAATATGCAACAGTGGAAATTCAAATAACTTAAATAGTCACTAAACTGCATTTGCCAGGATAATACCAAATAAAATTTACTTCTCAGGAAAACACGCAATAATAAACTCTTGCCCTTATTTATGGCAAATCAACAAGATTATATTAGTAAATATAAACAAACTGATATATACATTTCCAATCACATGGATAAATATTGGGAGAATCTAGTAAGGAAATGTCAGTTCAAAAATATTTCAATATAATGAAAATATTTATGCAACAATTTTATTTAGGTAAATAATAGAGAAACTTCAGTAGAAATATAAAATTTTTACTGAAGTTTTAGACACTTCTGAAAAACACACACACACACAGTGTGAGCATGGGAATCAACACTGCTTTGTTAGTGTCAGTTCTCTACCTCATGTCAATGTGGCCTTCAGATCAATATCAGAGTGAACTAAGAAATTTATCACCAAAGTGTTGATTCCTATGTCTACATCTGTAAGCTCTGATTAGACACACTTCCAATTACATTGTTTGCTAAAGATTAAAATTGGCTTCTAGCAAATGAAAACTGTAGCTCTTAGCAAGTATCATCCTTCTTAGAAACATCATGGACTTGTATTCAGCAAGTTAATTGCCATACGTGATACATGCTACTTTCAAGACATGACTGATGAGACAAGATTTTCCTGCAGTAAGTTGTTATTACTTTCTGCAGTAGACCAGTTGCTAACCAGGGCTATAGAACCCAAACGACGGATTAATGCCTTTTCCAAGGGTATTTGCACGTAAGTGAATGCAAAAAATTCAACTGGAATTTGAACTTGGCTCTCCAATTTCTCATTTCGAGCTGATATCCAATGCACCACAACTCACATCTACAGAATCAAAAAGAAAGAATTGTACTAAATAACAGCAACCACTATCACTTAAGGATTTTCAACACCAAGTAAAATAAACAGCACAACTCAAAAGATAACATGACATGATCAAGATGCTTAGGTGTAGAGGCTCATCCCTTGTTTCCTGTTTAGGATGTGGTTTCTGGCTTTCTCTTTTCCAATCTTTTCACTCTTACGTAGCCCCCTGCACATGTGGCGTTACCGCCTTGCTGGGGGGGGGGGGGTGATATGATTAAAAAAAAAAAATTACACACTACTTAAGAGAGAGAGAGACAGACAGACAGAGAAGCCCTACCCAACAATAGTGAAAAAAAAAAGCAATAACAGGGGACTTAAATCTATTTTCCTGAAAATTTCTTTTATATTTTATAAATAACATTCAAAGTAACATTAGCTGCTCATTCAATTAATGCCAAATATTTCCTTATAATGATACAGCTATTAACAAACAGATTAAAGAATATAATCAACCCAGAGTGTTGTGTAATATGAAACCGACAACATGGAGGATAATAATAATGAAGAAAATGGTGAAAAAAAAATTCTTTTTTAATCTAAAATCAGAACTTGGCTACAGATAGAAACAACCACTTCCGATAAAACATCTTTGACTGGTACCAATTATCATTGGTTAATATGGAGACTAACTCCTTTCCTGGTCAGGTTTCTGACAGACTAGTCAGTACTGGAAATGGAACCAGGCTTCAAAAATTAATTCTCAAAATAAAAATGGTGTACTTTTATGAATATTCTTATGAAGATAAATTTTGAAAGGTTTTGTGGCTTCAATTAAGAGTTTTAACAGAAACATTGTCAAATAGTTTCAATCAATGAAGAGATAAAATACAAATTATAGATAGTAACAAGATTGCATCTATTTTTGAATGCAAGCCAAAGACCTTGGGTCAGTCTATAAGAAATAATTAATAGATCAATGATCTGAAAGTACATTAACACACATTGATAAAATATTCATAGAACAATGCAAATCTGTACCACAGAATCAAATAATTTATCGAGAGCTTATAAAACCCATTTAAGGAAAATGAAATTAAAAGCAGTAGAGAATAATGAATTCCATGATAAAAAGACAGGAGAAAAAATATCCCAGTTCACAGAAAGTTAAGATATACTGGAGTATGAAAAAAACTTTTTTCATATATAGTAGCTGTCAGTCTCATGCCTCAAGTAATCTTTAGACCATGACAGATTTAAAGCTTAGTCATCTTGCAATGTCCATATTGTATATATTGAGCATTCTGCCAGCATAAATATAGCAAATTTTAAACTAATTCTGAAGATTGCATTGAGGTGTAAAAACAGTTACTATGCAATGTTAATCTTTATGCACATACACGTCTAGCCTAATGATGAAAAGTATTTTTTGTGAAGTATTTCCATTGCAAATTAAGCACTGATCAAATTTCAGTTAACATTGTGATTCTGACTTATAAATCCCTTCACATTATAATTAGTTATTAAAATATACCTACTCATGTTTAATGAACTGAAGTAAAAATTATAGAGTATTTTTACTTTAATAGGTAAAAAGTATGTATACTCTGACAAACAAGCATCAAGAACAATAAGAGAGTGTATGTGATATGGACTTGTGCTAGACTCCACTAAGTTTAGTAAATATCTAAAACTATGGATATTGGTAAAGCGATCTTTATGTAACAAGAAAGGGATATTGTTAATTTTATATAAGTACAACTGCTCTCTAATATCACTAAAGTAATTGATATATAAGATTGCATAATAGCTGTCATGTAAGGTTGTAAATAAACCGAAAGCTCATGGAAAAATTAGTAATCATTTACTAAGTGGGCAATAAAAAAAAAAAGTCCAAAACTGGCATGCAGGCACACACAAAAAAGTGTGAGAAACCAAACATTTTATTTAAAGTGTAGATTTATTGGTATTATTAATATTACTTGCTTTTTGTATAATATATTAAGTGTCCATAATGGTATTTGTGTCGCTACATGTGTTTCAAGTCCAAAGTTGACTCTTCAGACGAATAAACTTGTGACTTCACATATCTAGATCCGTTTGTCTTTCTCACAGCCTAAAATATCATATATATATATGTATATATATATATATAGATAGAGAGAGAGATAAGTGGTCAGTGAGCGGGTCAGAATGTTTATATACATGCCTGTTTGTGTTTCTTTTTTCACTGACTTGTGAAATTTGATTTCATCTTCATATTTTAAAATTGTTTTCAGCAATTTTGATTCAATTCTACAGGTCATGAAATGAAAATTGCTTCACAGGCTCAATCTGTGGGACTGCATACATTGATATCTTGTATTGTCCAAAAGGAAAAGTACTGTGAATTATCAATTGCTTAAATTAAATATTAGGCACACAAATGTAGAAAGAGAGAAAAAAATCAGGCTGATATATAAACCTGTTAGTAAGTATTATCAAAGAGAGAGAATGAACAAAGCCATTTTAGGAAGGGGGGGGGATCACTTTAACATTATCTTACTTTTCAACGTTTAACATTCAAAACTCATAATCAACCAGCCATTACATTTCAAGTAATGCAATGAATGAAACAATGGAAAGTTATACAGCCTCTAGAATCTTTTTCAATCTGATAGCAATGTTATCATTTAAACAAAATGGCAACTCCAAATACTGAGTTATTTCATGAAGATAATTATTCCATTAAAATAAATAAATCTAGAATCATGAAAGCATTTTAATAGCATAGAAAAAAAAATTGCAACAAAATCAGAAAACAAAATAGTTTACATTAGGATTCTGAGTCCTATACATATGAGAAAATCCTTCAAGATATTTGTAATGAGGACATG
Source organism: Ascarosepion bandense (assembly GCA_037127315.1). Lineage (NCBI taxonomy): Eukaryota > Metazoa > Mollusca > Cephalopoda > Sepiida > Sepiidae > Ascarosepion > Ascarosepion bandense. The sequence continues at coordinate 13,237,188 of JBBBDQ010000256.1, forward strand.
GCTTATCTGTAGTCCTCTTTTTAGACACTAAATAATCCAATTCTACTAAGCAGGTGCTACTTTTACTTTCTCATTTATTTTTAAATGGATTTTCTTCAGTACAACATTATTATTACTACAACTTATTTTAGTGGGTACATGCACAAGTTGTCATTCCCATTTTTTATTATCTTAAGACACTGAAATTCATATCAACCAGAGACTTTAGATCAAGAAGTCCTAGTTGATTCCTGTTAAGAGAGATTTTTCTTCAGTGGAAATTCTCAAACTAAGCTAGTTGACATTAATTTCACTGTTTAAGAAAATAAAAGTAGGAATTTCAATTCAAACATGTGTACCAACTAAAAATAATGTTAATAACAACAAGAAATGTTGAATTAAAAAATCCATTTAAAATTATGTTTCAGGTACAAAAATGAAGCAAGCAGATATGGATTTGAAGGCGTCCCAACAAGAGATGTCCAGACCTTGAACAGGTAATTGATTCTTATTTTACAATGGTCTCCCATGACAAAATGACAATGACATGCTTCAGTTATAAAAGTGGTTGCCCTGACGGAAAAGGGGATATAGGTTAGATTTCTATTAGGAAGCACATTTTTCTTTAGCAAGACTTCACTTTTTATCCATAAAAACATTTGTGCTGGTTTTATTTTGTAATATTAATAGTGAATTAAAATCAATAAGAACATAAAAGTAAGATTAATTCTTGCAACAATCGATGATCAATATCAAGATGAGAACAAAACAAATTCATATAGTAAATAACTAAAAATATTTCTTTTAAATTCAAGCTCAATTTAGAAAAAAAAGATGTAGCCAGGAGGAGGATTAAATTTTTCTAAAATGTTTTTCTTCACACAAATACACAAGGAAAAAAAAAAAAAAGAAAGAAAACCCAACATGTAGAAAAGGACTTTTTTTTTATAATGTTATATTCCAGGTTGATGGGACAAACAAAAAAGAATGATAATAAAGACAAATGTATTTTAACATGTATATCATATACAAATCAGCAGGCAAGACAGCTAGATTTATTCTTGCCTGCACCTAATTTAATAGTGAATAACTTTTTTTCTACACCAACTAACAGCTAAATTAGGTTGCAATTCCTTTGTTCTAATAAAATATGCTCTCAAGCCTTCTACTATCAGACAAGTCATTAAAAATTGTCAGAGCACAAGAATTTTAGATTTTCAATTTCCTCAAATTCTTGATGTCATGCAAATACAAATATTGGGTTAATAATTCATCATAATGGGATATTTTTACCAAGCAAGAGACAGAAGAAATACTAACACAAAATTGTTTTTCTACAACTCTATTGTTTCAATATAAGTAATATAATATTAATATAAGTTCCTGCTTAGACATGTTCACTTAATCAAAATTGAACCAACTGAAGGTACAGACTGGCTAAAGAGTTTTATTCTCATTTTCTGTAGCCATTAATGTTTGTCAAGCATGTTCAGCTAATCAGTCACTTGTCAAGTCTAAATGATAAAATCCTAATTTGATTAATATCATATGCAAAGAAAAATTATCCCCTTCTCTGAAGAGGGCTCTCAAAAAACACAAAAATGAAATCTTTGACATCTTATTGACACTGATTACATAACTTTACTTTTATTCTACTGGACCCAAGTTAAGAGACAATTTATAATAAATCATTAAAATAAAAGTGGAAACACCACCTTATTAATAAGTCATGCCACTATCATGAGGAATGGACAATCAGGCAAAAATTATTTTTTAAGTTCCATTTGTATGTCAGTTAAGTGCCATGTGTGATACATGCATGGGCAATCATGTCTTTCAAGGCAAGACTGACTGGGCAGAATATTTTCCTGCAATAAATTGCCATTACTTTCTGCAGTAGACTGATTGCCAACCAAAGCTATAGAACCCAATCTGTCCTGCCATTTTAACTAAAGCTGGGAGAAGAGACAGATTAATACTTTTCCCAATGGTATTCGTGAGTAAGTGAATGCAACTAGAATTCCAACTCAACCCTCCAATTTCTTGTTCTGAGCCAATATCTACTGCACCAGAACACACATCCCATTTGCATGTACATCATTTAAATACAACTGATTTATCGAATATAAATTAAAAGTTTCCCATTTGAAAGAAACATTCAAACTTAAAGTTTGCAATGTTTTAACATTTCTCCATCTAAATAATTCACTATTCCCACTATTCCAATATGAACATTGTACTTGGGAGGCCAGATTCAATAAATTAGCCATAACACCTGAAAACTATAGAAAAAAAAAACATCTTTGTATTTCCAAACAATTCACCTGGAACTGTGTCAGGTATTCTGATTAGTGAAACAATCCAATAACTTTACATCCTTCTTATGCAAACACATGAATGATATGTCCTTACTAATGGCACTGTGAGAATTAGAACATTGAAAGAAAATAAAAATTGATAGCAAAAATAGCAGATCCCAGTTTTATATATAGTTGATTCTGCTTCAGCAAAGCATTGGTTAAAAGGAATAATTGTTTATTAATGATAATTCTACAAGAAAATATAGTTTTTTGTTTTTTTTTTATATATAAATCTGTTTCAAAGAAACAAACACTCATATGGACCAAAACTAATGATCCCAATTTGTTCTGATATAAAATGAAACAAAATATAAAATGAAACATAACAAAACTTAATTGTAAGGTGAAAAGTACCTATGATTTCCTTTTTATTATATTTGATAAATATAAATCCAAATATGATATCATAAACCATTATTTACTATATAGAAGTAAATTCTAACATTAGAGATTCATTACTTATGTTAAACTTCATTACTTAAAAGTTAAAGGTGTTGTAGGTAGAAATCTCACCAAATTTTTATAAAGCAATAAAACCCAGATATTTATTTTAATTTTTACAATTAACATTGGATTTTATGCTGGGTATTAATAGATTACTATAAACAATAATTTGTTACTCAATAGGTCTTTAAATTTTATCATGCATTTTAAAACTTAAGATTTGGTTGCAACAGAATCAAATCCCTCACCCACAAAATAAAAAAAATTTTTTAAAAACTTGGAACAAAAGTAGTTAATATCAAAACTGAACAACAGTCACAGATCTGTAAACAATCTATTAAAATATAAGTAGCCATTTTATTATCTATAATTAACAAAACTTTTTTATTATTAAGCATTGGAATCTCTTTAAAAAAAAAAAAACTTACATAAATATAAATTTATAAAATTAAAGTTTCAGCATTTTAAAGAAAATGATAATGGAATAAAGAAACTATCAGACATACAATGACACCTAGAACATAATTATTTAGTCTGATGAACCTAATTAAATACTTATTACCACAAATTAATGGGTTAGTAAATTTCTATCAAAATATCTTAAAGAGAAAAAGAAAATTCTTCAATATTACAAAAACAGAAATATAAAAAAAAAAAAAAAAAAAAATAGAAAATAGTTTGAAATAGTTGCTATGATTTTTTGTTACCTTTATGCAACAAAAATTCTGTTGGATCTTCTGTCAAAGACTTCCTGTTGCATTTATATCTGAGAAGGGTGAATAAGAGAATTTGCCCACTCATTCCCAATGTGTCTGAAAAACAACCAACCAGACAAATAACCCAGAAACAGTTAACCACATCCTGTTAGCAAGTAAAATACATTTTACCAAGCAGATAGCAGCTTACTTGAATAAATTTTCACAATCACATCTTAAAAGAAATGAGCCATCAAACTTACAGGATTGATGATTGTGCCAATGAAGTTGACTAACAGTGAGTAAATTTCATCTTGATATGGTATTTGATATGACTACTGAATGATAATGTTGGAAATACTATTCAATTATAAGTTCAAGTTTTTTTTTTTTCATTAAACATCAATACACATAAAAAATTAATTAAAATCAAAAATAAGACTTAATCCAAGAACAGGCCTTAAGATTCAAACCTATTTTGTATTCAAAATGTGGATTAGAATTCAACCGAATGATAGGATAAGGAACATCGCTATGCATCCTAAGTTTTACATGAACTTTGAAATTGATTTAGTTATGACTTACTTGCCCATATTTTTTGTGAGAATACTTTTTCTTTAAGTGAATATTCCATTAACAATTTTTAAAAACAATTATTTTTCCAGATGCAAGTCCTGCTATTTAACCCATAAATGAGGGAGATGCATTCATAACTTTCCCAAGTGTACATGAGTGAATGTAACAAGAGAGTGAAATTTGAACTCTTCTGCTCTCCAATTTCTCATTCTGAGCTGCTATCCATTACATCACGTGCACAGCCCCATGAATTTTGAAAAAGAAACAAGTTGATTCATATGAAAGTTTATGGTGTGAAATGTCTAAAGTAAGTCAACACTGAATAAAGGTTTCTTTTTTGTTTGTTTCATGGATTAAGAATCTAAGTCAGTAAAAACTTATAAGATATAAACTTTGAAGATTTACAAATCAAAAACAAATTCCTTTCATTTGAAAAAAAAAGTAAAATACAAATATAAATCACAAAAATAAAGAGACATTATGCATAGTTACAGATTAATGATGCTGAAATTGGACTAAATGATCAAACTTCATGGAAGATCTTAGTCACACTGAGAACTTTTTAATACTGATTTGTGTATCTTATTAAAAATTAATAAAATCAATGGGCTACACAATCTTTCTGTGAATGGGAATGTTGCAGTCAGTAAATTTGCAATGTTTTAAAGAACTTTTATCATTTTAGCTGTAAACACTCAATTTAATTAGCTGCAACTACCAAATCTTTATTGCAGTTTAACTGTATACTCACCTTAACAGAAATTGATGGCCAATTAAATTTCTCTTCCCACAAAGGTTGAGAAATTCTCATCCTATCATTTCCCAAACTTCAACAAAATACATTTACCTCAAAGCTTTCAATTATGCAATCTCAAATTTAATAACTATTTGGTAACTTAATATATTTTTTTAAATTTAGAAGTAAAACAAAAGTTGAAAGTAAGCCAGAAGAGTTCCACAAGTGCAAGAAAAAGAAACTTAGTTACATCTAACAATTTTAATATTGAAATTATGAAACTTGCCATTCTAGTGAGAATGTTTAATATAGGTATCTTCAAATGTTTTTAAATTTTAGATGAATCATAATAGTTTAAATAACTATTTCACTTGCAAGAGAATAGTATAAGTTAGTCAAAAGTTTAAATTGCTTTTGCTTACTGTTTAACAAATGTTATTTTCTTGCAATTAAAGCCAGAATTAAAATGGGTAATTTTTTAATTATTGCAATGTTAAAAAAGAAAAAATATTAAGCCATAATTGCCTACGCAATATTTTCAAAACAGTCTAATTTGAATTATGAAATAAAAGAATCCTAGTTCATTGACATATTACTTAATGAAAAGTTTACCTGGTATAATCAAAATGCAGTTTCAAAATTCTCCATTTTCATTACTGAACTTAGTCAAATCTCTTCTGCCATAAAAATTGAAAAATATTTACTGTTAAAAGAGAAAATATAACAATCTATTGATTAGCTGCAAATTATACAGGATTTTAAGATTAAGGATAATTTAATGCCAATTAGATAAGGATTAATATGCATAACTAAATTCCCAAGAGATTAATTTTCAAAAGATGCTCTGGAAAAGGCCTTTAAGAATAACAAGCCCTTATAATTCCATGATATAATCTCTACACATTCAATAAAGTTTTTTTTTTTTTGCTAACACAAACCTACAAACATAACATTTGTAACAATGATTTTCAACATAAATTATTACAAAAAGAAAGAAAAGTATATCTCTTAAAATAAAAAAAATGATACCAAAAAATAGAAGTATACAAAACAAAGAAAAACAACATGGTCATAGTACAGTGACTAAGATTACTACAGGTCAAAATGTTAACTTATCTTCTCAGTTATCTATTAAGTCCACAAGTCTTTTTGAGAAAACACTAACCCAAACAAACTTCATTTAAATATTTAAAATGGGAACACTGAAATTACATTCAGTACAACTGTTACCTTTCAAACTCATTCACAAACAAAACACAGTTTGCAGTGATAACTTTCAAATGTTTCATTTCAGAAACAGCATATCCTTTTTTAATTTTTCTTTCAAAAATGGTTATTTCTGGAATAATATAGCAGAGACATTCAAACACAATAGAAAATAGTTTGGGAAAGGTATACTTTCTTGCTATGCAAATAAACTTACATTATTATTTTAAATCAGTTATTTAAAAAAATAAAATAACCCATATCTCAGTTACTTTCCAATCTGAAAATTATTTCAAAGAAATGTGTGACTAAATTTAATAAAACTAACCAAACAGTATTGCCATCCACATATAAACTAACAGAACCATTTTTAATGAAATTTGGTTAGGTAATTTGCAATTATTGAATTATCAAAATTTCTATACTAAAATAACATTTCAGATCTGCATACACACATTTGTAGCCCCAGATTAAGAAAAAAAAAAGCTTCAAAATAAAAAGTGAAAAAAAAAACATTTTCAACAACGTAAATGAAAACTATGAAATAATGAATCTAACCCTACTGGGCCAATTTGACAAACAATAATCACAATCAGTCTATGAAAAATGTCAATACCAACACTTTCAAAAAATAAAAATAAAAAAGTATAAAATATCCCAAATAGAATCATTTGGAATGCCTTTTGTTAAAAATTTATCAGAAGCATGGATTATACACAGCATCTAATCTACTACTCTTACTCCTAAATTGGGGTACAACTAACTAAAATGAAGTAGTCTACCTTTTTATTTCAATAGGAAAGCTAAAACCAAGCCTAAGATGGTGATTTTGAAAACATTAGGGCATTTGCTTAGGGATTCAATGCTCTTTGTTTTCTATATTGATATTTAAAAAAAAAAAAAAAAAGGTACTTTTTTTATATAAAATACTGTCAAAAACCTGCCCTAGTGATTACATAATTATTATGCTTCTTTCTAGTGTTAGCAGTGACATTCCTAGAATTGAAGAAGGCTACATTAGAAAAAGGGAGCTTACTAGAGAGAAACCTCTTTCTCCTCCCCGTCCTTATGCTGCTGCTAAGTAGTAAAGAGGGTTGTTGAGGGATTCTGACTACTGGAATGAATGAATGAATGAAATATATCAAGCATACCAATAATGGAGTAGCAAAGTGAGGGAGGGTTGACTTAAATTTTGACAGGGTCGGAGGGAAAAATGTTCAGATTAAGCAAGGGGATTAAAAACTTATGTCTACACGTGTGAAACAAAAATAAAATTTTAATATTTTTAAGCATACTAGGCGATGAACTGCTCGTGTTCTTCATTCATGCAAATAGACAATAGGGAAAATATTCATTAATATTTTAGACATGAATGGGGGGGGGATTCAAAAATTGGATATACAATCTCTAGCAAACAAAGACAAAGTAAAAAAAAAAAAGGATTTAAAATTAAGATGACGTTTACAAACCCCTCAAACTGTAAATGACTGAGCTTATTTTTTTTCCCTTCTTGTAGGTTTTAAAAAGGAAAAAAAAAATGGGTCAGCCGTGTTTTCTATTTCTGATCTCTTCAAAATTAGGTATAAGAGATTTTTAGCAAACAAACTAGAAAAAAAAACTTCAAATAAATAAGCTAACCCCCACAGACATTACCAGGTTCTTCGATTACTACCGTCTCATTCGATTAGCTAAAAATCAGAGACCCTAAACTGTATTTCAGATATCATCCAACCAACCAGTGCGTCGCAAATGTGAATTCAAATACTGTTTTTCTTTTTTAGTGTTTTTTGTTGAAATTGTTTTGTATTTTTAAGGACTTCAGATAATCAAGAAGAGTATAAAAAATAATTATTCTAAACACACTAACTTTTTTGTGTAAGGAATAAAAAGCAAATAAGGAAAAGAGGAGTCAAGGGCTGCTGTGGTGTAGTATGCGATCAGGATGTATGTAGTTGTAAAAAGCATTGGAAGAAACGTAGTAGTTGTAGTAGTAGTAGCAGCCATGGTGAGCCAAGCCTAGACTTTCATTCATACATCCACCCCAACCATCATCTACTACAGATGGAGTGCACTCAGAAAATGATGATGGTAGAGAGATTGATATAAGATCAGACGGGCGTTAATTTGCAACAGGAAAAAGGGAGAAAAATACAGCTGCAGTAAATGGTGCAACCATTGGCGAGAACTTAAAAATCAAAGTCCGTCATCTTTTAAATTCTTTTGAATGCATCAAAAAAAAAAAAAAAAAAAAAATTAAAACAAGGGGGATTGATATTATGCTGTCAATGTGCAGCATATATGGTTGCTATATATATATATATATATATATATATATATAGAGAGAGAGAGAGAGAGAGAGAGATAAGAATACAGAATGCATTTATTTAAATAAAAGAATTGCATTGCACATTTGCGTGCATAAAAATATGCCTGGGTAGGGAGATTGTAATAATGATGGAAAACTGGAGAGTTTGCAATCTCTTCGATATTAAGCGATGGAAAATATCGTCGTGAAACAGCAATTGAAATGTAGCAGCATTATTATAATTACAGGAGGGGGGGAAGTTTTTTTTTTTTTCCTCAAAAATATGACATTCAAAAATGAAAACGAAACGGGGGTTCGGTGGGATGATCAGAGGTCTTTGAGAGAATATTATTGGAGTTGAAGTTTTAAAGCAAATAAATTTCGGATAAATAATTTCCGGGATAATAGAATTTATAATTGCTGGTCTCAAGTCACGTGGGTTAAAGTGTGGTTCATATTCGGTCCTAAACCTAAATGGAATTTTCTTTTAAATTTTTTTTTTTTTGTTTTTTTAATAAAGCACAATAATTGTAATAATTTGTAAATATTAGTGATGTCTAGCTTTCCCTTTCATTCAGTAAGACATTGTTTTCGAGGGAAAATCCAGGATTCGGAGAAACCTTTTTAAAAATCTGAACCCCAAACTAATTTACCGAGTTTCAGAACTAGATACTTCTCAGGTTTTTTTAGGTTTTAATTGGCCGTGGTCGGTCTTAAAATGTATGAATGATAGACGGAAATTAAATTTTGTTATCAAAATAAATTTTTATATAACTCCAAATAAAGATATTTATGAAACGACTCTAAATTCCACATTTATATAGTGTACTGTAACTGTAAAAGTGTAAGATAGCGTCAATTCTTTTTACTCGCCTGGAGTTAAGGTTTGTCTTCTTCATTTCACTTGAATCAGAAAAATAAAGTTAATTTTTCATGTTTACACAGAAAGATGTGTATATGCGAATATGTACACACGTGTGTACGGTAAAAAAATGAGCAGACAGTAACTGGTTTATTTTCCATTTGTTACTGAGCAAATATGAAAAAGAAATGACCCTACATCAGTAAGACAGACAAAAACGGAATACAAAAGAAAAAATTCCATGCTAAAAAAAATTTTTTTTTTTTAAATGGAACACATACCTAAATACACACACATACACGTGTATAAAATAAGGAAAAGTAATGTATTTATTTAATAATACACATTTAAAAATTAGAACAGGTAAAATACACGTGTATTGTATACAGCGGAATAACAATCATGTATACACATGTATGTAGCTTAATATCACGTAGATACACGCATGTTTCTGATCTTTCTATTATACAATGATAATAATAATAATAATAATAATAAGTATGAAGACAGAGAGGGAGAGAATGTCTTGTTCTTCTTACCAACAGATCTGTATCCCATCATGGCTATTCTCCTTTGCCTTGTCGGCGGCATCTTCTACTTTTTCCTCTTCTTTCTCTTTTCCCTCTGGTGTTGTCTTGGGTAAGCTTTAATCAAATCGTCTCCTTCCTTCTTCTCGAGATGTTGTCAGTTTCGGGTGGGTGTGAGTGTGATAAATAAAAATCACCTTAGTGGCGACCAGACCACATAAATCGACGAGTATTGACGACGTCTGTGAAAGAGAAAGGGGTGACGACGACAGGAGGAAGGGAGAAAAAGAAAACACACACGCACAAGATTACTATTATTATTTCTATTAGTACTATTATTATTATTATTACTATGTGTATATATATATATATATATATATATATATATATATATATTTATATATGTACAAATATAGATAGATATATATATATAAATATGTATGTCTGAGTATATGTGTGTGTGTTTGTGTACTGAGAATAAGTAGCTGAAAAGGTACGTTAATTACAGAAGATTTTCTGGTGTTAATGTGTATAAAAGGGTTTTTTGTGTGGACTTGCAACTTGAAAAAAAAAGTCAACAGACTGAGTAGGTAAGTAAGGTTGCTTAATAGTGTAAGCCTTCTCGCCCTGTTTGTGTGTATATTAAGACTAAGTGAGGGACAAGAGAAGACAAGGATGAAGTAGAGAGGGAAAACAAGCGAGTAGTAGAAGGAGGAAAACAAAGCGTCAATAACAATAGCGATACTGAAGTGGGAGGAATGAAATGAATGAGAGTTGATAGTGTGCAACCAGAAAACAAACAGAGGGGTAGAAATGAGTAAAAGGAGAAGGATAACAAGTGAGCTGAGAGGTACGAGGGGGAGAAGTAATATTGATGAAAAACTGCTATTACCGTAATCCACTCCAGAGAATATGTATTGAAACGAACTATAGAAAAATAGAATCTTTATAGAGATAAAGATAATAAAGACAAGACATTGAAGAGAAAGTGCATTTAAATAGATTTAAAGGATTTTTGGAATTTTATTGTGGTAATTTAAACTGTTGATAACTGTTTTTTCTCCGTTTGCCGTAAAGTGGACCGAGTTGTGAATCTGCAGGGCTGAAGTGAACGGAAGTGATGTCAGTCGGCGGGAAGTGATGTCAGTCATATTATGAATGGGCTACAAAAGCTTTTCACTTTCTTCTTTCTTGTAGTATTCCTTTGCATTTTAGTAGTAAAAATCCTGTCCAATGTGCCATCGTCTCGCATATAAAGCGTGTTTTTTTTCTTTTAGTTATCATTACGAAATTCTATATCATTCGTAGCTGATAAATTTATTTTTTCTAAACCCTTAAATTCAACAAGAATAAAAGATTTATACAAAACAAAAATTCAAAAATGTTTGCGCAACCCTCAGTTCAGTCTAAAAAAGAAAGGTATTTAGTTTTTCCTTAAATTTTAATCATTTTTAATTTTCTGATACTGTTCTTTGTCACCAGTAGTAAGACAAAAATATGTCTTTTCTGAGTGAACTGTGATAAGATGATTTTGATGTGCCCGACTCATTGTTAAATGATTTTCAATGCTTTTTCTGCGGTGTACATTTCTTAATACGCAGTTATGAGTATGACTGTTTAGTGTTTAGGTTTCGTTGGTGTTCTTCAGCGCTTTAAAATGGATATTATTACCAAATCAAAGTTTCTTTGTTTTTATTATTAAAGAGTTTGTTCTTAATGTTTGTTTTTTATCTGACATTTAAAACAAAAGAAAAAAATAATGCAATTTGAATTATTTTATTTAAAATACTTTTTTTTAGTTTTTAAAAAATTGCGAATCTAAAAAGATATTTCGATTTCTCTCTTTTTTTTAACACAAAAATGTAATTAAGTTAATCTACCTGTGTATTTGAAAATAGTAAACAAAAATTTACTTTTATAGAAAATGGTTTTTCTAATCTATTTCATTTGTATTCATTTTTTTTTTTTTTCCTTAGCACAATGTTTCTTTGGATTTTAGAATATTGATCTACTTGTTACCTTCTCTGAAGCATCATCATTTTTTTAACTTTTTTGTTAATTTATTTACATATATACTTTCCTTGGTTAGATATTTTTAATTTATCCATAAATGTTTAAAAATTTAAGTCTGAAATCATTTAAAAATTGTTTCCTATTCACTTTAAGACTTTTATTTAAAAATGAATTAAAAGTGTGTAGCAAAAAAAAGGTACAAACTTGCCATGCAACGCACCTACTATCTAACATTTAAATGTTTCATTATCATTTCCAGAAAACAAAATTTCAAAATGGTTTTAACTAGTTTAAACGCAAACCTTACCCATTAAAAAGTCAAAAGCTGAGGATTTCCAACTACTTAGAAGGACCTTAAATACTATTTGTGATTATTAAAGGAGATAATACATCACTAAAAAATTTTGTTTTGTTTTGTTTTGTTTTTTAGTTTGTTTGTTTTTGTTTTTTGTTGTTGTTGTTTTTTTTTTTGTTTTGTTTTCAACCTTAGAACAATTGGTAATACTTTAAACATTTCTAGGAACGTTTCACAGAATATCTTAAGAATAATCTTTTAATGAAACACTTCACCACAAAATCTATAGATCAATATTTACTAAGCTTAATTAAATATAGTTCAGAGCTATATCAGAATAGGGATATTATATTGGGTCACTTTTACAAGCTGTAAATGTCTACTTAGCTTGAAAATCTGCATTTAAATCCTGTATAACAAATTTAGTAGAGGAAATTGAGCATAGGAACTTTTCCAATACTTAAAATGATACGAAACCAAAACATTAACCTGAAAATTCAAGTCACGTTCTCGTTATATCAAGACTTATATGGATATTATGCATAGCAATGATCTCATTCAGAAATGTTTCAACTATTCTATGCAACCAAGGCTTAGGCCTGTTACTGGTAACCCAGTACGACCTGCCGCATTGACGGGTAGTTGTCGTCTAAAGCCGCTACCTCACTAGTTTTTCTACTGTTGAAGAGGGTAGCATATCACCCCAAAGGAAAAAAAATAAAACAGCAAAAAGCGAATGAGCTTCTTATAGGAACTAACGGCCAAGATACTTTTGTGTGTGTGGTGCCTGTCTATGTTTCTGAGACGATGTCATTGTATTGTTCAGACTGTTGTCCTTATCTTTATAATATAAAGTGTAAATGTGTGCGTGTATATGTATGATAAAAATATACTTTAAGAAGGTATGTACTCAAGTTAGATATATATGGGTTAAAAGTTCTGAATATCAGAGACTAGAGTAAATGCAATCGGCAAGCCATCGATTGCATTTAAGCATGAATCAGACTTTCGCCGATAGGTATTGTCTTTAATGTTCGCATATATATATATATATATATATATATATATATATATATATATATATAACAGCTATACAAACATTCCGAAAACCTTGCTTTTGATATCGTGGTAGATATGAATTTGAAAGTGGTCCAATCCCTGAATAAGGAAATGAATTTACAAATTGGTAACGTCTCCTTGTACATTAAATCAACCAGCAAGTTACAATGTGTAAACGCTGATCAAACTACCTTCAAACTGTGATTAAGCATGTTTCAAATGGAATTGAATGTAGGCTATCTAGAAATTTTTCAAGTAAAGATATTTTTGAAAAAAAAAATGAAAGAATATAAGAAAGCATTAGTAGAAGAGGGACACAAGACTAAACTTGAATTTAGACCCAAACGATTCGACCTCTGGTAATATCAAAAGAAAAAGTAACATCGTTTGGTTCAACTCCCACCCATTTCAATTTAGTAATGAAAACCAATATAGAAAAATGTTTTTCAAGTTACTTTATAAACACTTCCCAAAATTTCTGAGTTGCACAAAATATTCAACAAAACTCTAGAAAGCTAAGTTACAGTTATATCAGAAACTTAGAAAATATAAAACAGACAAGCTCCCTGTCTTTGGGCACTGTTCGGCTCAGTGTAGACTTTGTCCAGGGACTGGAACTCGACTGAGAATAGACACGCTTAATGCAGGATCACACGAATGCGAGAGCTGGGCAAATTTTGATCCTTGGCCCGAGTGTTGAAGATAGTTGCGGTAGGGTATAATGACGAGGAAACACGTGTATATTTTAACAATACAAGATAAGTTAATACTCAGAGTTCCACGCGAACTCGAAGCTGTCAGACATAGATGAGAAAGACAGACAAGCTTTCTGTCTTCAAGCAGAGTTCGACTCAATCAATGATTCGTTTGCGGACAGAGACTCGGCTAAAAAGAATAGATAAGCTTAGTGCACGATCCCGCATATGCGGGAAATGGGTAAATTTTGACACTTGGCCCTAGTGTATCTACTCGGGTTCCTCTCATACAGACGGAACTTATGTCAGTCACATTCCGTCGTAGTGGAGGACTTTAGGCAAATACTCAGAATTCCGCTTGAATTCACACTTGTCAAGCTCTCTGTTTTAAGGCAGAAATTGACTCGGGTGGGTCTATGTCTACGGACAGAGACTCGGCTGAGAAAAATAGACGAGCTCGATCCGGCATATAGAGAGGCTGGGAATTTTTTTTGCCCGAGTGTACGCGATCGGGATTCCAACATAAAATAACTGGCCTTGTGTTATATCCCGCCTCAATGAGGAGAACTTGAGTGAATACCCAGAGTTCCGCGTGAAGTCGCACTTGTAAAGTTCTCTGTCTTTGGGCAGAGAGCAACTTAGTCGTGGCTATGTCTACGGGCAAAGGCTCAGCTGGGAAAAATAGACGAACCCGATCTCTCGCATGCGGGAGCTGGGAAATTTTTGACCGAGTGTATGCGATCGGAAACACCAAGTTAAAACCTGAGCTTGTATTGCGTCTCGCCTCAGTGGGAAGGACTTGAGTAAATACCCAGTCAGTCAGTTAAGTGCCATACGTGAAACACGCTTGGGCGATCATGTCTCGAAAGAGACATGACTCACTGGGCAGAAGATTATCCCGCAGTAGGTTGTCATTGCTTTCTGCGGTAGACTGGTTGCTATAGAACCCAATCTGTCCTGTTATTTAACCCATAACTGGAAGGAAGAGATGGATTAATACCTTTCCCAAGGGTATTTGCGCGTAAGTGAATGCAATGAATTCAACTGGAATTCGAACTCGGCTCTCCGATTTCTTATTCCGAGCCGATATCCTCTGGACCACCACGCTGTTTTCGGGAAGAGAGTGAATCTGTCGGGAATATATCTTATGGGCATATACTCGGCTGAGTAAAATAGATAATGCAAAGTGTCCGATCCTTGTGTCAAATCCCGTCACAGTCGGAAGATTTTGGGTAAATATCCAGAGTTACGACAGAGCTTGCAATTGTCAAGCTCTCTGTCTTCGGGCAGAATACGTCTCCGTTGAGGCCCTGTCTACGGACGGGAACACGGCTGAGAAAAATAGACAATGCAAAGTCAATGCGGTTTTGGTGGCTGGGTAAATTTTGACCCTTGGCCTGAGTGTACGCGCTCGGCTTCCCCGTGTTAAACCCGAACTTGTGTCATATCGCGTCTAAATATCCAGAGATCCGAGAGAGTTCTGATAAAGTGTTCGTTAGAGAATCGTTGGAGTCAGTTGAGACATAATACTGTAACTGTTAGTATGGAGTTATAAGTGGCGACGGGGAATAGAAACGTATACGGAGTAGAAAAAATACATTCTTGTTTCGGCGCACATGACAACAGTGTTGATAAGAAATTAGAGCCACGTTGGTGTAATTTTCTTTCTTTGCGTAAAGAAAATAAGATATTCTTAAATATGAATGAATTATTAGCACAAGTGGTAAAAATACAGCATCAGCAGCACAAAAGCAGTTGTTGAAACTACAGAAACAAGAAAAGTTTATCGAAATAATTCAGAATTAAACGGAAAATTCTCCAATTTCTTTCATTTCCAATGCGACAGTAAATGCCGTAACTGAATTCACATAGAATTGAGATGGTAGAACTACCCTTTCTGCTTATTTTAGAAGAATCGAACAAATTTAAAGAGAAGAATGCAGCAGCAGGTAAGACGAGAAAAAAAACAAGATTTTTTTAAAAGTTAGCAACAGTCGAACATGAAAAATACTGTAATTTTGTACTACCAAGAAAAACAGGAGAAATTTGCTTTGAAGGAACAGTTAATATTCTAACTAAAATTTTTAGAGAAAAAAGATAGTTATTCAATATTCGTTGGAAGTGCAGCAATCTGACGAAAAAAAGAATACGAAGATGTTGTTACATATGCTGGAATCGTTAACAAGGAGTGTAAAAGATTCAAATTAAATAAGCTGACTCTGGATATGATTTTTTTTTCTTCGTCCCATTCCATACTTGATTCAACCGAGCAAAAGTTACCCTGGCCTATGCCACTCTAACCTTCATGACTTCCATGCCGCCAGTTTGTATAGAAACTGTCGCACACAGGCAGACAAAACTTTTGACATCTTCCAGTTCTCCATTTATGCATCCAATGAGTTTAATATGAGTAAAATGTGTCACCAGGAAATCATATTCTTAGTTTGTTTACTCCCATTTCTTCCCAATTTCCATAAGATATTTCTAAAGTGTGCTATAAATAACTGAAACTGTATCCTCTTGTCTCACTCCTTTTCCAATCATCTTTTTTCTATGTCTTTGTATAGTCACATTACTGCATTACTATTATACCTAATATTGTAAGTATGTAATTTTCTCATAGTGAGTTAAAAATAGGTATCTCCACTAATTCGCTTTAAAAAGAACATACCATGATGAAAAACTGCACCAAATCTGATAAAAACAAAATTTTAGCACCAAAATCTTTATGTTATTATTAAGAGGAAAAACCAAAGTATTTTGTAATATTCTATAGAAAATTCTGATTCTTTCCAGCACGTTCGAAATTCTGGTTAAAAACCTTGTTTTTTTTTCTTACATCAACAGGGGATCGAAGATTAATATAGGAAATTTTTGCAGTAAAAAAACCACTAATTTGAAATTGTCACATTTTAATGCATCTTTCAGGATTTCTTCAGAAATAAATAAAATAATTTTAGAAATTTTTTTCTTTTAGAAAACCTTGATAAAAATATTTTTTTTTACTCCACATTTACTTAATTTTATGAAATGTCAGGAAATTAAATTTGAACCCTCTTAATATTTATATTAGTTAAACACAGAACTTCTTGGAGAATTTAAATCATCATTTATTTTTTTTTCATCAACAATATATATGACGTCATAATCACTGCAATACTGGTTCCCACCCAAGTGTTTTTGTCATGTTAAGGAACAGATGATAGTCAAAATGAGACAAATCAAGAGAATGGGAAGAGTTATCAACCAGTTCAAAACCACAGTCACACAAAGAAGCCATTGAAACCAAGGACTTGTATGCTGGAACATTTTCTTGATAAAAAAAGATAACTTTTGTCAGTTTTCTTGGGTGTTTGGTCTTAATAGCCTTTTATAACTCTCCCAGCAAGTTGGCATAGTACTCTCCATTGATTGCATGGCTCTTTTTAAGTTGATCAATAAACATAATGCCTCTTGCATCCCAAAAAGTTGAAGCTATCACCTTCCTAGCAGACGAAAAAAACCTTGGTCTTCTTTGAATCAGGTGAGGATGAGTGTTTCAACTGCATGGATCGTCTGCTTGTCTCTGGCTCAAAGTAATGAACCCAGCACTCATTCTGAATTTTTTAAAAATATTCAAGGAAACCAACTGAATCTGCCTCAAGCAATGTCAGATTTTCCCATGATATGCTCAGCCTGGTGTGCTTTTGATCAGGTGTTAGAAGACGTGGCACCCACAGAGTAGAAACCTTCATCTTATCAATTTCACTGGCTATTTTATTTATAGTCAATCGCTATTATCCATCACCATGTGGTTAACACAATCAATCAATGTTTTCCTTGGTGGTAGCAGTTGCAGTATCTAATGACCTTCGCCTCCTAAATACAGTTGCACACTGTTGGAGCATCATCCCTTAATGTAGCAATCATGTCAGTATGAATGTTCTTAGAGGATAAAACCTTTTTTCTGTAGGTGCTTGATAACACCACGATACCAAATTTTGTCCACTTTCAAGAGAAATCGCTATGAATTACTTTTAAAGTCTTCATTGAACAGTCAAATATCTGTTTACCTATATCGTGTTGAATACAACGGCTCTCGTCCGATCACTGAAGATAAGTAACATTAAGCCTGGTCAGTAACTTGGATGGGTGACCGTTTGGGAATACCAGGTGCTGTAAACGTAAAAGCCAAGAATAGTTCACCTGGTCTTCCCGGTTTGGGGGTTAGCCGCAGTGCTAACAACCCTGCCCCATTAAAAACCAGTTTATTACGGAAACAGTAACAAAAAGTTGCTGCCTTACACACTATTGGGTGTAAAAGGATGAGATGATCTTGATGAACAAACCACACCATTCAAACAATTTTACAAGCCAAAAAATGCTCAATATATAAATACAAACTTGTGGCATCATACTATTTAATTTATTGATATATAATTAAATTTTCGTAGGTTCAAGAATTGGTAACACCAAAACACTTGATTCATGAGTCTTAAATTGTTTTAAAATCTCATAACTTTTTAGTGTTTAATATATGTATATATATTAATCATATTACCCCAAGCAACGCGATAACGCCACTGATGCGCAGGGGGCTACGTAAGAGTCAGATTGGAAAAGAGAAAACCGGAAACCACATCCTAAACAGGGAACAAGGGATGAGCCTCTACACCTGTTCAATAGACGTGGGTGGAGTGTGAACCGGGCGATAGTTTAGTCTATCTACTCCAATTGAGAAAAAAAAAGAGTAAAAGAATGGAAAAGAGTAAAAGATTGGAAAGAGAAAACCGGAAACCACATCCTAAACAGGGAACAAGGGTTCCCCTTTGTTATTAATTTTCTGAACATATCATTCTCACGTGTGTGTGTGTGTTTATATATATATAAATTTCAGATTTAATAAAAATCTGTAAAAGAACAATACGAACAGAGAAATCTATAGCAATGCCACCTTTAAACATGAAACTGATTTTGGCCCATGAGGAAAAACTTTGGAGTCAAATCTCAACACGCAAACACAAAAGTACAGGTATTCCTCACTTCACTTCTATTAGTACAGGTTTCCCATCCCGACTAATTCACTTATATCATCATCACCATTTATCCATCCCCCCCGCCAATGGTGCATAGGGCAGCAACTTTTTGTTGCTGTTTCTGTAACAAACTGTTTTTTACGGAGCAAGGTTGTTAGCCCTGCACCCAACCCCCCAATCCCCAACCCCCAAACCTGGAGGACCGGTGGACCATTCTTGGTCCTTACGTTAACAGCACCTGGTATTCCCAAATGGTCACCCATTTAAGTATTAACCAGGCTCGATGTTGCTTAACTTCGGTGATCGGAGAGGAACCGATGTATTCAACACGATATATATATACCCTAGTAATAATAATCAATATACATTTGTTCCTAGCCATTTGGTACAACACTGAGGGGCAAATGTATATTAGTATAATAAGTAGTATAATTTTTAGCTCTGTTATTTTACATCAAGCACATTTTGATTACAGCCATCACCCATTAGATGCTATCATATATATATATATATATATATATATATATATATATATATATATATATATATATGTATGACTGACTATATATATATATATATAGTCAGTCATACATATATACATTTATAATTTCTTTTCATAGGAAGGAAATACACAGGCAAATTATGAAAAATTAAAAGTTTATTATTGTCAACACATGACTCCTATTGTCATTAGAAATCTTTGTGCACTTTATTAAAATTGTTAATGAAATGCATAGCTAAATATTTATGTTTTGAATGTAGAAAACTAACTTATTAAATATTGTCTTACATAGCAAAAGTGGATACAGGGAGAAAGTGTCACAAAATGTTGACTTATATCATTGACAGACCAAAATGGAGCAATCAGGTCGCTGATTAAGTACCCGACATTTGCACTTTATGGGTTATAAGTACAATATTTAATTCAACATTTTATTCAGAAAGAGAAAAAAATTATTTGCACTATTTATATTCGACCATCAGATGCATATCGATCTTGGTAATTTGAAAGTAATTCTGAACTGAACCATTTATTTAATCTATGGGAGTAAACTGTTCTCTTTCCACTTCTTCCAAGGATATCTCATTTAGTTCTTATTTTTAGTACTGTTCATTTATTGTTCGTCCTCAGTCCAAGTACACACTGCCAAGCTCAGGGATTGAACTCAATTACCATGTCATCAAATTCACGAAATGCTTTAATCCACTAGGTTATTACCCCGTGGGACAATTCTCTGTGGTAAACTTGGGGCCTTAAACCTAACCTGTCTTCTGATTGCTGCTGCTGCGGCTTTTGAAAATTTGCTGTCATTTACCTTTCTTTCTTTCTTTCTTTCTTTCTTTCTTTCTTTCTTTCTTTCTTTCTTTCTTAGTGGCTCCATTATTATATTTATTTCTACGCTGGGCCCACTAAGGAGGTTCTCATAAATTCTTAAATAGGTGCGATATATTATTTTTGCATTCCACATGCTTGAAATTTAAGAGGAACTTGTAGCATCATTATTTCTTATCAGTGTAAAAATTTTAAAGTTCTTAAATTTATGGTTAAAAATATATAAAAATTTACAAACTACTGGTTAAAAATATTGGTCACAACAAATACTTTCAAGTGTTCTTCTGAGTCAAATGCATTTTCATTGTTGTCATTGTATTCAAGTCAAAGTAGTTTGCTATATTTTATTGTTTTTGTACTAGTTTTTCTGTTGTTTGTAGATGAACTATTGTTGACTAAGCACTCCTAAAATCTACATGTTCACATATTGTTTTGATGATTTCACTCCAAGTAAGGCAATAAAGCTACTAAGATGCAGGCTACTGAGTGTTAGAGAATATGAAAAAACTATATCCTATTAAGAAAAGAGGACAATAAAAGAACAAGAATTAAGAAGAAAGAAGATAATAATTTACATTACATTTGAATTTTTGAAAATCAAAGTTGACTATGAAGCAAGAAATCGGAAGAGACCTCAACAAGAAGCGCGAGAGAAGAAACTATTAGCATAGAACTTACAGTTACAAATGTAAAATGATGAGACCTTGTCGCCAATCTAAGGCTGAGCTTAAATTCATAAAGTCTAGGTACTATAGAGAAGAGTTAATCAGAACAATTACCATGAAAGTATTTATAGAAAAGACACAGGGAAGCTACGTTACGGTGGTGAGAAAGTGACTGAATCCACGAGGTCACATCAGGATTAATAACATTGCAAATTCTTCTTTGGATTTTATCATAAATTTTATCAAGAATTTCTAAATATATAGCAGGAGCACCAGATCAGATATGGCAACAATATCCAAAGTAAGGGCTAATGGTAGACATATAAATATGTAAGATAGATTCTGATGAGAAAAATTGTCTTGCAAGACGTAGTGAATCAAATTCCTAAACAGCATACTTAGCAATTGATTAATTATATTCTTTTCACATCATGTCAGTGGGAAACGGTAGTCAGAGAAATTACTACTAGAATTATTTCTATTTTTATTATCCGGTTGAAATGAAAGTTCTGATTTTATTATGTCTATTACAAATGAAGATACTAATGCTTATAGAAATATCTAATCTTCAATACAACCACCATTGCTTCTAGAACCTCATTCTAGTTATCAAGTTTATAGATCCCAAGTTTACAAAATTCTTTAGGTTTAGATGTAAAACTAGCAGTATAGCCCGGCGTTGCTCGGGTGTAATGAAAGTTTTAAAACTAATCCATGGTCCTGGAGCTCAGACTTTTTGGACGTTGGCACGAAAAACGTAGGTTGTTAAGACTAAGAACCACAATTATATCTACTTAGAGCAAACCCCGAAGCAAAAACCAAAATAAAAGTGCTGGAAACCCGATTTTGATCAGACCCGATAGGTTATCGGGGTATCGATTCCCGATATTGGGGGGGGGATCGAAAAATAAGTAACTATGACCTGACCGGAAGCCTAAAGAATATTTGTGTGAAGTTTGGTGAGAATCAGATAAAAATTGTGGATTTGTATAAAGAACATACAGACAGACAGACACACACACACACACACACACACACACACACACACACACACACACATCTTGCCTTTTATATATATATAGACACAAAACCAACTCATGTCCAACCTCTTCTCTTGATGCCAACCTTAGGCCATCCAAATCATTCTATAAATCCCATTAACAAGTGATAATTAAAAGAAGTAAGATCGTGAGAACATGGAAAATGAAGCATTTTTTCCCAACCAAACTCCTCTAAAAATCTTTATTCATTTTAGTGTGAGAATGGGCATTTTTATGATTGAGAATTATTCCCTTTCTGTTGACTAATTACAGACGCTTTCTGTCCAAAGTTGATTTCAAACGAAGTTTTTATCCGTAGGTGTCAGCAATAATTGTTTGATTTTCTAACAGCTCATAATGGATGATTCTTTGAATATCCCACCGTACACTCAACATGATCTTTGGATGAAGTTCTCTGAGATGCTAAGCAGCTTTATTTCCTCTACTGACAACAATGCTTAACATTATGGTAATAGTTCCATTTCTCATCACCAGCAATAGGCTTGTCCAAAAAGGACACTTGAAGTTGTCATGTAAACGAAGACTCAATCTACACATTGTTGGCAATCCTTTGGAGGCAGGTCATGCAGGACCAGTTTTCCAACTACTTAAGCCTTTACAGTTCGTGTGTGACTGTTGAATGACTAACATTAAATTTCTCACTGAGTTCCCTTGCTTTAGTGGCAGGATTTACATAACAGCCACTTCCAAATCCTCTGAATCGAGTCATTTTGAATGATCCTCCCTTGATTCATCTTCAAGACAAAAATTCCCAGTTTTAAATTTGCACGACTACCTCCTGAAATTTCTTCAATCAATGCATTGATTCCATAAGTGCACTGAATGGATTTTGCTGATGCACTTACATTGAGAATATATAGATCACTAATACGGTTAATACAAATATAAAATCAGTCACCAAGTTGACTGATGCTCGTAAACACAGCCTCGTCTTGGTTCCTCTCTGTCCGAGAGTCTCCCACAAAAGGTGGCATATGAAACAATGTCGATATTTAATGAGTCATCCCGAGCTCATACGCTTGTGCATAACTTTCACGTAGACCCTGCATAAGCGGGGTAAGCACACTTTTACCCAGACGTGACACTACCCGTAGGCATAGCCTCGTCTGGATTACTCACTGTACGAAAGCACAGAGTCTGACATGATTGAGTTCACGAGCAACTCTGGTTATTTACCCGAGCCCTCCTCACAAAAGGCGTGGCGTTACACAAGGTCGGTTTTTAATGTGGGGTATTCCAGGCGCGCACTCTCGGGGGAAAAATTCTCCATATTCCGCATAAGCGGGATTGGCTCTAGTCTATTCCTCTAGATTGGACACTGCCCTTTGGCATAGCCTTATCTGGGTTCAACTCTCCTCGAAGTCAGTGAGCTTAATTTTGCGTGGAACTCTGGGTATTTACCTTGATTTCACTAACTGAGACGTGTTACAAGTTCGGGCTTTACGTGGGGTACGCGTGCTCGGACACTCGAGTCAAGGGTCAAAATTTGCTCAGACCCCGCATACGCTGGATCGGTTACTAAGCCTGTTTTTTCTCCTCAGGCGAAAGCATAAAGCTAGTCTGTCTTTCTCAGCGGAGTCCCAGTCCGTAGAGCAAGCTCCGACTAAGTCATTTTCTGACTGAAGATCCTCAAAGTCGTACTACTGGTGAGGGGTAATATGTATATTTATGGTGCTAAGTCAAAACGTCCAAAGGTAAAAACGTCCTTGGCCCTTTTTATCTTTGCACTTTTTTGTGTAAAGACAAAAAAAAGGGCCAAAGACAAAAAAATCTATAGGCTACTCGGTGTCGCTAATATGTCACACTTAAGTTTATTTACAGTAAGCATTTTTTGAGAGGAGAGGATTATGGCCATATTATGACCATATTACTCAAGATACACCACAACATATGATGGGAATATATGCCTGATTCATTCAGCTTACTTTCCTATAATTCTTGCTTTACTGCATTAACAAGTGAAAAAAAATGTGGAATAATATTTTGTTAGAAGAAACGTTTGTAGCATTTTTAAGTATCTTTCAACGAAAATATTTAGATATTTGGGCATTTCATTCCATGCGTATAATTCAATCATATAAGTGTCATTTTGTTCCTATGCATTTCACCGTCTTTGAGGCAGCTTCATCATTCCATCTGCCTTTTCTGAATGAGGAATTGATCTAAGTAATTATTTACACTATTTACATTGTTCAAATTGTTGTCTTCATATTTGTTGCAATATTCACGACGTTCCAACCGTTGTACCCTCCGACCTTCTTCAATAAAGCGCTCTAAAAGTTGGTCTGCAACCAAAGAAGATGATTCAGCGTATCTAGTGCGATTGGAGGAGCATTGGGTATCATGATCTCCTTCTGCAAAATAAAATTCAGACAAGTGTTTTTCCCAATTGGACAGATTAGAGGTAGCAAGTGATGAAAAGTATTCAGAATCAGGAAGATGTTGTCTTTTATAAAGTCAAAACTAGATGCCACATCAGCGTATAACATCTCGCAAGTTCGGCTCCCAAAACTGCTGGCGGCTCTATAGAAATGTGTTAAACAACAACAAACCTTCAATTCCCTCTTTAATCAATAAATTTAAGATCCTCACGTCTTCAACGAGCAAGGCCAAGTGCTTTACTCGCAGATTCTCCAGCAACTTAAAATGCGATTCGTCTGGGGTATCTGCACCCGACTTCCCACCTAGAACTGTGGTTCGAGTGACGTTCATATTACCCCTTCGCTGTGAGGTTCACATTACCCCCAACATAATTTCAAAGCTTGACCATCATAAAGCGAGCGGAGGTAACGGAATCCCAATCACTATCCTGAAGAAATGTGCCCCTGAACTCATTCCTGGTTGTTGGAAGACCTCCTCTGTGGTTCCTCTATTTAAGAGCACTGGAGAACCATCAGACCCCTCCAATTATTGCCTTATCAGTCTCCTACCGAGTTTTGACAAAGTGTTCAAGTCTATTATCCATGCTGAAGTGGTTCAACATCTCACAGCCACTTCTCCGATAAACAATATGGTTTCCGCTTCACCAGATCTACTGCTGATATGCTAACGACCATCACATAGTATATATACCAAGCTCTCGATAAGAACGGCGAATCTGGAGCTGTTGCCCTAGACATCTCCAAAGCATTTGCCAGCGTCTGACATGCTGGCTTTCTACTCAAGCTACAAGGCTATGGTATAATGGGATGCTTGTTTGATCTAATCCAGTCGTTCCTTTCAAATCACGTAACAAAGGTAGTATTGAACGAGCATGATTCTAGATACTATCATACGAACGCGGGTGTCCCTCAAGGCTATATTCTAGGTCCTACGCTTTTTCTGATCTTCATCAACGATCTCCCTGATGTAATGATATCCCAAGTAGGCATCTACGCTGACGACACCACCATTTACTCCCGCCTCGATTAGAAATCTGCCGATGTCGACAAAACAAACTTCGCTGCTGATCTTGAAAAGAACCTCCAATCTGTGGTGAACTAGAGCAAGAAATGGCTCGTAAATTTTAATGCTTCCAAAATTAAGCTGCCATCCTTTAATCACCAACACCAATCGCTCCTACCCCACCCCATCAGCATGGATCAAGCTAGTCTGAAAGCAAAACACTGTGCCTCCTCGGCCCAACTCTTTCAGCCCACCTCAAGTGGAATGACTACATTGAATCCATAGCGAATTTTCTGCTGCTAGGAAGTTCACTGTGTAGGACCAGGAAGTTTTTCTCGTCTGAATCCATCTTGCACATATATAATGCTACCATCCTCCTGTGCATTGAATAATGCTGTCACATCTGGTCGGGTATCCCTGCTTTCTATCTCGCGGTTCTTGACCAAATTCCAGCGGAAAATCTGCAGTGTAATCGATCCCGAGCTGGTAGCTCAACTTTAGTAACATAATGTGGCTTCTCCTGTCTCTTCTACAAATACTTTTACGACTTCTGCTCCGATAAGCTTAGCTCCTTGGTGCCGCCTCTGCATGAATTTACTCGACCTACTAGACAAGCAACTAGGTCCCACCATTTTATAATGAAACCAATCAAATGTAACCGCAGCTTCTACACCAGTAGTTTCTTTTCTCACACTTCCCGCCTGTGGAATTCTCTTCCGTATACTTCCTTCCCTGACAGCTACAATCGCCAAGAATTTAAATGCAATTTCAATTGCCACCTCTTATCTCATTGACTCTCATCCTTTCCCTGACAACCCTTGTATCATGTTCTCCTTTTCCTCTCTATTCACATGCAGCTCTCTCTACACCAGTGTTCTCATCCTTCTCTTACCCATTCTCTGACACCCCCTGTAACTTGTTCCTCTTTCTCATCACTCTCCTCTTATGTAACTCCCTGCACACCAGTGGCAGTACTGGTTTGTTTGGGGTGAAATAATGATTAAAAGATACGTCTTGATAATTATAATATCTCATATTACTGAAAGGTCTTGATAACTAAAATATATCATTCTTGAAAGGCCTTTTGCAACTGTTAATGCCATGTTAGAAATGTGCTATGAGGTTAACTTATTAGCTTTTTATCGTACCAATTGATCAGTCCAGTGTTTAATATTCCTAGACTGAATGTCACTCAAGACTAGAGAAACTTACTATTTAACCCATAGCTGGTGGTAGGTGGAAAATAAATGGATTTATGCCTTTCCCCAGGGTATCAGCGTGAAAGTGAATACAACAGGCTAGGTAAGGATTTTAATTTTCCTTACTGATTCTACTTTCCATACTGCTAACCATTTCCACACACACACACACACACACACACACACACACACACACACACACACTACCATTATGTTCATTTCCTTGTCCCTTTCTTTCCTTTAAGTCATATCCACGTACGTTCACTTTTTGTTACAGACTTTCCTTTTCACATATACAAATACTTGCTTCAAACAACTTTGCCGATCATTTTCTGACCTGTTTTAGTATTTATGGGACCTACTCTTTTTGGACTATAATGAACTCTTCCTATTATTATGAATACCGGGAGAATATGCCTTTGGGGGTGGAGTTGAGTTGAGTTGAGACACCCCGGTCTAATACCTGGTAGTCAGACTGACATGTAACACTCTTGTATTTGTTTTCCGTTTAATATAAATGTTTCACTAATTCCCGAGTTCGAGTTTTCTTCCGGACCTATTCTGGGTCCACAACACTTAGAAAATTTTCCCGTGAACATTATTCACTTTTTGTATACACAAACATTTTGTTATTTCAAATATATAAAATTTTATTCTTATTGAATTCAAACAAAAAAGAGACTTTCCTTTTTTCTATCAAACTCATTTTTATTTGTTTGGACCTCTCGACAATTCTGTATTTTGGCAATATAGAAGTAGATGGAGTATAATTGAGAATGTTGTATGATTCCCGACAAAACAGTCCATGAAAAATTTAAAGCAGACGATGTTAAGACTATCCTCTTCACCTTTTCTAGTATCTCCTTGAGAATAAATACCACCGTCAATCTAGATTGCAATATATAAGAGCGAATGTACTCTAACTGCATCACCTAATGAGTACTTGTACATGAAAATTAATTTCACAGAAGATTAAAAAAAAACAGAATTTACAAATTATTTATTATTATCATATCATAATTTTGCTTGTTCTTGCATTGGTTAGTAAGTTAGCACGCGTTTTACATTCTGCCATTACCTCAGATAAAAATGGGCCATTCTGTTTTGATTGCAAGAAATCATAGAAAAAAAAAGATATATCTGAGACACTGTCTAGTTTTAGTGAGTAAAAGAAGGAAAAAATGTCATGTTAAAACAGATATAATATTATTTCTGTCTTTTATAATTCTATGTATCTAGTGTATCGTCAATATTATTCAAGTTTCATTAATGAAATCTATTCTAGGTGGCACACAGGATACAAAGAAAGAATTGACGACAATAGAATATAAAATAATTGTTATAATGAAAGTATGCTTGCAATGGAAAAAAAACAAACAACAATTGAAATTTCAACGACGTGTATTGATTAAATTTCAGAATATACACATAGTTGTATGAAGAGGTGACACAATTGTTGATTCGTTGTTCTTTAGCTGCCGTTGGTAAGGGAGATGATAGGCGTTGATTGATTTGTTGAGTTGGTTGGCCAATATTACAGTTGGTGTCATGAGAGAGGCCTGGAACGGATTAGTGGAGTCAATTGGAGTGCTGTTGATGGGGGTTGCGTAGGCCTTTCTTCTGTGTTGAAATCTACACTTGCGAGGTGTTTGATGGCGGTTGTGTGATGAGACTGAAATGTTGAAGTCGAAATTGCCAGTGAAACTGATTTGTGGCAAGGCCCGGTAAGGTACGTTTACAGATTGACTAACCAAGATTACAGTGGTGGCGTCCAGAGAGGCCCGGAGTGGATAGTGAAGCTTGATCGAGTGGAATGTCTCTGTTGGATTCTGGTTGAATATAGGATCAATAAAACAGAGTCACGGTGGTGACGATGAGAGAGGCCTGGGGTGTGATAGTGAACATTGATTGAGCAGAATGTCTCTGCTGGATACTCGTCGAATGGGTAATCAATGAAACAAAGTTACGGTGATGATGACGAGGGAGGCTTGGAGTGTGACAGTGACGCTTGATCAAGTGGAATGTCTCTGTTGGATTCTGGTCAAATGAAAAATCAATGAAATAGAGATCACAGTGTTGACAATGAGGGAAGCCTAGAGTGGATATTGAAGCTACGAATCTACATTTGCCGATACAAAGGGTGCATGTGCAAACAGTCGAGTGAGTTATCAATAAGGTCGGAAGTTGAACATTTTGTTGGGTTGGTCAGATGTACTTGTGATGTTTAGGTAAGGTCATGATGGTAACAAGAGAGGCGATCATGGTGGTGACAGCGACAGCACATCAGTATCGAAAGGTGGCCTCTCAGTCTGGCTATTGTATTTTATTGTAGAAATTTGTTATGTGTGCCGGATCCCCTGCGCAGAAAACAACTTTTTATTTTGTGTTTTGCTTTCTTAGCATTCACACTCGGCCAACATGTAGAGTGAATCAAAAATAGATCTAATTACATTCTTTTGACGTCTGTTCGTTATTTACATGTGTTCCAGTTTTAGAGACTATAGATATCTGTTGTGATATGCTTTATCGTAGTTTCTTGACCTGTCCGGACATACCTGAAAATGTCTTCATTGAATTAATGAAGTTTGCCACGACATCAGTTGAGTTCAGCTTCAACGATTATATGTATAGGCAAATAGATGGTGTCTCTATGGGAACCATACTGGGTCCAGCCTTGGCCAATATATTTGTGGGTTTCTGTGAGTCTGCCCTCTTTACGCGGGAAAATAAACCGTCCATGTATTATCGATACGTGCATGATACTTTTTGTTTGTTTCATAATGAGAGACAGGTTGACTCATTTCTCGCTACTCTGAATCAGCTTCATCCGTCCTTAAAATCTACCATTCAAAAGGATTCCGAATGTTCTTTATCATTTGTAGATGTTTTCATTCATCGGAATCCAACTCAATTTGAATCTTCCGTATTTAGTAAAACTACATTTTCAGGATTATACACACGGTGGGACTCATTTTGTCCCAGAAAACGAAAAATAAATGTAATTAGGACTCTTACACATAGGGCATTAAAAATTTTCACCGAAAGTTATTTGGACGTAGAGTTAGAATTTATCCGCAGCGCCTTATCTAAGAATGGTTATCATACCGATATTGTTAATGGTGTGATACAGGATAAAATAAATAATTTTTTCAAGGTTAAGCCATATACTGTGGAAAAATGTCCAGTGTACTTAAGGCTGCCTTATGTTGGTTCATTTAGTGAGCAATTGGCCAAGCAAATTACTAGAACAGTTACTTCGTGTTATTTTTCTACTCAAGTTAGAGTCCATCTTGGCACTTGTTCTGTTTTCCCGTCTATGAAAAAGGACGTTCTTCCTCCTCACCATGTTTCATTTGTTATTTATAGATTCGTTTGTAAGTGTAGTGACGACTACATAGGAAGGGCGTCACAAAGATTGGATAGTAGAATAAAAAAGCATGTGCCGCAAAGAATTCTCAATACGGATGTTCCGGCGGGGAAAATTGTGAACACTTCCGGGTCAGCCATTGCTGTGCACCTCATAAGCAGCAGAAATTGTGTGAATGGCTTCAGTGCGGACCAGTTCACTGTGTTGTCTGGTTCACACTCTGCAGTTCATCTAGAGGCAATTTTTGAAATTTGGAATCTAATAGAGTTCAGCGACAGAGTTCCGAGAGAGGTCTGATAGAGTGTTCGTTAATGTACCATTGAAGCCTGGAGAGACATAATATTATCACTACTAATATCGAGTTATAACAATGGCAACGAGGATTCGAAATTTATACGGAGTAGGAAAAAATACTTTTTTTTTTTTGCTGAGGGGAACATAATAACAGCGACGACGGGAAATTACAACAACATTGGTGTCTACTTTTTATTTTTATTTTTTATTTTTTTGCTGTGCATAAAGATAAAAACGAAGAGATACTCTTAAATACAGAAGAATTATTAGTCCAGGTGGTAATAATACAACAACAGCAGCAGTAGCAGCAATAGCAGCAGCAGTAGTAGCAGAAGTAGCAGCAGCAGCAACAGCAACAGCAACAGCAACGGCAACAGCAAGAACAACGATTGTTGGAACTCCAGAAACAACACCAAAATTTAATTGGATAATTCAGAAGAAAACGGAAAATTCTTCAATTCTTTAACTCTCGACGTGGTGGAAAATGCTATAGCTGAATTCAGATGATGAATTACCTTTTCTGCTTATTTTAAAGATACTAGCAAATTTACAAAGAAGAATGCAGCTACTGGGAAGACGAGAAAAAAACTTTTGTTGAAAAAATTATTTGAAAAATACTGTAATTTTGTACTACCACGAAAACCAGGACAAATTGGCTTTGAAGCAACGGTGAATATTCTAACTAAAATTTTCAGTGAGAAAAGTTCGTTGTTCAATAGTCGTTGGAGGTATATGAATACGACGAAAAAAGAATACGAAGATTTTGTTACATATGCTGGAACCGTTATCAAGGAGTGTGAAAGATTCAAGTTAAACGGACTCCAGATATGTTTAAACAATTAATTTTCGTTCAAGGTTTACCGATGAAAAATGACGCAGAAATACCTGCTAGAATCCTAATAAAATTTAAACTTGAAACTTACCCTATAAGAAATATCAAACGAATGTCAGATAATTCTAAATCTGAGACGCGAATTTGAAAAAAAAATGAATGTGCGTATATACAAGCGAAAGAAAAATGTGGAAAAAGAAAAATGATTCCCTGTTCCAATTGTGGAAGGTTACAACTCGGAGACGACTGTCCCTTTAAGAATTTAAAGTAATACAAGTGTAGAAAAGTAGGACATAAAAAGTCACAGTAAAACTGAAACAAAATAAAGTTCTTACAGAAAGAAATTTCGTACACAAAGTTGTTTTGAAAAGTTGAGACAGAAAAAATGATTACAGAAAATCAAAGATTTAGGCATACGCACATGAATAATGTGGATGTAAAAATGCAACTAGATACTGATAGTGCTATCACAATAATCAACGAAGCCACATGCAAAACTGACGGCAAACCTATATTAAACAAACTGCGAAAATCGCACGCGGCGTATCGAGTGAAAAATTATTTGTTATTAGTGAAATGACTTGCAGCGTCTCATTTCGTAAAAAGTGTGAAAAAGCTAAGGTTTATGTGTTGAAAAATGCTACAAACTTATTCAGTACTGATTCGATGGTATTATTCGAGTTATAGGATTTACCTATACATATCTAAACTTATTTATAAATGGAACTTTGTGTGTGTGTGTGGTGAGGCGTGTGTGGGTGGGTGTGGGTGGGTGTGTGTATCCGTTATCTATAGACTCCGAAACGGCTGAACCGATTTTCTTGAAAATTTACACAGTTGTACTATAAGCATCTGCGAGTGTTCTTAGCTAGGTACCCCTGATAAATATGGAAAATCGATAATCGAAAAAAATTGGGTTATAGAAGAAGTGGTCCGATTTTAATCAAATTTGATACACTCATCGACAAAGACATTAGAAACGATATTCCGAAGTTTCAAGGTTGCAGTTCTTACAATAGTGCAGAAAATCGATAATATATGTATATAAAAGGCAAGATGTTTGTGTGTGTGTGTCTGTTTATCTGTCTGTATGTCCTTTATACAAATCCACAATTTTTATCCGATTCTCACCAAACTTCACACAAATATTCTTTGTTTGAACTCCAGGACCATGGATTAGTTTTAAAGCTTTCATTTCACCCGAGCAACGCCGGACTATACTGCTAGTTTATTGTAAAACTACAAGTAGACAAGTGATTAGTTAAAAAAAAAACAATATGAAAATTTTAAGAAAATATTGATAAATGTTTTCTGGATGTTCTGTCGAATGAGTTGTTCAATGTTCCAAAGTCAAAGCAAAATTTCAAGTGAAAAAGGGTGTCGACGCGAGTATTTACAGTATTTACTATTCACAGCATTTTATCAAGTCAAGGAAGAATTGAACAGATTTGAAAAATGGTTGATATTGAAAAAAATGACCATTCAAAATGGTTAGCATCAGCAGTATATGTAAATGGAAAAAACATAAAATTTGTTTTTGTGCTGATTTTTCGACTTGGGTAAATAAATGTTTAGAATCACATAACTACCCATTATCAAGTCCAGAGGAAATCTTTACGAAATTACACGGTGGATTTTTTTTTTTTTTTTTTCGAAGCTAGATCTTTTTGAGGTGTATTTGCAAATACAAGTTGAAGAAGAATGTTTAGAGTTAATAACGATAAATATGGACAAAGGATTGTAAAAGTTCAACCTACTTCATTTTGGGATAAAAATGTCCCTAGCCATATTTCAACACGCTACAGACGCTATACTTGCAGATTGTGATTTCGCAGTTGCTTATCTGGATGATACATTAATTAAAACTGTATCTAAGGAACGACATAACGACCGTATAAAAAATAATTTTTGAAAAAATACGCGATACGGGTTCAAACTCAGTGAGGAAAAGTGTGAATTGTTTTTGCCTCAAATCAAGTACCTCGGACAAATT
This sequence comes from Ascarosepion bandense, assembly GCA_037127315.1. Lineage (NCBI taxonomy): Eukaryota > Metazoa > Mollusca > Cephalopoda > Sepiida > Sepiidae > Ascarosepion > Ascarosepion bandense. Next base: position 13,270,083 of record JBBBDQ010000256.1, read on the forward strand.
ATTGACAAAAATGGTCGTTAACGAGATCCGTCGAGGGCAAGTGCAATTATGAATATGCCTTCTCTAACAAACGTTACTAGACTACAAGCATTTCTAGGATTAGCAAATTATTATCAAATCTGCATGCCTAATTAAAATTTCAGCGCTTTACTGAGCAATTTTTTTTTTATATATAATCATGTCGCCCTAAGCAAGGCAGTCTATTGTCAATGGTGCGCAGGGGATTACATAGGAGGAAAGAGTGACAAGTTTCAGAGAGTGTCAGGAAGTAGGTAAGAGAAGGGTTGAGATACTGAGTGTGGAGTGGACGGAGAAAGAAGCATGAGAGAGAGGATGCAAGTTAACAAGTTAGGAGATGACTATTGACTTTGCACTTAAACTCCTGGAGATTGTAGCTGTCGGGGAAGCAAGTAAACGGAAGAGAATTCCACAGGCGGGAAGTGCAAAAAAAGAAGCTGGTGGAGTAGAATTTGCGTTTACATTTTATTGGTTTCACAGTAAAAGGGTGGGACCTAGTTGCTAATCTTGTGGCTCGAGTAAATTTATGCATAGGGGGAACTAGAGAGCAAAGTTCATCGGAGCAAAAGCCATGAAAGTATTTGTAGAAGAGAGACAGAGAAGCCACATTGAGCCAGTGAGAAAGTAACTGTATCTTGGCTGTCAGGTTGGGATCGATCACATTACAGATTCTCCGTTGGATTTTGTCAAGGACCCCTAGGTGGATAGCAGGGGCATCCGACCAGATATGGCAACAGTATTCAATGCAAGGGTGGATGGTAGATTTATATATGTGCAGGATGGTTTCAGACGGGAAAAACTTCCTGGCCCTACACAGAGAACCGACCTTCTGAGCAGCGGATTTAGCTATAGATTTGATATAGTCGTTCCACTTGAGATCTGTTGTGAGAGTTAACCCGAGGAGGCGCAATGTTTTGCTCTCATTGAGACTAGCCTGATCCATGCTAATGGGGGTAGGAGCGATTGCCAGTAATGGTTAATATATAACAGTTTAGTTTTGGAGGCATTAAAATTCACTAGCCATTTCTTACCCCAGTCTACCACGGATTGGAGGTTCTTTTCAACCTCAGGAGCGAAGTTTACTTTGTCAGCCTAGACAGCTTTTTGGACAAGGTGAGAGTAAACTGTAGTGTCGTCAGCGTATATGCCTACTTGGGATTTTATTACATCGGGGAGATCGTTAAGAAGACCAAGGAAGAGCGTAGGACCTAGACTAGAGCCTTGAGAGACACCCGTGTTCGTATGATAGTATTGGGAGGCTTGTCCGTTCAATGCTACCTTCATTGTGCGATTTGAAAGGAATGACTGGATTAGGTCAAACAACTATCCAGTTACACCATAGCCTCGCAGCTTACGTAGAAGGCCAGCATGCCAGACTCTGAAAAACGATTTGGAGATGTCTAGGGCAACAGTCTGAGCTTCGCCGTTATTGCGGAGAGCCTAGTGTATATACTCAGTGATGGTTGTGAGCATATCGGCAGTAGACCTGGTGAAGCGGAAATCATACTGTTTATCAGAAAAGAGACTGCGGGCTGTGAGATGTTGAACCACGTGGCGTTGATGATGGCTTCGAAGACTTTGCCAAAAAACGATAGTAGGCTGATAGGGCGATAATTAGCGGGGTCAGAGGATTCTGCAGTATTTTTATATATAGGAACCACGGAGGGGGACTTCCAGCAGACAGAAAGCAAGAAGCAAAGAGGCAGTAGTTATAGAGTTTAGAGAGAACAGAGAAGAGTTCAAGAGCACATTTCTTTAGGACAATGATTGGTATCCCGTCACCACCGCTCGCTTTATGAGGATCAAGCTTTGAAATTATTTTAGAGACCACCGAGGGAGTAATGTGTATGTCAGTCAGTTGTGCCTCGGTTCGGGGTGGGAAGTCGGGTACAGATACTCCATACGAATCCAGTGTCGTGTTGGTGGAGAATTTGCGAGCGAAGCACTCAGTCTTGTCTGTTGAAGAAGTGAGGACCTCAAATTCGTTGATTAGAGGGTGGATTGAGGGCTTGCTGCTGTTCAGCACACTTTTACAGAGCCTCCAATGGTCTTTGGAGCCGAACTTACTGCTTTATTCTGGCTGCAAACAACAGCTTAGCTTAAAAAGTCGTAAAATGAAACAAGACTGATTAGTGTCAAAAGATGTTTGAAAAAATCAAGAAAATACTAACGTCAGATTGATCATTGGCGTATTACAATTTAATAGCAGAAATTGTATTGGCTTCAGATGCTAGTTACTATAGTATAGGAGTGTTAATTGTACATAAAGATGATGACGATAACATGAAAGTCATCGCAAATGTTTCACGTTCTCTACTATCGACAGAAAAGAATTACAGCCAGATCGAAAAAGAGGCGTTAGTAATAATATCGGCAACAAAAAAATTTCACAAATTTATAGACCGAAAAAAGTTTTCCTTTACAGACAGACCACAGACCTTTATTATCAATTTTTAGTTGGAAAAAAAGGAATTCCTACGCAAACAGTGAATATATTAGCACGCTTGTATACAATCTTACTAAATTACGATTTTAGGATGGAATGCCAACCCTCTAAAAAATTAGGACATGCAGATGGTTTATCAAGATTGATACCAAAAAAATGCTAAGCAGTTTGATGATACTGTGATTGCAGGATTAAAATGTGAAATAGAAATTAAAAATATATTATTATAAAAAATCGGTTTCTATCTAAACGTATTTATAAATGAAACTTTGTCTGTGTGTCTGTCCGTTACCTATAGACTCCGAAACGGCTGAACCGATTTTCTTGAAAATTTACACAGTTGTACTATAAGCGTCTGCGAGTGTTCTTAGCTAGGTTTTGTGTCAGGTACCCCCGATAAATATCGAAAATCGATAATCGAGAAAAACGTGTTATAGAAGGAGTGGTCCGATTTTAATCAAATTTGATACACTCATAGACAAAGACATAAGAAACGATATTCAGAAGTTTCAAGGTTACAGTTCTTACAATCGTGCAGAAAATCGATAATATATTTATAAAAGACAAGATGTTTGTGTGTGTGTCTGTTTATCTGCCTGTATGTCTGTATTTTTTTTTTTTTTTCGGCCCTTTTATTTTAGTTTTTGCTTCGGGTTTGGCTCTAAATAGGTATAATTGTAGTTCTTAGTCTCAGCCATGATACCATTTACTCAGATGACTTATTTAGCCTTCAAAATTCAGTTTACGACAAAACAAAATTAATTGATATCGATACCAAGAAATCAAAATTTGACTTACATCCATTCATTTTTCTTTCAGTCTACGGTTTCGCTTTAACTGGAAACAATTATTACTTTTTAGTCTTTCGTGCCAACGTCCAGGACTATGGATTAGTTTTAAAGTTTTCATTACACCCGAGCAACGCCGGACTATACTGCTAGTTGGTTATAAAATAAAGTCTTCTTAAGGCACCCGTTGTGACGTCAGTAAAAAATGCTCTGAAAATTGATTTCAACAAGATTTTTAAGACCACTTCGAATTCTTTATTTAAGCGTCTAGACTAATTCATTTGTGTCACTAGGGGTGTATTATTTACTACACAACATTCCCCACCTTTGATATCTCTTTTTATTAATAAACATTTAATTTTATTTATTAGTGTTCACCCAATTCTCTTTCTGGTTAGTTCGGCAACGTGCTTAACTTTGTATCATTTACGTTTAGGTTCAATCTTTAAGTTTTGTGTTATTTTTTTCTGGAAATCCTACTCGTATGTTAAACGAATTCTTGGGGGTGTAGGCACATCAGAACCATCACTAATTACTTGTAAAGGTTCTTCTATTGTTTCGAGCCTTTCTTCAGTAAACCTTTTCTTTAACTGATTATAATGTCTTTTATGTTCTCATGTTTTTTCCTTTTACCATGTATATCATCTTTCTAATACATGACATTATTACGCCGTCTTTCCACATTTATTTTCCATCTTTATACATTCTCAAAAACACATTTTCACCAATCTTGAAAAAATTTTTGTTATTTTTGTTATCCGTTCTTATTCTTTTATTTTCTTAGTAACAACTTGTCGAACACTGATTTGCGAACATCAATTCTGCCGGTGACGTGCCTGCCGGTTTATCGGGATTCGGCGTTATCCGGAATACTCTTAAGAGTTTTTGTCGTGCTACTTCACTCACTTTTTCATTTTTGCTTTTTTTTTTTTCAAAGTTCTCTTAAAAGTACCCACAAAACGTTCAGCCCTACTCTACTCTCATGCAGCTCTCTTCAAACCAGTGTTTCCATCCTTCTCTTACCCATTCTACGACATTCCTGTGACTTGTTCCTCTTTTTTTCACTCTTCTTTTATGTAACCCCCTGTGCACCAGTGTCAGTAATACCTTGCTTGGTGTGAAACGATTATTAAAAGACAAAGTTTGTGTAAAAAAATTCACTGTGACTGAAAAATTTGGTTTTTTAAATTTACAAATTTCAGGATACTTAGTAAAGCCCTCCAGTACCACAAGATAATCAATCAAGAAAAAGAAAGAAAAGATAGAAACACAAAAGGTATTGGAATCATTAAAAGAAAAGGTTTATTGGAGAAAGACCTTCAAGAAAGGAAGAACCTATGCAAGTTCTGTATATCTTTAACGTGCTTACACCCCAAGAATTCGTGATGAGTACCAGAAAAAGGAAACATACAGAAAAACTAGTCATTGACCCAAAATGAAAGAAATACAAAGTTCAGTTCGTGGTGAACTCACCAGGAAGAGAAGGGGTGAATACTAAGAAATAAAATAAAATATTTAAGAAAATAAAAAAAAATTTCAAAAGAGGGGTGATGATGTGGAGCAATAAGACAACTCCGATAATACAAATGAACTAGGCAAGACATCTTTACAAAGAGAGTTTCCACTCGAACTCAACCTTGAACCCAGATGAGTATATGTCGAAGGACAGAATCTTGGGTGGGGAAAAGTAGACAAGACTCGATCCCACTTATGCAGGGTCTATAGGAAATTTTTGCCCGAGCGTACGCGCTCAGAATGCCCTACGTAAAAACTGACCTTGTGTTACATCCCGCCTTTTGTGAAGAGTGCTCAGGTAAATACCTAGAGTTCTACACAAACCAGAAAGTGTCAGTTGAGTCTCTGTCTTCGGGCGGAGAGGACTCAGTCGAACTGAGAAAGACAAGCTCTCTGTCTTCGAGCAGATTTCGACTCAGTGATGCACCGACAGATAGGCAGATTGTTCAGTCGGAACATTGTCTACGGACTGAGACTCAGCTGAGAAAAATAGACATGCATAGTACTCTATCCCGCATATCCGGGTTGGGTAAATTTTGACTCTTGGGCCGAGCTTACTCTCTCGAATTCCGCACGTTAAACCCGACCATATATCACATCCCATCTCAGTGGGGAGACTTTGGGTAAATGCTCAGTTCCGAGGAAGCTCGAAATTGCCAGTCAAGCTTTCTGTCTTTTGGCAGAGTACGACACATTCGGGATTCTGTCGACGGACAGAGAAAAGTAGACAAGCCCGATTCTGCGTGTGGGTGGGCTAAGGAATTTTTGGTGGAGTGTAAACCCAACCTTGTGTCACATCTCAGTGGGGAGACTTTGGGTAAATATCCAGAGTTCCGATAAAGTGTTCGTCCGAGTACTGCTGGAGTCAGGTGAGACATAATATAACCGTTAGTAGCGGGTTAAAACGCTAGTTTGCTATATATACTACAGGTATATATATATATATATATATATATATATATATATATATATAAAGGTGTATGCAAATGTGCGTGCGTGTGTGTGTGTGTGTGTGTGTGTGTTTGTTTGTTTGTTTTGTGCTCATGTCCGTGTTTACTCACATAATTCTGCGTATATGTATGAGGTCTGATCAAAAATTATAGGGACTGTTACTTTGATAACGGAGCTGAAATACACAGAAAATGAAACTGCTTGGTACAGATACAGCTTGAACGCACAGGGAACTATTTCGAATGAGATTAAATGTCGGATTGATATATTTTGTAGTTTTATATTTATAGCATCACTCTAGATATTTTTGATCAGCCTTCGTATGTTAGTATGTGTGTGCTTGTGGTAGTCAGGGCCGGCGCGTACTTTCCCGACCCCACCACCACCAATAACCGAGGGTGGGGTCATGCTTAATTGGGATCTCCAGGCAGTGCTTTGCGGCCGTCGCTATCTTATCTGTATTTACTTTTTTTTCTACCTATAATTCTATACATTACAAATTAAACTAAAAGATAAAAAATTTTAAGTTTTTTCCGTCCAAATCCATGCTAAATCCAAATTCGCTCATAAATCTTAAAAATATATATATATATAAAATTCATTGTTTTATGCATAATATTGAATGTGTTAACAACATTATTCAATATTTTAACAAGAAAATTCTCAAGTTGATGTTAAAAATTGCTGCAAAACATTGTTGTTGCTTTATTTAAAATGGAATTAATTGTATTATTATCTATCATATATTTCTAATTTGTTTTTTTGTTGTTGTTTTTTTTTTTACTTTATATTAATTTTGAAGTTTTCTAGTTGAATTGTTCACCTGTACATAATTAGGTTACAATAAAATTTATATTCTATATGAATACTACCTTATGAAAATTGAGATGTAGTGGAGGTCGAGGGCGTATCAGAGATTGGGGGTGGGGTACGAGACCCTTGAACTGGCCCTTGTTTTCCCTTTTTCACTTCATATTTCGATATCCTTTGAAAATTTTCTTAAAACCTAAATAAGGTTCATTTTACATGCCAAAAGATGTACAAAAAAAAAGGACAAGAAAATAAGTTTAAAAAATCAACATTTCTGTTTTGTACAATTACGACAAAGCGGTAAAAATTTTCGTTTTTAATTTTTGTAAAATATTTTAATCTTGAACGTCTTAATTATTTATCTTTACTTTTATTTCCTTATAAAATTAAATTTTTATAGAAATTAAGGAAACCTATTTTTTAATTTACTCTTCAAGTAAACAAAACTATTTTTTGCTTCAAGTTCCAAATTTTGAAAGAAACTCTTAGTAAATATGAGGTCCGCTAAAAAATTCTTCTCATAGAGTCATTCTTAAATTCCAGTTGTGCTTCCCCTCCCCAACTCCAAAGTAAAGAATCCAAATTATTTCTCCTTATCAGGCGAACGCTGCACCAATTGTGTGCACGCATTTTGCACGTATCTAAATTTACATTGAACAATCACATCACACACAATTGTCGAGCGCGATTCACACAATCCTCCCATTTGTGAATGAACAATAAGCTACGCATTCAGTTAGGTTGATTATCAAAGGTCTTTAAAGGATATGGAGCTTGACCGTTATGGACATTGTGGGAAATGAAAGGCTAGAGATTTTAGAACCCAATCTCTAAAAATGGAGCCAGCTGGTTAATTAGGGAAATAATATCTTTACCAGACAACATCATGGCCCATTCATTTCTTTCGTTTTATTATTCCACCAACCACTCATTTACGATGAATGTGATTTTTCCTTTGCTACCCCCCACCATAATCGCATACCGAGAAAGAAAAAGGAATTCCATTGAACCCTATTTCCCACCTACTCACCATTCTATAACCGCCCACGCATTTTATCATCATTATTTTTTTCTTTTTCTTTTTCTTTTTGTTTCTTTTTTCTCTTTTTTACTTGATTTGATTCATTTTTATTTTTTTTAACTTTACTTTTTTCAACTTTTCTGGAAATTTGTATTCTTTTTCTGTCGAGAGAATGTTGTTGGTCTTTTTTTTTTAAGCGATCTCTTTTTTATTTTTTCCTCCATTAAAAATTCTATTAGGTAAAAACTAAAAAAAAAAAAGAAATACAAAGAAACAAAGGATGAAGATAAGTAATTTGTGTAAGAGGAACGAGTAGTCGGGTGAAGTGGCGTTGCTTCTCTGAAAAAGACGAGGGCTCGGGTTACTAAGTTGGTAGGGATTATGTTGAGTGGCGGAGGGGAGGGATTTGCGTGGGCGGAAACGAAATGAGTGAACGAGGAATTCCAGATCAGCATGGAGTTTAAAAGAGGAAGGAATTTCAGGATTCCTTGCCTGCTGCACTTTGTTGCAGTAATTTGGTCAGATCCACATCCCAGATTGGAGGAATTTTGTGTCAGCAGCAGATACTCTCTTTTATTAATTGTCGTCTCTTTCCTTTTTGTCTGTCTGTGGCCTCCTCCTACACCTGTGCTCACATACAGACAGCCACCCACCCAAACAATGTCTGGATAGCCAGTTGTGCGGCTGCAAACTCCCACACGCAGACGGAGGAAGAAGGGGAATGGCGAACTCACACACACACACACACACACACACACACACACACACACACACACACACACACACACACACACACACATTCCTCTCACTCTTACTACCACCCACAATTCACTCACTTTTACTTGTTTTCTTTCTTTCTATTTCTCGTTATCATTTTTTCTTGCTACCCTGCTTCTCCAAGTAAATTGTCTTGATAGATAACTAGAGAAATTTATTTCCCAGTATCTATCTATCTATCTATCTATCTATCTATCTATCTATCTATCTATCTATCTATCTATCTATCTGTCCACATATGCATCATGTGTATCTTATCAATTAAACTATAGAATTCCATTTTTTAGCTACATAATTTTTTTAATTATAGACATTTTCATTTTGCTGATAAATAAGTTATTAATGCCTCGAATCTGATTTAATTTACATAAAATACCTGTGTGACTATGTGAATGCAGGATCTGTTTCTCAATTCAAACCCTATTAATCTATCCAGTCATTTATAAACTTTAGTATAGATATAAACAGACTTAGATAGATAGATAGATAGATAGATAGATAGATAGATAGATAGATAGTGTGATGGATAAATTATCATCTAAATTAAGCAAAAATGAAAATAACACTGACATCTCATTTTAACAGATATATTTACCAACTAGACAAAAATATCTTGAAATACTAAAGAGTAAATTTATTTTAAAAAATCACCATTGGCTTCAACTATGGCCTCCAGACAACTTCAGAATCTCCTACAACTCTTCTTCTCCTTGTTTAAGTTAATGAATGCTACCATAATCCTTGCCTTCAGTTTATCTTTTGAGCTACAAAGAGTTTTGTTGATCTCTTGCTCAACTGCACTTCACACATAATATTCAAGGTGGGTTGCAGTCTGGGAAGTTAGATGGCGAGATGTAAGGGGCGAGGTGGTTGTAGAAATTGTCTGACAACCATGACTGGGTTCTCCTGCTTGTGTAACATGGTGAAGAGTCCAGTTACCGGACATAGGGTTTATCCAGCAGCCATCTTCTTGAACTAGGCAGCACTACCACCAACACTTGATGTAGGTTTCCAGAATGAGCCTAAGTCTCTCTCCAACAAATTTGGGAGTTCTTTTCTTATTAAAATCACCAGAGTGAGTTTTCTAAGCTGCCATACCTTTGTAATCACTATTAGACTCTTCCAACTTTTTCCAAATCCTTTGCACTGTCCTCAGATTGACATCCAAACACTATGAAATGTTTGTATTGAAATTTTCAGTATGAATACTAAGCAGTAGAGCATACTGTTTCCAAATTTCTGGTAGAATGAACTGCATCACAATACTATTCATCTCACAGACTTTGCCTAACTAACCCTATTATACTGTGAAATCGACAAAAATTTAAAAACAATGTGCATAGCGAAATTAAAAATATAAAATGGAGACTATTTAACCATCACACCATGAAAATAGATAGATAGATAGATAGATAGATAGATAGATAGATAGATAGAAACTGAGAAATAATTTTTTCTGTAGGTATTTTTCCAATCTCACTTTTCCTGTCAACTTTATAGAAAGCTCCAGGAATTCTCCTCCACAATAATATTGGCGGTTTAAATGACTGTGAAATTGTTTCTTATTTATAGGTTTTATAGTAGGCACCTAGTAGCAGCCAAAAAATTCAAGGATAAATCTCATGCCCAGAATAATCAGGTCTGCCTGACTATTTAAATTTGGATTTCTTTCAAAAATACACACTATTATTCCAGACCCCAACTACATTTTATTTTCTGTGTATTTCAACTTACATTTTTGCTTTGAAAACAAAAGTAATTTTCTATTAATTTTCCAATTTACACTTTTATTCCAAACTTAAGATTAGCAATCTTACCATATTCCTTAAATCGGTAGACTTATGTGCTTTTGAGATCTGCAATATCTGCTACTTAAAAATATCATTTTTTTTACCTAAGATTTTATTTAATTTATCTACAAAGGGATGCTGTAAAATTCCTAGTCTAACTAAAAAGGGGTTTAAAAATTATTTGTTCAGATTTTGGCAAGTAGTTCAGATCAAGAACTTTTCAGCATTCTTTTATATATTCTGCAATATATATATATATATATATATAGAGAGAGAGAGAGAGAGGGAGAGGGAGAGGGAGGAAGGAACAAGCTGAGATACATAAGGAAATATTACTTTAATTAAAGAACAAAAAATACAAAGAGGAAAGAAAAATTCACAATTTTATTTAATGGATAATTAAAAAAACTCTAAAAAAAAAAAAATAGGAAGGAGTTTATGAAGAACAGTTTTTTTACACAAATTATACATTTTTCAACAGTCCAGATAGATTTATCTAGAACATTAGATGTCTTAGTGATTTCTTCAAGACTTTAAATTATTAATCATGTGCTTCTCATATTTCTTTTTTTATTAATATCTTGTTTTTTTTTCTTTGGAAATTCACTACTTCAGAACTTAAAATTATATTAACCAGATTGACAGAATGAGTTATATTTGATATTTGTGATCTTCAGTTCTATACTCAGAAAAATAAATGAATATCAATTGAATATTGCTTTATTATCAATGTTTATGCTTTAATTAAATAATAATAATTGATATGTTAATTATTAATTAATTGTATGCATGTTAACAGTAACATGCAGAAGTTTGGTGATGCCCGAGGTCAACTCCTTGATTTTATGCCCCTAAGACTCAAGTAGGGGAGAGGCCTATGGGACCTAGTACTGTGAAATGCGAGAAAGGAAGACATTGTAAATATGTAAAAAACAGATGAAACTTGAGATAAGATTAAATATAAAGCAAATTTTTATTTAACTCTTTGATTGGATGCTCTCACAATATGGATACCCAGTGCCTCTGGACACTACTGCATGCTAATTTGCTTATATTAGTACAATAAAACATGCATAAAAATTAAAGAGACAAGATTTACAAAATGGTCCTAAGTGCAACAGTGGCAGTAGAATGCCTTGCTTGGGGTGAGATGATTAAAAAAAAAAAGTGCAAATACTGATTCTTATGACATTTTTAAAATTAAGGAATTAATGATTTCAGTAGATCCACTATGATACACTAAAGATATGGGTGTATGAATTTTATAAGCACATCTCTTGATGGCCTTAGAGGTTTAATGCTGTGTGAAACATGCTATCATTAATTAAGGGGAATAACCATTCAAAAGATCCATAAATAGGTATCATTATCAATTGGCTATCATATACTTATCATATACTGGTCTTGGAGTAGATAGATCTATCTATCGCCCGGTTTACACTCCACCCACGTCTATTGAACAGGTTAAGAGGCTCATCCCTTGTTCCTTGTTTAGGATGTGGTTTCCAGCTTTCTCTTTTCCAATCTTCTCACTCTTTTCTTTTTTTTTCAATTGGAGTAGATAGACTAAATTATCGCCTGGTTCACACTCCACCCACGTCTATTGAACAGGTTAAGAGGCTCATCCCTTGTTCCCTGTTTAGGATGTGGTTTCTGGCTTTCTCTTTTCCAATCTTTTCACTATTATGTAGCCCCCTGCACATCAGTGGCGTTACCACCTTGCTCGGGGTGATACAATTAAAAAAAAAAAATCTATGACAATGTTATTGAAATGGGCTATATTATTTATCTAAAATCATTAGTGCTATTAATTTTTAAAATAAATGTCTTCATTTTCAGATTTCTTTTGAGTCTACAATATTAACTTCTAAAACTTTTATATTAGTCTTGTATGGGGGAAACAAATCTCCCAATCACATTCCAGAAAATAAGTACAAGTGAAAAACCAAAAAACTAATTATTTAAAATCAAAACAAAAATGTCTACAGATGGATAGTATATTCTAAAAAGAATGCTCACTCTATAAAATCAGATTAAAAAAATAAAATCAGGAATCTTTAAAATTTAACATTTGATTTAGTATCCCTACTTTTAGCATTTGATTTGTTCCCACATAAAGAATCTGATTTGCCCCCCACCCACCCAGTATCTGCTTTAATCCCTCCCCAGCGCCCTCCAGTTATTTTATAGTGTTGCACTTGCTTTGAGAAAGAGCTGTTTAGAACCACTGTTTCAATATAAACCTAGTTCTAACAAAGCCTTTAACTATGTTTGATTTTTATATAACTCAGGAATTAGGGATTTTGTAAGTATGCAAATGAGTTCAACAGAAAGAATATGAAAGACTATCCCAAAATTTAGAAGTTATTCTTATAGCCTTCAATTTAGACCTAAAATGTTATCCTTTGTTGTAAATACAGCAAATATTTTTTATCATTAGATTATGGCAGGGTTAAGCAATATGTGGCTCCCCAATGCAAGGTAAAAACTATTATCAATCAATATTTAACAAAGCTGTAAAAAAAAAATGATACTTTAATGAATCTATCACTGAATAAATAGTTAAATGATTGATCTTCATTAACATAATAACTAAATATATTGCAGATGGTTTCTCCTGAGACAAAATACCTGAAATTGAACACAAATCAGTTCACCAACAGCATCATCAGATGAGCCACAACCATTACACTAGTAAAACTGTAAGGATATGCCAAAGAAAGTCTTCAAAATTTTTATTGAAATATATAATCAAAATGGGAAAAAAATGAATAAACAAAAAATAAATGCTTCTTTTCTTTCATTTTTTTTTTTTTTTGCTTACGATTTAGATTTAAACATTTTTCTTCTTGTTTGTTTTTTATTAAAGGTATGCTTATATCTCTTTTATTTTCAGTCACTAAATGAATATCTGCCTTTTATAGATTGTTGCTATTGAATCAAAAATGAAGGAAAATGAAAATTTAAACACAAAATCTACAAGAGAAAAATTCTAAATATGCTTTTGGTTTTGGGCTTTTTAGCATTGCTCACAGAATTCCAACAAACCAAAGCCTTGTGATTCTGCATTCCTGGAAAATTTGTCTCAAAGCTTTTGCAGGAAGGTTAATAAGCAGAGCCTGACAGAAGTTACAAAAATTTCCAGATTTTAATTTATTTAGTTTTGTTGTTATCATAGTTTTCGTTTAATCACTTTCATTACTTCAATAGATTTTCCTATCAATTTGATTTTTTAATTGATTGTTTTGTTTTAGATAATAAATTTTCACATTTTTCTTTTCATTTCTCTTTATATTTTATTATTCACTTTTATTTTAGTCATTCATTTCATTCAACTCATATTATTCCTTTTTTCTGCATTTCTTTTTTATTTCTTTATTCACTTTCCTTTTTTTTTCTATTTTTTACATTTTTACTTCAGTTATTTTTATTTTCATTCTTTGTTTAATGTCATTTTTTATTTCTTCATTTTTTTTCTTTTCTCTTAATTCTTCTTTCCCTGCCTGTTCTTTTTACATTTCATTGGTTATTTTTCCTTTTTTTTTTTTCTACATTCTTTAAACATTTTTTCAAAAATACTTCTTTTCATTCTTTATTCTTTATCATTCCTTCCTTTATTCTTTAATTTCATACTTTATTCTTTATAATTTCTTTCTGTAATTCAGTATTTTATTCTTTCCTCCTGTTTTATCTTTTTACTTGTTTAGCACTTTCTTATTCTGTTTTTCTTGTTACATTTTATTTCATTCCATTTCTTTCAACATCACTTGTTTTCTTTCTTTTTATTTTAATCTTTTATTTTTTATTTGCTTTATCTTTTCCTTTACCATTCCTGTCTTGTTTTTTTCTTCATTTCTTTTTCCACTTTTTTCTCTATTTCATTTTTCATCTTTCTACCATTCTTCATTATCAGATTTTTAAAATTGTCTATTTTTCCTTTCAATTCATTTTTCCTTTATTTTTTATTCTTTCTTTCTTCCCTCACTCAAAGAAAGTCATTCTGCTATGTTCCAAGGAATCTAAAATGAATAACAACCAATATACATTGTCCTATAGGTTGATATTTTATGGAATAACACTAGTGTTGATATTCACTTTATTTAAAAAGTGAATGGGCTGCAGAAGGAAGGTTTTGTAATCAAGGTCTACAGAAATTAAATGTGAATGAAAACTTCATGTTTTCCATGTTACAAATGGATATGATGAACAGAGTAGGGCTATTAGGTAAGTATTTCTACTTAATGAGTTCATTACACATTTTTTTATGAGACTTCATATTCTGATATGCATTTATATAAGCATTACTAATCAGTTTATTTATTTATTGACAATATTATTGCTTCCACAGATGATAGTTGGTGATACTATAAAGATCATGCAGTGTCACATTTCTGCAGAGATTTCTTGTGTGTATTCTGCAGTCCTCAATTTTATTTCAATTCCTTGCTTTACACATTAGTGGGCCTAACTTCTAGATGCCTATTGATTTTAGTCAGCCAGTACCTGATTATTGATGAATGAATTCATATCAGCCATTATTACCAGTCTGTAGTCTGGAGCCATCACATAACATTGTAGTTAAGAAAAACAGTTGTTGATGGTAATAGTAAAAGAGGGTTTAAGTGGGTATAGCTTAAACTGAGTTATTGGATACCCAAAAGTATGTAATAGGCTAGATCCAATCATACTCTAGAGACTATTCTGGACTAGGCTAAATTATACCCTGTTATAATCTGGGAGAGGCTGCTATACTAGGTAATTAACTAAGACCTAGATTAAAACAGAGTAATACAAATATGTATTTTTTTGCATAAATTCTGATGTTAAATTCTATTTAACATTTACATTGTTTATGTTTTCTCTACATTGATAATACTTGCCTGAATAGATGAAGAGTTCAACAATAATAATTTAAATTTTGTTTTAATTTCTTGTAAATAGGGGTTTCCAGAGATCTTTTTAATTTTCTTGTCTGTAACTCTTTTTTTCATACCCAGCACCCCAATCAACATTAGTTTTAATGCACCACTTTTTTTTTTCAGTTTCAATTTCAAAATTTATTTTGTTTTGTCATATTTTTAACAGATATATTTTATTTGATAACATGATATATTTTATCTGTCATATCTATGAGAAATCTTTTATTTGTCAGCTTTAATAATTATGTCTGCTCTTCTAGTTTTATATATCTGTCAGAATGAATGGTAAAGTCTAAAAAAACAGTAATTTCATGCTTTCATGTAACTGGGTCAATGGCATGTTTATAACCATTTTCAGTCTATGAGACACTGTAATTTCTTCTTTTTTTTTCTTCTTCTTGCCCTTGTATATAAATATACAAAGCCCAATACACCCAGGCCTTAAGAAAGAATTTAGGATTAAGAAAGGATTTAGGCCCTGGGCTAATAGAATTTGGGGTCCCCTTCATTATATAAGTTTGCCTCTCCTCTACAGCTATTAAAAAAAAAAAAGATATATTTTTTGATGATGTTTTTTGGTGTAAAACAGGAAACACTACAACTAAAATTTTTAATAATTCAGGAACTCATTCAAATTATTTATTCATGATATTTTAAACTGAATTTTAAAAAACTCACTCCAACTACAGCGGGCTAAATACTCTAAATTGTTTAAAATTAGTACAAAGAGCCCCATCAAATCTAAAAATAAACAAATCTTTTCTGATATCTATATTTTTTTAGTTTTATTGGGACCCAAGACTAGGCTTAAGACCCCTGAGTTGCAGTTTATACTAAGTCAAATGTAATTCCAGCACTGTTGACACACAGTACACCATGCATATAGTGCGCAGTATGGTGACAGACTTTGGTGAAAGCAAAGTAACCTTGCAAGTATGACCTTCAGGTGTGGTAATGCAGACTGCTCAGTCTCTGATTGAAGGTGTTCACAACCATCTAGATGTAACTGCAAAGTTGTCCTGGCTTTTTCAAAGTTTAAAAACAACCATCTTGAAATCTTGCCATGATGCTCCTTCACTACTCCCGTTCATGGACAGAGATACACTATGCATCAATTCCAAGAGGACATGCCTAACTGATTATGGTCAGGCAACTAACAAGCAAATCTATGGCACTAAACAAGATATTTACTGTAGTTCATCTTAATTCACCAACACAAAACAAGTATATGTTAACAAAACTTTCAGCAAACAGACCTTTGTATCCATAAAAATAACAGTGTCAAAAGGACAGATTTTCCCTTAACACAACTATTAGTTTAACTGCCTTCACTTTTTGGCAATGTTTATTTCTTTAAAAAGTGATGATTAGAACTGTATTAAAACATTTGAAAGTGAATTAATACATTTTTTTTTTTTGTTCTTGAAAATTGACAACAAAAATAATAAACACTATTTATTAATATTATTTATTGGAATGGTTGGCAAAACATTGGCTAATTGTCAATTGATTCAAAGTTTATAAAATGGTAAATACTGATTTATTTATAGTTGGTTCATGGTTTTATAATTTAGTAAACATGTATAAATCTATGAATAAATAATTGTTTTCATATTTATTTCTTTATGAATTGGTAAATGATAAATATTGCATTGCATTAATCATAACACAATTGTACCAGTTTTTAGAATGCTGTAAATATAAAATTATTCTTGTGTAAATAAACAATAAATAATAGTGTTTAATTTTTTTTTTGTCATAAATTCTCAAGAGCAGAAAAATGTATAAATTCACTTTCATCATATGTTTAGGTTTTATTACAATTCCAATCATCACTTTTTACAACAATAAACATTGCTTAGGAGTAGCTAAAACAGAAACAGTGTCATGGGAAAAACTGTCTTTTTGATGCTCTATATTTTTTGCAGACATAAAAGTCCATGTTTCTAAACTTTTATTTATGTTCATTTAACTTCTCTTATCATATTTTTTGTTTTGTTTTTAATGTTAGGGAAAATATCGACACTTATGGTAGGCATTATTAAGACTGTTCAAATATATTTAATAAATCCAAAATGTATAGGAACCTTAGTTGAAACTAAAATATCAATCAAAAAAGAATAAAAGCCTAGTTTTAACTACTTTTTTTTATACCTTGTTTCCTTAAGATCTCAGGCAATCATGGTGCTTTGCAACTTGTAGCTCTAAGCAATACTTGTCCGCTTACTACCCCTCCCAGTTCCTGTTCTGCTATTCATTTACACAAACTCATTAAGTAGGTTGATCATGGCTCCCCACAACATCTTTTTATCCTTAGTGGCCCTAAGCAATATTTGACCACTTACTATCCCTTCCAGTGCCTACAATCTCATGATGTCACTTCCCTATGTCTTTTCTACAAGTATTTTCATGGCAACTGCTCTGATGAGCTTTTTTCCCTGGTTCCCTGATCGCATGTATTTACACATGCTACTAGATTGGCATCTAGGTCGCACCCGTTTACCTTTGAAATAGTTAAATGTAACTTTTTCTTCTACTCTAACAGTTTCTTTTCATTTGTGGAACTCCCTTCTGTTTGCTTGCTTCCCTGATAGCTACAATCTTCAAAAGTTTAAATGAAATGCCAATTGTCATCTTCTGTCTTTTTGATTCCCATCCTTCTCTTATCCTTTCTTCAACATCCTCTATACATTGCTTTTTCTCTCACTGAAACCCGCTGTGCACAAGTTGTAATCTTGCCTTGTTTGGGGTGAAATGATTATAAAAATAAGTAAAAAAAAAACTTCCTGCACTTTGTAGCTCTTAGTAAAGTTTGTTTTCTGCTTTCCCTCCTAATCCTGATTTTGCCAACCAGCTACACAAGCTTATCAACTCTCTTTTTGATGCCAAGTACAAGTGTCTTTTTTGTTTTTATTTTCCTTAAAACTGTGTGTCATTGCTCACATGAAAAATGACAAAGCAGTTTGTCCATAGTATTTTCAGTATAAATCTGTAGAAACACATTTTTATTGCTTTAATTCTCTTCTTCATCTCTGTAGAAATCGTTCATCATTCACTGCCATAGCACATCACTAAATAAATCGCAGGCCTAACTAATAAAACAACAAGTTTTAGACAAAATTCACATTTATTCATCAACATAGACTCCTTCTAGGGTGATACAATGATTCCAATGCTTTTTTAACAATTCAATGCATTTTTGGAAGAATGATTTGTCTTTGGTCTCAAAATACGCCTCAATTTTCGATATCACTTCTTCATTAGAGCCAAATAGCTTTCCCTGGAGCATTCTTTTGAGGTCTGTAAACAGCCAGTAGTTGCTGGAGGCCAAATCTGGAGAAAAGGGTGAATGCAGAAGCAATTCAAAGTGCAATTCATGTAGTTTTGCCATCATAGCGATTGGTGCATTGTCTTGGTGAAAGATCACTTTTTTCTTCTTCATTTATGGTCGATTTTTGGCAATTTCTTCCTTCAAATGCACCAATAATGCTATATTATATTTGCTATTGATAGTTCTTCCTTTCTCAAGGTAACTGGTTAACAAAATGCCTTGCAGCATCACAAAATATGGAGACCAAAACCTTACCTGCTGATGTTTGCATCTTTGGTCGCTTTGAATGGCATTCATCTGCTGCTGTCCACCGATTTGACTCCAAAATGAAGTAGTGGATCCATGTTTTATCCATTGTCACATATTTATGCAAAAACTTTGTTTTGTTGCATTGAAACAGTTACAAACAATTGTCAACGCTTTGTTTTTGATTAATTGTGAGCACCTACTTTGAACACAGGTTTCTCATTGACAAATGTTCATGCAAAATGGTGAATACACTGCCTTTTGATATGTTCAACTTCTCTGATATCCCACACAACTTCAATTTACAATTGGCCGAACCAAGTTTGTGGATTCTTTTTGATGTTTTCCAGGACGACTGCTGAGTTTGGGCAACCTGAGTGTTCAGCATCATTTGTGTCTGTACAACCACGTTTAAAATCAGCATACCACCTCTTAACCATTGTTTCCAATGGAGCAGAGTCCAAATAACAATTATCAAGCTATTTTTTTCTTGAACAGTATTTTTTTTCAATCAGAAAGCAATGCTATATCAACACATGAAATTCAGATTTTTCCATTGTTTGAAAATTTGCATCAGTAGCTTCACTTAAATAACTGTAATTTGTAAACTAATAATCCAATTGGGCCCAAATTTTGTCACATGCCATTTGAAGGTTAGTACATCATTAAAACTGTAGGAATTTTTTATTAGTGGCATCATTTATATGTCAGAATCATGTGTTGTGTTATAAGAGAATTGATATTACATAGCAGATTATGACTCTTTTCTTAGTTTCTAAGGAATTTTTTCCTGTTTCTTAATATTTTGCTTGGAAAATGTACCTTCAAAGTTTGGTGTCACATTTTTCATCTTCTGTTAAAACACTTTCAAGATATTTAACTTTTTGTACTAGTTTGATTTTGGTTTCTCCAATTCATAGTTCACATTTTAGGCTGTTTCTCTAACAATCTTATATTCTGTTTTTTTACAATTGATGCTTAGTTCTTTATTCTCACTTTCTTTAATACCTTCTCTAGGAATGAATGTAGAATGAATCTAGATGTGAAAGCCATATTGTTTCTTTGAATGATGGCCATGCAAATAAGTCTACCTTCTCTAGGAGTTAATTAGGTTTCCTTTTTATGTCTGCTATCAACACTGTGTCAACTGCATATCTTATGTTGTTAAAATTATAGCCACAAATAATGTATCCTGGTAATGGTTGAATAAATCTGGTAAGAAGACACATCATTGTCTTACGCACCTTTCTATTTTTGTATATTTACTGAATACATTTTCTATCCGGAACAGATAATGGCTCGGAATTGTTAATCAGAGAGCTAAGTTCCAATTCTCATTGAGTTCATTATATTCATTTATGCACAAATACCCTTTGGAAATATATGAATCTAGCTTTTCTTCTCCCCCCACCTATGGGTTAATTAGTAAGATGTATTACTAAACTATTATTATCTCAAAAAAGAAAATTCTTACAATCTAAAATATATTTTATGGCTTTAAGTAACTGGCAAAGTGTTGATAAGCTTTAAAAAATGAATGAAACTTGACTGCTTTAGTGATCAACTAACTGTAGATGTAATTTGAGATTTTACAGGCAGTATTTATTAAACAAACAGCAAATAATGTCTCGCATGAGGAAGAAAATATAACCAGTGATGACTGTAAGTTAACCCAGTATATACGGTGGGCAGCAAAAGTATTTAACACATTGGCTTTTTATAAATTTCACAAAAAAAAATCATTCAATTTGAATGATACTTACTTAAAATATTTTAATAAACATTATCTAATTAAATATAGAGACAAATTGAGAAACATTTTTATGTATTTTTATTGCCAAGTTTCGAATCTGACTATGTGCAAAAGTATTTAACACAATTTGTTAATATTTAGTAGCATATCCTCTGTTCTGCCTTACAGTCGCTACTCATTTTTTGTAGTTTTCAATGAGCTTTTTGCATGAAGATTTTGGCAGTTTCACCCATTCTTCTTCACAGACTTTCTTCAGTTCCTTGATATTTTTTTCTTTTGCATGTAATTTCAACTTCAAGTTTTTCTATAAATTTTCTATTGAATAAAGATCCAGTGACTGGTTAGGCCATTCCAGAATATGGAATTCCATTTTCATTGAACCAGTTTTGAGTTGTTTTAGCCCTGTGCTTTGGATTGTTGTCCTGTTGAAATACAAAATCTTGGTCAAGCCCTAAAGTTGTTGAACTTTTTAATAAATAGGTGGATAAGATTTGCCTGTATTTTGCTGCATTCATTTTCCCTTCAATGACTTCTATTTCTCCCACCCTGTTATATGAAAAACAGCTCCAAATCATTACACTTCCAGCCCCATAGTTGATTGTTGGGATAGTGTTTACTGGGTTGTATTCAGTTCCTGTTTTCCTTCATACTTGGGTGCATATGTTTCTCCTGCAAATCTCAATTTTCATTTCATCTGACCAAATAACTTTCTTCCAGAATTCATCTGATTCATGTTCATACTTTTTAACAAATTTCAAACGGTCTTGCACATGTTCACATTTTAACAGTGGAGTCTTTCTTGGTAATCTAGAATACAGGCCTGTACAATTCAGTGATCTCTTAATTGTATTTTTATTTATTTCAATATCAGCATTTTTAAGATCATTCTGAATTTCTCTTTGAGTCAAAAATGGTTGTTTCTTCACATTCCAGGTTACATATCATTCAGTAGCCTCGTTTATTTTTTGAAGATGACCATTCCTTTGAATCTTTTCAGTAGTATCATATTTTTCACACTTTTTTCAACTGTACACACAAGTAAACTTAAATCTTAAGCAATTTTTTAATATCCCTTACCATCTTTGTGTAGCTTTACAATCTTCTGTTGCATATTATTTGGCAGTTCTTTTATTTTTAACCATTTTAATAAGTTTAGATAGTGAAACAGTCTGTAGCATATCAGATCTGTTATCAATATGTGCCAATTGAGTGACATACTTGTTTAATGCATATATTGAAGACAACATTGAAGTACAAACCATATCAAAATAACTGAAAATAGTTTTAAAATACCCTTTTTACTATATTATTTGTATAGGTGTTAAATACTTTTGCACTCAATCCAATTCGAAAATTGCAATAAAAAACATAAAAAAACAATGTTTATCAAATTTTTTTACTCTATGTTTAGTTAGACAATGTTCCTTTAGGATATTTGAAGTATCATTTCAAATTGAACATATTTTTATGGTGAAATTTATAAAAAATTACATGTTAAATACTTTTGCTACCCACTGTATGTAGGTAAGTTTTCACACTTTTTTTTAATGCCCACTGACATTATCTCAACCCACTTTTTTTCTATTCTATTTCAGCTATTTTGGGCACTAAGAAAATAAACCGTTTCTGTCAGTATGGAAAGAATGATGATTAAATACGGAAATTTTGGCCATGTTTAACTTAAAGTTTGTTTTAGTAAGTATTTGCATGTATTATTAATTGAAAAACAGGAAAAATGATCCTTGATAATAGTCATTAATGCAAAAAGAAAAAGATTTATCTACGCTCATAGTAGCGCCAAGAGATTCCTGGTTTAAAGATTTTTTTTCCAGATCAGATCTCCTAGTTCGTAACTAGTATTCTCCCGATTCGGGTTAACTAAAGCCGAGCGTCGGTTTTTCTGTCGAGTTTGCCAGTTTTTACAAGATTCTTTCAGTAAAATAAATTGTTCTCCACTAAAAGAGCTGCCGAGTGAAAATAATTCCCATTCAGTCCACAAATCTTTTGAAAAAACTTTTCTGGCCAATATTCGCTTTTTTACTGCTTAAATTTTTTTTAACAGGTTTTCGGGATTCGTTTCACGCAAACAAGTGAAATATGTTGGTACAAAAAAAATTCCACTTCTACTGGAAATAACTACTACGGATTTGAAAAATGATGCCTTGAAAAAACTTTAGATTAGAGAAATAGTAAGCTGTTTTTTATTCTTCTGTTCCTATCTGCCTTTGGCTAAAAAAAGAAAAAGAAAATAACCTTCCTCTGTTTCTCTGAAATTAAATCTGCAGTTTAAGATTGTTATTAACAAGCCTGTAAGTGTTACGGACAAATTCGACTTACATTGTGAGAATTTCAGCTGAATTATATTTTATGGAAAAACAAAAATAATTCGAATCTCCCCTTTTCTAACTAATTGGAGGACTTAAGTTTTTTTTAGTGAAAAGAGTAAACTTGGCATCCAAATGTCCCTACAAAAAAATATCTGTCTTCCAACTCAGAATTCTGTCAGTGTCATTTATATTTTAATTTTATCCATAAAAAGTGCAGAAAAATAGTGCATTATTTCTCATCTCAACCAATTAAAATTCTAATTAACAAATTATTCTTCGTAAAAAAACAAAAAAGTTTCCATCCATTGGTATTTTAAATTTTGGTCGCAAACAATTGTTGGAGCTCTCGGATGATTTTCTTTATAAAATGTTATGGATCATTAATTTCTTCCGATTTCAATGATTCACTCAACTTTTCGAATCTTTCGGTTTCGTCTATTTTCATGTTGCTGAGCGGCACATTTTAGAAAACCCCGAGCAAGATCATTTCTGCTACGACCTTCATTTCTTCTCACACATGGTAGAGACACACACATAAAACAAAACAAAAAAAGAAAACATCGTAAGTGCATATTATTAAACTGAACTTCACTTCATATTGTGTTAGTTACTTGAATTGTAACGAATGTAGTTTATCGGAAATATTTTTCGACAAAATATTTTTCTTTTTTATTCTTTGATTCCCGCAAAAATAAATTTTATTTTTATTTGAATTGATTGTGATTCATTTCCAAACACTTTACACCCATTTAAAAAACATTAAACAGCCACTTTTTTAAGAGGAAAAACTTTAGAGACTAAATATATTTGAAACATTAAAAACTTAGGTATTATTTTTTTACTGTTACAATAATAGTACACCCGTCTAATCCCCGACTAATTTTGCGCCTAAAACAAAGAAAAAACGCTGAGCGTTTTTTCTTTGTTTTAGGCGCATTTAATGTGACCGCAGCGGGTGAAAAAATATTTTAAAAAATCACCAAAAATAACGATACGCTGCGCATCATTAATATTTTTTTTTAGAAATGAATTGTTAACAGTTTTACTCTACAAATTAATTTAAATGTAAGAAAAAAGATCATTACGTCAGTGATTGGGAATTTAAAATTCTATTATTCTGTCAAGTGTCAATCATTATTGAATATTAATTAATTAATTATTAATAACATTTAGTACGCACTATTTTATAAACAATTTTAAGAACAGTGTGAATTAATGTGTAATGACATACTATCATTTGGACTGGCTGTATTTTATTTACATTTAATTTATTTGAAGAGTGGGGTTTTTGTTTTGTTCTCATTCTGAATATTTTTTAATGATACAGGGAATTGTAATGGAGAAGGAAATATGGAAAAACTAAGATAAATCAAGGGAAATAATAATGTCGTTGCTGAGTGTAGAGTTGTTTCTCTTGTATAAACGTCTCTATCAAGCGGTTGCTAAGGAGACCAAATTTCAAACACTTGTTTGTTGTTGATTTGAGTTGATCATTTTAATTTATAAAATCGTTGGAAAATGAGTGAAAGAAAGTCGCACGAGTTTCCACAATTGAAACTCGAATCGATAATCGGCTTTAATGGTAAGTAATGTGTTTTTAAAAAGAAAAAATCCATTTTTACTTTGAGAAAAAATAATTCTGAGTAAAATATCAATGAAAAGTAAGTTTTATTTTCTTAAAGATTGTGGTATACATTAAGCAATAATATAATAATTTTATTTTATTTTATAATTACATATTCACTACAGATATACACACATTATCATTTATCTATAAACAAATCTATGTAGAGGCTATTAGCCTCATCCAAACATGCTTTCACCAAGGCCACATCCAGCGAGCCATCAAAAAGGACCATAACAAAAAAGCCAAATATTTCAAAAAGTTGTCTCTCTCTTTCTGTATCAGAATCTTCTGATGGCATAATGGAGATAGTATGTTCTGTTATTTTAAACTTGATAAATAAAAATCTATTATTTATGTCTGAAATTATTTTTGGCTCATAGATAAATGGATACAACTTTTGTAATTTCTTTGTATTTATTAAATATCAAAAGCTTAAATAGTGATGTCGTTTGGTGACACCACAGTTAAACTAGGGTGTTCATATATATATATATATATAGATAGATAGGTGTGAGTTTGTAACCCTGGGTTTCATGCTCTTGTGATCGTCAGAAACCCCGGGTTACTAACTCACACTTATCTATATAAATATGTCTGCACTATCACTGATATTGAGCACTTTTACATAAGTACCACACATATATAATATGTAAACAATATAATATATATAACAAATTGCATATATATATATATATATATATATATATATATATATTGATATTTATAATTATATATATACACTTTTCACACACACACACACATATATATATATATATACCCACACAGTGGAGATGGTGTTTGTGTGAGTGAGTGAGTGACATTTACAGTTGAATTTATTACATTCACTTATGTGTTAATGCCCTTAGGTAAGATATGAAACCACCTCTTCCTCGCCTCAGCTATAGGTAAATAGCAAAAGAGATCAAACCCTATAATCTCCATTTGCAACTCATCTAGAAGGAAAAATCTAAATTTAGACCAACTTGGAGAGGGTTGGGCACCATCAGGCTGTCTTGCGCAGCAAACGCCGCTGCCATAGCTGCAGTAGATGTGGTACTCCTATGACACTAAGAGGTTACAAGATTCATGATCATGAAAGTGAGACTGAGAGGTGAGTCCATAACTACACTGTCAGTCTGTGTGTAAATGTTGTGCAGCTATGGTCTTGCTCCTCAGCCCCACTTTAACTAGCTTTTGGATAATCCATGTAGAAAACAAAGTCTTAATAATTTTGCCAAGCCCTTTATATATATATATATATATATATATATATATTTTCTAAACATATACTGTTAAATATAAGAGACAATGAATGTCTATTATGTTTAATCATGAGCCATTCTAAACGTCATATTTTGGTTTTAATTTCAGTTGAAAATAAAGACAAAAATTCTCCAACATTTGGATAATTTTTTATTAATTTGGTTTTAAGCTTTCGGCACACATGAGCCATCGTCAGAGAGGTTATTAAGACAGTAACACATGACATCACACCGCCATAACACATTACATTGCATTTTAATACATGGTTCTGTTGTCATTTCGTGCTATCATGCGGTGTGACATCATAGAACCGCATTGCAAATTTGCAAACTGCATTTGTTATTTTTGGTAACTATTGCTGTTGCCTAGCAGAGTTTTATGTCAACACAAAATAAAATCGTCAGTAATGGTGGATGTTATTGTGTTATCGTCTTAATAACCTCTCTGAAGATGGCTCATGTGAGCTGAAAGCTTAGAACCAAATTAATAAAAAAATTATCCAAATGTTGGAGAATTTTTGTCTTTATTTTCAACTGAAATTAAAGCCAAAATATGACGTTTAGAAGGGCTCATGATTAAACATAATAGATATTCATTATGTCTTATATTTAACAGTATATGTTTATAAAATTATTTGCTGCCTTGATACACTAAATATATATATATATATATATATAGTGGGCAGCAAAATTATTTAACACATCAGTTTTTTATAAATTTCACCCCCAAAATTATTCAGTTTGAATGATACTTAGTTTAAATATTTTAATGAATATTGACTAACTAAACACAGATTACAATTGAGAAACATTGTGATTATGTATTTTTATTACCAATTTTACATACACTTTATCACTGATATTGACCATTCTAATCCATAAATATAGCTTACCTTAAAACTATATTTTTATCATATACATTCGAGGCACTTGATTGGTTGACAAAAATAAAAAAGAAAATGGATTGAACTTTCATCCAGTTTGATATTTATGACTTCCATCCATCCATTTCTGAAAAACTCTCAACCACAGCCTTAAACTTGGCTAAAAATTACTGTTCTATCAATGACCAAAACATTAACCAGGCCCAAAAATCTATCTTATTCTACAATGAATTCCTGTGGACTATAAAAAATAGCTCTGATCTCTGCCTTTCTATTTGAGCATATGATTCTGCAGATGCCTGTGATTTGGTCGGCCTTTTTTTGCTCTGGAATCTTAGGCACATCTTTGATTTAAGACTTTACCGAAAGGACAGATTAATAATCCTCCATAAAATTAGTCCACAAAAAAATGACCACAATCTAAATATAACTACCATCACTAACACTAAAGTCATAAATCTCTTACAATGGTCTGTACAAACCATACACTAAGGTTTCACATAATCATAAATACATCAATAGGGAATCAAATCACTGCCAGAGAATCATCAAGAACCTACATAAATCAATTCAATTTCATTTAAGTACCAATTTTAGCATTAAGGAAGTTTTTGACAATTTCAAAATTAAATACATTAATGCTTTAGAAAAAAGTAAACTCAACAATAGTTTAGAATACTCTGTTAAAAACAAGGTAGGCAGAAATGAGCAGAAATCACGTAAACGTAACATTATTTAGTTTAACCCACCCTTCAGTCGTAATGTCCAAACTAACACTGGTAAATTCTTCCTAAATTTAATTCACAAACATTTCTTCCACTCACACACACAAGAAAAGCTTTCATCAAAAACAATGTTAAAGTCAGCTATAGTTGGATTAAGAACATAGATAAATATATTTCACAACATAATAATCAATCAGTCAAGTGCCATACGTGATACACGCTTGGGCGATCATGTCTCGAAAGAGACATGACTGACTGGGCAGAAGATTATCCCGCAGTAGGTTGCCATTGCTTTCTGTGGTAGACTGGTTGCCAACCAAGGCTATAGAACCCAATTTGTCCTGCTATTTAACCCATAACTGGAAGGAAGAGACGGATTAATACCTTTCCCAAGGGTATTTGCGCTTAAGTGAATACAATGGATTCAACTGGAATTCAAACTCGGCTCCCCGGCTTCTCGTTCCGAGCCGATATAATAATATGATATCAAATAAATACTTGACATACCTGAACAATATCAGTTATCCTACTACTAATAATAATGATCCTTCTACAAATAAGGATGTGATGTGGCTTCACTCTGTCTTTTCTACAAGTATTTTCATGGCAACAGCTCTGACAACCTTTTTTTCCCTGGTACCTTGTCCACATGTATTTATTCATGCTACAAGATTGGCATCAGGGTCCCACTCTTTTACCATCAAAATAGTTAAATGTAACTGTCTCTTCTATTCAAGTAGTTTCTTTTCTCACACTTCCCGTTTGTAGAACTTACTTCCATTTGTTTGCTTCCCTGATAGCTACAATCTCTAAAAGTTTAAATGAAATATCAATTACCATCTTTTATCTCCTTGATTTCCATCCATTTCCAATTTTTTCTTCAACATCCCCTGTACTTTTTTTTATTTTCTCACTGTAACTCCCTGCACACCAATGGAATTTCTGCTTTGCTTGGATTGAAATGATTATTAAAAAAAAACAACAATTATCATTTTGCCATTTTTGTCTAGCCAACACATTCTGCAACATAATGCTGCACAAATGTGAACCACTTATACAATTCTTCTTTGTTTTTTTATGTAGGGCGTAGCCCAAGTGGTTTGATTGTCCACCCTGACCGTGAACACATTGTCTACCATCTTGGTTTTGTGGTTATTGTGGAGAATATTAATACACAGGAACAGACTCTTCTGTCTGGCCACCACAATGATGTCAGCTGTCTTACTGTGTCTAAGTCTGGACGGTACTTGGCCTCAGGACAAATCATCTACATGGGCTTCAAGGTATGTCTCAGCAGCCCTTATCCCTGAACCCGTTCTTTTTATTTTCATGATTGACATTCTTTTTTAAAAATCATTTTTATTACAATATTTCCTCTTCTTTTGCTAATGATAACAGAAAGAACATCTTTTTAAATAAATTCACCTGAGAGTTTATCATTTGGTGTTAATAATATTATACTCTACATACATTTTTTGGCAAACCTGGGTAAACATTTTCACAATAAGATGTAGAGTCAAAAGAACAGTTTTTCCCATAATACTTCTTTTTCAACTACCTTTTTTAGCAATGTTTCTTGAGAATTTAAAAGAAAAATATTAAACACTACTTATTTATTATAAATTTGTTCAAGAATAATTTCATTTTTAAAACATCCTAAAAAGTAAAAACAAATACAATTAGAATTAATGCAATGCAATGTTTATCATTTACCAGATTATAAAGAAATAAATGTAAAAATTTTTTATTCATAAATTTATAAACATTTACTAGATTTTTAAAATATGTGAACCAAATATAAGTAAGTCATTATTTACCATTTTATAACGTTTGAATCAATTGATAAATAGCCAATGTTTTGCCAATCATTCCAATAAATAATATAATAAATAAACAATATAAATAGTCTAATAAATATTTAGTGTTTATTATTTTTGTTGTTAACTTTTAAGAACAAAGAAAATGTATAAATCGACTTTCATATGTTTATTTTTTATAACAATTCTAATCATTACTTTTTAAAACAATCAACATTGCCTAAAAAAGTGAAGGTAGTTAAAATAAAAGCAATATCATGGGAAAACCATTCTTTTAACACTTCATCTTATTGTGGGCACATTTATCTATGTTTGCCTATTTTCTACTTGTAGTTAAGCAATAATTTGGTCAGTCTGAAATAAATGGGAAACTTGTATTGGTAAATTTTGGTTGTAACTTTGAAAACAGAATTGCTTAGCTGATTTCAAACCTAATTGTAGCTGCTGGTGTCTGTATCACACTAAGAAAAATAAGTGAAAAACATATGAATTTAACCATTCTTATGCCTAACCTGACTATGGTATTTTTACAGGCACAGATGTTTGACAGAAGAAAATAGGGAAAAAACTATATGCTGTATTAGTCTCCCATATTATATACCTAAACAAATGAAACAAAAACAATGAGTAGCATTTTTGAGTAACAGACCAACACTAAATAATAACTATCTGAGACTTAGTAAGTAGACAGAAACTGACTATAAACTTTACAGAAAATAGTGGCATACCTGTCAAAATGCCATCAAATATCATGACAATAGAAAGCTTTATCTAGAAGTTGTGGAGAATCATAACTGTCAAACCCTTAGATATAACTGAGTTATTATTCATTTGCTTTCTTATGGATTTCATAAACATTAATATTTCTTTGCTTTCTATTTTTTCTCATGTTTTTCTCATTTCAAAATTCCTTATTTAACATACAAAATATTTGTGAATTATTATTATTGCACATATATTAAAATTTATATCATTATTTTAAAAATATATTTTTACAGATCAATTTACAACATTATTTTTTTCATTTTTTTGTTTGTTTTTTGTTTTTTTTTTCACTGTATAATTGATTACCAACAAATATAATATTTGTATACAGTTGGTTAAATCAAACCATGTACATCTTTATCAAACAGGCCAAGCTCTTCACCCTGCTTGGACAGAAAGGCAATCAATAATGGATTGGGTCAAGTGCTTTTATTCGTAAAACAAAACAAAACAAAAGTGGACATGAGTGACCTAAATAAAAATTTGTTATGACAAAGAGAGGAAGTTTCCACTTCCATTTGCCTGATTGCTGAGAAACTGATTGATAAGTCACACTATTGAAGAATACTTATCAGTGTACAGCCATAAACTACTGTTACTCTTTTTAGTCTTTTTTTGTTTGGAGTTGTTAAGCAATATTAAGGTCATTTGTAATGATTGAGTAACTGTTTTAGAATGGTTAAAACAAACAGGAAGTGTTGTGATTGGATTGAATATGCTTTCAGTTTTTTTTTATTGCAGCAGAAAATAATAATTTATGATAGCTTTAAGAGAGTTAATTATTTCATACATATCAAAATTATATATGCAAACATGCTATTTTTATTTATTTGATTATCAAACGTGACAGGGAGTTAACTCCCTTTATTATCATTACTCAAGCAAGAGGAATAATTAAAGAAAGGCTGAAAAAGTTATGGTGTATTTTTATTGTTAACCTACACACATTTCTTTATTTCATGTTGAGTTATATTGTATTTTTTTTAACTACTCGATGAACAAACTAGTTAAATTGATAATAAAATATATATGTAATGATGAAAACAAGGACAGAAAATTTATCAAATTTTTTTTTATGATTAATTATTTTAAGTTAATTATTTGGAATTTAGTTTGTGCTTTTCTTATTACATAGATGTATCAAGGCATGTTTAAAGATAATAAATAAAAAGCACTTTTTTCTTAATAAATTATACATTATATTACATTGTAGTAGAATTTCATAGCATTGCCTGGGATAAAAAAAAAACTGGAGAGTTGATATGAACTGTGGTAAAAGGACATGATTTTTTTTTTAAATTCACAAATATAAAATAAACACCCAGTTTAGCATAATTCTCAGCTATTCCTCATGTCTAAGTATTTTGTCCCCTTGCCATACTCATCTTTTCTCAATTTCCATGTCTATGACTTTGGTGGCTGGCAAGACTGACCATTGTATAGGATATTTATCCACACAGGTTAGACCTGATCATTGGAGTTGAATTTGGTGAACCTTCTGTTTTTGTCTCATGTCTTCTATGATTCTATGTCATTCTTATCATTATATTTATATTGCAAATTGAACTTCCAAGGTTCATAGTCAAGGTTCAGTTTTGTCTCATATTGTGATGATAATAACAATGTTGAGGATATTAGTCTGGCTGTAAAGAATGTCAATAAGAACTCCTCATTTCAGAAATTCAAGCAGAAATTAATTAAAGCTAATCTGTCATTTTTGCTACAGTATCCCTTTTGTTAGCCTGTACTTGCTGGGAAAACCTTCATTCACATCTCATACCAATAAGTCTTACCCAATCAATGCCGTCAGTAGTTGGCAGTTTTCTCCCCTTTTTGGACCACTTCCAATACTCACTCAACACAACTAAAGGTGAGCATCCCACAAGCTGTTTCATTTCAGAAAATCTCTGACATTGTCTTTTTGTCATAACAATTTGTCCTTTATCAAAGCCACTAAAATCATTCAGCTTGCTCACAGCTATAGCATTCAATGCATCAAATTAAATTCTTAAAGTCAGTTTATCTATTGATATACCTCTGACCATGTCATGTGCAGTTGTTATGAGGCAGTAGTTGTCATTCTTACTATGTATTCTTAGTCATAATGTTTTAGCTAATCATTTGCACACACATGCATATGCATATCTATTACGTTATAAAGAATTCAAAAAATTAATATTTTTAAAATTAATAGTTATCAATTTTTCTATATATTTGCTATAACTAATTGGTTATTCTCTCCAGCTAAAAAGCTCTGATTTTAAAAGCTTTGGCTTCATAAGGTTCCTCACCAACAGGTAAGAACTAAGCCATTGATGTTGTCGTCTTTAATCTTTCACCATAATCCATAAAATTTTCACTGCTCTCATTGTTATAGAATTGTTGCCTGGCTGTGCTGGCCTATTTGGGAAAAAATAGGAAATTATCATTTACTAAAAATAAATGAATACAAAAATTCTAATTGATCATGGTTGCCATTATTTTGGGTTTTATTGGATAATCTGCAGTACTGACTATGCCAAAAAACATGTCCAACAGAAAATATAATAAAGAATATGCCAGAAAACAGAACATATTGCATATTACTATATATCTGCACTAGTTTGGAAATAGCACTAAGTGATATGTAGTTTAAAGCACAAATCTTAGGGAAAACATGTATACATTGACAACAGGCAGTTTTGTAAAGATGCATAAATAAATCCACAGTAACCTAACATTAATTTATTGCATAACAATCCTTTATATAATGTTAATTGACTGTTAACTTGTATATTTTCATTAAGCTACCTTTTTACTTTATTTTTTTATTCATTTCACCCCAAGCAAGGTGAGACTGCCACTAATGTGAAGGTGGTTACAGTGAGAAAAAAGAGTAGGTACAGGGACTATTGAAGAAAGGATAAAGATGAATGGGATTCAAGAAGATAGAAGATAACCACTGACATTGACTTTACATTTTTGAAAATTGTAGCTAGTGTACTTTTTATCTTTAAATGAAATCAGCTCAATAACAATATTTTCTATTCTATAATTAAGTTGGTAGAGATGACCAAAGAAACCCTCATTATGTCAAGAACTCTTCAACAAATGATTTCCTAAAACAACAATAGAATAGCATTAAAGTTTTTTTCTTTTCAGTTCCATTGATGCAGTTGATAATATTTTCTTTTCATGACTTGAGCGCTTTCCATCTTAAAAAGATTTTTATTTTTTATTTGGGAAGATTTCCTGTATACCAAAAAAAGTAATCAATTAACACTTCTTTAGGGCCACAATAAAAAAAAAAGTACTCTTACTAAGTGTGAAATTGAAACAGAAAAAATTATAACAATATTTTATGAAAAAGAAGATATATATAAAGGCTTGCTGAAGGTATTCTTTTGACCACTTTCAGTAATTAAGCTAGGTAGAAAAAATATTCCTAAGAAAATGAGACTCACTATAAAGTTATAAAAGTTCTTGGTAGAGAGTGTAATGTGTCAGTGAAATTCATGAAGTGTTGTCAAATTTTCTCATGGCTTGATATGTCAATAAAACAGGAGTGTTCCTTGTGAAATAGAAAGAGCTGCTAAATTATTGTTTTTTGTAGAAAACTTGCAAAAGTTAGTACAACTTTGTAAAATTACAATTGAAGCGAGTGAACATTTTATAGACGGAAACCTGGTCCAGCGACATGTTAGTTGCAGAGAAGCACGTTCAAAACTGCCTGTTTTAAACTCCCAGAGATTTGCAAGTTACATGGTATATTAGAACCCAGTGTTCTTGTTTATATAATCTCTGCTGAAAAGTTAATTGTTCTACTGATTTTATCTCTCCTGACTACTTATGCCAAGTCATGAGGAATAATAATTAAACCGGTTATGAGCCTTCCCTTATTGTTGCAACCCTAAATGGTTCAGTCAGTTAAGTGCCATATATAATACATGCTTGGGTGATCATGTCTCGAAAGAGATATGACTGACTGGGCAGAAGATTTTCCTGCAGTAGGTTGCCATTACTTTCTGCGGTAAACTGGTTGCTAACCAAAGCTATAGAACCCAATCTATCCTGCTATTTAACCCATAGCTGGAGGAAGAATCAACAGATACCTTTCCCAAAAGTATTTGCCTGTATGTGAATGCAACAAATTCAAATAGAATTTGAACTCAGCTTTCTGATTTCTCATTTCAAGCTGATATCCACTGTGCCACAAAGGTTACTGCATAAGTAATCACCAAAGCAGAGGTTGGAAATAATAGTATATTAACAAGTACAAGACTTGCATGCTGCGTGAAGTAAATACACTGCTAGTGAATTGCTAGTCAGTATAATCACTCTACTCTACTCTTTACTCTAATAGTGTCCACATATTTAAGAGGATAGGAACATACTATTCCTGTATACAAATAGTTATACAACACTTATAATCATACCAGCTGGCTCACTACACTACTTTCAGAATTGCCTTAGGTTTCAAATTCTGTTCTTTTGATTAATCCTTCTTTTCTAGTACATTTCTTTTTTATTACCTTGAACCAGACATGGTAGTCATCATAATCAGGCTCAGAAACAAGGCTTTTCAAAAACTTTGTATTTGAATACCTCATTAATTGGAAAGATCTTCACACTGGGTAGTCAAAAGAAGCAGAATGTTATATTTTTCACATAAATTTTTATTGATCATACATAAATATTTTTAATTCTTCTATAAAACCTTTAAGAAAATGGAGTTTCTTTTTGTTTCATGTTTTTTAATACCAATTTGTGTGTAGATCTTTTATCTTGTTTACAGGCAGATATAATCGTATGGAATTATGAAACAAAAGACATACACTGTCGCTTCACACTTCACAAAGTCAAAGTTCAGGCTTTGGATATTTCGCCAAATGACAAGTACTTGTTGTCCTTAGGTGGGCAAGATGATGGCAGGTAAGAATATTTTTATTCAGTTGAATATTTTTGTGGAATGTCATATCACTGAAATATTTCACCAGTGACTACAAGGTAATCATCACTTTCTCAGCATCTTCATCATCTCTGAAGTGTCTTCAATTACTATCTGACCAATGTCCATTTTTCATCTGGACCAAAGTACATTTTTTCATCTGGACTGATGTACCTTATTTCATCTGGACAGGTGTATATTATTTCATCTGGACTGATGTACCTTATTTCATCTGGACAGTTGTATATTATTTCATCTGGATCAGTGTACATTCTTTCATATAAACCAATGTACATTATTTAATCTGGACAAGTGTATATTCTTTTATCTGAATGTACACTCTTTCATTTGGATCAAGATGGAATAATGTACACTGGTTCAGATAAAAGAATATATACACTACACCAGATAAAATAATGAAATTCTGTACACTGATGCAAGATGAAATGATATACAACTCTCCTGTTGACATAATATACATTATTTCTTCTAAACTGCTTTATTTTCTTTTATCTGGACAAATGTACATTATTTCTTCCGAAACAGCATACATACTTCATTTGGAGTAATATACATTCTTACATCTAGACTAATATATATTTTACATCTTGACTTGTCTATATTTTTCATCTGAACCAGCATTTAATATCACTTTTCAAGTTTGCAACCACCAGGTAAATAATATACAATTAATTATTACTTATATTAACTAGACAGTTTCCTCATAGAACAATCAAGTTATGAATTTATGGTATTTTGAAGTTTTAAACCAAATGCTTGATTATAAAAGAATTATCACTTGTTCCTGGTTCAGGCAGCAAAATTCATACACTTGGATTCAGTAGACTTTAACCAAAGTGGCATCATGAATACAAATTAATACAAGATATCCTCCAGCATGGTCAGCAGAATTATAATAGTCTATCTCCCTGCATTGAATAAAGGGTTTCCTTCAAAATTTCCAGAATATTATCAAATATGCTAAACACTTGACCTTCTCCCGGCTAACGCATCTACCCATCTTTTCAACAACCATGGCAATAGAAGGCTGACAAGGAGAATTCGATACTTAAAGTAGTGTGGAGGCATCTTGTATGTAAGGAATGTCTTTGATGTATTCGCTCCTTAGGTCAGTAAGTACTTTTGAGACAGGGAAGAAAGTAATGAGAGGTGAAGGGAGGTAAACGTAGTAGCCATTTGACTTAAGTCAAGAGGATATTGATTGCACTCGTTGGTCTCCTGGTCTGTCTGCCTGCTGGGTGCTTTCTGCCTCGGCTTTTTATATCTGCTTTTTGGATCAAAAGCAGCTCGTTTGGGATTTCACACTTGAATTTGATTTTGGGCTTCCCATTGGCTGTTAAATAAAATTTGTGTAGGCTCGCGAAATGGAAATTTGATATTTGATTAATTTTTATTTTTCAACCGGAACATCTGCGCGAACCCAGATGTGCAACGACGACTTTTGGTCATTTTCCTTTTTGTCATGAGAGAACAAACATCTGGTCCATCGCTCGGTATCACCACAAGGACATCATTATGATGTCTTCACTCATCGGGACTGGTTTTTTTTTTCTGCCCAGATGAATGAAAACATCATAAGAGTGTCCTCACAAAACTTTTAAGTCAGTATGGACCTGATCAGTTAAAGTGACAAATTCTTTGCACTAAAACTCTATATATATATATATATATATATATATATATATTCAATGAATTCTGGTGGAGAGAGAGAGAATCTTAGTCTGAAGATTGCACTGAAATGTGAAACTAACAGTCACCATGCAGTGTTGATTCCTATGTCTACACTATGTTTATAAATACTTTATCTCCAATATTGAGCACTCTTCCACCTATAGATATTGCAAATTTTAAACAATATTGCTAGAGAGAGAGAAAGAAAGAGAGATAGATAGATATGAAGAGGCTATCCAAAAATTCAAGGAATTTAAAAAGACCAGTTTTCATCGTAGCACACACACACACACACACACACACACAGAGTATGAGAGGAAGAGAGTGAAAGCAAAAGATAGATAGATAGATAGATAGATAGATAGATAGATAGATAGATAGATGTTCAAAAAACTTATGTTCCAACTTGAAGTTTTGCAGATACACCATTTGTCAGGGTAAGATATATAGTTTTGTTTTCTTTTTTGTTTTTTTACAGTGTTGTGCTTTGGAACATTTCAGCAAAGGAAGCAATTTGTGGATCCCCTGCCCAAGCAGTTACTGCAGGGGTAACACTTTGCGGTAAATTTGCCAATACATCTGACTTGTTATTCATTACAGGGGGAGAGTAAGTATTGGGTTTTTTAGGTATTAACATGGTAGTCATTTTGAAGTATTTCTCAACATGCAATGTTCTCTTATACATAAAAGAAATTTCACAAAATGAATACTTGATTTTTCCTGTTTTGAATGTTCTCAAAGGACATTTAAAAATCATTTTTTAAGTGGGCCTAAAACTTGTTATACAACAAACTGCAGACTAAAAACACTAAATTAAAAACTTTTATTTAATTGTCATGCTTTTATTTTTTATAAAAAATTCACCCAACTCAAGGTTCAAGAACTACACAAGGTAAAGAGTTACTGAATGAGATGTGTGTGATATGATTGTAAGACAAGATGGTAGGAAGTGAAGATTATGAGGATAAATAGGATAGATGATGACTGATCTTTGACCTGAAGTGGTTAAAATTTTAGAGCTCAGGGAAGTATCCACACAGATGTCTGTTCTATAAAGTAACAGTTCTTGGAAAAAATCTGAGTGCCTCCTTACAACTAGAATATAGAGAAAATGAAGGGGATTTGACACAGTGGATGTTGCATGTCAGTCAGTTAAGTGCCATATGTGATACATGCTTGGGTGATCATGTCTCGAAAGAGACATGAGTGACTAGGTAGAAGATTTTCCCACAGTAGATTGCCATTTTTGTGGTAGACTGGTTGCCAACCAAGGCTATAGAACACAATCTGTCCTGTTATTTGACCCATAACTGGATGGAAGAGATGAATTAATACCTTTCGTAACAATTTCAACTGGAATTCAAATTTGGATCATAAATATCCAATATCCACTACACCACAATGCACATATGTGCATTGTGGTGCAATGGTTATCAGCTTGGAACAAGAAATTGGGGAGCTGAGTTCAAATTCCAGTTGAATTCCTTGCATATCACTAATGTGCAAATACCCTTGGGAAAGGTATTAATCCATCTCTTCCTTCTAGTTATGGGTTAAATAACAGAACAGATTGGGTTCTATACCCTTAACCAGTCTACCACAGAAAGTAATGGCAATCTACTGTGGGATAATCTTCTGCCCAGTCAGTCATGTCTTTTTCGAGACATGATCACCCAAGTGTGTATCACGTATGACACTTAACTGACTCATATTGCATGTACCTAACTATAAAGGTCTGAACTAGTGGAACATACTTCCTTTTTTTCTCACTTGTGTTTTTATGGGTTTTTTTTATTTTGTTGCAGTCAATGAAGTAAGAAAGTTAAAACTATTATGTAATGAAGTAAATCATAAAGAAATTTATTTTTTAATAAAGTAAATTGACATATAGAAAATAATTTAATAATAATTTAATAAAAACACACTTGTTTTAATTATTTTTTAATAAAGTAAATTGAAAAATACAAAGCAAAATGAAGCAGTTTTTTGTTTTTGATTATTTTCAATAAAGCAAATTGTAATGTAATTTATTTTTAAATAAATAGAAATAAATAAATAGAAATTCTAAAATATTTTTATAAAAAATAATTTGATAATTCATGATTTACTTCATTAAAAATAGTTAAAAACAAAAAATAGTTCATATTTTGCATAATGCCTTTTCAAATGCCTTATTTGAAGAAAAATATTCACTAATTAAGGTTTTAATCCTTAATAAATTACTTTTATTCTGTTATAAAACTGTTATGTTTTTTCTGGTGCCGAGTTGTCTCAGTCTTGAATTGTCCTGGCAATTTGTTGACATGGTTGAGTGTCCTTTCCTGGTCATGAATCTGTTAAAAAATAGCATGATGCATTCACAAGAGTGCAAAGAGGTGCAGATATCCACTCTTATATTCCAACTAGCTTCTGTTAAATCATGCAGAATCACTTTACCAAAACTTAGGCATTTTTTCAAGTTGTTGCAGATGATGATGAACTGTTCACTGGCTTGAAAATAGCTTTTGAGAAAATTCTTAAACTGTAGCAGCACAATTTCTGTCACAGACCAAAAGAGAGATCATCGTTAAATTCAGCAGTACAATCTGCTCATTCATTTCTTAGGCTGAAGTCACTTTTTCTAAATTTTACAGATAATCTTTAAGAATTTATTTAGTTTAAACAATCTATTTCATAAAACCCATAGATCTTTGGAGTTAATAATACTGCATTGGATGTGCATTGCGGTGAACAAGAAATCGAAGAGCCAAGTTCAAATTCCAATTGAATTCATTGCATTCACTTACACACAAATACCCTTGGAAGAGATATTAATTCATTTCTTCCTTCCAGCTATGGGTCAAATAACAAGACAGATTGGGTTCTATAGCCTTGGTTGGCAAGCATTCTACTGCAGAAAGTAATGGCAACCTATTGCAGGAAAATCTTCTGACTAGTCAGTCATGTTTCTTTTGAGACATGATCACCTAAGTGTATATCACATCTAGCACAACTGACTGAATGCTGCATTATTGTCTCATCTCAATCTGGTATAACCTACATTGATACATCCATCTTTAGGAGAGTCAAGTTAGTTGAATCATATTGTGAAGGGTGTAAGTTATTCCTTTAAAACTCTAGAAACACAATGCTATCATTAAGGCATCTTTTTTGTTCTATTTTGAGCAAAATCAAGTACCATTGACTAGTTTCTGTGAAGTCACTCACATCATACTAGCAGGGATAGCCTCATGTTCACATAAATAAAAACATACACAGAAATAACACTAAAAGTATGTAAAACTGTAAATTAAATCCATACAATTTTATTTATTTTGGGTACTGGTGTGTATGTATTTTAGTTACATGTGTTTTAAGGTTGCATGTGGTAAAAAGAAGAAAGTCACTTTGTCTTATGACAAGCAATATCCTGAGAAGAGGAAATGGATGTCTTCATCTTTCAATGGTAGCAAAGAGAATGATTTCAGCATTTTTGGCACAAAATCCATTTTCAGGAAGGAAAAGTTTACGTTGCATTCTGGGAAAAACTTTTATTATTTTGGTTTAATTTAATTTATTTTAAACAAAATTTTCATGTAATTTGTTTAATTTTACTTTATTTATGATATTCGTTATTATTATAATTTTATATTTTTATTTTTATTTATTTCTACTTATTAATAATAATAATAATGTCCCTACTTTTCTTCCATTCTTCTCTCTCTCATAATCTTTATTAGTTCTTCACTTCTCAAACAGGTATTATTTTTTAGATGATACACATATGTTCTGATTGGTTTCCTTTTTTTAGGTCTCCACAAGAGTACTTTAACAACTCTTCTTTTCTCTTCTAAATTGAAGTTATCAAATCTGTAGAGATTCCATCACATTTTGTATTTTTCTAATATAGTGAAAATATTATTCAGTTTATTACTATTATATTATGGGATGATCTGATATGAAACCTGAAAAAGTACAATTTTTTTTTTCTAAATTTTATTTCTGTTTAATACCATTTAAATTCCTTGCTTTGTTATGTTTGCAGTTTTGATATTCTTTGTTAATCTTGGATTGATCAACTGTATACATTACTTCCATTATTTGGACTATTGTCCTCATCTTTGTTGTCATTTTTACAATGTTTCAACCATTGTATGTTCTGGCCTTCTTCTGGTGCTAGGAATTTTGAACTGAACCCTATATTACAATCACTGGGGTATATCATTCACATTCCTTGTGTGAAGCTACTTCTGGTAGTCACGAGTTATCTCCCTTTAACTTATCTCTAAGTTATTTGTTCACCACTCTAGCCTCATATTCAACTTAAAATTCTTTGGGTCAAGTCACTAACCGACTATATCCTCTGGGCTATGTGTCCTTGAGGACAACAGCAAGTGAACTTCTGAGACTTATAAACCTAATGTTTCAGTAACCATTTTTTTTACCAGAGTTCATATTGCATTTTTTTTATGTTAATGATTTTCTCTAGTATTTTTTCCAAAGCTCATATTGCAATCTTTTTGATGCTAATGATTTTCTCTAGCACTCCATATTACTGATTCCCATATTGTACTCATTTCTATGCTTAGCCAGCTTAGGAGATTTTTGTGATCTAGCATATGCATTGATTACTTAAGTTTAAGTAGTTTCCAGTGGTGTTCTCTATCTATTGTTTCAACTTCATCCCATAGGGGGCGGTGATCTCCTTTCTCCCTCCATATATGGTCAACTACACCTGATTTTTCTATCTCTCCTCATGCTACAGCTTTGTGATGTTCTTTGTTGTAGCCTTACCTTAAGGGGGTGGCCTGTTTCTCCTTTATATTTCTTTCCACAGCTACATGGAATGGCATACACACAGTCCTTAGTCTTGTCCTCTGCTGTTGAGGGTCTTACTCAGGAGAGGTACCTGCGAAATGTAGAACCACTTCTGAAGATCGTTCTGATGTTATATAAACCACAGATCCTTTGTATTTTCTCTGATAACCCCTTCACATACGGTAGACAGACTGAGGCTGTTTTCTGACAGTTGTTATCCTCATGCACCCTCCCTTCCACGTTCATTAAAGTTGTTGTCATGTACCCTGGATAATTGTTACGTTGTAGGGTACTGCTTATACTGACCATTTCCTGTTTGTATGTCTCTGGGTTATCGCTTATGACTTTTGCTCGATGTTGCGGGCAGTGGACAATCCCTTTCTTTACATTGTATGGGTGGTGGGAGTTGAAGTTGCGGTATTTTCCAGTGAATGTTGGCTTGCAGTATACCAATATCTTGAACTCCCTCTCTGTTTGAGCTATTAGTACATCCAAGAATACTAGTTTGTTGTCACTCTCTTTTTCCTTAGTGAACTGTATTGGTGATCTTATTTAGTTCACATGGTCCAGTAGCGTCTGGACCTCTTCCTGGTAAGGCCAGAGTATGAAGGTGTCATCAACATATCTCAGCCATAGTGTTGGAGCTATGGATTTTAATGCCATCTCTTCAAAGTATTCCATGTATATATTAGCCAGTGGTGGTGATAATAGCAAGCCCATTGCTAAGCCTTCATCCTGTCAATATATGTCTGATCCAATCTAAAGTGGCTTCTCATGAGGAATAAGAATGATAGACTCCAGTGATCGTAATAAAGGGTTCAGTTAAAAATTCTTAGCACCTGAAGAAGGATGAAGCATACAATGGCTGAAACGTCATAAAAATGACAACAAAAATGAGGACAAAAGTTCGAACACTGTAAATAGTGTAAATATTAGCTCATCTCAAAAGTATAGACAAATACTGATCAACTGTATATTTTAATAATTTGACCAGATTAACAATAAAACAAAAGGGTTCAAATATTTATTCTTTGAACTTTTATTGACAGATACTGTTTAAGGATTTGGGATGTTGATCTGAAAAACCGTAAAGCTCGACCTACAGAAGTGAACCTGGGACCTTACAAGAGAATTGTTCAGTGCATTGCTGTGAGTATAATATTCACTCCTTTTTTTAATAATATTCCACCAAATATAAAATAAAGGCAAAATAATTTTTATTGGTTATATTTTTGTTTTATTGTTTTGTTTCATAAAGTCAGATAACATGAAAGAAGAATATCCTTCTTTCTAAAAAAAAACAAAAACTTTAACAATTCATTACAAAATATATTGTTTCCAGACTTGAGCACAGAATTAATATTTCTCATATTTTAATATAATGAACAGCTTATTGCAAATAAAAAGTTGTTTGGAAAGTAATTATATATTACCCTGCTATGAATGATTCAGTCAACCAAGCCAGGACAAAGGTCGAATGGTATGAAATTGTGTCTAGAATTTGTTTATCATTTGTTCATCTGACATTGTATTGTTTATAGTGTATTTCCTAGTTTTATGGAGGATTATATCAACATATTCTCCATTGCTTACTGTATGATTTCCAAAAGGGTACTGTAGTGTCTTTTAATATCAGTAGCAGCACTTAATAAACCTTGTGCCACCATCAGCAGCTCTGGAATATAAAAAACCTGTGAACCTTAAAGTAACTCTGTCCTGATTTTTCCCTCTTTTGAACTGCATAGCATGAACTTTCCACACTAAAATTGTGAAGGTTTCAAACTAAAAAACACCAACACAGTAAGTCTCACTCAAATATATTGATGAACATTCCATAATGTATACAATCTAACAAAAGAAACTCTTGTTTTAAACTTTCCTTTTGTTAATTTTGTTTAATAAATGTTATTCTGCATTGCAAATCAATTGATCTGTTATTTTGTGCATGTACTCTTTTTTATTATCATTATATCATCTACTATAAAATGCTCCCATAAGAAACCTTACAGATTTAATTATTTAATTAAACAATCACTAAAGTATTATTGCTACAAAGGTATCAAAAATATTTTTGGGATGCATACAGATGCAGGGTAGGCTCATACATGTCAGCTGTGGTTAAAAAATGGCAATATCAACATATCTGACAAGCTTGTTCTGGAAGATAACCCTCTATGAATGAAGAGCTTTTGAAAGACACTATGAAATTGGATCTATTTCAAAGCACCAGAGATTTGGCACAACTTAATGTGTCACATTCAACTGGCCACAAACATCTCAAGTGAATTGGGAAAATTTGCAAAGAGAGAATCTGGGGTTTTCATGAGATTTTACTAGAGAAGCAAACAAAACATTTTACCATATGCAAGAATACCAACATTAATTTTTGCATTTCAAAGTTCCAAGTGCTAAAAATGAGCTTTTCATATCAAAATAAAATGAAAAAGACTGCGCAAAATGAGAAACAAGTGCCAACAACAAAAACGAGTCTATGAACAAAAGTCTTTGTTTTGTGTCTGGTGGAATAGGAAAGGTGTTATCCATTGTGAGCAACTGGAACATAGAAAGATCATCATTGTTGGCATTTATTGCCATTAATTTAATTGGGTAAACAAAGCATTACTTCAAAAGTGTTCTACTTTGATAAAAAGCAATAGTGTTGTTCTCATGACAATGCAAGGAGACACTCTGCAAAACAAACCCAAGAAAAATAAGATTGTTAGACTGTTTTTTTCTATGTCTTCCATCAGATTTAGTACCGACAGATTTTCATTCGTTTCAATCAATAAAACACTTTATAAGTGGTATAACATACAGAAATAAAGAATTGAAAAACAGTTTTTCAAACTTTGTATTTTTGTGAGGGAAACACAAATTTCTTTAAACATCCAAATATCTAACCCTTTATTTTCAAATAATGTTACTGAATATTTTTTTGTGTCAGGTTGAAGAGGATGATTCCTATTTTTACTGTGGAACTACAACAGGTGACATTTTGTGTGTGACGATGAAAACCTCAACACTTAATGTAATTGGGCCTCAAAAGAAAATGTTTTCTAAAGGAGTTCAGAGTTTGATACTTGTCAAAACTGGAGGTCACCTTGAGTTGCTTGTCGGAGCAGGAGATGGCACTGTGGCAATTGTGAAGGACAAAAGCACCAAATTTCAAAGGACCAAGTGAGTAGATCTTTGTAAAT
Source organism: Ascarosepion bandense (assembly GCA_037127315.1). NCBI lineage: Eukaryota > Metazoa > Mollusca > Cephalopoda > Sepiida > Sepiidae > Ascarosepion > Ascarosepion bandense. Next base: position 13,314,468 of record JBBBDQ010000256.1, read on the forward strand.
GAAATTCAAATTCAAGTTTTATTGCAAATAAGAAACTTACAAGACTACAAAATCATACAAGGGGGGAGGGAATATGTTTTTAATTTATTTTAAAGAAACTTTAGTTTTTTAAATAAGAAAATATACTTTTGATTTGTGCAGAAATGAAAATCAGAAAAATATTTATGTTAATATATGAAAAGTTGTGCCACACTTTTTATTGCTTGTAATTTATTGAAGATAATCCTAGAATGACTTAGCAGATTTATTACATCCTCTTTTTTATTATTTATGTGTTCAACAAAGAAAGGATAAAAAACACAAGTTGTTTCATTCTTCACCAATGAATTTATTTTTAATTTATGACCCCCCCCACCACCTTTGACTAATATCTTACAGAGGTTTTTTTTAATTACTTGTGAATGTTAGTTTCTGATTCTTTATCTGCCTTAAAAATTTTAATAAAAGCTTATTTCAAGTCCTTTTGTACTGATCTATTTTGCAGCTTTCCTGTGCATGTGCAAGAAAACAAAATTGCAGTGGTTTTTCACATTTTTCTCACCAGAATCTATCTTACATATTTATATCTAACATTTGACTTTGCTTTGAATATTGCTGCCACAACTGTTCTGGTGCTCCTGCCATATATTTAGAGATTCTTGATAAAATCCAAAGAATCCAAAATGTTGTTGGTCCTGACCAGGCATCTCAGCTTCAGTCACTTTTCCACTGCCATAATTTGGCTTCCCTCTGCCTTTTCTTTAAATACTTTCAGTGTAATTGTTCCAATAAACTTTTCTCTATGGTACCTAGACTTTATGAATTTAAGCACAGAACTGGATTGGCTGTTTGATCTCATTTTACAGTTGAAATGGCTAGATGTAACTGTAAAGTTTCATGCTTACAGTTTATTCTATCACACTTCTTGCTTGTAAAACTCTCTTCTGGATTATTGCTTCTCAGCTAACTTTGATTTAAGTACAATGTCTGTTGTTATCTTCTATCTTCTTAATTCCTGTTTTTTATTGCTCTCACTCTTTACTAGTAATTTTCCCATATTCTCTAACAAACACTAAGTAGCCCTTTGCATCTTAATGGTTTTATTGACTTACTTGTGGTGAAATTTAAAAAAAAAACATTAATCTTATAACTAAATACTGACATTTTAAACTGATTTGAGCCAAAATATAAAAAGGGTTGTTACACTTTCTTAGAAGTTTCCCTGTTAATTTCCTTTTTCATTGAACACAAATATTGTTATTGAATAAAGAAGTAATATATTGTTACTGGCATCTGCATTCTAATTGTTTGTTTTAAAATGTATCAACAGATAAAAAAAATGTATTAAATAGGATGCTCATTTCCAAAGTACAAAAATTATTGTGGTTGTATTTAATCTAAAAATAACAAATAATATAATTTTAAACAGAAGATATAGACATATTAATATTATAAAATCAATATATATTTATGCCAGCTCACCTTACAAGTGAAGTGCCATTGGTACCATGTAACCCAATACTATCTGGGTCATCTTCAACTAAACTAGTTCCCCCACTAGTCTTTTCTGGTGAAGAGAGTAGCTAGACACATAGCAAGGTTAAAAAGAAGATCTGTTAAAGGGTAAATGGAACCTTCTTGTAGAATCAACGTCCATCTAGCACAATGGTGTAGAGTTGGCACTGTAGCTATGGATACAGCCACTGTGGTTATGATGTAGCATCTCTCAGAAGCATGCTTTCTAGATTGAAGTTAGCAACCAGGGTGGAAGGTTCCTCTGAGTGAATCAACAAATGACCACATGTCTGTAACCAAGGGGAGCTTTTAAATAAAGGACATGGGCTGTAGTTTGATCTGGACAAGGTATGGGTTCTACCAGGTTTACTTGCACAAGACATGCTATGCATGAATATATACCTCTCTGGATTTCAACTCAAATATGTGGAGCAAGCTGGTTAGATGCTCAGCTGCACAAGGACTCTACAACCACACCTGGTTACAATGATGATGATTAATATATTAATATCATTTGAAAATTGAATTTAAACACTGCTCTCTGTAGTAGAATTGTTAGAGACAAATCCTATTGGCTTAAATCTAAGCTTTAATGTATGCATTCAGAATAGATTCATTAATAGGGGAACTGGAGTATACCACACTATCTTTCAGTGGTCAGCAAATCCTTTTTGCCATTACCACATCATGACTAATTCTGTGGATGCTGATAGCCTGAAACTTTACATATACTTATATAGTCAAATAACATTTTCTGAAATAGATGATTTATATGGCTTTGAAAATAAGATCATTTGATCTTATTTTAGATTTTCTATTAATAGAAGCTTATAGCTCCAAATGATGATGGTTTTCATACTATTCACCATAGGACAGATAGCAAGACAAACAAATCACACAAAAAGCAACTATGAAAAGATAAGAATTTTTTTTTTAAATTCTTGATTTGATCTGACAAAATTATATAGATTGGTTGTGCAGCAGTCAAACAGTTAGATTAGCTACTTTGTATAGAAAAAGGGAAATAAAATGAGTGTTATTTGTCAGTCATTTTGCAGCAGCAGATTGTAAACCAGAGTTTATCTCAGTTACTTCCCTTAGTATCATTTTCCTCTTGAAGTTTGCTTTCTTTTTAATTGCTGTCCGAATATCTGATATAAGGAATTACTATTGTTATCATAATCATTATTATTATTATTATTATACTCTGTTTTATTCACACTGTTATTACCTTTTCTGGCTATTTTCAGGTGCCTGTGTATTCAGTAATATTCTCAGCATCTGAAACTGAGTCTTCAGACTTTTCTCATACTGTCCAAGTTCGTTATATTCAGATGCTGAAATACCATTGGGAAAGATATGAATCCATCTTTTTTCCTGTAAATATGGGTTAAATAGTAGAAAATTCATCAGAAAAAATCATTGTTATCCACAAAAAAATTTTAATGCATTAATACACAGTTATGGAATTGCTATTGTCTTCAGTGATGGAAAACATATTGTTGTGATGTGGGTATCTTGCAACATAAATTTAACATAGTCAGTCATAATAGTAGTATTCAAAACTCAGCTAGATGTCACTGCGATAGTATTATCTTCTTCCTTTGACAATTATCCAGGATTACTTATCATGAACGGATTTGTCTATTCATGATAGTATCGAGAGTAACTGACTCTTACCACAACACATATGTATGAAAATGTTTTCAAAAATGATACCTTTGAAGCCAGCCATCTGCCTGAAATAACTTTATTCTCTAGCTTCATCAAGGACATGGGCAACCACTACTGGGCCATATGAATGAAACCTTCAATACAGTTCACTTTCAAAATGGATACAAACAATAAACTGGCCTTCCTGAATATCCTAATAGCTCATTCAGAGCAGTTGTTCAAGATATTTGTATATAATAATATTCTCCAGGTGATATTTGAGTTACACTTCCCACCAGCTATACACTATGAAGAAAGATACCATTCATTGTCTAAAACATAAAGCAAAATTTATAATTAGTGACACAGACATGCTAAGAAGATCATTATTAGGATTATCATTTAGAGTAACAACTACCTACAAAAATAACATCTGATTCCACAAGCAGAAGTGCAAGTGTAGATGAAATTAGTTGGAAAATTATAAATGCCTGTTTACCTTTAATCAGAGATATATAAAAAAGGACACAAAGGATTTGCAGTCCAAACATCATGAGACAGTTCTATTCTTTTAAGATACCTTACTAAAGTCAAGCTTCCATTAGAAGAAATAATGACCAAGAACTGTATGTATGACATCTGTAGAATGAAGTATACAGGTGAAAACTGCTGCTCTTGAAAGATAAAGATGGAAGAACCTCAAAATGCAATTGTTTGTGGAGAAACTATGAAGTTAGGTATGGTTGATCATGTATAAAAAGAATGAGGAGATTTTCAATTCTTATGAAATCAAATCAGAATAATCGAGAGCAAGAATGGAAAATAAGGTGATTAAAAAAATCAGAGTATATGCTAGGTTCTAACACAACTTCCTCAGTAGGACTAACATAGAATTGAACACCATATTGAAGCCTTTGATCAAAACAGAACAGCCATTAGGTTTAAGACTCCAAGATTACACTACATGAGTCAGTACTCAATGGCCTTGTAGTTATAAGCATTACCTGATACAATTATATGAACAACAGAATGAGAACAGTAGACTCCATACATTGAATAAAAGGTTTAATTAAAAATTCCAAGAATAGTATTAAATATAACCAGCACTGGAAGAAGGCTAGAGTGTACAGCATCCCAAAGGTAATCACAATTACAACCAAGATGACTTTGAATAAATCAGTGTATAATAAAGATTAATTTAAACAACTCTATAAAACTGAGATTATTTTAATTTTCCACAACAATCAAATCCCTTTTTTCATCTTCTTTTACAAGCAAAGTCTTTTCAGATCAACTGATCATGGCTTTCTATGACTTCCTGTCTTTTTTGCTCTATGCAAGTTTTTTCTTTATTATCCTTTTGGTCCCTTTTCTGCCATCCATTCATACAAATGTATTAACTTGGTTAATCACTGTTTCTCATGGATTCTCTTGCCATCAGTCCTGTTTTCTTATTATGTGTCCTAGAAATTTTAATTGTGTCTTTCTGATTATAAGTTTCCTTGTTATTCCTATTTTCCTTTAGACTTCCATGTTGCTCAATTTTTTTTTTCTATGGTATTCTTAGCATTTATTAGTAAAACCACATTTCTGTTGATTCAAGCCTTTTCCTCATCTGTGAGAAAATTGTCCAACATTTGCAACCATGTTGGAGACTCAATTCAATAAAACTAACTTCTAACAGTTTTACTCTCATAAGTGTAAAATCTTTATGAGCCAGCAACCTTATTTTTAGTGAGTTATTCTACATTGTTATTCATAGACATTCTACTGATTGACTCCTTTTTATTTATGTCACAATCTCTTCTATTCTTCATCACTTTCTTCTACTTTCACTGTTTTTCATCATAAGTATCATCATATTTTTCTTTAATTTTTTTCTTACTTTAATTCTACTAATTCTTTCACAGAAATTCCCACAAACTCAAAGGCAGCATTATGTCCTTATCTCTGCGAGGAGCAGGGCATCAAGTGAGTATATGTTATTCAAAATTAACCATTACATTCTCATTGACATCTTCAGATTCCATGTTTACAAAGTATTATTTATTTATATAATCAAATTGACTTAACATTGAAGTAAATGGCAGACCTTTCTACTACCCTTTAAATATCTGTTTCTCCTAAATATTGATCCCTATATCAACAAGTATTGTAGAAAGAGTATTTTATAATGTCCATTTATTATTTTTGACAACTTGTGGTTTATATGACAATTATTCTGGGCAGACCTTAGTTATAGTTTCTAGGAGAGAGCACATTATAGTGGGCTCAGTAGTTGAACAAAGCTAGTAGGCAGAAACCTTGGTCATGATGACTAAGTTTCTGCTAGTACAACCATTGACAGCTTCCAAAGAGTTTCATCTACCAAATTTTACTCAAAGGTCTTGGGTCAACTCATGGTATTGTTTTCAGGCATTCCTCAAAAGTGACACATGCTGGGATTTTCTCCCCATACTGATATTATCAAAAAATTACTTCCTTGACAAATTGAACTTGTTAAGATTTGAACCAACGTCTCATGGTTAAAATGCTAACATTCTAACTACTTATCCACTCACCAGTCCAAAAACTCTCTATGAGGAAAGGTCGAATTTGCCTCTGTTTACAGAAGAATTTGTAATAATCTACAAGTGAATTAAAAATGCAATTATTATTAAAATGGAATTCGTAAATTCTAAAACTTCAAATACCTTCTTGCATGGATCAGTTATAACAAATTTAATATAAGAGGTAAGGAAATTGAACATAAGGTAAACTGTGCTAGGGGTAGTTTTACCTAACACCACATATTGCTACAAAACCAAAACATTAACCTAAAAACTTGAATCATTTTCTTAAATTGCCTCATCAGATCAAGACTTTTATATGGAATTCATACATCACATTAAACTTGTTCAGAAATATCTAAACTGTCAGTTGTGCTTTCTCAGATAAATGGTTAAAAATGACTTTGAATGAATGAAGCTTGTAGGTTTTAGCATATCATGTGAATTGGTGCTACAGAATCACAAGCAAAGAACTGTGCAAGATAACAGAAACCACATCACTTGAGGACTTTAAACAACAGAAACAGCTAAAATAGATGGCACACGTAACTTGAAGAGAAAATTGACATAATCAAGATGTTGACATTCAATACTACTTAAAATGGTTAGAGAGGAAAACCCCATTAATGCCTGAAAGAACAATAACAGTGAATTTGAGAAATGTACTTTCCTGAAAAATTATATAGTAGAAAAAATTTTATATATTTCATTTGAAAGTATCAATGAATGTTGATTGTTTCCTTATAATATTACCATTGCTATCATATAATTATTACATTATTTAATCAAAGCAAGAGGTGAAGGTTATTCATAGGGCTATGAATATTGTACTCTAGTGTGAAGATCTTTTGAAGATCTGAGAGTGAAACACTATATCATAAACTTTAATCAAAATATATTCTTGTCTTTTCAAGTAATTTGTCTTCTCTTACTGACAAAAACTTTGCTCTGTGTGTGTGCATGTGTATAGATGCATAGAAAACTCTCAAACACTTATAAGAAAGTTAAAACAGTATATACAGTACATTGTATTGGGCTTACTGTTGAAACACTGGTTCTCATACAATCACCAATTAAGCAAGATTGAGTATGGTTAGTATGCAAATGAGTGACTAAGTGAAAATACCAAGTGTTGTAAGCTTCGATGTGTGTGGTGTAATGAATAATGTCTTGGAATTGGAAATCAGAGAGTCAAGTTTTAATTCCAGTTGGGTTCATTACATGCTCAAATACCCTTGGGAAAGGTAGAAATCCACCTCTTCTTCCCCAGCTATGGGTTAAGTAGCAGGACTTTTGTAAAGTCCTCACAATCTAAAAATATTTTCTGGCTATAAATAACCTGCAAAAGGTTGATAAGCTGCAAAAAACTGATAAAATCATTGTGTTGAAAAGATTAAGAACAATTCCAATTACCCAAAATTATTTCAGTTATCCAAATATTTTCTTGTGTGATTTATTTTCAATTTCAGTTTTTTGTTGGTACCAACACATCCAATATGTACAGATTTAACTACATGGAATTTACATGCAAACTTCTCAACACAGGACATTCATCCGCTGTCAATGATATTATATTTCCTGCGTACGTCATTTTTACTTTCTTCAAAAACAAACCCATTTATTATTTCTCCAGATTACTTATATGTTTTATATATTTCATGTATATTTATGTATTTAGCTTTAGCTTTAAATTTCTTTTCATTATTTCGGTAACTGATAGATCTTTTTAATTAATGTATTGAAAACAAAGTAATTATTCTTTTTTGCTTCAATGATGCACATTGAGAAATGGAGATAAAATTTTATCTCCATTTCTCAATGTGCATCATTTTTTTGTAAAAACAGACTTGAATAATTTGTAGAGAGAATTTTATTCATCTAGCATTTTCGATGTGCCAAGTTAATGTTTCATATATGATGTGAAATATTTGTAAGCCATTTTCCAAAATTCTCTGAATATTTTGTGTATTTACTAAGCCAAGCTGAATTGATTCCCCTCCTATTAATATATGACCTCCTGCACACTCTTGCATGTGGAGGTTCTCAGAAATTGTCTAGTTCTGTTGGCTTTCATCACAGGCAACAATACATATTAATGATTTTATCCATTGATGCAATAGACGTTCTGAGAGATAGAACCCCCTGACAAACTAAGCTGATATTTATATTGGTTTCTAGCCACTAATCACCAGAAATCTTGGTTAAACCAGGTATTCTACACCTGTTGTATCATCAAGGTGAATGATATGCAGAGAAGAATGAGTGCTTAATATATTTATTCAGCACAGTATCTGGTGCTAATGGATATATACAAACAATACAGAATAATAAATTAAAAACAATAATCAGACCTAACCCCTTTTTTTCATATTGTGAATAATTAGTTTCTGCTGGAAGCAAAGTCCTAGAAACATGATGTATGGCCTTTAACTAACCAACTTTTTCTTTGTGTAAGAGTACAGTCCCTAAACCCAGATTACTAGCAACATTTGCAACATAAATCACCTCATGTGTGTGAGAGTTAAGACTGACATCAATGCTTTTTTTGTCATTGACTGACCAGTTCCACTTTACGTCTTTTTTTAAGGAGTTTGTTTAATGGTGCTCTTAGTGTGTGCATATTTGGAATGTAGTTGCTGTAATAATTTGCTAAACCTAAAAATGATTGTAGGGAAAATACATTTGCTGAAGTGGGCATGTTATCGCATTCACACAGTTAGGATCAGGCCTCCTACCTTTTTTGTCTATAATCTGTCCCGAATACTTGATTTTTGGTAAGAAAAATTTTCATTTTTCAATACTCAGCTTAAATCCAAGTTCTTTTATTTTTGTTTGGAAAACTTCCTTTATATGTCTTGCATGTTCTTCTTGAATTTTATTTTTTATTAATGTCATCTAGATTTGTCATTGCAAAATCTAGCCCACTGAGCATGGTGGCCATCACCTGCTGGAATATTGCTAGAGCTACCTTTATTCTAAAAGGTAGTCTATTTTTCATCGACTGGTATTTACAGACAAGCCTCCATTAAATCCAACTTTGAAAATATCCGACCTCTATTTTACTTTGAAAATTTCATCTGTCGATAGGAGAGGATAATTAGTTTGTTTCAAACACTCATTTAGTCCTGTCAAATAATCTGCACAAACCCTTATCTTGTTTTTTTTTACATATACTTCTGGGTTTGCCCAGGGACTATAATCAATATTTTTGATTACCCTTAATTTCTCCAACCATTCAAGTTCTTTGTCAATATTCCTGAATGCCGCAAAAGGTACTTACCTTTTTGGTTGAAATATTGGTGTCAAATTCTCCTTTAATTAAAATTTTGCTTTTACTTTTGAGCAAAATCCAAGACCATCTGAAAAAATTTTTGGAACATTTGATTTGAGTTCACTTTTTAATTTTGGCTGATGAGCCATCTACATTATTACAAAATGTGTTTATTGGTACATTGAACAAGTCAAAAGATTCCATCCAGTCTGTTCTAAATAGGTTTTGCGAGTGATTCATAACAAATGCTTTTTCCCAGAGAAAAAAATTCGACAATTCCACCGAAGAATTTTCATTTTCCACCTGCCACCCCTCTGGCAATTATTTTTAGAACCGATTAATATTGGTCTGTTGATTCTTTTCCAGGTTTCAGTATTTATTATTGTTAAGTCTGAACCTTTGTCTAATTGAAATTTGATTTTTTTATTATTTATTTGAACATTTATATATTTTTTGATCATTGTCTCAACTGCTTTTTTTTTTTTAATTGTACAATGGACAAAATTTTTATTTTAAAAATTTTTCTTTTGTTCCCACAATTCTTTGTTTTTAAAAGGGTAATCTAAACTTATTTATAAATGGAACTTTGTGTGTGTGTCCGTTACCTATAGAATCTGAAACGGCTGAACCGATTTTCTTGAAAATTTACACAGTTGTACTATAAGCATCTGTCTGCAAGTGTTCTTAGCTAGGTTTTGTGCAGAGGTACCCCGATAAATATCAAAAATCGATAATTAAAAAAATCGGGTTATAGAAGGAGTGGTCCGATTTTAATCAAATTTGATACACTCATAGACAAAGATATAAGAAACGATATTCAGAAGTTTCAAGGTTGCAGTTCTTACAATAGTGCAGAAAATTTGATATTGATAGCAGGAAATCAAAATTTGACTATAGTGCTGAATTTACCCAGCAATAGTTGCATCTTTTTTCATCCAACCATGTTGCACAGTTTTCTTAGAATATTTCTTTATATCTCCAAAAATATCCCCCCGAATGTGATATTTTTGTCTGGTTTGTATAAAAATTCAATCATGATTTCCCAAATCCGTCATCACCAATCTGTTGTATTATCAAGGTGAATGATACTAAGAGAAGAATGAGTGCTTAATATATTTATTCAGCACAGTATCTGGTGCTAATGGATATATACAAACAATACAGAACAATAAATTAAAAACAACAAAAAAAGAGGAGGGTCTAAATGTTGAATAGCCGATGGAGTAAATCAATCCAAATATTAATCAAATTGTCACAACTTATTAAAAACAACTCTTTAAATACATACTCATAGACTCTTTCAGGCTATGAGCTAGTCCCTCGGTTAAAGTGCTGAAGAGGTGCTATCTACTTTACAACACCCAAAAGAATGTGTAAGATAAGCTTGTTAACCACTACAACATTATGAAGGGCACATGAATATTTTGTATCTATTACACAGAATTTTCAAATATTGATATTTTATATTCACAAGGTATGATTATAAGTAATTAATTTTTACATAATTCATAATCTGTTTCAGGAAAAAGAATATATCTTTAAAGAGAAATAGTTAGATGTGTGGGTAGTGCAACTGTTATCAGCACAGAAAGTGAAATTGGTGAACCATGTTCAAAGTCCATGATAGTTGCATTCACTTTTACACAAAGGCTCTTGAGAAAGACATGAATACATCTCTTCTCCCACCCAAGTTATGGGATAAACAGTAGTGTAGACTGGGTTCTCTAGCCTTGGGTGACAACCAGTCTAAGAGAAAAAAAACCCTGAATTGTAAACTATAGAAAAGGCACTGGGAAACCACTCCACTATCTTTCCCAAAAATTCATGACAATTCACAGATAAAGAAAAAGAACTCTATAGAAAGCTATGATTGCCAACATCCTGAATGAAGATGGCATCAAAAAGAAAAACATTATTTTAGAATAAGTGCATATATCTGTGTGCTTACTCAGTATACAAACTGTGTTTTTTGTAAAAAATTTACTTCTTTTGTCTTGTACAATCACTCCAGCTTTCATGGTCAGATTAAAATACTAATAAAATAAAATAAATCAAAGTCATTTGTCATCACAACACATCTTTCTGCTATATTTTTGTATTCCAGTGGTGTTCCAAAATTGTTTCTCACTTGTGGAGCAGAACAAATTCGTGTTTGGCACACTCCCTCACTGAAGGAATTACTTCGAATTATAGTGAATAATATGATATGCAATGCTTTAGATATTGCTAAAGATGGATCAGTTATTGTGAGTGGTAAGTGTGAAAATAATTGCCATTATCAGTAATAAACATTGGAGAACAATCAGTTAGTGTCAATTGGAGATTGTTTATCCTAAAACAAAAAGGCTGACTAAGGAATAACTCTGAACTAAGGAGAGATAGCAAGAATTATTGATTCCTAAGAAGTATCTTATTGGAAACATAAAATTCTAAAGTAAAAATTTCCCATTAAAAATATCTGACAGAGAGAAAAAAAAACAAACCAGATCTTCATTGGTCAAGTTCCTGTTGTTTTCACCAAGTAGACTTTATTATACAAACATTATGAGATTTTATTATTATTTTTTAAAAATTGGCATATTAAAAAGTATATATTAATATATAAACCATACAAATATATTGAAACAAGAAGAACAAAGAAAAATATTTCCCATAAAAAGGTTAATTGAAATATTATAAAAATAACAAAAATAAACTGGTTATTATTTTTGGATAATTTCATGATAATTTTTTCTTCCTTGCTCTTCTCCTTGTTTTAACATATTTGTATGCATTATGTATTAATATACATCTTTTTTAATATATCTGATTTAAAAGTATAATCGAATTCTGTACTCTCCATAAATTATTTAAATACTATAAGATTGGGGAATGAAATACCTTGGAAAACTATTCAGATTAAACATTAAATGACTTTAGTTGATATTTAATATTCTATGTTTTAATAATTGACCTTTCTTTCTTTTTTTAACTACATTTTACTGAATCAACTTTTTGGTCAAACTTACAAGAAAATTCACAATTACTCTTTAATCTAATTCATTCAATGGATTGACTTGTTTGTGCTCAGAAACCAGATATTTCTTGATAATATATAACTAATACATCATTAAATACAAATATCAGACTGAAACAACTTTAAAGGAGATAATAAGTGCGTAGTATAAGACAATATTTGTAAAATGTAATAAAAAATGTGATTCACACACCTTGATAACATTCGACAATAAGCGTTAGCAATTCAGGGGAAATAACTCTGCAAATTCAAAATATTTAGTGATGTAAATATACTGTAGTAATGATTGTGATGAAGAAGAAATAATTAATTAAAAACTATCCAAGTAGTAACAAATAGTACCGAGATAGAACTAGAGCTCTAAAAGTAAACATCATGTTTAGATAAACTCAAAAAATTATTGGAACAAAACTCATTGGGCTTTGATAAATCAATATCTTAAAAAGTAAGTCTTGTATAGATAGATAAAGAATGATTGTTGTCAGATCCTCATCCCAGAAATTCAGACAGAAATTATCGAAACAGGTATCTTGTAATATCTAACGTTTTCTTATTTTATTTGAAATCCTTCTTGAATAAATTTTTTTTTACTAGCTTAAAAAATGGTGCTGCATCAACAATTATTTCTTTTTAATTGTAGAAAAATACTGGGTGATATGTAAATGTTTCTCTTTTTTTTTTTTTTGCTGTTGTACTTTTCATACTTCCACAAGGGTAAATATGATCTAAATTTGGCATAAGGTGGGTTCCCTACATCCATGTATGAATAGTGGCAAAAATAGTTCAGTCTCACTAGCCTTTACCACAGGTGTCAGGTTAGTTTAATAGAAAGTTACTGCAAGCGGCCAAGTTTATATGATTTTTGCCATATTTCATCATTAGGCAAAACATGACTGATCCCAGTTAAAAGACCAAGTAATAGTGGATATCGGCTCGGAATGAGAAGCCAGGGAGCCGGGTTCGAATTCCAGTTGAATCCATTGTATTCACTTACGCGCAAATACCCTTGGGAAAGGTATTAATCCGTCTCTTCCTTCCAGTTATGGGTTAAATAGCAGGACAGATTGGGTTCTATAGTCTTGGTCAGCAACCAGTCTACCGCAGAAAGCAATGGCAACCTACTGCAGGATAATCTTCTGCCCAGTCAGTCATGTCTCTTTCGAGACATGATTGCCCAAGCATGTATCACGTATGGCACTTAACTGACTAAATGTAAGAGAGCCAACCAATGTTTTCTTTACCTAGTTAGGGAAAATTGTACAATTATTGCTAAATGACACAAACAATGGTCAGTGCATCATTTGAGCAAATTAGCTGTAAATAATCAATCGTGCTTGTTACATATATTGCCAAATAAAACTTTTTATACTTTTGTAAATTTTATCAAATGAAGATAACTTTAAAAATATTTCACTCTGTTAATTTCAAGCTTTCTCAAATGAAAAATAAATTAGGCACTGATATTCAGAGAACTTAAACTGATAACTTAGTTACTTATTTTAGTGCATCATTTTACTTACAATTATTTCCACATGATACATACAATAGTCAGTGCATTAAACAAATTTGCAGTAAATAATCAACAGTACAATTTTATATTCAATTGTGACTGATACTATTGCCAACTAGGACTGTTCTTACATTTATATAAGTATCAAAGTAATCATTCTGAGTAACAAGTTAACTGAAATAAGTGATACATAATTTGTTGTGTGTTTTATACTCTTTGACCAGATATAAAATCTAAGAAAATGTTTGCATTATTTACATTCGGACTATTGTGCTCATCTTGGTTGCCATTTCAGCTATTGCATGCTCTGGCCTTCTTCAGGTGGTAGGAATTTCGAACCAAATCCTTTATTACAATCACTGGGGTATATCATTTTCATTCCTTGTGCAAAGCCTCTTTTGGTAGTCATGACTTATCTCCCTTCGACCTGACTCACTAAGTTACTTGTTCACCACTGCAGTAGCCTGGTATTGAGCTCACACTGGGCCATGTGTTCTTAAAGATACATGACCCAGTGGATATAGACAGTTCCACTTACTTGATCCAAAGTGTTGTGAGTTCAATATCAAACTACAACAGTAGTGAACAAGTAATTTAGAGAGTTGGGTTAGAGGGAGATAACTCATGACTACCAAAAGAAGTTTTGCACAAGGAATGAGAATGATGTACCCCAGTGATCATAAAGAAAAGTTTAGTTCAAAATTCCTACCAACTGAAGAAGGCCGGAGTATACAATGGGCTGAAACCTCGTTCAAATGGCAACCAAGATGAGGACAATAGTTCGAATAATGTAAATAGTGTAAATACTACCTCATCTCAGAAATATAGACAAATACTGGAAGAAAATGTTTATTTTTATAGAGAAAAAATATATGTATTTAATTTTATTGTTCCATTTACAAATTTAATCCTTTTCTCTATTTTACTTGCATAGCCAATATGTTATTTTCTTGTTTTTCTATCAATAAAAGTTACATTTCAGATTATTTGATATTCTTTTTTCCTTATTTGCAGCTTGGAATGATGGACGCATCCGAGGTTACTACCCAGAGAGTGGCAAAATAATGTACCAAATAGAGAATGCACATAATCGTGGAGTAACATCTATTGCATTCATGTCTGATGCCAAACGTATCATTAGTGGTGGGGGAGAAGGTCAGGTTAGAGTGTGGGAGGTGAGTACAGGCTACACTCACAAGAAAGATGTTATCAAAACAGGACTTGTTGAATCCATGAAAGAACACAAGGGTTGTGTCACTCAAATCAAGGTCTTCCCTACTGACCAGCAGTGTGTATCAGTCAGTACAGATGGCACTTGTATCATTTGGAACTTGGAGTGAGTAAAAATAAATAAACATTTGACTTCAAACTTTTTGCACAACTGATAAAATATACATTCAGACATAAATTAGAAAACAAAGCACCAAAACTGCACCCCTATCTTAACATCTGATGTCCTACCAAAGTGCAAAGCAGACCTACTAGTCATGACCATTAAAATAAATGAAGTCTGATTAAAAATATTGGGACTGATGCTATAAAAAGAAAACTACAACACATATCAATTTGGAGTAGTCCTCTTCTGAAGCTACACACTTTATCTAGCATCATTTCGATTGTTGGAAGCATTCCTAGAACTCCTAATTTTGGATAATGAGCAGCTACCTCATCGCATTTTCTTGGATTTCCTTGACATCTTGTAATCTTGCTTTTTTCAAGGGGGATTTGATTTTCGAAGGGGAAAATGTTGCAAGGGGCAAGATATATTAAATATTGGTAGTTGTCAGATCTAGGGAGTGTTGTGCTTGTCCAAAAACTGTTACACAAACTATGGTTACTGATGGAACCTCTGTGGTGTGGTGAAACGACCACACTCTACGCACTTTCTGTTCAAGTATTGCTATAAACAACAGAAATGAACAAGTGTGTATGTATGACAGAGTTCAAGGTTGATTTATGTCAAGTAGCTTCACTCTGCATATTTTAACCCCATTACCATAGCAACAGTCCCAATACTTTGCAATCAGATTTTGTATATAATAAATTATAGTACTTCAACAAGAAGTCTTTTATATATTCTTTAAAGGGGATTTAAATTTTGATAATATAATGGTATCATATTCTTTTACAAAATTAAAGTAACAAAATTATCATTAAAAGAAAATCTTTTAAAGTACATGAATACAGATTATAAAAAAACATTCTTTGTTCTTTACATTTTTGAAAAAAAAATAATAAATTTGACATAATAGCACAAGAAGGAAACTATTAACTCATTATGTCATTACAAAATCATCTTTTAATATTTCAATATCAATAAAATACTCCATGACAAGACAAATATTTTTAATAATCTTGTAAGTTTTTAATTCAGAATATTTATCTATATTTTTTAGAAGAGGTGTTGTAATTATTTACACTATTTACATTGTTTGGATTGTTGTCCTCATTTCTGTGGCCATGGCAACAAAGATGAGGACAATTTTCAAAACAAAGTAAATAGTGAAAATAATTTTCATTGAGAAATTTTGAAAGTATAATAGCACCTCAAGAAGATATATTTTAATAAATTATTGCACAAGAACTTTGTGAAAATAAGTGAAACCAATGAAGGAAGGTGCTTGTTAGGACTAAAATTGCATCTTCCTTGCTTTCACAAATTTATCAATCTTGTCTGCAAAGACAGCGTTTTTAGTTTTCTTTCTCGCCATGTTCAGCAATGCAAGGTCACAAAATCTAGCTTGGCCCAATAATACTCTCAACTAAGAGCTTACTGAAAGATCTCTTGCAGCACACTATAGAAATAGCAATTTTTAACACAATTTGAACAGCAATACAAAGATTAAGAACCTACACTCCTCTCCATACAAAAAAATAAATTTTAAATCTTGATAGTTTGATATTGACTTGACATTAGCATTCTGCAATCTCAAATGTTGTCAAATTATTTAGGACTTAATGACTAATTAATCAATATTACACTGCAAATTATATACTCAGTGGGGTCATAACACCCTTCAAATGGGTACTTATGGCATGAACCAGACTTATCATACCCTACAGTATATATCGAAGTTATGCTTAAACAGAAAAAAATATGTGGATTCAAATTTTTATTTTATTCTGTTCAAAGTTATTTTTATATTTATATGATTTGAAATAAGTGGAAATAACTTTGTAAAACATACATTTATAGAATCATAGGATTAACAAACAAGAAAATATAGTTGATTCTGTAAATATTTCAGCATTTATTTACATCTTCCTCAAAGATTTGAATATAAGTAAAGATTAAAATAAATTTTATTGTTTGTTTACCAAACATGATTGATATATTTTTGGTTTTATTTTTAATGTAATAGATTTTGCAAAAAACAAAGTTTTCAGACAGCCATACCTCTTCTCATTTCCCAGCTAAAATCAGATTACTCTTTTCTCTTGACAAAAAACTTCAACACACTTCAATGAACTCCAGTTCATTGCTCTAGTCAGATATATGAAAGCCTTTGACAAAAAAAAAAAAAAAAAAAAAAAACTGAGTGCCATTTTAAACTGAAATAAAATGTCTTAATCTTCAAAAGAATCAACTAACAAAAATATTTTCAATAGTTAGCATTATATGTTGACTTTTTTTCTACATACTACTTACTTATGCAATAGATTAAAATGAAACCATTCTCTTCCCTATAAGAGCCAATCTTATAACCACTCATCTATCAAAAAAATATTATCCATAATGGTACCACACAGAATCCTGACTAGAAGCATGTATAAATTATTAAATAAATCCATATATAAACTGTCAAAATATCAAACTAATGTTCTCATCTCTCTTTCAGCTTCTTGCTTTCCTATTAACTATGATCTTTAAAAATTAAATACAGCATCAATCATGTCTGCTTGAATACTGTTCTTTTTATTATCCTTTCTTCTTAGTAACATTTTCTCAGTTTCCTTCACCCAGTAACCCATTGCACCATAGTGACTTTATCACTTTATTTGGGGTGAAATGATTAAAAAAAAAAAAAAAAAAAAATGAAAATAATGTTCATTCTAGATTACTGTACATTGTAGCCTAAATTCATTACTATTAATTCTTCTTACAGAAAATTCCAACGTGATGCTGTATTATTTGCGAACACATTGTTCCAATGTGCCTGCATCCACCCTGATTCCTGTCAGATATTAACCAGTGGAACAGATCGAAATGTGGCCTATTGGGAAGTTGTAGATGGTCTGCAGATCAGGTCATTGGAAGGGGCCAAATCAGGCTCTATCAATGCTCTAGATATTTCTGCAGATGGAAAATACTTCATTACTGGTGGAGATGATCATCTTCTCAAGGTTAGTCCAAATCTGTTATTTGGTGTTTCATAGCATTTTCAGCTTACTTTTACAATCATAATTAAACACTTAATCACAATACAAGCAACTGGAACACAGTTCTGCTCTGTATGATTTATTCTTGAAATTTATAGAGAGAACTAAAACCGAACAAGTTTTTTTTCCAAACTAGTTTTGTATTGAAGTCAAATCAGAAAAATTTCCCTTGAACTGGTGAACCTAGGAATTTGGCATGGCATCCTCAAGGTCATGCTAATATGAACATTAAAAATGTTATATCACAAAGTGTTTTGTGGAAATCATTTTCATCTGTTGTAGAAAACAAAATGTTGCTTAAAAATGTAAAGGATGCTTAACCATTTTACAAAGCTCACAAAAATCTCACAGAACTTTTAATTGGTCTTATTTTTAATATTATGCAAAAATATGATCACCAAATTGAACCTTACTTTTCAAGTCTTATAGCATTTGTTTTTAATTTATTGAATTAATCCTTGTAACTTTTTTTTACTACTATTTCTTTCTTCTTAATTTCCTTTGCTTTTTATTGCAACATTCAGATGGTCATTCTTTATCTCCCTTCCTAATTATTGTAGAATGAGTTCTGAGATAAAAAGAAACTGAAATATTAAGGTGAAGGAAATACTAAAAAAAAATAAATAATTTAAATCCCTAAGTCATTATTATATGCTTTGCTATTGTATCCAATAACTTCAGAATTTTTAACTAAATTCTTTATTTAATTCACTTGGGTAGTGTTTTCATTCTACTTTCTGTGCTTAGAGCATACTATGTATGAGTTAATTCTTACTCATTTGTCAAAAAATTAGACACAAAGCCTAGAGGGTTAAAGCATATCTGGTTTCTTGACATTTGTGAGTTCAATCCATGGATCAAGTAGTGTGGAAGAAACAGACAAGCAACACCAAGGTCAAAGACTAGAGAGATTTAACTGATACCAGATATTCCCAAAAGAATTGAAAGCAAAATAACAGTCGATTGAATCTGTGCATAGAATAAAAGCTCAGTTCAAAATTCAGAACTGAAGAAAGCAAGAGGGTACAATGGGTAAGTATAACAACCAAGATGAACATGCTGGTCCAAATTGAAAATTCTGACATAAAATCCAAAGTCAATCAGATAGATTTTGTATTTCCTTTTAACAGTTATTATTTTTTACACAATTCTGAAAAGTTAGGAAATATTCACAAATATCAAGGTAGAAACAAAAATAAAAGGAAAACTGAACCTTTTTTAGTAAGAAAACACTAAATTTTAAATTTAGAATTATCCAAGATTAATGTTTCAAAGTCTTTGATTGTGACAGAACAATTTCTTGATTTTTATGTAGTTTACATCTGAATTTTATTAATTTGCAGATGTGGAATTATGATGAAGGCAATGTGATTTTTGTTGGAATTGGCCATGGAGGTAGCATCAAGCGAATAAAAATCAGCCCAGATCAAAAATTTATCATCAGTGTTGGAGAAGATGGTGCCATTTTACACTGGGCATATCCAATCAAAAGTGAATCTTAAGAAAAAAGCTTAAATTGGAGAAATAAAACTATTATATTTCATGTAATTTCGTTGATGATGTTTCCAATATTCAGGAATACTTATTAGTAATGTACAATAAAAACTGAACTTTCTCAGTTGCTTTTAGTCGTGTTCATTCAGATTCTTATGGTCAACCAACGTTAAAGTTTAATTTACTTAGAATCTGTCACACTCCAAACTCTGCCACTCATCTTAATTGATTTGTATTCAAACAAATTCAAAAAGTTTGGCTTCATTTTTAACCATTTTCTATCAAATGTTTCAAATACTTTGTGATAATCTGGCAAGCTTAATTTGACAAAAATAAGTAGAAGTCTCTGAAAGAAAATTTACTTGAAGTGAAAACTTAAAATGTGCATCAACACAAAACTAAAACTTAATTCTTGACAAGGTGAACATAATCACTAATATAAGAATATCAACTTTACTTACATAACACAAGCCAAATATAGATTTTTTAAAAAATCATTTCACCCCAAGGAAGATGGGACTGCCACTAGTGTGCAGGAGATTACAGTGAGAAAAAAGACTGGGTACAGTGGGTATTGAAGAAAGTATAAAGTATGAATGGGATTCAAGAAGATAGAAGATGGTAATTGACATTGCATTTACATTTTTGAAGATTGTATGTACCAGGGAAGTAAGTAAATGGAAGGGAATTCTACAGGCAAGAAGTGCAAGAAAAGAAACTGTTCAATTAGAAGTGGTAGCTACATTTAACTATTTCAGTGGTAAAAAAAGGTGGGGGCCTAGATGCCAATCTAGTAGCATGCTTAAATTTACGTCTACAGGGCACCAGAGAAAAAAGCTCATCAGAGTAATTGCAATGAAAATATTTGCATTGCATCATTAACAAACAAAATGTAAAAAAGTTTTATCTACAAATATCTCAAAAATAAAAATATTCAAATTTTAACAAATGAAAAATATATAGCACAGATTTTTTTAAAATAATTACTGACATTTTTAAGTATTCAACTTTATAAGAAAATTTCTAGAGATAAAACTTCTATGCAAAAAGCACAAATATCTGAGTTGGTCAGAAAGGGAAACTTAATATCAACTCTCGTTGATAAAAATTGTCAATAAATTATGCCAATGTCATTTTTGTAAATTCAAACAGAAGTATTAATTTTACATTAACTAAGAATCATCATTGTTATTCATTTATTCTTTATATTCTAAACCCTGGCAGTCAGTACTAACATATGCAGATAATACAAAAATAATTCTCAAATTTATTCAAACTAGATCAGGTGATATTTATAATAAACCTACTCACTAAAATATAACCACAGCATTATTTGAAAATGGGAGATTGAATATCAGTTTACAGTCCAATGTCTGGCTAAGGATAATTTGTGAAGGAGACAACAACAAAACTCACATGTCATTCTCAAAGAAACCTTTAACAGTAACTGAAGATTTCAGAAAGAATAAATTCATGTCACAAATGAAGTTTGAAAGATCAGAATAAACAAACATACTTTAATCAGCTGTTCAATTTATTATACATTTCTCATTTTTCTCTCTCATCAATCAAATGAGATTTTAAAATTTACATACAATGATTCTATCACATTTCTTGTGAACATGCAAAGTCAAAATTTATTTTCATCACAATCCACAAATCAACATTGCCTCCCCATTTAGTTAATGGACAGATTGTTAGGGTGGGGTGGAGGGTTCTATCAAGTCTGATTTTTCTCTATAAACTGGAAATATTTCCATTTGAGAAATACCATTCTTCAAAGGAGTTACCATACATTAGACTAAAAGACAAGAAAAGATGGCATCAGCTATAATCCCAGATAATTTAAATTGATCTAAAAAAGAATATGAAATAAAAGAACTAAAATAGGTTTTCTTGATTTCTTTGAAGAGAATCCAAGAAAATAAGTTTTTTGCTTCATCTTGAAGGATGGGGAGGGTAGAGAATAAAGAATGCATATGTTCTTGCTATTTTTTTTAGTTCCTATAGCAAAATCATTCTAGATTTTATATGAAAGTTTACTGAAACAAAGAGACACCATTCAGAGTTATGGGGAAGGAGACAGAAAGTGGAAAACTTCATTGGAAAAAATTTAAATAATGAAAGAATTAATGATCAAAATGTTGAAATACTGGAACAAAATCTGATTTGGCTGCAAGCCAGAATGATTGGAAGAATCAACAAAATGAAATCAGTTTCCAAGTAAAGATGAGAAAACATGTTCATCTGACCATTTGCTGTGCCTTTAGGATGGAATCCATGAGCAATGAGAATGAACCTCTGCAATCAACAAATCTTTACTATATTCTTTCGTGCAGATTTTGGTGGAAGGACCTCTCTTATAAGTGTATATAGCCTTAACCCCAGGCTGCTGTTTTGCAATAATGCAACACAAGTTTTCCATCACTGCCATAACACTGTAGCAAAAAAATAGAAAGATAAAAAAAAAAACCAACAAAGATGTTATTTGTCATAAAAGTTTATTAATAGTTGTTTTTTGAGTTGTCTAAATTTAATTTAATGAAATTAAGATGTCAAAGCTTATGATTGAAAAAAAAAACATAATTAACTCTAACAGTTATTACAAGGGTTAGCAATAAAGCACTATATACTTAAAAGATTGAACAAGTTCAATTTTAATAAATATATAAATACAGAAGTCGTATCCCTTAAATTCAGTTTCAAACAGAAAATTTTCTAGTAATATAAAACAAATTCCATTTTCAAATGTTCAAAAGTTAAATTTTATCATTTGAAACTGTTCAAAGATATGAGCATTCTGAAAAAATACAAGCTTCTTAGCTGTTTTTTTTTTTTTTTACAAATAACATCTCATCAAAAATTGATAGTTGTTAAAATTAAATACTTCAAATATGAAATTTAAACAAATACTTATATTCATAAGGTTTCTCTCACTTCATCTTTGCTGTTATTTTAATGATATACAGAATTAGGAATGCAAAATGAAATTCATTTTAACATGTTATCTTTCATGATTGAAAGTCAACAAACATTCTGTGAGTTTTTGGCTTATTGCTATTTGCCAGTATTGTTATTTGAAATTTGTTTCTATAGAATTGAAAATATAAATTGAGCTATAATAAGAAGAATTTTTGTCCATAATGTAGCATCATGTGAAAATATCTACTTTTACAAAAGTTAATAAATGAACAGAAATGAGAGACACATGGGTGAGTAAAATGAAAGAGGTTGTCTTGTGCACTTGCTATAAAAAAAAAAGACCAAAAAGGTGATACTTACATCAAACAAGGTTCCAACAGGAGTATCAAGAGAAGGTGCAAAGGATTGGCTTACATATAAAAACTACAAAATGACAAAACAGAAAAGCTGTGAAATTAGAAATTTTGTAAACTGTTATTTGAAAAGAGGGCTTAAAAATCATAATGTATATATAAGATGAAAAGATATATGCTGAATAGTTAATTCTATCAACAAGTCACTGTTGATACTCCAGTAATCCCCAATGTTCAAAGTCGTGGGAAAATGATGAAAAGAAAGGAGGCTTCTGTATAGCAATTTTGGAGAGATTGATGACTAATTTAAGTGAATTATGGTAATGTCATCCATTTTTAGTTAAGAATTAAGAAATGAAATTTCTATTTCTTAAATTAATCTCAAATATAAACATGTAAAAGTTTATAAAATTTGTTCTGTAATTGTTTCAGATTATGTACTATAATACATGTTGGTATATGTTGTCTAATTAGTGATAATTTGTTGCTCTTATGTAAAGATGGACAGTACCATATAAGGGTCTCCTTTATGTCTAGACTTTTATTTCTGTTATCAATGCATTACATGAACTATATCATGGAAAATCATAGTGAACAATACTTCTGGCATGTATGATTGATTTGTTTTTCATGGCTTATCAACCCTTTGTGGATTATTTAAAGCTGGAACATGTTTGGGATTGTAAAAATAGATTTTTTTTTGCAAGTGAATATTGCATCAACATTTTTTTTAGGTAATAATTATTTTTCTACTATTTAATCCATAGCTTGGAGAGAAGAGATGGATTCATACCTTTACCAAGGATATTTGCATGTAAGTGAATGCAACAAACTTGACAGGAATTTGAACATGGTTCTCAGATTCCTCATTCTAAGTCACTAACCATTACACTTTGGAATGGAAGAATTTTTTATACAGAGTTCAAGTTGACACAATATTGAAACACGTCAGCCATTTTTGTGATGTGAAAACAAAGCAGTCAACACTCTATATTAAAATCACTGTAGTAAAGGTTTTGTAAAAGAGCACATTTCTTAATAATTTCAGACCTTTGTACTTGTAGTGTTTCTTTTTTTACATTTTTGGATCAGATTATCCTCTAAACATTACCAAGCAAACAACAGTTAAAAAGGTGAAAATTTGAGAATGCAATGAAAGTTTTAAAAAAAGAAAAACATGAGGAGAAAAAAATATGAAAGAGAGTAAACATGTGATCAGAAAGTTTGTCATTATTTTTCTGATTTTTAGAATTTTAATTTTTTAGTTTTTACTTCATACAAAATTGCAAAACAACAGGTAAAATAACTAAAACCAATCCTAGTGACTTACCATCGAGTCTGAAGGATCACATTTTATGTATTTCTTGATGAATTCACATATTGAACTAACTTTTTTACTTCGTTCTACAGCCCATCTTTTCTTCTTCATGATGGGGGCATCACCTGCTGGTTTGAGGAGGACATCAACTGAAATGAAAACGGGGAAAACTGTGAACCCTTATAACTAGCTTACAAAAGAAAATTATGTAAAGAAAGCAATTTTTACATTCAGTTAATAAAGTACTATTATAAAATATAGATACTAAAATTTTTTAAAATGTTATCTTTAATAATTAGTTATATGATTTCTTTTTTAACAACTACAATAAACAAATATTATAAATATTAACACACATTAAAAATATTTAGCCACTTTATTGCATTAAGTTACATCATTTCTAATGATTTAGATTTTCTGAAATGTCTTAATTTGTATGAGTGTTGTGGGTAAGGATTTGGTATTATTTAAATTATTTGCATTCAGACTACTGTCCTCATTTTTGTTGTAATTGCCATGTTTTGATCTGCCCTCTGGTCTTCTTCAGATGTCAGATAATTTTGAATTGAACCTGTCATTTAATCTACAGTGGTCGATTGTTTTCATTCCTCTGCCCATGTCTAGGGAAATTATGTCATGTTCATTTTTAGTATTGTTCAGTTATTGCTCATTCTGATTCCACAGAGTCTAAGTCTGTACTATCGTGACCTTCGTTCACGGTACTACCCTGCCCATGGATTGAACTTACAAAATTCATAAACCAATGCATTAATGGCATTAATTTAATAATAATTAATTAATTTAATGGCATTAATTTAATTATATGATAACCTAGTGCATTAATTTAATGCACTACGTTATCATAACGAAGATGAATCCAACCAAATGTAAATAATAATTTGGAAACTATTTTTAAACAGTGAATGAGAAATTAAATAGACATTTAAAAATTATTACAAATAAAACCATATTCCTGCAAAATAAAAATACTTACTAAAATAAATCAGTTGTCAACAAAATCAGCAATACTGTTGTTTACCACAAATATGTTAGGAAGATAACAATTGAAATTGCAACCTTTCTTTTCATTACCACCTTCAATGTTATTTGAACCCATGTTTTAAAAAATCCCCCCCCACACACACAAAAAGACTTGCAAATGCTGATAAGTTTTTTGTTTTTTTTTCCATTATCAGGTGTGGCGCTACACAATCATTATAATTCCCATTTTGGCCTTTAAAAAAATTGTACGAAGCGAAATCTGTGGTTGATTTCTCATGACAGAGATCAGTGTTCAAGCTCAGATGAAGGCAAACAGGTTATCCCCATTCATTGGTGCAATGCATTTTTTTTTTTTGATTTAGACTCAGAAGAAACCGGAAATAATGTAAACAAAAACAAAACGAAAAAACAAATCAGCATAAAAATAAATCTGTTAAGGATTTTTTTTATCAGTTTCATTTTAAATTTGTTAACTTTTTACACGGACTGGGAAAAACTTGACGTGTCAGCTAGTTTTTAAAATCTAAAAATAAATCATTTTCTTAGTTAATATTTTAATTTTTAACAAAGTGAAAAGACAGTAAATTTATTTACAAACTAGGGGTGTGTCCTTACACAATCGTACGAACAAATTTACTGAAAACTTTGCTCCGTGTGAAAAAGTTATAAACTGCGTGTGTACTGTAAATATATATGTATAATGTATGCATACGCTAACAAATTTCCTTAAAATTAATTTGAATGAAAATCCTATTTAATATTTAATTTTTTAATTTAAGGCTGAGTCACTTTAATGCTAGCGACATGCAATTCCTAGGAAATATCGAACTATTTCAAAAGATTTTCGCTGATGTTATATGCTAACAACCAGAATTTTTGTTTTTAATAAGAAAATTCTGAAAATGGTTTTGTTTAATGCTTAAAATAATTACTATTTTTTAGTGTTTATATTCCTATTTTTACTTCAAAAAAAAAGAACGGTTACTGCGTAGTCTAATCCCTTGCTACTGGAAAGTAACAAATGTATATTTAAAAAATGATATTCAAACCTTTAGCTTTAATTTGATGTGAGGGACTGGGTGATGCACTTCCTGATTCTACCACGGGGTGGCCAACTGATGTGTTGCTACCAGATTCATTTGTTGTTTCCAGTGCTGAATCGTTTTCCGACATTTTGTTTTTGCTGATCGGCGCCGATTCGAATCGACTAACAGACGACAATTTCTTTTTTCGTGTTCTTTTGGAGCTGCAAAGTTTACCATTAGAAAAAAGTAACTAAACAGGCATAAACTTTTTTAAATATCCAGTAAAGTAATTTTCGTATTTCTGAATTTATTTTTTTATATTTACGAAATAACTCATTGTACAATACATACATTTAATGTACGAAACTTCTGACAAATAATTGTCGGTTAAATATTTAAAAAATGTGATATTTCATTTTCTATTTTACATTGTAAAAGAAAATTATAAATTTTAAATTAATGTTAATAATGTGTTGTTGTTTTTTCCATAAAAAATATCAAAGTCTTTGAAATTTATAATAAATTATTTATTTAATGTTTTGTTTGGGTGACTCACTCAGTCAAAGAAAATTGACCGTCAAAAGAAAAAAAGATGGAAACATATTCGTACCAGTAGCGGATTGACGGGTAGTTCACCAAATTAATTTAAATTTTGGATAAGAAAGCATCGCATAAGACTCATGCAAAAGAATAACCAACGATGAATGTTACATAAATTAACAAATGTACAATAAAACAACCATTGGTTAAAAATTTAAAAGCAAGCATTTAAGTGAAAACAGTGCATTAGTCAAGAGTTGCCTCTCTTTGATTGTAAATTGAAAGTTCAATTAAAACTAAATAAATGTTCATGTAATTGTTCTTGTTAAGCACTGTTGAAAGGGTATGTCGTCGAAAGAGTTTCTAGAGAAAGTGTAAAAATTATTATCAGCATGCATGTGTGTAAACTAGTGAATGTTGTGTGAGATTGGCGTGGATGTGATGAAGAAAAGGTTGGCGAATCTGATGCTCACAGGTCAGACAGAGAGAAAGAGAGACACAGGAAAGCAGTGGATAACATATGTGAAAAGAGCCTGAGCAGGTGGATGGCAGAGCGGGATTTGGGTGGAGTAACAGGAGAAAGCGTGCTAAGAGCTACCAAGGACAGGGAGATGTGGAAGGCCATGATCACCCACGTCCTGAAGTCTTTGTGGTGTAATAATAAATGTTTAATTGTTTAAGTTGTTCTTTATTTTTTTTGTACAATTTCTTTTGAGAGAAGTGTATTTTTAAGAAGGCCTTGCAGTTTGTGTAAAAAAATTGTTACATATAATTTTAGGCTCATGGGTTAAAAGCTGCTTAAATTGTTAATGATCCATTTCAAGTTTATGGAAAATTATTATTATTATTATTATTTTTGCATATTTTGATCAATGAGAAAAATGGTCTCAAGCCATGAATGGGGGGGAGGCTTGTGTGATTTTCTTTTGCCGAATACATAGAACTCAGATCCATAGATAAAGACAGAAAGTTTTTGACATTAAGAAAAAAATCCCTAGAAGAATTTTGAAGTTCCTGTGAAAATTTACCTGCTGTTGGACAAAAAAAGAATTCAAAGAAATTTTCTCCAAAAGTCTCAATGAAGCATGAAAAGTGTGAATATAAAAAAAGACATTGCCAAAATTGTTATATGTCCCAGAGACTTTTGAGGGACAAGTAGATTTTTCATTTTTTTTTTTTTTATAAAAGGTGGTTGCACCTTTGTTTTACTGCCTTCTTGAATTGCTTTGCTTTCATCATTTTCTAAATTGAATTCTTGTGTCTTTTTCTAAACTGTAATCCATTTTTTTATTTTGATGGTTAATCCTATTTTTTGCAATATATCTGTAAATGTCATCTTACCTTAATTAGTTATGACACACAAAAGGAAATTTTTGTGCAAAAGTCTTATATGTAAATTTTTGGTTTTTGTAATTTTTCTCATTTTCTGTATACTGTAATAAATGATTGTTCATTAAAATTTTATGCAGTGGTTTGAGTCTTGATTGCACCTTATACAATTTTCTGTTCTTACTAACTAAATTTTTGTGTTTGGCACAAGAATTTATATTTGGTAGGGAGTTAAAAATTTTATAGATCATTTTAATGTTCTGTTTCGAAAAGATTTTCTTTTTCTAAACACACTATTTGAATAAATTTTAATATTTTGTTAATAAGAATAAAGACTTTAGGTTTAAAATTTTAATTTTAATTATTCAAACACTTTTTGCTTCTTTTTGTTTGTTTTTTTTTTTTATTATTATTCAACTAGACAGTTTTAAGCATCAAATAAAATATAAAGTACTTATTTGCTGATTTGTAGATGATGTATGATTATAATTTAATACTGATTATATAGTAAAGTATAGTATAGATAAAAATTCTTAAGTATATTTTTTTTTAATTTATCAGCTACTAAACAAGATACCCATTGACTACTTAAGCAGTGTTTTCTGGAAATTTAGCAATTTGTTTCCTTCCTTGTTTGCAATCCTGCTTGAAAAAATGACTACTCTTTTTAAAATTCATGTTGCACAGGCTCTCTTTTTTCTTTTTTTTTTAATGTATACTTATCATGCTGGAAAGTGTAGCTTCTACTAACAGGGATTTTTAACACATGCATATCTGTTTAGAGGTACTATCATAAGGATGTGTCCTATGGTGCAGGGCATATTGGCTTGGAATGAGAAGTCAGAGAGCCAAGTTCGAATTCCAGTTAAATTTGTTGCATTCACTTACGTGCAAATACACTTCGGGTTAAATAGCAGGACAGATTGGGTTCATTAGCTTTAGTTGGCAACCAGTCTACCACAGAAAGTAATGGCAACCTACTGCAGAAAAATATTCTTTCTAGTCAGTTATGTCTCTTTCAAGATATGATCACCCAAGCATGTATTACATATGGCACTTAACTGACCAATTGATCACAAGGACATCCTTAACATGGATAACAAAGTTTGTTTAACCTCTTCCAACCAACTAAGTACAAAAGTTATTCATTAGCACATAACACTCCTTCAACATCAAAGGTTACTAAAAACATCATGTGAAGGAGATAATGTCTCCTTTCTATCTATGTGGAAGTCATTTTCAGGTTGTAATTATACTTACTCAGTCAGTCATGATACATGATTGGGTGATCATGTCTCTTTTGATCCCCGACTGACTAAGCAAAAGATTTTCTTGCAGTAGGTTGTCCATTTCTCTCTACAGTAGACTGGTTGCCAACCAAGGCTATAGAACCCAATCTGCTCTGCTGTTTAGCTCATAGCTGGAGAGAGACAAGATGGATTAATACCTTTCTCAAAAGTATTTGTGTGTAAGTGAATGCAATGAATTCAACTGGAATTCAACATTAATGTGATGTATTAATAAATACAGAATTAATTCCTTTATAACTATTTATGGACATCAATCTTATTTCAGTAAATCATAGTACCTTTTGGCTACTAGCAATCAGAATTAGTTTTGCTATAGATTGCTACAGATGAGTACACAATGCATTTTGTCTTGTCATTCACTGTTAGAGTTGTTCAGCATGGCACAACATTAACACGATACTTAAAAACTAGATAGAATGCATTTAGCCAAACATTGAATTGTCAATCTAATCTGCTCCTCTGCTAGATACAAACTCAGAATTCCAACAAAAATCTTCAGCAATCATAAGACATTGGAAGAAGCAATATCTCTTCAACTCTAACTACTCAAATTTTGTACAGCTCATTCATTAGTCAAGAAAGGTTGAGTGAAACCTCTATAAGAACACTACCATACATTCAGGATGTGTAGGTAGCATAATAGATATCGGTATGGAATCAGTGAATCGAGCTAAAATTCCAGACTAGTCAGATACAATCACTTTTGCAGAAATGCTCTTGTGAAAGAGACATGAATCCATCTCTTCTTTCTCCAGCTATGGGTTAAATAGCAGGATAGACTGGGCTCTCTAGCCTTGGGTCACAACCAGTCTAAGAGAAGGACTAGTCTGAATTCAAAACTATTGAGAAGGCAA
Organism: Ascarosepion bandense; assembly: GCA_037127315.1. Taxonomy (NCBI): domain Eukaryota; kingdom Metazoa; phylum Mollusca; class Cephalopoda; order Sepiida; family Sepiidae; genus Ascarosepion; species Ascarosepion bandense. The sequence goes on from JBBBDQ010000256.1 coordinate 13,344,488, forward strand.
TGGGAAACCACTCCACTATCCTTCCTGAAAATGCATGGTAATTCATAGATTACAAAGAAAACAAACATATATACTACAACACACTATACACCAGAACACACACACACACACACACACACACACACACACACACACACACACACACACACACACACATGTATCTATATACACACGCACATGGACACATGATACCAATAAAAGGTATGTAGGTATATACATATAAAATGATCACAGAGGAAAAAAAATGAATAAATAAATAAAATAATTAAAAAATAAATAAAATAAAATAAAATAGAAAAAGTATACACACATAAACACGCACACATGACACACTCACATACATGCACACATGCGCGAGAACGCATGAAAATGAATATAGGATGGCAAAAAAAAAATGTAGCAATAAATACGTCAATTAAAGCAGATAGATATAACACCAGTCATAAAACAAAGCCCTCTTCCACTTTGGCAAAAGTCAAACTAATGGTCAGGTCATCACATATTTAGATAAACCACATATTAAAGCGGACTAATATCATCAGACCATAAAAAAAACCTTAACTACCAATCACACATATATATACCATAAACACACACATACACATACATGCTCTAACACACTTACACACACACTCACTACAATTAATGACAGCAGCAGCAGCCAAGAATGACCATTTGTTGAAAGGCACAGAAATGGAACACAAGCTTTCCTACCATTCTGAAGATGAGATTTTGATCTCGAAATATTAATGTATAATAAATAGGTAATACCCAACAACTTCTTTACCTTCCTTTATTTTACTAAACACATTGTGATAGCCTTCAAGATCTAACCATACATAAATTTAATTTTGGTTATATTATTATATTTGTAATTTCAATAGCAAATTTGAATTCAAAATTGTGGGTTTCAATTTCTGTGGATCTGAACTGGAAATTTGTAAGATTTGGAATAAATTAAGTTCATCTGAAGGATTTCCATTTGCTACATGAAATTAAATTTGATAGATTTTGTTTTAACTTTTTTATGTGCATAAAATATAAAATAAGTTCATTGATACACAAATTTGAAATTTGATATGCACACATATACACATTCTTCCCATTTCTTCTGTCCACTGTTTTCAGAAATTAGATACACATCTATACAGAAACTATGATACATACCTAAAAAATGTCCACTAGAATTCAGAAACACACATACTAATACCACAAATTGTAAACATGTGATATCAAATTTTTTTCTAGATGGGCTGCCAATCAGAGCTATAGGTCTCAGTTTGATTTGCTATTTACTCATAGCTCAGGGGAGAAGAGATGGATTCATATTTTTCCCAAGGATATTTGGCCATAAATGAATATTACAAACTCAACTAAAATTAAAACTCAGTTCAGCTATTATCTATTATATGATAAGCAAATCTAAGAACCAGCACCAGGTACTCTCAAGAGTTCACTCATCAACAAACTGCCAGCCTTGATGTTGCTTAACTTTGAAGATTAGACAAGAACTGATGTTTCCACATTATATATATATATCAAAGAATGGAACACACAAAACTTACTTACTACCTAGGTTTTGAACACACTGATTTCTTTGGGCAAAGAAGTCTTCTTTGCCTGAAGAGACCTAGGTAGCAAGTAAGTGGTGTGCATTCTATTATTTGATATATTGTTAGCCCTGCATATTTAATTAATTTGTTTTGATTGAACATTGAGCACTTTTTTTTTAATCTACCATGTGCTGGTCTACCCAGCAACTATTTTACTGGTATATATATATATATATATATATATATGAATATACTTATTTGTGTGTGTGTGTGTGTGTGTGTAAATATATATATATATATATATATATATACACACACACAAGGTAATACTGCTAATACTTATTCAGACTCCCTACACAAACCTCAGATTTTTGGGAAGTGGTTCTGGGTCAGGCTGAGAACTTTTCAGTACCACCTTATATATTTTCCATTAAAAAGACTTAAAAAAAACACAAACCATATCACAATGCTAAAAATGTATTCTAGAGAGTCATGTGAATCAAGAATGTTTAAAAACAAAACAAAATGATTCTTTACTAGAAGAATAAGATTTCATACTTAACAAATAATTTTCTATGCCTAATTTATTGATATTTTTTTTATTAAGAAATAATGAATATCTATAGGTAAAACTGATAATTCTTGTAGAAATGAAGATGTAAATCAGATATTAATGCCACTGTAACTAAAGTATAATTGACTAAAAGTGTATCTGTGCAGCTGGATTGTACAGAGCTTCCATTTGAAAAGGAAAATAAATAAAAAATATTCCAGCCAATCAAATCACTTCCCATTAAAATGAAGCATTCTCTGATCCTCTTTAAGCATTTAGAAGTAGAGAATTTTCTCTCAGTTGAAGGACTACTTTCACTTTGTGCTGATGAATTTACATTACTTTATCACTGTAAATTTTGATACCAACTTTGCTGCTATGTGGACTTTTAATCTGACTTAATGACACTCATTTTGTTTTCATTTCAGTGAATTTTTATTATGCTCAAAATGTTCAATAACAGCATTTATAAACCATTGTAATAACAAAATAATATATATATGTATATATATAAATATTGTAATTTTGTTATTACAATGGTTTATGTATGTGTATATATATATATATATATAAATGCAAGAGTTGTTACTATAGGACCCTACCCATGATTAAATTGTGACTAAAAACAAATTAACTGTGCAAAAATTACTGTGGGAACCTGTAAAAAAAAAAACAAATAAAAATAAGAATTGTCAACCAGATTAGAACTCTACAAAAGCAGAATTAAAAATAGAAAAGTTGCTTTTTGTGCAGGGGCTCCAAGGTAGTATCCAGCTCACAAGAATTTTTTTTTTTTCTAAAGCATCTCACCCCACGCAAGGCATTTTACTGCCACTGTTGCACAGGGGGTTACATAGGAGAAAATGATGATAAAGAGGGGTTAGTTATAGGAGGAGGGTAATAGACAGATGAGGATACTGAGGATGGGGGCGGAGTAGATGAAAGAAGAGCTTGAGAGAATGGATGCGAGTTAGTGTGATAGAAGATGTCTATTGACCTTACATTTAAATTCCTGGAGATTGTAGCTGTCAGGGAAGCAAATATATGGAAGGGAATTCCACAGGTGGGAAGTACATGAAAAGAAGCTGCTGCCACTTATAGCCTGGTGCTCCTGCTATATATTTAGAGATATTTGATAAAATCCAAAGAAGAATATGCAATGTCATTGGTCCTAACCTGGCATTCTTACCTTTAGTCACTTTCCCACTGCTGTAATACTTGTGCCTTTTCTATGAATACTTTTATGGTAATTTTTTTCCTCTGTAGTACCTAGACTTGATGAATATAAGCACATTACTAGATTAGCAGCAAGATTTTATCATTATACAGTTGAAATGGCAAGATGTAACTGTAAGTTCTATGCTAATAGTTCCTTGCACATTTTCTTCTGGCTTCTTGCTTTCCAGTCAATTTTAAGCTTCAAAAATTTAAACGCAATGTCAATCATTACTTTCTGACTTCTCAATTCCTCTCCTTTTATTGTTCTTGCTCATTAATAATGTTTTTCTTTTACTGATATTATTTCACACTCAATAACCCTCATCTTATGGCTTTGCTTGCGATCAAATGATTCAAAATAAGAAAAAAGAACAAATCCAAAAATAAAAATAAAATAAATTTAAACATCAGAGCCAATTACAAAAGTTGCCACTAAAGCAAAACATGACCAAAATCTTGAGTCATGTATCCTCCCTGAATGCTTAAAACAACCTTCAAGGCAGTTCACAATGATCTCTTGGTCAACTGACCTGATTCAAACTTTAATGCAAGGCCAGTACACAACTAACTCTTGCATCTTAATGATCAGACTCCTGTCATGGTAAGAATAAGGAAACATGTTATGTAAGTCTGATAATTTATCCTTTCTCTATTGACCCAGTTTATTTTCTCTTACCTGTTACTGTATTTTTCTGTTCCTTTGAGCAATCTCCACTGTACACCTGTCTCTTTAATCAAACCTTTAATTGCCTCTCTTTGCTTCACACTATCCACATCTTTTGACAGTTTTCTTGTACATGCACATTTTCATTGTTCTTTTGATTTATTCACCTTTAACAATAATATTGCATCAGGGCCAGTGCTAGGAATTGCAGGGCCCAATTAAAAACTGATAGTGGGGATTCTAATCTATAAAAGTAAAAATTCATGTATGTTTATATTTTGTGTAGTACACTTGTCTTTTAACCAAAACAAAAAACATTAAATGTTTGATGTACTAAAATTTTGAAAGACAATATGAAAATTTAATTTTTTTTAAGCACAAAGTAATGCTATTACAGATATACTGCTTATACATGGGTCTTTTAGAAAAACGACTTTTCTGGCATTTTTATTTGCAAAGTTTCTCAAAATATTTTCAAGGTCAATGGTTTTAACAATGTCATTTTCTATGGATAGCATTGCCAAATTATTTAGTGTTTCTCTTGTAAAATTGTTGACCGTAAGTATGTTTTAATAAGTTTTAGTTTTGAAAAACTTCTTTCACCTGATGCAACTATTACAGGCATTGTTAAGTAAATCATTAAAGCAATGAAATCATTAGGAAATGCTGTAAATCAATTGTTTACTTCCAGGTATTCAAAGAAAGCATGAGGCTTCATGATACCAGAGGGAAGAAAAGTTGTCAGAGTTTTAAGTTCTTCAGCCATCAATGTCATTAGTTTTTTTCAGTAACTACCTCTGCTCTCCATCAGTACTTTGTTTTGTTGTAACATTATGTTGTTACAGCATAGTCAGTCAGTTAAGTGCCATACGTGATACACACTTGGGCGATCATGTCTTGAAAGAGTAGGTTGCCATTGCTTTCTGCGGTAGACTGGTTGCCAGCCAAGGCTATAGAACCCAATCTGTCCTGTTATTTAACCCATAACTGGAAGGAAGAGATGGATTAATACCTTTCCCAAGGGTATTTGCACGTAAGTGAATACAATGGATTCAACTGGAATTCGAACTCAGCTCCCTGGTTTCTCATTCCGAGCCGATATCCACTGTACCACAACGCACATATCCTTAAAATTTGTAACAAAACACAATATATTCAAAAGGCAATGATACTAAAGTGAAGAAAAGAGTTTTCACAAAATATGCAAGGAACTTAAAGTATGACACTTGTAAAAAATGAGAGAACACATGTTTTTATCTTAGAGTCACCTAAACACAGATGAACTCTATCTTTCGGTTGAAAGTCATAATGTTTTGACATAGAAGTGATATGACGGCAATTTTCTGTTAATATAGAATGCATAATAAATTAATAATGTGGGGAATAAGAATTTCTCATTTTTCATTTCATATTTTCAGTAGCGGTTTATTCTTAGAATAAAAACTCTTCAAACAGTACCTCTGTTGCTGCTAATGCAGGGCTCTCTTAAGGTGCAGGGCCTAATTTGATAAAATTGGTCAAATAGGCATGAAACCAGCCTTGTACTGTAATCATGATTTTTCAGCAAGTTATTCACCACTCATTGCTGACTGTAGTGACTATTTCCATCTTTTGTATGATTTCTTGTTCTCATGTTTCAACAGGTTTTATGGTAATTTCTATCTTTTGATATGGGCCATTTCAATATCCCTTGTTTCCTGTTTAGGGTGTGGTTCCTGGCTTTCTTTTTTCCTTTTTCTTTTTTTTTTTCTTTTTTCCAATCTTCTTTCACTTTTTATTTTTATTTTTTTTTGCTCTTTTTTTCGCAATTGGAGTAGATAGACTAAACTATCACCCGGTTCACACTTCACCCACGTCTTTTGAACAAGTGAAGAGGCTCATCCCTTGTTTCCTGTTTAGGATGTGGTTCCTGGCTTTCATTTTTTTTCCAATCTTCTTTCACTTCTCATTTTTCTTTTTTCTCTTTTTTTTTTCTCAATTGGAGTAGTTAGACTGAACTATCGCCTGGTTCACACTCCACCCATATCTATTGAACAGGTGAAGAGGCCCATCTCTTGTTTCCTGTTTAGGATGTGGTTTCCGGCTTTCTCTTTACCAATCATTTTACTCTTAAGTAGCCCCATGCGCATCAGTGGCGTCACCACTTTGCTTGGGGTGATATGATTAAAAAAAAAAGAAAAAAGTGGGGTGGCATTCGTTCTAGTGAAGGGTAGTTGTATGTTGTTGCAGATTAGTGGAATTTGGCCTTGTTGTAGATAGCCCACTATAAGTCATAAAGATTATAAATCAAGAAAAGCAAATTGAGTTTAAAAATAACATTTTATATATACACATATCAATTAAGGTTTTTACAATTAAAGTAATCCTTTAAATATGGATCCAACGGACGTTAAAATGTTCATGGCAATAAAATGCTGAAAGGAGAATTAATGCTTAGGCATGTGGGAGCATTGTAAGTAAGGAATGTCTTTGATGTATCCGCTCCTTAGGTCAGTAAGTAGTTTTGAGACAACGAAGGAGGAAAAGAGAGGTAAGGGTGACGAGCATAGTAAGCTGTTTGACGTCGGTCAAGGGGATATATTAATTACTCTTGTCTCTCTTGAGTCAGTCTGTGTGTGCCTATCTGGGTCTGTCTGTCTGGCGATGCTTTCTGTATCAGCTTTTTATTTCGACTTTTTGGATCGCAGCAGATCATTTGGGAATTCATATTTGTATTTGATTCTGGGCTTCCCATTGGCTGATAAATAAAATTTGCGTAGGCTCGCGAACTGGAATTTAATATTTAATTAATTTTTAGTTTTCAACCGGAACATCTGCGTGAATGCGCACCGACAAGTTTTGGTCATTTGCTTTCTGGTCGTGAGAGTGCAAACATCAGGTCCACCTTTGCTCGGTCGATATCACCACATATCCACACTTTTTAGACAACAAACTTCATGTGTGATGACTGAGTTGTGGGATATTCTTCTTTCAAATAATTTAGGTACTGCCACAAACTTTCTAAGAAACCTTAAAAAACACATTAAATATTTTAAATGCTTTCTCTGAACTTAAATTCTAGTTTGATTTGAAAGATAATAATCTAAAATTAAAAGAAATATTTATTTCAGTATAAAAAATAAATTTTTAGGCATTGTTAAAGAATTAGTATATTTTTCATCACTCATTGACTCAGTGAGCTATGTGTATATGAAATATATATGTTTAAATTTAAAATTCTCTTTAAAATCCAATATTTATCCTAGAGATGTGTTCCAGAATCTATTAGTAAATTTAAGGATTAATTTATAGAGCCCCACTCTAAGATGAACAAAAAATTACTATTAAATGTTGGTAGAATCGTTAAATACATGAAAAATAAAAGAATTATGACAAATTAAGTTTAAAAGAGGATCCAAATTCAAATCTGAAATAATCACCTCTGATTGGCTAATTTTTTCTAATATTTAAAATATGCCTGTGCAGATATTTCTAGGTTGAAAATTGGGCCAAAAACTGAAATGTGACTAAAAATCATATAAATTCTGTAGCATGAAGCAGAATCCCCAATGAGAGCTTCAATTTGGAAAAAGCAGACATCACAAACCTTTTTTCTGATAAATCGAAACCAAAAGTATGACTCATCATAACAAACATTTTTTCTCACTCAACCATTTTCACAAAACTCAATGAAAAAGTTCTAAAGTAAATTAAGTTAACATATTAACAAACTTTTCTCTCTGTGAAAAAATCTTAACATAAAAAATTAACAAAAGGCCTGTACCAAAAAATATTCCATCAAAAACATCTGAACATTAACCTTATTTGAACTCAGTTTCATTGAAAGAACAATCAAGAACTTTTCTACAAACATAAAAATATATGAAACATTCTATTTTCAGTTTATGAATGCAACTAAATGTAAATAACTTTGAATATTCCTTTTTTCATTATTCTGATTTGTTGAAAGCAGTCACATATATTTTGAACTATAATAACAAACAAATAATTTAAGAACATTTTATTCAACAAGAAAATCTTTAAATTGAACTGTTTAATTTAAATTCATTCTCTGTATATTATAAATGATCATTGAAAACTGTAATTACATCACACAAATAATCCTGTTTGAAATATTGTTTATTAAGATTCATATTTCTGTATATAAAATTTATATGTTGAACAGAGTCATTCGATTACTTGAATATTGACTTTGTGCCTTACATAGAATTTAAATGTTTGTGGAGTTGTTTCACGCAATCTCAACAAAGTTTTTTTTTGATATATTAAAATTTATTTAATGATTCCAAACTCTGCAACAAGTTAACTGGATTTTCTAAAAGTAATGCTTACTTTTTACTTAAAACAGAATAAAAAATAACATTTTATTTGCACACACTAGTCTGTGAGGTCAAATGTAGAGAAACACTAATTCGACTTCTGTCCAAAAAAACGCAGGGGATAAAAATAAAAATAAAAGCTGAAGTAGAGAAGACCAGCAATAATCAAGAATTTGTTATGCATGTTTAAAACTAAATTTTCTTTAACCTTATATAACCAATAGTTTACGTATATATATTTTTTATTCTGCATAATTTAATTAAACTTAGTATAATGAATAATTTTATTTTTTTTACTGACTGAATGGGAGATATGAAATTAAATGAAAAATTATAATACTCCTGTCAGTCAATATGAGATATCAGAATTATTTCCTTTTTGTATTTCTATATAAAAAAACAATCTAACAGTTGCTAAAAGGAAAAAATAAAATGAAGTTCTTAAAAAAAAGGTTCAACTCAAAAATGAAATTTAAACTTTACATTTTTCATTTTTTTAAATATATCTTTATTTAATAAAAGAAACTCTTGTGATAAACAAGTTCCAAAATTGTACTGAAAAATTACAAATAAATTTTTTTTAAAATAAATATTATATTAAGTTTAGATTGTTTCCTGTTTAATCTGATATGTCCCAGAAGGGGATATATATATATCGTTCAAGGTAGTTAAGTGGTTTAGGCAAATGTAATTGAGTAGAACAATCTAGTAAGTAGATGTAATGTACGGTACTCGTCGTATGCAGTATCCTGAGACATAGACATAGTCAATAGACGTAGATCTCTAGTCAAAGACCTGTAGACCTCTAGTAGTAGAACTCTGAATGTCCTCGCCTTAGTCTATATTTATGGCTGTTACCAGCCAATCACATTCCAGTGAGGGGGAACCAAGGTGTATACATATTCATTATCTATTCATTACATCAGAATCTGAAAGAAAATAATGCATTTTATTAAATTATACAAATACCAATTTTCAAAAAATATTTGTATTTTATTATTGAATTGTTTTTGGCAAGATGCAGGAAAAATTTTCTGTATGTTCACACTCAATATTGTATATTTTTTATTGAAATAATTAATATCTTCTAGGGTTTCTTTGTGACACTATTTGGTTGCTAGTAATTAATAATCATTTTTTTTCTAATATAAAAAATGATATACTGATAAATTTATCATGAAAAGGGTTAAAGATATAAAGAACAAGACAATTCATTCCCAGGAAATAAAAAATTCTAAAATGAATCAAGTGGCCAGCTAAGCACAATATCTAATTTGTACAATGGGTGAAGTGTTGACAGTTGATAAAACCAGTTAAAATCCTAAATACCAGTTAAGAGGTGAAAAGTTACTTTAAAAAAAAGCCAGGTGTCCCTTGACTGTCTCCAGACAATAAGAAAATATAAAACTGATTAATTTGTTTTTATAAAACAAAATGCAAAATTTTAACAAGTTGCTGAACAATTTTCACCATGAGGACACTAGTTATTGTATTCAACTTTCAGACCAGAAAAAAGAAGAAAAAAGTGCATTTGGAAGAATAGTTGTTTGTTTTTTAGAAGAGAGATTAATCATTTGTTGCATATTGGTTACAATTGTAACTAATATGCAACAAAGGGTTAAGGAAGAAGGAGGAGCTGCACCCATTGAGGAGCAGCATGCACAGACAACCCACCAAAGAAGGAGAGGAGCTGTCCATGCCCACTGTGGAGTATTGGAAGAAGCTGTTGGTGAAGTAATGCCTACAACCGTTACCTGAGAAAAGGAGGGAACTTTCAAATTGGGAAATAATTATTCCACATGACCAAAGGCAGTGAAGATAACAGGTGAGGAAAATACCAATTCTTCAACTGCTACATACCCCACACCAGTTTTTGGCAGACACCAATAAATATGAATGCATGAAATGAATTAACCAGAGAGGACAGAAGAATTTGAGAGAAGACAAGAAAGACAGGCGATCATCCAAGACCACTCCAGCCAATGCACATGACTAACTGCCGAAGCATAACTCTGACATTAGCCTTGAGCCAAATGTACCAAATCAACTAAACAAACTTTTCTAAATTCACAAGCCAACCCTTATCAAATTTTCAAGTGTCACTTTCAATTTGGGGACAATTTAGGTTGACAACCCTGCATGTTAACAGCTACTAATGAAACACTGTATGAAATACTCAATATAAAAATAGTGATATGTTTTTTTATATTACTTTGAGTATTTTTTTCTTTCTTTATTTTTTATTATTACTGTACGTCTTTTCTCTGTTTGGACTAGTCCAATACAGGAATACTGAGGACGAAATGATCTTGACCATTTATGATAGACCTAATCACAACATGGGGTAAGGTAGGTCAGGATCAAAGAGATCAATCCATTGATCATCCACTACTGAACATTTTGTACAACCGAGGAGAAAATAAATCTATAATGGGTTTCCGTGAACCATAAGCTGACAAAGAAGACATTACATCTTTTTATATAATTCAAAAATTTGGACCAAAAAAAAAAACAATTAAAAAGTGCATGCACGATTCACAAAAAAAAAAACCCCAAACAATTTATTCACTAAAAAATAGTAATTATTAATGAACAAGCCCTGAAAATTTTGTTTGAATCAAATAATTCACTGATTTTTGTTTTGGTAAATATTTTAAAACAAGATATTGATTTTTTGCTTTCATTGCAGAGGAAAAGTAAATGTAGACAAAATAGTGAAGAAATACAAAATTGAACTTTTTTTTAAATGAATGCAAATTTTTATTCCTACATATTTTAATTTTTCTATTTGGTAATATTAGTTTCAATAGAAAGAAAAAAAGATCAACTTGTAAAAAGATTGTTTTGACTTTTATTTTGTTTGAGTATCTAAAATTGATTTTAAAAAAGTTCTTTCTTTTATTTTCACGTAGGCATGTTAACTTTTCTCAGTTTTGGAAATCACTTCCTTTCATTGGTTAGAAAATTATTTTATCTTTTGATTGTGAAATCTGGCTTTGTCTTTTTCTTTCAGTCTGGGGCCAATCGTTTTTCTTATTTGTCAAAATTAAGGTTTCACACAGAATTGTGAAATTTGTAGAAAGTGAAGAGAATAGATTTACTTTTAATTCTGCATTCATGACAGATATGCCTCAATTTTTCCATAATAAAAAACTATATATGGGTTCTCAGCTAAGTGGCAGAAAATAGCTTTGTTTTATTTTGAACCAGAAATTTCCACCGAAAATATCATGGGATAATTTATGTTTAGGATGCTATCAGAAAGGGCAATACAAATGAAAAAGGGCATCTACCTATGTTTTGTAGACTATGCTAAGGCGTTCAACAAAGTATGCCACAAAGAACTGATAGAAATGCTCAGTGACCTTGACATATATGGAAAAGTCATTAGAGTAATCAAGAATCTCTACTGGCAGCAAACTGCCTGCATATGGAGAGGAAACAAACTCAGCAGATACACAAAAAATAGAAAGGTGCGTAAGACAAGTATGTGTCTTTTCACCAGATCTATTCAACTTGTACAGCAAGACTATTCGAAGGACTCTAGAAGTTATGCCAGGATTTGTTACCGTGATGATAGCCATTACAGAAAGATAGCCATTACAGAAAGAAAACTACAAAACCTCCTACAAAAGGTAGATGAAAAGAGTTGAAAGAAAGGACTACAAATAAACTACAAGAAAACCAAATGTATGGTCATCAGCAAACAGAAGAGCCCAAAATGGCAATTACAGGTTGGGGATACTAAAATCAAGCTGGTACAAAAATTTAAGTACTTGGGAAGTGTTCTAACAGACGGAAATTGCATCACTGAGATCTGAAGTCGAATTGGTATTGTGAAGGATGGATTCCAAAAGCTGGGCAGAGTGTTAAAAAACAGAAAAATTTCACTAGAAACAAAGAAGAGAGTACTGGATTGCTATGTGATGTCTGTTCTTCAATATGACAGCGAATACTGGCAAGATGAAGGAAAAATTTGAAGCAACTAAAATGTTGTTCTACAGAAGGATGCTGCGGATATCATGGATTGAGCATGTAAGCAATGATGAGGTTTTGGAAAGAATGAAAATGAAAGGAAAATTAATACTGACCATTAGGAAAAGACAGCTGAAGTTCCTGGGACATATGATGAGAGAGGAAGGCTTGGAGAATCTGATACTCACAGGTCAGATAGAAGGAAAGAGAGACGGGGAAAGCAGCGGATAACATATTTGAAGGGCCTTGAAACTGGCCCACTCTGAATAGATCCCTGTTACTCTTTCTATCAGATACCTCCTTATGCAACATTACTTTTGCAATGATATTATGTATGAGCCTGGTCTTAGGTTTATAATCAGGAACTGTGAGATTAGTGCACTTTCAATGCATTTTCTTCTCCAGGAATAATTTTCTTTCCTGATCAGACTGGTATTTATTAGGTTGATGTATAATACATACATCTATATATGAATGGGATACATATGAAATATAAAGAGTAAGATTTAGTGTCACTACCACTCATTTTAAATTGTTTCAGGAACTTCAACTTTGGGAGCACATAAGTTCAAATGGTGACTAAACAGGCAGATTAACATTCTCTCAGCTTCAACAAAAAAATTCACCTTTTTTGCTTTTGTAAATCATACCTGGATGTACATTGTGGTCTAATGGATATCAGTTCCAAATGAGAAATCAGAGAGTCGAGTTCTAATTTCAATTGAATTCGTTTCATTCACTTACACTCAAATACTCTTGGGAAAAATATTTAGATCTATCTCTTCTCCCTCCAGGTATGAGTTGACTAGCAGGACAGATTGGGTTCTATAGCCTTGATTGACAATCAATCTGCCGCAGAAAGTAATGGCAACTTAATGCAGGAAAATCATGATCGCCAAAGTGTGTATCACGTGCGGCAACTGACTGAAATCATACCTGAGGCAAGGCAATGAAGCCACTAAGACACAAGATGTTATGGAGTGTGGAAGAACAAGAAAAGAGAGACATTATGGAATGAAAAGAATAGAAGACTAATCAAAACAGTTTGACATTGAATTTAAACTTTTGATGATCAAAGTTGGTTGGAAGGCACAAGGATGAAAGAGAGTTTCATAAACAAGAAGTGTGAGAAAAGAAACTGTTAGCACAGAACTTACAGTTGCATCTAGCCAATCCAACTGTAAATTGATGAGGTCTTGCCACAAATCTAGTACTTCACTTAAATTCATAAAATTGAGGTATGGTCATGTCCATAAAGAAATTCACAAATAGAAAATTAATTATATTGTCACTGTGTCTTGTGCATAAAAAAATAAAATAAAATTAACTATAATGTCAAAAATAATTATAATAAAATAATTATAACAATTATAATTAATTCACTCTTATTAAACTAATGAGAATTTACTTCTCTTTCTTCCTCTACAGACACAAGCACATGACATTCTCACCATAAGAAAGGCAGTCAACACAGACAAGCTGTCAACATGTACATCAATAAAAATTTTGGCTCTTTTTTCTTTTACAGGCCATAATAGTAAGATTTATCTCTTGGCACTCAGCAAAAATTTGAGGTAAGAAAACCGCAGACACTTCTTGTATTTTCTAAATTATCTGGACACTCTTTACACACATCTATAAAAAAAAACATTTGAGAAAGACTGTATTTCTTTACTAATTCTTTATCAGATTCTCATCCATATTTCATCTACATTTGATCCCAAACTCTCAATTATACTCAGTCTCTTGTTTATGCAATACCACATAACAATCAGATAATAAATAATATTCATTTTTTTGTTTCCATGTCTTCTTGTTTCTCATTTTTACAAGTATTTTTGTATATATTATAAGGGATTTATAATTATTTACTCAGTTATAACTCCCCTACAGTTCTACAGTGGAGAGTTCATCCATTTCTATTATATATTGATTCTTTCAAATGCATTTTTTAATTTTTATTATCTTTATCACACTATTTTGATTACTGTATTTTTGAGGCATGCATTTTATGTAACAATAAACATTTGTCAAAATAGGAATTTTTTTGTTTTATTATCTTTTCTTTTGCTTCTTATTCTTGAATTATTAAAAATCAACCAATTTTTAAATTTTTTAACAATATATAAAAATTAAAGCTGAATCCTGAAAGTTAATGAAGATAGTATAGTTTTCTGACAGAAATACAAAAACAATATGTTTAAAAATTATTGATAATAACTTGTTTTGTAGGTATCAATTTTTAATATGCAAACTAAGCATAGATTTTTATTAATAAATTCAAAACATATTGACACTATATTTCATATGCTTGGATAAATTATTTTATATGTTAACATGGGCTCCTTGCTATTCTATAATTTTCATCAGTCTTTCATTCATTGATTTTTTTCTACTGTTTCAATTTTAACATATCTTGCATCAGATTTAATTTTCTTTACTTGAATATTGTTTTCTTTTTTATATACATCTATTTGAATGACTGACCACAAGTTTTTGAGTGGATTAATACCAGGAGAGGTTAATGGATATTCCATTAAGGTGGTTTCTTTAAAAACTTTTTTTTATTTTTTGGCAAGTGGACCATAGTTTTGCAGAATGTGAAAGACCATTGTCTTTCATTAATGTACTCTTTAGCTTAAACCTTCTTAGTTGGTACCTGGAGAGCCAAAAAAAAAATCTTGTTCAAGAACCTACCCTAAATCTCTGCATTTATTTTGATATAATCCTCAAGGTTTATAATTTTACTTCCAACAGTCAGTCAGTTCAATGCCATATGGGATACATGCTTGGGTGATGATCTTTTGATCTATGACTGATTAGGCAGAAAATTTTCTCCCAGTAGGTTACCATTTCTTTCTGCAGTAAACTGGTTGCCAACCAAGAATCCAATCTGTCCTGCAATTCAACTCATAGCTGGAGGGATAAGAGATGGATTAATACCTTCCCAAAAGGATATTTGCACATAAGTGAATGCAATTAATTTAACAGGAATTTGAACTCAGCTCTACTAATTTCCCATTCCAACCTGATATATCCATTACACTACAACACACATACTTACCTCACATACTAAATCATAATTTTATTCAACTTTTCTCCTGTTTTTTGCTAAATTATATTCACTTATTTCCATAAATCACCCAATCTCTAGCCCAGCCATCTGGTCCATTCAAGGTAGCTCAGCATTAACAACCAAAATATTACTGTTGAGAGATCAGTTTTCATGTACTTTTTCACCCAACTCAAATGTTTTCTTAAAAGTTGTAGTTTGGTTACTTTTACTTGTTTTGTCAATATGTAGATATTGTACATCTTTTCCCTTTATTTACTTTTGTAACAGAGTCAGTTAAGTGCCATACATCCAGATATGCCTGTTGTTTTACTTTACCTACTCCCCAAAGTATGACCAATAAAAACCTGGTCATGATTGGTGTGTGCTGATTGCAATGGGCAGTGAAAATAGCTGACAAAAATTCAGTGGAATCTGATAACCACCTGAGATTAAATAAGTTGTTTTGATTTTGCAACTGATATGTAAAATAAACAGTCACTGTGGGCTTCTCGGAGTGGAGAACTTGTTCATAGTAGGATTTAAATTTCCTAGACGAATCTGTTTGGTAGCTGTTGGCACCTTGGTGACTGTCATTGCCCAAATTCATTTTTGTTACACAAACATCAGAGTTTTTTTTAATACATTCTTGCCTCTATCAAGAACTTTTCAGCAACCCCTTATAACTAAACTTCTAATACCACCTGTTGTATTTTTATTTCTATTTATCTACTTAATGCAAGTTCATTTATTAAGAAACCAGATACTCTACTAGATATTGTTATATGGCTTTGGGTGCTTAGCAACAAAAACATATCAACTAGAGACATGTGTCCTTGTTGAGTCATTGTTAGTAAGCTAATCTCATGAATCTGCACTTTGATAATGAATTGAATCTTCCCTAGGTATCCTACTTTTATGCTATTATGTTATACCAAGCTGTACTTAAAAAAAAACACTAGGCACTTAGTGGTGGATAAAAGCTAGCAAACAAGTTTGACTAGATCATTACACTAGAGTAGCTTCAATCCAAAATCTAAATGTGTTGCTTTGTACTAGATGAAGTTAAGTGTAAACATTTAGTGTCCTCTCTTATGGCTAAAATAGTTGTGTATTTTCCACCAGGATTAGAAACCAGTATTCAAGTCCAGGCAAAAACCAAAATTTCAAATGTTGATCTCCTAAGGAAAAGGTCAGTCAGTTAAGTGCCATACATGATACATGCTTGGGCAATCATGTCTCGAAAGAGACATGACTGACTGGGCAGAAGACTATCCCGCAGTAGGTTGCCATTGCTTTCTGTGGTAGACTGGTTGCCAGCTAAGGCTATAGAACCCAATCTGTCCTGTTATTTAATCCATAACTGGAAGGAATAGATAAATACCTTTCCCAAGGTTATTTGCATGTAAGTGAATGCAATGAATTCAACTAGAATTCGAACTCGGCTCCCTGATTTCTTGTTCTGAGCCGATATCCACTGCGCCACAATGCACATATGAACAGACAATTCACAGACAAGGCAATTGGTCAATGCTTTAAGTCTTTTCAAGTTCAAGCTCTCATACAATTTTCGTTTTTTTTTTAGAACATTCTAATTCCTTCAGTTGTCATTATGGAGTCTGTCAAGACAGAATGAGGAGGCAGAAAGCTTTTATTTGAGGGATATGTCTATATTGTTGACAAAACTAGAGAATCTAAAAGTTACTAGAGGTGCAAACAACAAAACTGTGCAACGTACGACTGACAACAATCAATGATGTAATTAGCAGAAGGCCTTCAGAGCACTCACACCTTGACATCACCTGGATGAGAGCTTGAACTTGGAAAAACTTAAAAGCATCAACCAATTGTCTTGTCTGTGTGTGAATTGTCTGTTAGCAAACTGTTCATCAGCAAATTGTCTTTCAGCAAACTGTCTGCACACAAGGGAAGCTAACTCTTCCTTAGAAAGGGTTTTACTGTTTTCATTCCCTCCAAACTCAACTCATTAATTATTGATAACAAACCAAAAACTACATAGGTAAATCAAGAAACCCATAAATTAATGATGAAAAGAGCATTTATTTTACAAACATATTTCTCAGCATAATCTTCCTAATTAGGCACTTGATTCAATAAAGATCACATAGATAAATTATCATATTGTGAAAATTTCAGCTCAAAATCTTGCTACTTCTGTCAGGTAACAGGCCTACTGGTTAACCCTTGTACAAAGTGGGTGGGAGCTGAACAGTTCTCAGCTTGACTAAGAAACCCTCAGAAAAATAAATTAATGTTTGGTTAGATATTGCAAGCTGAGAATTTTCAGCACTTCATATGATATCAAGTTTTATAAGTTTACTTTCAATCATGTTTGAAAGTAACTATATATGAAGATAACATCAATCAGAAATTAAAGACTTGGATATATATTGGTGTGCAAAACTTTTGGGGTCACCTTGGTAAATTAATTACTTTTAATTTTACCCCCAAATCAAAAGTGGCTAAAAGTATGCATTTTATAATCTTTGAGTGCCAGAAAAGAAGTTACAACATTATCATCATCTTTGTTTCAGAAGAAATTAGCCCTGTTTTAGTGTACAAAAAAAAAAAAAAATTAGCTAATGTCAACTACAATGACTTGCCAAGCCACCTTACACGCAAGTTAATAAGTATTGTGGCAAATCTTAACACGAATCTTCATCGCCAATTTTGTTGTGGCGAAACTGTCACAAAGTTGTAGTGACCGGTTTGGTTGGAAGACGTGGAACACAGTAGGTAGGTTCCAAACAGTGTATTAGTCCCAAAACTTTTGCATGCTAGTGTACTTCAAATCATCTTTAGCAAAATCTCAACTAAACAGCAATAATAACCAATTCTCTTGTCACATGCTTCAGATATCTTGTTATCACACAGCAAAATATTAGACATGTCACAAATAAAAGGCATAACTTTAAAAAAGAAAAATATTTGTATAAAATAAAAGTTTATATCGTTCTGTTGTTCTCATCTTTATTACTAATGTTTCGGCTGTCATACACTTCGACCTTCTTCAGGTGATTGGAATTTTGACCTGAACCCTTTATTTTGATCACTGGTGTAGATTGTTCTTGTTCCATGAGTCATGCAACAAATTCTGTCAGACATTTTCTGTGACCATCACCTGTTACATCTTACCACCTAACTCCCTAGACTGCAATCTCCTTGATTTTTATGTGTGGGGTTCAGTTGAGCAAGAGACAAACAAAACTCTTTATAAAACAAAAGATGAAATGAAAGCAAGGATTATGGCAGCATTCACCAATTTAAACAAAGAGACTGTCCAGAAGAGTTGCAGGAGATTTTGAAGTTATCTGGTCACTGTGGTTGAAGCTAGTGGAGATTAACTCTTTAGTATTTCAAAATATTTTTGTGTAATTTTGTTAAATATATCTGTTAAAATGAGATGCTAGTGTTATTTTCATTTTTGTGAAATTTAGATGACAATTTATCCATCTCACTGTGTGTGCGTGTATATATATATATATATATATATATACATACATACACACACACACACAAAGTTATGATTGTTATTGCGTAAGACTCAGTAGTGTATTTTGATATTATTATTATTATAAACTCTGTTGACATTGGTATTGTGCAGTCTGTTGATTTTATATTTTAAGCTTTGTTTTTATTCTTGTGTGTGTTACACACACAAGTAATACAAATATAAAATTTGTCACTTTGTTGATTGCTGTTTACACACATATACAACTGACAAGGCACTGTGACTGAACTTTTTATTGAATTTTTCTTGTATTTGTACAAGTGATTTCTTTTCTGGACATAAAGTGGGTAAAAACTATTCAAATGATTTTTTTCATCTAAATGCTTTTGACTAATCTGTTGGCCATCATCAATGATGTTTATTTTTTTTTTGTTTAACTGAATATAGAGATATTCTTATAAGTATATTTTATATACATAGAAAAAATATATTCAGTTAAACAAAATACATCCATGATAATGGCTAATAGCCTAGTCAAAATGCTCAGATCTTCAAATTATTTGAACAGTTTTTACACAAGATGTCCAGAAAAAAAATCACTTGTATGAATACAAGAAAAATTCATTAAAGTGCTTAATCATAGTGCCTTGGATATCATCTTCAATGAAACATATATAAAAGAGGGATTGCTGCCCAAATACACAATTTTATATGTAAAAATTAAGACAAACATGTTATTCCAGGTTTAAGTGGAAATATAGGCCTATTTCAGACAAACCATCTTCAACTTCCATCTTTATTGTACAGATTGGGAAAAGTTTACTTGTGACACGTTTCATCCTTCAGGATTTACTGGACTAAATTTGTAATGTTGGTATGACTACACGTGCATGAGTTGGGTGTGCTGGGAATGTTTTTTTTATTATATCTAGCTGAATTAATTTAGAATATTTTTTCCATCAGTTTTGTAAGTAGGTATCCCACACTGTGATACTAGAAAATCTGCCAGAAATGGTGAAATACTGCAAAAACCAGGGAGCAAATTCACTGTGGATGATCAAGGCATTCTTTAAACATTCACACTTTAGTGATTTTCTTCTTTCTAATATCACAGTGTGGGATACCTACGAACAAAAGTGATGGAAAGAAAAAGAAAAACTCTAAATGAATTCATATATAATAAAATTCCCATCACCCCTCATTTGTGTGTATGCATCATACCAACATAATTTAGTTCAATGAAGTCCTGAAGGATGAAATGCGTAAACTTTTTCCACTTTTTCATACAATTTCCCCAACACTGTTCTTGATATATAAAAATATATAATGTTATCTCTCATATATATATATATATATATATATATATAGTGATGCATATTCAAATGCAACATTGACTGTTGCAGCTATTTTGTTAAGATACCTTTGCAAAAAATGCAGGTAATCTCCAAGAATCATGTCAACAAAATTCTCTTTATAACACATCACTCAATAAGTCCTGGGCCTGACATATAGACGGTGCAACTAATAAAAAAATTCACATGATTTTTATGAAGTACTAACCTTCAAATAGAACATGACAAAATTTGGGCCCAATTGGATTATTAGTTTACAAATTACAGTTATTTAGGTGAAGCTTCTGTTGCAAATTTTCAAAACAATGGAAAAATCTGAATTTTGTGTGTATATAAAGCATTGCTTTCTGACAGGAAAAAATACTGTTCAAGCAAAGCAATGGCTTGATAAGTGTTATTCAGACTGCTCCATCAGAAACATCGGTTAAGAGGTGGTATACTGACTTTAAATGCAGTTGTACAGACACAAATGATGCTGAACACTGAGGTCGCCTAGAATCAGCAGTTAAACCCAAAAAGCACAAATAAAAAAAAAAAAACTACAAATTCGTTTTGGCTGATCATAAATTGAGGTTGCATGAGATAGCAGAGGTGTTGAACATATCAGAAGGCAGTGTATTCACCATTTTGCATGTATATTTGTCAATGAGAAAGCTGTGTTCAAATTGGGTGCTGTGTTTGCTCACAGTCAATCAAAGACAACAACACATCGACTATTCAGTGTTGTTTGTAACTGTTTCAACACAATAAGAAGTTTTTTTTAATAAATATGTGACAATGGATGAAATATAGATCCACCACTTCACTCCAGAGTCAAATCGACAATCAGCAGTAGCTGAAAGCTGTCCAAAGCAACCAAAGATGCAAACATCAACAGGCAAGGATTTGGCTTCCATATTTTGAGATGTTCAAGGTATTTTGTTCATCGATTACCTTGAGAAAGAAAGAATCATCAATAGTGAATATTATATAGCATTATTGGTGTGCTTGAAGAAAGAAATTGTCAAAAGACAGCCACAAATGAAGAAGAAAAAGTGATCTTTCACCAAGACAATGCAATGTGTCACAAGTCGATCACATCAATGGCAAAACTACTTCCGCATTCACCCTATTACCCAGATCTAGCTCCCAGTGAATACTGGCTGTTTGCAGACCTCAAAAGAATGCTCTAAAGTAAGAGCTTTGGCTCCAATGAAGAAGTGATATTGGAAACTGAGGTGTATTTTGAAGCCAAAGACAAATCATTCTACAAAAAAAGGCATCGAACTGTTAGAGAAGCATTTGAATCAGTGTATCACCTTAGAAGGAGATTATGTTGATGAATAAATGCAAATTTTGCCTGAAAGTTATTGTTTTACTAGTTAGGCCAAGGATTTATTGAGTGATGTGTTTTATTATAGACATTTGGTACTTCTTGCCTTAAGTTCATTTAATAACAGAAAATTTACCTTTCACTAAACAAATAATTTACAAATTAGATGTTCAATAAATTATAAGCCTAAAAAGAAAGCTTTTTTGCTGAAGACATCACTTTAACTCTAAGACAACCCACAATCATTTTATTTCTCATAAGATGACTCATCATCCACATAAATTATGTTCCTTTCAGCTTATGTGCAATTGTAAATATTTTATGAAAACTGTTGTGGTGGAATATCTTGTCCTACCAAGGAATGGGTATGGCTCGGGTTATAAAAGACCTAGATAAGAACGAACTACAGAAAGCACTCGAGAGCGATAGTGTGTTCGTGACTATACTAGAGTCTTCGTCATTATATGGGAGTGATCAAGATTATTTGTCATTATACGAGAGTCGACAGCCATCGGCCTTAGATGAGAGTTAGATGTCACTAGATGGAAGCCTTCTTCTCAAGACGGACGCATACATCCTATACAGAGACATTGCCTTAATTGTTATTCGTGTTAACTGTTCGTTGGTGTACTTGTATTTGGTTTATTGTACTGAGGTATAATAAATCTCTATATATTCTCAGTGTTAAGAGTTATTTCTTGCACTATTCTTTCTCTGTTTATCCCCTCCCGGGATACAACAAAAACTAATCCAACAATTATAGATTTACAAAAATCAATCATAAAGAGATTTGTTCAATATGCATCTAAATTTTTCTGTAAATTTAAAAAAAAAAAAAAAAAAAAAAAAAAAAAAAAAATTTTTTTTTTTTTTTTGCAAAAACCTCTTTTCTTGTTAATGCACTTATAACCCAATAATTACCCATTAATTATATCAATTCTACCATGAAAACTTCAGGGCAAAATTCAGTAAATAATTCAGTTAATGTTTATACCACAACCACATTAAAACAAAACAGTGCTGACCAATATTTTAATTGTATAAGAAGGATGCTGAAAAGTTTACAGCCCAACTTAGTTAAAAACAAAACAAAACATATAAATAAAAATCAGTTAAACTGAGAAATTTTTAACACCCTCTTGTATTATAACTCCCAATAAAATAGTACCTGAGTTTGTTGTTACCCTGTTCCTAAAATAAAATACTTTTGAAATGTGTGTATTTTTTATTTTGACATGGAATACAAACTCCACTGAATATAAAAATGGTTAAGATAACCAAGCAGCACATTCTCAGACAATTCAAGTTCGTAGCATTTACTAAACAGCATTTCACTTTTTATTTATAGGTATTAATTTTTTGGCAGTATCATTTATAGGACAACATGAAACAAAGATTTGTTGTAGATCAGGCAAAAAATATTAAAAATATTCCCAGTGTTCAAACAGATTTTCATGATGTATAAGGAGCAAAAAAAAAGTTGTAAAGGATGCTGAAAAGAAATTTTATTACTGAAAAACTTTCTTATCATTTAATCATGGTACTAGTAATGGTAGGACAAAATGCTTAACCAAGTTGCAATTTGCCTTTTCAGTTAGTAACTACTGGAGGTAACTGATTAATAACTGAAGCTAAGCCATAACACCTGAAGAAGGTTGAAAAATGCTAGTTGAAAAGTGTTAAGAAGAGGAACGATTCCAAATTTGAAAATTATTAAATCTGAAGAAACAAACATGATAAAATAAAATCCAACAAGAACCAGGGACAAAATATTTTTGAGAAATTTATTGTCTTAATTTTCAGCTAATTCAATATTTAAAAAATGATTTTACAATCATTAAGTACAAAAAAAAAAACAAACAAACAAACAAAAAAAAAAAAATCAAAGTGAAGGTACAAATATAATTCAGTCTGAGGCTAATTATGGCTTTAATAGTTTAATAATATAACCAAGTTTAAAGAAAGTGTAATTAGAAATTATAACAGTTTATTTTTATTTGTGTTAATACTAAATCTGCAGAACTTATAAAAATGCATGTTCTCCTATAATTTCATTGGCACTAAAGCTTAGGAACAAATCTCAAATTTAGATGATTGTTAATTAATGAAATACCAGCTTTATTTTTGTAGCAGTTGAGTTTACCTAGAACTCTACCCTTGTTTCTTGTATCCCTGAAAAAATGGCACAATGTGAATACAAGTCCACATGACTATGTTATATTGTAAAACTATCCCAAAGTTTTATTTTCCCCTTTCTGTGTTAGCCATAACTTATACATTCATCATAGTTAATAAAAATATTTCAGCCAATTCTTAGCTTAATATTGTTCTTATAAAATTAAATATATAGGTTGAAAAAAATAAAAATAAATAGGTTTTAAATGGTTTTCATTCCAAAAATAAGGTCAATCAATCTTTGACACTGTCATGGGGAATTTTATATTTTTTACTTGTGTGAGATTGTTCATTTTAAATATATATTTAAGAAGTCTAAAGACAATTTCAAGGAATAATGAATTTTACAAGTCTAAATCCACTACTGTTTTGAGTATCAATATAACAGAATTTAATAAATTCTTGAAGAGATATTTTCTCAATGCATTAGTCTAAAGAATACAAGTAAAACTTACAGCATCAATTTAATTCCTATAGATCTTTAATTTAGAAAGTTTCTGAAAAGTTAAGTCTTACTGTTATAAACAGTAACTGAGGACTTTTTCCTTTTCATATTTATTTGATAAAAAAACTAATTTGACTTTTGTTGGTTTATATTAAAATCTTGAAAAAATTGTTTTCAATTACTACCTAAGTAGGTTAACAGCAGTTAAATAATTTCCATGAATATTTTTGGTCTGATTAAGATCAAGTGCCAACCAGGTAAGAATATGTTTCCTCAATATTGACACTTTTTTTGTTTTGGAAAACAGAATGCTGATGTTTTATAATAAACTTACCTACTTTTATTGGACAGTTTTGGCAGAAAAACATTTTTTTAAAATGCTATATATATTTTAAAGTATTGAAGGTTTTGTATAATGAAAATGTTCCTTTTCATTAAAAAAACTCATGTCAACTTTGTGGTATTCATGACATTTTAACAAAAATTGGACAAACATTTTTTTTAAATAGTCATCTGATAGAAAAGTATAATTTTATGACAACCTGAATATAGTCATCATTAAGAAAAACAGTCAAGTTAGACTAGATTTTTAGCCCTTTGCAAACAAAAAGAGATGTGTGATAAGTGCTTTTATTTTATATCAGTATGGGATCAAATTATACTAGAACTATTTTTAAACTATCTGTATGGCTGAAGTTTAAAAAAAAATTGTCACAACATAATTATACAAATATATCTTTAAAATTTTTTTGCAATAATTAGGTTCTGAAGTTTATTATTGAGATGTTGAGCTGTTAATCAATAAAAATCATTTTGAAGGATTATTGATGAGAATATGCAAATACAAATTAAAGACTCACAAGCTTTATCCAGATTATCATAAAACTGTAAGATTGCAAAATTTATAAATACAGATTTGTAAAATTAGAGTAGAAAATATGGAATATTTATATATTGTATTAAACTGATATTAATATGATTATACTGATCAATGAAAAAAAATACAGGGAAAAAACATGCTTCTTTTTGTAGGTATAATTCAAGGTAGGTAACAATGGGTTTTTAATACGAGTGAAACAGACGTGAGCATAGGAGACAAAGGAGAAATGGAAGATGTAAGTAAAACCATGACAATGAGATTTTATGACAATTTCATTTTTGTAAGTTATTAGAAATGTCTTAAAGCATAACGTACAAAAAGACATCACAGCGAACACGACCAACTGTGGCTAATGTACAGTGGAAATACATTGCTACTACGAGTTATCAACAATTTTGTCAAAAGGATACCTCAAGTGAAGACAATGAATTATCTCCCTTGCAAAAGTTTGCAAAGCAACGTGAAGGAAACCTGTGAAAAATTTGTTATAGTAAACAGTTTACACTTTGAATATTATATTGTTATAAACAATATTTGGGTTGTTATTACTATTACTATAAATATTATCAGCATATGTACCTTAAGACCTAAATGTATTTAATGGAATTAAAGATGCAAGTATAATAAAAAAAAATATTTCAATAGTTGGGGTATATATAATAGATATTAAGAGAACAATACATCTATTATAAGTCATGTAATGTTGACTGTTTTTACTAGCATATCACTAAATTTTGTAAATATAAGTAACCAGTAATCATGTTTTTAAATTCTCACCACAGTTCAAAAAAGATTTTTTATTACAATTATTTTCAATTTCTAGATTAGAAAACTTTGAAGAGAAAAAAAATTACATTTTTTTTTTACAGTTGTATCTTAGTGTTATCTATAACAAGATAAATAGAACTTTTTTTTTCCCTAATTTTGCAACCCACACTCCACTGAAATCAGCAATTTATTTTAGTCTCTCAGTGTTTCATAAGTTATCAAGTAGTAGCAGCAATCAAGGGGTCCAACTTTACACTGTACAATTAAGTAACAATGATTTATTTTCAAGCTGGGAAGAAAAAGGGTAATAATTTTTGTTTTGAATTTAAACTTAACATTTTAAAATTATGAGAATATAAAAGAATATGGCAGATGAAAACCTTAGAAAAATTTAATTTTTTTTCTAATGCTCAGTTTATTATGAACTGTTTTATTCTGGTTTTCTTATATTAGCATGATGTCATAATCAACTCATGAAATAGTAGTAGCAATATGCTATATAATTATACAAAACTTCCTCACAGAAAAAGGACAGATATCTAGTTAGATTTATCAGCCAATTTATAATTTTTTTTTTCCTCTCACCATTCGTTTTTATTTGTCAGTCTGCTGGCCAATAAGAAATAAGGAAAGGAATTTGTTTAAATTTATCAAAATATCAAAATTTGATAGGTGAAATGACCATTGCTGGCAACAAAAAGCCTCTGTCAAAATTACCGACAGACAGAAATGATATACACACACACACAAACACGCAGAGGAGCCTGTGTATCTGCACATGCACATGATGGTGGCAGTTGGGATTAGAAAGGGAGAGGAAGTCCAGCCACTTTTTAAGTTGACAAAATCTTTCTTAATTCTCCACTTGCATTGAGTCTCACTGTCTCATCTCCTCCACCAACACAAGTGCCATTGATGAATACTCTGGGGACCTGTAATAAATAGAAAAAAATTTATTAAGCTTCATTAAAAAATTGACAAAAATAATTTATTTTATAAAAGTCCATCTTACTTGTTTCATCTGTTTATTTTCAATGGTGAGACTGAAAAAAAAAAGAACTTGTATACAAAATCAAGTTAATCTTGATATGATTTGAACCTCAAATCTGGATATAGATAGAAAGATGACATCCCAGTGCAGGATTTAGATGAAGAGAAGCCCTAAGTTATTCCACTTCTAAGGCGCCTTAAAATCGTGCATTCTCATGGGTAGAGGAAAATGGAAGAATTAAATTGAGTAAAGTCAAGGATGATGACAGGTGTTTAAAATTACTGAAGGGCTGTTAAGAGTCTACAATGCGTTATGACAGCATGTGTAAGAAAGACCTATTAATACAGTGTCAAAAATCTTATACAATTTGACTGGAGGCCCACTAGATTTTGAGGCTCTAGGCTTTAGCTTGCTAAGCCTATAGGTAAATCTGGCACTGGCTACCATTCTATTGTTTGAATAGGATTAATTGTTTATTTGTTTGACCAACATATCAACCCCTGTGGGTCTGTTAATGTTTAAACTGAATTTTTTTTATTCAGGAAGGACATGGTTGTAAGGTTTTTTAGAATATCACAACTTGTACAGTTTGGGAGTATTTCAAAATATAAGTTGTGAGATTCAAAGTCCAAGCTTTATTTTCTTCAGATATCCTATTATTTGGGTAGTAGGTACATTTTTGAAGAACATAGTAAAATCTTGTGCTTGGTAATAGTTATTATGTATTTTTTTAACTTCTTGATGGTGAGAAATTGGTTGCAATGAAATTTCTGCCTTGTGTGTGCGTGTGTGTGTGTGTGTGAGAGAGAGATGTCCAATTCTTATACTGTTGAGCACGATGTATCGTCTACAGTCAGACAGCTGATGTTCATATAATTTATTGTTTGGAAACATGTCCCAATTGCTTGCCATTTTCTTTTGGTGTGTTGTGTAATTCTGTTTAATGTTGGTCATTTTCATTGTCTCTTTTGCCAGTGTGATGGCTTCATGATTTCCCTTGATGCCTATATAGCTAGGAATCCAAGCCAATATTATAGTTTTGTGCTTTATTAACTCTCACAGGTTTCTAGGATTTCTTGAATATAGGGATGATTTGTGTTCTTTTCTTTAATTGCTGTTAAACTAGATAGGGAGTCTCAGAATATTATAAACTTCCTATCTTTTAAATTTTCTATCATTTTAAGTGCTATTTTGAAGGCTTGTAGTTGAACTGTATAGATGATGAATTATTTAGTAGCCTGATTTGTTTATGAATTTGTCTGGCTGCTGCACCTGTTCTATCTAGGATTTTTTTTATCCATATGTGTAGAATGGTTTATAGTCATGATATTTGTCTCTTAATTCTCCGCAGATACTTTTGTTGATTGTTTTTCTTGTATGTCAATGTTAGGTCTAGCTGATGTTGATCCGGTACCTGAGTGTAGGTATGTGTATTTGGCTATTAAGAATATATAGATTAGATGATTCTAGTAGAGATTCTATAATTTTACCAGTTTGATTGCGGTTCCTATAGCCCCACATTTTGCTGTTTGCATTAAAATCTCATTAGGAGAAACAAAGTGGGAAGTTGGCCAATTAGCCTACTTCAGTCTTATTAAGTGTGTGTTTCGGAGGAAAATGAATTGAACATATGGTTATTGTTCAATGAATTGAAGTTTTTACTACCAAGGTCTGTATATTTGTGTTTAATTATAGTTTTTCATGAGATATTGATTTTTTTTTAACCAATATTGAAGTACCCCCACTTGGCCTATTCTCTATATTGATATGTTTATTTTGTGATAAGTTTCATATCCTTTAAAGGAGATGTCAATTTTTCTTGAGAAATGTATCTTGCAAACATACTATATTTGAATTGTAATCTGTAAAGAGTTGTTTGATTTCCTTATAGTTTGGTTTTAACACCTCTTGTGTTCCATTGAATGATGCTTGTGTTCCATTTGTCCATTTGAGTGGTAATTATTTTATTTTAGTGAGTGGATATGTATGGTTTTGGTTATCTATTTAAATATATTCCATACTTTCTATGCTGTTTGTTTTCTTTGTTTGTAAACTCGTTCTTTGTTGAGTATTTTTTTATGTTCTTAATGATTTGAGTTCTTTTCATTTTGTTTTGTTTATTATCTTTATGTGTGTTTTCATCCTGTTTTTTTTTTTTTTGCTTTTAATTCTGTTTCTTGGATTTCAATTTTGTTTGTGGAATTTTTCATTTAAGAAGTTTTGAGTGTTTTGTTGTTGAGAGGTTGCTGTCAGTGAATTTTTTGTTGTATTTACATTGTGGATAGTTTTGGTTCAGTGGTAGGGGTTGTTTCCAATTGGTTTTAATATTTTTAATTCTTAAATTAAAAACGTTAATTCTTGTTTCATCTAATTTGTTTGATATTAGATTTTCATAGGTATAGTTCAATGCTGCTTGGGTAATTTTTGCATAAGATAGTGTATTAGAGCTGGTTTCAATGCTTTTCCTTTCTTCTGAGTATGGAATCTTTTTTGGTGTGTTTAATTATTAATATATCTTTCTTTTTTCAGGTTTCACAGTCCCTGGAAGTTGCACCATGATATTTTTTTTTACAATTAGCGCATTTAGTTTCATTTGCGCATGTGATCTCAGTGCAGTTATGATCATTTTTAGCACATTTTCCACATACTATCTTATACATTTATTGTTACTATGTCCATATCTTTGGCAGTTGAAGCATCTTAATGGGTTTGGAATATATGTTTCTACTTGGAAAACTATATATCCTTTTTATTTCCTGTTTGGTTCTGGTGCATCAAATGTAATGATATAAATGTTGGTAGCTATAATTCTATTTTTTTTTTTTTAATGGATATTCTTTTTATAACTGTAATGTTGTTTTTTGATGGAATTATTATTCTTAATTTCTTTCAGTTTACACAGAGAGAATTCAATACTTCTCCCCACACCACTGAAAGAATTAAAAAAATTGGCATGGGTAGACCCTTACCTTTATATTATGAAATTTAGTCATCCTTAGTAAGTTTCAGCATCATGTTTTCCTTTGACTTCTATCAGTAATGTAATATTTCTATATTTTGTTAACTGTTTTTGGAGTTATCTAAGATGCTAAGATTTTTTTTATTACAAAAAGATGACAACTTTGTTATTAGTTTGTCTTCTATTAGCTCTATTACTATGAATTTCAAAATTTTTTTCCTTCTGATTTTCTGTGACTATATCAATGTGTAGTCTCTTGGTATTTTTGTGCTCATACTTTATTATTATTCTTTATCACACCCTCCTCAGAGCCCCATATGGAGGAGATGGTGAAGGAGGAAATTAAATTTGCCTCATTCCTCCAGGGCTACATGACTGGTATACTAAAACATGGGAAGGGTTGCAAGCACCTGTTATATCCAGGATTGCCCACCCAAGTATGTGCTTTCCTCAGAGGTTGAAACAACTATGTCAGATTCTTTTATTCCCAGTCTGACTGACCCTACAGCCACTACTTACTATGTCAGTTTAATGTTTGATATGGCAAATGTGATTGCATCTTGTTTTGTTAGTTTTAGGGCTTGATGTGACCAGCCAGTTGATTGGATAAGGCCTCTCTAGCCCAAGTAGGGGCCAAAATGGTGTTAAAATTTAGAGTATATATATGTATTATACATTATAGTTTAGAACATGTACAAATTATTATCTACTACAAAGTGTACATTTTGTTTCGACATTAAAATGACAATGTCTCATCAGGATGAGACATTGTCATTTTAATGCTGAATCAAAATGTACATTTTGTAGTAGATAATAATTTGTACATGTTCTAAACTATAATTTATAATACATATTCACAGCTCTATATTATATATCGAGCACAGTTTTAAATTAATGTTTTGAACGTTGTCAATCTTTCCTTCATTCCTTATTCACTTGGATATATATATATCTCCCAACTCATTAAACTCTCAATCACTAGGATCCCATCCTCAAGTATTATGGCAAACAAGTGGCCTCCTTGGGAGACTTTTACCCCCTGCAGAGGTGCAGTCAGTGTATTCTGAAGCTCCACTAACAGAGCAAGTTTGAATAGGAGGTGAAATTAATTTGAAGATACTAACTAAATTTTTCATTTAAGAAGTTTTGAGTGTTTTGTTGTTGAGAGGTTGTTGTCAGTGAATTTTGTGTTGGATTTACATTATTTGTAGATAGTTTTGGTTCTGTGGAAGTGGTTGCTTTCAATTGGTTTTAATGTTTTCAATGTTTTTAATTCTTGTGTTTCATGTAACTTGTTTGATATTTAAAAGTTTAAAGTTTTGAAAATAATTTCAGTGCCAAAATATAGAAATTAACAGGTGTGTGTACGTAGGCCAAAAACAGAACAATGGAGAATTCTCCATAGACCAAATAGCATCAGAAGGAAAGCAAGTATTAGTTATAGTAGTGTGTGAAGGACAAAAACAAAGAGTGAGTTTTAAACACAGGGACACTATTTAACATCATTTGGAATTTAATAGGTGAAATAGCAAAGTGCTAACTAACATCATTTGATATTGAACACACTAATGTTCATAATTACTTGAATTAATCCCTTATACATGACCAAATATTGGTACATTAAATTCATTTAAAACAATGAAAATATTTTAACAACTTGTTTTTCAGTCATTTCTTCGATTTTTTTTCAACTTATACTTAAATGTATTATTATTGGGATTTCAATCCTCCATTAGTACAGTGACTTTCTAAGCACAGTTTAGATGTGGCACAAGGACGAAACTATGGAGTACCCAGTGAGGATCAAACTCACCACTCAATTGTAATATGTTTCAGTGAGACAAGTTTGCTAACCATTACACTACATCAAGGTGGGATATTTGAACACCTCAAAGTGTTTTTCATTAATATTTAAGCAAATGATAAATCAAATTTTAATAATTTGTTAAATAGCTTCGTGAATATCTCTGTCAAGTAATAAGGAATGTTTTTGTTTTAATCAAAAACTGTAAAAAATGTATGCAGCAAATATCACAGTAACCATCTCGTTCATTGCTTGGAATGTGAGAAAAAAAAAAAAAACAAACAGTTTAACAGGTGCTGAATAAAATCTTACACAAAGCAATATTATAAATATTTCTAATTTAACATAATACAAAATGAAATTCACACAGTATATTTATCATAAATATTGATTATATTCTGAAAAAATTCAACATTTGTTGGTTGGTTAATACCAATTTTATTGTGAAAACATTAACTTGTATAATAAAATCATTATTGCAACGATAACAACAGAATAGAAAGAATGTTGTACAGAAACAAAGTATGTCATTATTTGTTCAATCCAAACCACAAATTTTTTTTAATCTGTCAGTGTATGGTCTGAATAAAGTTTAAATATCTCTGACATCAGATAAAATCTTTTTATCTATGCTATATTACTGTTGTAATTTTTACAAAACACGTGAGGGTACAAAAATGTGACTTGATCTAAAGAAACAATGTCAGAAATAGAATAGAAATATTTATGCTTCTTGCATTTCTCAATATTTATAATTTGTTAAAGTGCATATATCTATTTCCATTCAGTCAGTTAAGTGCCATACGTGAAACATGCTTTAGAGACATGACTGACTAGGCAGAAGAAAATTATCCCGCAGTAGGTTGCCATTGCTTTCTGCGGTAGACTGGTTGCCAGCCAAGGCTATAGAACCCAATCTGTCCTGTTATTTAACCCTTAACTGGAAAGAAGAGATGGATTAATACCTTTCCCAAGGGTATTTGCGTGTAAGTGAATGCAATGAATTCAACTGGAATTCAAACTCAGCTCCCCGATTTCTTGTTCCGAGCCGATATCCACTGCACCACAACACACATCCATTAGGTTTCCTTTATTACTACCTAGTATACATGAGAATGAGCCCATACGTCATTATTATATGTGACCACAGGGAATCAAATTTATTCTAAGACCTTATGCAAAATATTCTGTTACTATGATACAAAAGTCCTTTTGCATTTGAATCCTATCCAGCAAAAAAAAAAAAAAAAAAAAAAAAAAAAAAAAAAAAAAAATGTTCAAGTTCTGTAACGCATTCTGGCTACAAAATATTTCTAAGTTATGTAACACAACTTACAACTAAGATTTCTTAAACCAACAATTCTTTAAAAAGTTTAAACTTTTGGCTTAGACTTTTTAGTAGAAACCAGATTGATAGTAGTAAACGAAAGTGAATTAAGAGAGTAGTGACTAACATATTGGCTAAATAGTCTATTTCTTTGTAGTTATTCATGGAGAAGCAGACAATCCAAGCAAGAAATATGTAACAGATGACTGAACAAATAAAGAATATAGAGAACTGGGTAAGGATAAGAGAGAGAAAGA
The DNA here is from genome assembly GCA_037127315.1 of Ascarosepion bandense. NCBI lineage: Eukaryota > Metazoa > Mollusca > Cephalopoda > Sepiida > Sepiidae > Ascarosepion > Ascarosepion bandense. The sequence goes on from JBBBDQ010000256.1 coordinate 13,377,564, forward strand.
GGCGGTCAGAGTTAACCTTTGAATCATTTTTTTTCATATAACAAAAGTTAATATTTTTCTTTTTTACAATCCGTGTTCTATTCAAAAATTGCTGCCAAGTTGGTTTGTCATTCAAACGTCAATAAAGCTTTTATGTTTCAATGGTTAACTTAGGCTTATTCAAAATTTCATCTTAAATCTTTATGAATATAGAGATTATTCTGAGTTAGAAAAGAAAATCATACTTCAACTTGATGGTGAAATGTTATATGATAAATATTGAGATATTTTCTACTAGTTTATTTATAAAAGATTGGATAGTAAATGTGTTGTATCATGCATTGCTTCAACATACTTCTTGACTGTACAGAGTTAAGTACAAATCAAATTTTCAGAATAATAAACTGGGTATTAAAATTTCAGATTTTTTTAACCAATTTATCACTCCGTTTGAAATCATTTCAGTTGAACCTTCTTAATATGACTGGTTAAGTTGTCCTATGCTCAGCTCACTCTATAAGAATTCAATTTCTTCAAATATTTCCTGCATCTAATTGCTTTTTGGATTTGAAAATTCCATTTTCCATACCTATAATAATGATAATAGCTATGAAAAGTGGAATTGGTAAATAGTTCAAATTTCAGGCTAGTCTGTTACATTCACTTTTATAAAAATGCCCTTGGGAAAAGCATGAACTCAACTCTTCTTACCTCCAGCTATAGGTTAAATATAAATAGAAGAGCAGAATGGGCTTTATCACTTTAGGTGAAACCCAGTCTAAGAGAATGAAAATTGTGAATTCAAAAATGGAGAAGGTAAAAGAAAATTATTCCACCAAATTTCACAAGAAATATAAAGAAAAATCTATTGGGAGTCATAATCGCTTATATCCTGCAGGAACATAGCATTAAATAAAAAAACATATACTCTTCAGTGATATTTTATGATTTTGCAAGTCAAACAAGTTCCATAGTATTATGAAAATATGGATTATAATAAGTACAAGACGCTAAAATAAAATTTAAAAAGTATATTTCAAATGCAGTCAAAGCCAAAAAGAAACAAATGCACCATATACACCTAGCTATGATTTGATCTTTAACAACAAATTGTAGGGACTTTCAATGCCATGACTCAATAAATCAAATAATTTAATAAGAGATACAAAAACAAAAACATCAGGCTTAATTTGGAGATAAGCCATAAAGACATGCTACCATAAACTAATTTATGATTGTTTCAGAGAGAAATCTCTTGATAAATAAACATCCTAAATAAAGTAATTATCTTTTTAAAATCTTACCAAACAATTGAACTCATTATCACATGCACAAAATAAATATCAAAGTATAAACGTTTATATAGAATTTATACTGATTCATTCCGTAGGAAAACTATGGCTACTTATACACAGCAAATATTAATAGTTTAATTGCTAATCAAACCATAAGTATCTTCATATAAAAAACAGAAAGCAAAAACGTAAAAAAATCTAAACAAAATAACTAAATCTAAACTAGTTCAATTATTAACAAAATTAAGAAACACAACATCATTGTTCTAAAGGACGAATAATTTTAGCAAGAGAACCTCAACAACTTTAGCTGTTCATATCATCTTTGATAACACTGATGAGATTTTAACTCCTATATAAATTAATAACATTTTTTTTTTTTTTGTAGACCACTAGCTTCATAGCTACTCTACCATTTCTCACTTAGCTTTGTTTTCTTAAGATATTTATTGTGGTTAAGAAAGAGATGGCAAAACCTTGATGGTTAACCACCAATTTTTGTAACCTATTTTACCTCACATTTATTTTACTAAGCTTTGATATTCAATTTGTATGCAGTGCATTGAAAATCAGGATAAACAGAATTGTTAGTAGTTAAGTATTAGGGAAACATTAATAGAATTAATACATATAGAAGATTAATTCTATCTTCTAGGACAACAAGGTAAAATTACACACAGGTAGTGTTAGTGTCTCAAACTAAATTAAAATATAATGCCTTGAATCTTCTATATCGAAACATTTTCCAAAAACTAGTTTTTCATGGTTCTACAAGACTGATGTTAACAAAACTTTAACTCAACCAAAGATGGTTCGAGTCTTATTGCATGTTTTATGAGTTAACGAGTGAATTGATAAGTTTAAAAACTCAAGTTTTGTTTGTATGGCTATTTCATTTATCTACAACACATCAATAGAATAGCAGCTTAGAGACACAAAATTTCATCATATTTCAAGTTAGTAATTCTCAGTAGCACACAAATCCCAAATAACTGATTTTTAACAAGTATAATAAAGCTATTCTTGCAGTTTGCATTTATTTACACTGGAAGAAAATTCACAGAAGTACGATATTGATATAATGTCAACAGTAATTTATCCAATTACTTAGAAATTATATATTTGTTTTTACACAGACTTGTACAAAAAGTAATAGGTAAGTGTTGGATTAAGCCATATTTATGAAACATCCAGTGAAAAGCTGCATAAAATGCTCTACTCACAAGTCTCACAAGCACCTGATAGTGAATTTGATCCTTGATAAATGTAGATTTGTGTTAAAATCTACACTATTCAACCTATCTTTAGTTCAGAAAAGGTATTTACCTATAAGAGTGCTTATTTTGCTTTCATTTTTTTTTTAATTTAGTCTTTTTATATACAAAGAAATAAAATGGCTAACAAATTTTTTTTGTCTGTAGAGCCAATGCCTCTACAAACCTAATTATTTTAGCTAAATTTGATCTTACTAAATATACTTGAGTAAGAAAAGTTTTGCTATGAAAGACTAATTTAGCATGGACAAATATGTTAAGTGGTTAAATCCTTAGTTTGCCTGCTACAATTTTGTTATTTTTTTGGTTCATGTTGTTCAGTTCATATGGAGATCTAGTTTCATGTTAAGATAAATTGTTGGTTCTCATAAACAGGAAGTTAAATAAATTTGTTCATATTAGCTTATATTTTTACATTTCAAAAGAAACAAAACAATTTTTGAAAGCATAAGTTTAAATACAGAAAGAAAGTAGAAAGCTATTTATGGCAGCTGATCAACATTTGATGAATATCAGTCAGTTAAGTGCTATACATGATACACACTTGGGCGATCATGTCTTGAAAGAGACATGACTGACTGGGCAGAAGATTTTCCTGCAGTATGTTGTCATTACTTTCTGCAGTAGACTGATTGCCAACCAAGGCTAAAGTTCTCAATCTGTCCTGCTATTTAACCCATAGCTGAAGAGAGAAGCAAAAGATTAATACCTTTCCCAAAGGTATTTGCGCACAAGTGAAAGCAATGAATTCAACTGGGCTTCAAACTCGGCTCAAGAAGCACAAATGTCAAATATAGGAATAATGAAATTTTAAATTGAATCTACAGAAATTCAATAAACTATTTAATCTGATGAGAAGTGATAGGCATTTGTTTTTCTCTTACCCCCCCCCCCCCATCTCACACCCACACTGTAGATGCATACCTCCTTATTCAGATTCCTCTTCTTTATCAAAAATCTCATCTACTATTCTGAACAAAAGGAACATCTGTTTATCTACTGAACATGTAATTTATATGGACTACTGATCATCACTCGATTAAAATTCCTGTTAACCACTTGGAACAGAGATTTTTTTTTTATTCTCAGGATAAAAGAAATTTTTCAATAACAAATTTCTTATGGTTAATAGAGATATCATAAGTAAAAAGATGAAAGTATCCAAAATAATTTTAAAAACATAAATGTTGCCCTTACATAAATGTATGAATTTTGCTTTGGTGAGATAAAAGATGGTCAGTAGCCAAGCATATTCTAAGAGTCCAAGTCATCTAATCAAATAAAAAAAAAAAAAATGAGGTCTTATTTTTAGTTCTTTAGAGATAATGTGGAAGCAGTGGACTGGTTCACAAGATAAAAAAATATATCAATGATTGAAAACTATGAAGTTACATAATTAAGATCATTCCCCATGCAATTACAAACAAATACAGTCAGTCAAATTCATGATAGAGCTGATTTTCAATACTTTGGAAAATTATTTCTTCCATTAGTTTTAAAGGTGTCAGAAATATCTAAAATAAAGAATGTTGTCAAAAATCAATAAACAAGCCCTTAAGCCATAATACATCTAGACTTTCCCAGTAAACTGAAAAAAACTAGAATAATGTGAAGCTGACAGTTGTACCTATAATTACAGAAGTACTCATAGCAATCTGAAAAAACATTGTATATCGGAGAAAGAATTAAAATAATCCAGATAATGTTAAGTGTTGGAGTTGGGGAGACAATGTTATTTGACCACTAGTGAAGTGGGATATTACAACTGGTGTGAAAACTCTAGTACATTATGACATAATTCTCTTTAATACTTTTAAGAATGACTTTGAAAATAGAATAACCAACTAACAGTTATTTTAGTTTAAAAATATCTGCATATTTCTTTTAAAGACAATGTTGAGGTTGTTATTTTGATAGAATCTATTTATAATCACATTCTTTAGCGTTATAGAGTTATTTGGCTGAGAAATGTGTTAGACTAAGATGCAAGGTGACAATATTTTTTATTTTAATACCAAATATTTTATTTTGCATTGATGTACAGAAAAAAGCATTTTTGTGCTGTTAGTTTACTTGCTTGATCTGAATCACTCTGCATTATTAAAAAGGGTTATGACAAACCAATTTGCAGAAAGTGTTATTGAAAAATATTTTATGTTCGTCAATGCAAGATAACATGAGAAGGCATGTTTTATACATCTATGAGATTTGAAAACAATATTAAAAAAATGGTTAATTCCTGCCATGATGGGAATTAATAGGAAAATTTCTAAAAACATTCTAATTTCCATTGAGTAATCTGCTTTTAACAGTGACTGTAATTAGCTTGTCAAATCTCTAGAAAAAGTATCAACTTAATGAAAAGTTCACAAAATTATTTGATTTAACCTTATCACCTTTCTGTCAAGCATTTAATGGAGCAAATATCCGCCTATTTGAGATAGGAACATGAAATGACCTTGAGAAGGGTTTGTCTCTCCACATAGAAATCACATTTGGCACAAAGTAAACAAAGCATTAAAATAGAAAGTAAAGCTGGGATTTTAGTCAGTAAATCTGTCTATACTACATGAGAAGATGAAAATACAAGCAGTAGAGTAATCTCAAATAATAATAATAAAAACAAGAATATTAATATGATTGCATCAGATAAAAATATTTGAATATCGCAAAGACAGTCATTTCTTATACCTGAGCATGTGAAAATCATATCAGATTAAAATTTAATATCAAAGAAATATTAAAATTTACATTTTGTGTAATGACAGCTTTAAACATAATTTTTAGTTTTTAACTTCAGATTTTACTAATGTTCAAAATTGTTAATAATATTCTCTGGTTATAACAAAAGAGAAGCAAAATATACATTATAACCAAGAACTGTACAAAGCAGTGAATAATTATTCTTACAAACCTGTTTATTCAATTATCTTTTCATTGCCTTATACAAAGCTGACAAGAGGCAGAAATTAAACTATTTTCCAAATGGTATAATATAAATCAATTATTCCATTTTTATTTTCTTAACTTTAATTTTTTGAAGTTAAGATCATATAATCACAAAACTGTCCTTTTGTTAGATTTTATATGATTGCAAGTTGAAATAGTAGTGATTGTGCTTTTAATGGCATTTTTATATAGCCTAAATGGTAAGTGAGATGCAAGGATTTTAATATAGAAAAAGTTGGGGGCTCTTCCAGTTACTATATTAATATGATGGCATCAGATAAAAATATTTGAATATCGCAAAGACAGTCATTTCTTATAGCTGAGGGTTAGATTGAGATTATATGTTTCCTTTTTACCAGAATAAAATTTTTTAGTTGGAAAACAAAAGTACAATGTTACCATAATCTGAAGCTAGTTACCTAAAAGCAAAAAACAAAATTGCAATAAGTGACAAACTATGAATATCAATTTATGCGAAATAATTTTTTTTCAAAATCTAGAATTGGGAATTTTCTTATATTTTGGATTAAAGTTTTAAAACATTGATTCAAAATTTATCACAAGCCAACTTAAAATTAATCATTTACAAGTAAAATTAATTTTGAATCAATAAGTATTTGAAAGCCTTTTCTTTTGTAAGTAGATTACTTTAAGACTGACACTAATATAATCATCACATAAATAGAGTTGAACAGCAGTCTGATGAATAGTCAAATAAAATAAAAAAATCAATTACTGAACCATTTTTTTGCTCTACTAGAAACAAGTATAAAAAAAGAATTTCAAAATGAAAAAGTTTTCTTATTCAGAAAATATTCACATTCACAAATACATCCTTGTTCTATAGAAAAATGGGTTCAAATAGGACATTTTTTAATTATTAAAAAAATCTCAGTATTCATTACATACACTTGAGAGTTTTTATATTTTTCTTTATTAAACCTATCTAGTGGGTAGCAGCTAAAGTTAGTAACAGAAACAGAAGAATTAGAATGCCTGTCCATTTCCTAACATAATTTTCTATTTCTGGTTCTTTAAACAAGACAAAATAACTTTTTTTCTTTATAATCATATCGCCCCAAGCAAGGCATTTTACTGCCACTGTTTTACAAGGAGTTACATAGGAGGAAAGTTATGAGAAAGAGTGACAGGTTATAACAGGTGTCAAGAAGTGGGTAATGAGAGTAGAGTGGATGGAGAAAGAAGCATGAGAGAGAGGATGCAGGTTAGTGAGATAAAAGATGACTATTGACTTTACATTTAAATTCTTGAAGATTGTAGCTGTCAAGGAAGCAAGTAAATGGAAGAGAATTCCACAGGCGGGAAGTGCGAGAAAAGAAGCTGCTAGAGTAGAGTTTGCCTTTACATTTTATTGGTTTCACAGTAAAAGGGTGGGACCTAGTTGCTAATCTTGTGGCTCGAGTAAATTCATATATAGGGAGCACTAGTGAGCTAAGTTCATCGGAGCTTATTACCAGAGATTAAATTCTGTAAATTAAAGTTAAAGCAGACAACAGGTAATTTCTTTTCTTGCTCTTTTGCTCCAGGATTAAGCCAAAACTTATTCAAAATAAATCCATATACTATTAAAAGCAAGTAGTCATAACTACAACTGTTTTCAAGATGTATTTAAAAATTGTTGTTATGCATTTCATAAGTTTTACAACTTTCAAAATTAATTAATGATTTTTTATTGAATAATTTTGGAATAGAAATAAACTGCAGTTAACAAACACTTCTTCATGCGCCATGTCCATCCAGGATGTAGGAGATCATGGACTTCTAGTTGGCCCTGTCTCTTGTCGTTCTCAATATGTTTCCTCTTGGTATCTCTCTCAAACCCTGCTCTGCCATCCATTTGTTCAAGTCTATCAAATATGTCTCACACTGCTTTTCTTTCCTTCTATCCATCCTGTGAGTATTAGATTCTTCAGGCCCTCCTTTCTTATTACGCGTCCCTGGGACCTCATCTGTCACTTCCTGATGTTAAGTACGAGTATTCTTCTCATTTGTATCCTCTCCAACACTTTATTTGGCCCAGGGATAGGACAAAAACAGTATTGCTTACGTATTCGGTCCATGGTATCCTCAGCATCCTTCTGTAGAACCACATTTCTGCTGCTTCAAGCCTCTCTATCACTGAGGAGATCATCCAACAATCACTGCCATACAGAAAGATATCACATAGCAGTCTAGCACTCTTTTTTGTTTCCAATGAGATTTTCCTTTCTCTCAGTATTCTGATTAGCTTTTGAAATGCGTCCTTGGCTATGCCAATGCCTCTTCAGATCTCAATGTCACACTTTCCATCCTCTGTCAGAATGCTTCCCAGGTATTTAAATTTCTTGTTTTATTTTAGTTTCTCCAACCTGTAGTTGACATTCTGAAGTCTTCTTTTTGCTGATAAACATACATTCAGTTTTCTTGAAGTTTATGGTCAGTCCTTTCTTCTCGCTTTCTATTACTATTTTTTGTAGGAGGTCCTTCATTTTTTTTTGTGTTTGCTACTAGCACCATATCATCTGCATATCTTACATTGCTGAGATTGTGGCCACCAATGATGAATCTTGCGTAGTCTATAAAGCACAGATGTATTTGTATTGCTCTTTCAGATATACTGCCACTGTTGTAGATTTTGTTTATTATTTGTGATCCTTTCTACGCCAAAACTGTCTAAGGATGTCAGCATCTCTATAACAATACCGTCAGGTCCTTCTGTTTTAGTTTCTGTTCAATTTAGCCATTACCAACTCCACTTCGGTTTTCAATATTTTTAATCCATCTGTATTTTTGTGTGTTGCTGGTTGCTCTCTTATCCTGAAAGATTTCCGATATACTTGTTCTATCTTTGTAGCATTCTTTTCTTTTTCTAGTATGAGTGTTCTGTCTTTTGCTTTTCTAAATCCTGTTGCTGAGCAGGTCTTTTGTCATGTTAGTTCCTTTATTTTTTTTTATACATATCTCCTTTGTCCATCTTGCTCAGTCTCTCTACTTCAGCACATTTGTTGTTGAGCCATCTTTCTTTAGCCTGTCTGCATTTGCTCCTTATTTCTTTGTGTAATTTCTTGTATTCCGTTCCATATCTTGGCATTGTTTTCTGTCTCTTTTGCACCATGTCAAGAATCTCTTCAGTGATCCACTCGTTTTTCTCTCGACGTGCTTTTTTCTTTGGGATGATGTCATTTGCTGCTGTTATTAGAGTGTCTCTTAGTGCATCCCATTTTGAGCTCCTGTTTCCAATTTGTCCTTCATATTCCTTTTTCATGTTGTCTGTGTACATTTCCTGCAGGTTTGAGTCATTCATGTGTCTGTTGTACTAAAGTCTTAGGGCTGCATTAGGTTTCTTTAATCTCTGTAGTTTTATCCTTAGTTTGCACATAACTGGCAGGTGGTCACATTCACAGTCAACACTTGGGTAGGCTTAGCAGTGAAGAATTGCATTCCTGAATCTCTTGTTAATAGTAATATAATCAATTTGGTTCTTAATCTCTCCTCCTGCACTTCTTCATGTCTACGGTCATCTTGGGTGCTTTTGGAACCAGGTGTTATTATCTGGTCATTTGCTGTGCACTATTGAACCCATTTCTCACCACAGTCATTACAATGTCCTAGTCCAAAATTACTGACCATTTCATCTTATCTCCCTTGGCTTGGTCAACTTTGGCATTCAGATCAACAAGCACTAATAATAATAACTAATACAATCCCAAATAAAATTATGTTGTAGTTTTCAAACACAAAAGCCAGTCCAGTCATTATTTAATTTGCTTCAGTGTTTGACAAGTCCTTCGTAAATAATAGGGCATATTCTAAACCTCACCCATTTGTGCATACAACAGTTATTCAATAAATGTAACTTATTTTGGCACAAGTTCAGGGCACTTAGTATGGATCAAATGCACTAGTAATAATTTGCAAAACAAGCTTGCAAGCCATTGCACTATGACAAGGCTCCCACTCATTTTGCATACAGTAGTTAGAAAAAAAAAAAAAAAAAATGACCTCTTTTCAAGACAAGTAATCATGGCAATCCATTTATTTTAATATCTGTCAATTATGAATTGCTATGCATGTTATTGGGAAGATTAGTCTGTGTTACCTTCTTTAGTTTTAAATTCTAAGTTGTCTTTTTTTCTTCAGAAAAGTGCTTTAATAATAATAAAGTTCTTTGAATAAATACACTTGGTTTCAACAAGAGGTAAGCAATTAACTCTTGAACTCCATTCAAATTGATAATTTGTTTTTTTCTAATCTCCAATCAGAAGATTTATCCTTGAATTGTTTAAGACCTATTTTACTCTAAATAAAAAAGTTTACAATTCAAAAAAAAAATGTTCACACATTAGTGAAATAAATCAGATAACCAAGTTGGCTGTGTGTTTGAAAAACACAAAAAAAAAATTGTAATTCTATTTTAGATTGTATTATACATTCTTAACAATACTTTTACTAACTGTATTTATTCTAAATTTGCCATGAAAATCTGCCCTTGTATTAATACAGTTGAAAAGACAATTAAAATTGATTAGGAATCTTGATTCAAAATATCCTTTCTTAAATGACATACCATTTCAGGATGGAGTAACCATGGTTCTACACTCTACAGTTTCTATTTTTATAAAAATATCTGTAAATTGTGCATCGCCAGTATTGTCATTATGGAATATAGTGAAATAATTTCTCATTGCCTTTTTTGTTTTCTTTTTAAATCGAGAGTTGTCTTTAAACTGGTTGCCAACAACAGCTAGAGAGCCCAATCTACTATGTGAATTAATCCTTAGCTGAAAGTGAGAAGAGACACATTCATGCATTTCTTAAGGTTAACAGTAAAACCTACTAAACACAAACTGTGCCAAACAAAATTTGAGCTTGATGTGCTCATTCCATTTTCCATATTAACTTTTAGTTCTCTCGTACCTCCAATTTTAAGACCTCTGTTGGATAAACTGTAGCCATGGTTTTTAGTTTTTTTTTGTATATGGAATCTCAACCATAAGGACCTTTGAGTAGATTTATTTTTAAGAAGATTATGGCTGGGTAGATTACAAAATTTAGTTTAGGGTAAGAAGGATTAGAGATCTTTAGTGCAGCAGAATTAATTTTACTTTTTTTTTTTTAAGTACCAAAAATATTTTTAGATTTTTTAGCCTTTTTTTTTTTACTCCAATGGTTTAAAACTTTAATAGGAATTTTATAAGGAGCTGTCATACTTTTAAAAATGTGTGGCTTTAAAAAATAGTTTTCTTTCGTTAAATTCATAGTTCTATTTTCTGATAACCAAGCAGGACGTTGCTCATCAATGATCCAACAGAATTTCCATGGATTTTTGGGGATGATCAAAGTAAAGAAACCCAAAAATAAACTTATTTTCCTCTCTTTTCAAATTTCCAACGGAAAAAAAAAAACAAAACAAAAAAAAACAATCAACATTTTAGATTAATTTTTTTAAAAATGAATCACAAATCTGGACTAAAAAAGAAAAGGACACCCACGAAATAACAATATACAAATAAATTTCGTTCATCATCACAAACATCTGTAACAATGACGCACCTGACTCATCAATTAAAAATAACAATAACAAAAATATTTGTGTTTGGTTTAATGCTGCATTTCTACGACTAAATTCATTGATGTGTTTGTCAAATTTTAAAGCTTAATATTAAAAAACGAAATTTATTTTTAAAACTCACTAAAAGTAACGAAGGAAACGTTTAAGTGACAATGGAATGAAGTCATTGAAGTGTTTCATGTTTTTCAAAGAAAACAAGGATTGGGAAGGAGAGAAAGAGAAATCTGAAAAAAAAAAATGCACAAGAATTTTATTTTAAGAGGCTTTATACTGGTATTAATATAATTTCGGTAAACTGCTTTAACTTGTTCATATATTTTTTTTTCTGTTTAGAAAAGAAATCATTAACGTTCATCAAAATTTACATTGATCAGAATATTCAGTTCAATTTTTGAAATTTCTAAGTTAGTAGAAAAAAAACACCCAACAACATTTATTTTTTTCGCCAAATAACACAGCAAAGCCACAATTGAATCGTTATAATCTTAAAAACAAAAGACCCACAGGCAAAAAGCTAAAAAGTCCCAGTTCAAGAGAAGGATGTAGATAACAAAAACATTTCTGCAAACAACAAGCAGCAACGATTTTAAGATTTTTAAGCGATGGAAATTTCCACTCATATGAACAACGTACATGTCGACGATGGTGGGGAGGCAGCTAAATTTGAACAATAAATAAATATTTAAAAAATGAACAAATTATTTTTTTGGTGTTACAGTGACACATTGCCCACATGTGTTAAACCTGTTAAAAGATTTTCCAAGGTATTACTGAACTGCAAACATTTGGTTATTTTTTTCTCTCTTCTTGGACACGTTAACGGTTTTAATTTAAATGTGGTCATTTGTTTCTAAATGTTTCACTTCTATTGTTGATGACTCCATAAAAGGATCAAAGATTTTTCTTTTATTAGCTTTTTTAATTTTCTTCTCAATGAAAATAAGGATTTTTACTGACTAACTACATCGTATTTTATAATTTTGGAAATGATTCTATTGTAATTCACTGCAATTACATGCTTTTTTTTATACTTGTTTCCTTTTTGAAACAAGAAAAAGTCCCTAAATTCAAATGGCTATGTAATTTTTTAGGGGAATGTTCTAGAGAGAGACAACAAACATTAACAGTAAAAATGATTTTTTTTCAGTCAATTATTAAGTTTTAAAAAAGTGCTTTTGAAAGGAAGAAAGAAAAGAAAAACTCGAATAAAATCAAATGGGAGGGATTCGGATATAAAAAAAAAGTTAACCTCTTTTTATTTAATTATTCTCATTAAAATTTAAACTATCTTAGTTATTTGAAATATTTTAAAACAACTATCAAAGTCTTTTTTTTGCATTACATGAAAAGTCGAGAGAAAATAAATCTTTCTTCACGAAGTAACTCTCTACTTCCCACCATGAAAAGTGTTATAGATTGTAAAAGTGTTTTTCTTACATTTAAAATGATTTAAGTCAATAAATCTTTCTTGAAAGAAAAAAAAATAGCTTAAGAAAAGACTACTACACTCAGAATGACAATCTCTAAAATAAAATTTAAGAAATTCAAGGCAGTCATGAAAACTGGGATATATACAAAAATAACCTACATTTTAAAAAGTAAAAAAAAAAACATGTCCCACTTGTAACTCTCTTTGTAAATTAAAATCCCAAGTAAATCAACATTAATTGCAACGATAACAACAGATAGAGAATCAATGTTGAAAGTATGTCATTATTTCTTCAATCCAAACCACAAAATTATTTTAATTATAGACATTTTTTGTTGCAATTACAACGGACATTTTTATACGGTACAAATAGATTTATTATTAATAATAAAAATAATGAACCTTGAAGAATAACTTAAATGGTTGAAAAAAATATGGAAACGATATTGATTGCAAATTGAAGCATTAAACGAAACAATCACCGGATTGATATTTTATTTTAAAAAAATCTAATTTGGTTTTATTATAATAAATAATAATTTTTTTAACTTACTGTTCTATGTCCAGTGACGCCTAACAAATAATCTTGGATCTTATCTGCATCAGGGTGGTCGTCCAGTTCCATCACTTCGTACTCATCTGTAGTAAGAACGTCGCCAATGTAGTCCTTAAACGCATTCTTCGCTTTTGTGCAAAAAGGGCAATAAGATTTTGAAAATATCATCACCTTCTTGTTGTTAATCTTCGATATAACCAAATCTTCGATCGTATCCATGGCACAAGAAACACTTTTCACTTCCGAACAAGAAAAACTAAGGCAAAAAAACTAGTCTCGAAGGAAAGAATTGATTTGTGTTGATTTTTTTGTTTTTAAAGAAATAAAGCAGATAATTTATGTTAGTTTATTGTCTTTAAAAATAAAGTTAAAAAACAAGTAGGTACTGGAGGTCGCCTTGTATTCCGAGTTTGGGCCTGAAGTGGATCCCTGTTGACCAAGGAAGATGAAATATTACGCGGTTTTCTTCTTAGACCAATAAAACAGTGCGTATTTTTCCGTTGTTGCTTGATTTTTATGAAAAACGTTCTTCGAATGTTACCAGCGTGACTGCTTCTCTATGATTAAGAGGGTCGGCCTTGGATGAAGTCCCTTTGCCTCGACAAGCAAACCAGCTAGCTGCTCCTGATCAAAGTACGCTGCTATTGATAATGCTGATGCCGATGTTATTACGACTAACCGGCAGTTGCTCAGCTAATAAACATGTTTCTGATTAATACAGCTTACGAAAGTTGTAATCGAGGTAGGAAGAGGCATTTATTAATAACTCTGTAAGATTTTTATACTCGTCGGAAATTGTTAAATACACAGCTATTGGCCCAAGAATTGATCTGGTAGACGTACTGCTTAAAAACATCATTGCACAGTCGGCAATTTGTTGAAAAGAAAACAACTCGTCATAGGAGAGTTGAGTTGTTGAGTCTCTCTAGTAAATATCAGTTAAATTAAAAACTGATAGCATTTATTTTAAACTTTGGAAACTCTTATCCTCATGACATTTAGGATGCTTAAAATCTGTGATTATACGTTCTCTAAATTAAATGAAATACAACTATATCACGCGTGCAGCTACAAGCACAGCTGATGACGGCGTATGTAGCAGAACATCATTTTTATTAACATGAAATATGAACCATTCATTGTTTTTATACACATTAGAAGCCAATATAAGTTAACTAACTTACTACCTTTAACGGATGGTTACAAAAGTTCTCGACTCAACCAAGATGGAATAAAAAAAAATTGATGTTTCTTGTTTGATTAATGTGAATCAGACTAAGAACATTTTTTTTTGTTACATCGTATAATTCATTCAATTATTATTAAATTATTATGGTACCTATAATGATTAGTACTGCCTCTGTTAAGTATCTGTGCTTTGGGAAAAGTGCTAAACGAGCAATATTGTTTCAGATCAGCTATCATTATGGGAGAAGTGTGGTTGAGTGGACATAGAAATCAACAGTGCATAATGACTATCAGTTTCATAAAAAAAAAATCAGTTTTATGTTGATTACTAGGTTCATACAAGTGTTTGTGGGCTGCATTTTACATAGACTAATTTATCCATGCTGTAAGGAAAAATTTTGTTAAGTTCTTACTAAAAAATCTTTCACTTGTTACGTTTTATTAAAAAATACACAAATAAACAACAGAGCAAGAGAAAAGCATGTGTACGGCAGAGTGTTACAGACATTATATAAAAATCACTTAGGATATTCATGAGATGATAAAAAAACTGCTATAATAATTAATAAAATAATATTTTTATTAAATACAAAATGATTTTTAGTTTCAATAACTAATAATGATATGTTAAAATACTTAAAATGCTCATCAAAAGGGTCAAGTAAAGACCTGTTAATATTTTATTTATACTATTTACATTGTTTGGACTGTTGTCTTTACTTTTGTTGCCATATTGATAATGTTTTGACCTTTGCCAGGTGACTGGAATTTTGAATGGAAACCTTTATTGCATTCATCAGGATAGATTGTTCTAGTTTCATGTGTCATGCCTCTACCAGATATCTCAGTATCAGTTATCTACCTTTTAACTTAACTCTCCAAGGTTTTGTTCAATTCTGCTGTATCCAAGTATCGAACTCACAACTCTTTGGGTCAAAATGTTGTGAATATGGCAATAAAAATGAGGACAATGGTCCGAACAATGTAAATAGTTTAAATGTTTACAATACCTCATCTCAGAAATATAGACTGTCAATTTTTTATTTGGAATTTTTTTAAATACCAAAGTTCACACAATACAATACTCGATAGCCACTCAAGGTAGCTTGTTACTGTTTCAATGCTTATGGAGACTTAAGGGCAAAATGGAATCTACTCCTCTGATAGGCCAAAACAGCAATAGTAAAAAATTAAACAGATCCCAATTGGTCAGAATTCATAGATTGTATAAAAGGATCACATTTGAATAGGAACAAATAGTTATATTTCTCGCAATCATGCAGAAGCTATGTCAGAATACTAGTTGAGAAATGATTGCTCTCTGCTGGATCCATGAGAGAGAAAGTCTGATGTCATAAAGGCCCAAAATTTCCATGACCCCAGAAGCATCACTGAGGAAACATTCTAGTGCAAAATATACATGTATAAAATGAAATGTGAAATACGAATGAAAGAAAAGGTGAAAGGAAGTGAAGATTATGAGAATAAGAAGGATAGATAGCAATTACAAAAGTTGTCTTTTCAATGATCAGTTTAAGATCAAAAGTATTGAAGCTCTTTTTTTAAAAATATGAATGAAATATTAAAATTTTCTAATTAATAAAAAGATTTCTAACCTGTGTTTTTGAGCATAATATATGGCTTAACTGAGTAGATTATTATAGAAACAATTCTGTTGTTATTTGTCCCTATAGATTTATTGTGGAATATAAGAGTGAAAGCATATCAAATAATGTTGTTGCATTTTCAGTAGCAAGTAGATTTTTACAGAGCTTATCAGTTAGTTAAGAGCCATACTTGATACATGCTTGGGCAATCATGTCTTGAAAGACTGGGCAGAAGGTTTTCACAAAGTAGGTTGCCATTACTTTCTGCAGTAAACTGGTTGTCAACCAAGGCTATAGAACCAAATTTGTCATGCTATTTAACCCATATCTGGAGGAAGAAATGATAAATTAATACCCAAGGGTATTTGCATATAAGTGAATGGAACAAATTCAACTGGAATTCAAACTAGACTCTCCAATTTCTTGTTCTGAACTGATATCCACTGTACCACAAATGCACAATTCCCAAAGTAGACAATTTCCAGCTGCATTCCTGTTTAACCATAGAAATGGTGGAGAATAGATACAAAGGAATTAGTGTGAATAGAATGCACACAGTCACAGCTGAGATAAGAACTTCTTTTACCAATTCCATTCTGTGTACTATAGGCCATCTACACTATCTTAAATAATGCTGGACAATAAAAAAATGAAAGTTCAGGTAACATATTTGTTAGCACCTTGGAATGAGATATCAGCAAACCAAGTTTGAATTTTGGTCAAGCTCATTACACTCACTTTTGCATAAATATCCTTAGGAAAAGTATGAATCCATCTTTTCTTACCCCAGCTATGAGTTGAATCCAGAGTAGATTGGGATTTCTAGTCATAGTTGGTAACCAGTCTAGAAGAAGAACAACTCTGAACTCAAAACCCAGCTATCTAAAGTTGTTCAAAGATTGTTAGACGTAAAAGGAATTTTTTATTTGGTAACCTACAAAAAACATAGTTCAAACAAATATTTGAGGTAACATTTAATTTATATGAGTCGAATTTAAAAACCAGTGATAATTTGTTGTTAACACACAATGAATTACACAAACTAAGTGTATTGTGTGCAAAATGATAGCCAATGTATGTAAAAATAATCAATGCAAATGAAATATGCCTTTTTACAATAAAAATTATAATGCTGTATAAGATCTTCAGAAAAGAAAACTACATATAAAATGTAGAAAAGGAGAAAATAGTTTTCAAAGAATTGGTACAATTTTCAAAGCAGGGTCCATGGTAACATCAAAGAATAGAACAATCACCCCAACTAAAGACTTTTCCTTGATGTGGGAGCGACTTTGATGTTCTTTTCAATTCTTGTCTGGTGGTTGTTAAATTCATTCTGTATTGTTTTTCTTTCTGAAACAGAGTGACTTGTGTTCTAGTATCAGATGTTTATAGACTCCCTGAATTAACTCATGGTCCCCTTTTTATCACCTACAGATAGGCACCGAATTTACTTCTTGTAATTTGGAGGGAAACCTTTTCATTGATTCTGGATAAGAAACAAAAGCAGCTTATGTCCCACAAATCAAAATGTACTAAAAATATTTTTGAAATTCAAAATTAAGCAAGAGCCCAACACAGTATTTGCTTTCTCTCAGAAAAGCATATGAAACATGCTCAAGCAGATTACATTTTTCATATCTTCCCCTCAGACAAAGATAAAAATAAAATCTATATTAAATGACTGATCTTTCTTATGCAAGCAAAATTCTAATGAACCTTTGAACAATTCAAAATTAATAAAATATTTTTTACAATAAGTACAGAATGTAATTGTACAATATTTTGTACAGCAAATATATGATATTACAAGTATTTTTTCATAATACTTGAACCATGTTTGAAATCATTTAGTTTTGTGCAAAGAACAAATTGCATTTCTTTATTTTGGTCATTTACACAAAATTTTATTTCCACATTACCAACTAAACGTGAATGTGAAAACATTTTGCAATTATAAAACTTGAAAGACATTCATTTACAGAGTTAGAACAAGTTTTTCTATGCTAGTGGCACAGTATTTGAACACTAAATTTTCATTTTACTTATTTTATAATCATTAATTCTGGTCTAAAGTAGTCAGTCTATTTTTGTATTAATTCACAAATATGTAATGTAAAGAGACTAATATCAAACATAAGGATCTTTAGGATCAGATTTTTTATTTTTCATCTTAGCTAACCTTTTAGGTTTTCTAACTGAATCAGTGACTCTTAGTGAGTAGCAAGAAACAGGTTTATTTTCAGATACTGGATGAACCAGATTAAAGTGATGTGTTAAAGATAATTCAAAGAATGAACATGGCTCAAACTGAGTTTGAGTCAAACTATCCCCTCTTCTTTTAATTATAAAAGAACAAATCTTTTTTATTATCACCCAATATAAGCTCAATTACTTTTTTCTAATTGCCAATAAGGACAAGGTTTAGCTGGATTATTTATGATTACAACATAGTTCACCTTAATAATATTTCCATATTTGCTTTCACATAGATCTTTACAATGTTCTCTTAAATTTAAACAATATTCATTATGACATAATTTTATTGAAATTTATTTATAAAATAATACCTTGTCTCTAGAGATGTAATTATGTCTTTCCTTTGAGGAAATTCAGACACAATAATACTTTCATCATTTATATTTAACAGCAAGAAAGAGGAAAATGTGGTGATATCGACCGAGCAAAAGCAATGGACCGAATGTTTGCACTCATGACCAAAAAGCAAATGATCAAAAGTCATCGGTGCGCAGCTGGATTCGATGTTCCAGTTGAAAATTAAAAATTAATTAAATATTAAATTTCCAGTTCGCGAGCATATGCGAATTTTATTTATCAGCCAATGAGAAGCCTAGAATCAAATAGGGATATGAATTCCCAAATGATCTGCTGCGATCCAAAAAGTCGAAATAAAAAGCCAATACAGAAAACAGCGCCAGACAGACAGACCCACACAGACTGACTTGAGAGAGAGGAGTGTAATCAGTATCCTCCTTGACCTACGTCAAGTGGCTTACTATGCTAGCCTCCCTTCCCTCTCATTTTTCGCTGTCTCAAAACTACTTACTGACCTAAGGAGCAGATACATCAAAGACATTCCTTACTTACAACATTCCCACTCCCACTCCTAAGCATTAATTCTCTTTTCAGCATTTTATTGCCATGAACATTTTAACATCCGTTGGACCTATACTTCAAGTATTACTTTAATTGTAAAAACCTTAATTGATATGTGTGTATATAAAATGTTACTTTTCAACTCAATTTGCTTTTCTTGATTTATAATCATTTTATGACTTATAGTGGGCTATCTACAACGAGGCCAAATTCCGTCAATCTGCAACAATATACAACTACCCTTCAAAGGAATGACCCCTCACTATAGATATACAAAGCAACTAGGAGTAATTATTTCCAAACCTGAATCAGAAGAACAGCGATAAATTAGTGGCCAGAAATTTATTGTCTTTATATATCTGAAAGAATAATGAGTAGTTCAAAATGCTCCACTTGAGATTTTCTTATGGTTTTATAAAGACATTGTTTGGCAACCCTGATTATGTGTTCCCATGTATTGTTAATCCTAGCTGAATATACAACGGGGGAAACAAATATTTCATCCCCTGCTAATTTTCTGAGTTTGCCACCTTACAAAAATAGAAACAGCCTATAATTTTCAGGGTAGGTTCATCTTGAAAGTGAGAGATAGAATATAAAAAAAATCTAGAAAATCACATTATATTAATTTTTTAACCTTTATTTGTACTTAACTGAAAATAATAAGGTTTTCATCCCATAGCAAAACATAACTCAGTACTTGGTGAAGAAATCCTTGTTGGCAAGCACAATATCCAGACATTTCCTGTAGTTGATTACCAAGTTTTTACAGATCCCAGGGGGAATTTTGGCCCACTCCTCTCTGCAGATCCTCTCTTAAGGTTTGTAGGTTGTCATTGGGAAACTCAAA
This sequence comes from Ascarosepion bandense, assembly GCA_037127315.1. Lineage (NCBI taxonomy): Eukaryota > Metazoa > Mollusca > Cephalopoda > Sepiida > Sepiidae > Ascarosepion > Ascarosepion bandense. The sequence goes on from JBBBDQ010000256.1 coordinate 13,397,380, forward strand.
GCTTCAACTCCATCCACAGATTCTCTAAAGAATTAAGGACAAAAAACTGACTAGGCCATTCCATTACCATAATGTGATTCTTCTTGAACCACTCCTTTGTTGCCTTAGCTGTATACTTTGGGTCATTGCCTTCTTGGCACACCAATCCAGGACCTATCTTCAGTGTCCTGGCTGAGGTAAAGAGGTTTTCACTAAGATTTTTGTACTTGGTTCCATCCATCTTTCTCTCAATCCAGTGTAGTCATCCTGTCCCTTTAGCAGAGAAACAGACCCAAATCATAACATTTCCACCACCATGCTTAATGGTTGGGATGATGTTCCCGGTGTCCAAGTCAGCTTTTTTCCCCTCTAAACATGGTGTTAAATTGATGCAAAAAAGCTCAATTTTAGTCTCATCTGATTACAGCATTTTCTTCCAACCCTCCTCTGAATCATCCAGATGCTCATTTGCAAACTTCAGACAGGCCTGTAGATGTGCCTTCTTGAGTAGGGGGACCTTGCGAGCACGACATGATTTTAATCCACTATGACATAGCGTGTTACTAATGGTCATCTTGGTGACTGTGGTCCTAGCTACCTTGAGATCATCAACAAACTCTTGCCACATAGTCTCTGGGTTGTTCCCTCACCTTTCTCATCATCAGGTTCACTCCATGTTGGGAGATCTTGTGTGAAGCCACAGACCAAGGGAGATTGATGATCAATTGATGTTTCTTTCATTTTTTTATTATTGCACCAACAGTTGACTCCTTCTCACCTAGCTGCTTACCAATCATCTTGTAGCCCATTCCAGTCTTGTGCAGGTATACAATTTTGCCTTGGATGTCCTTAGACAATTCTTCCCTCTTCCCCATTGTGGAGAGATTAGATTCTGATTCACTGAAAGATTCTGTGAACTAGTGTCTTTTATACAGGTAATGAGTACTTGATTAAGAGTAATAATTGAGTAATACGACTAATCTATATGCCTCCTGGTCACATAACTGGTCTGTGGGGCCTGAATCATTGATGGTTGGTAGGAAGTGAAATATTTATTTTTTCAATAAAAAACAAATAGAAGTTCAAAAATTAATTTAATGTGATTTTTTAGAATTTTTCTTTTATATTCTATCTCTCACTTTCAAGATGGACTTACACTAAAAATTATAGACCATTCCCTTTTTTGTAAGGTGGCAAACTCATAAAATCAGCAGGGAGTGAAATCCTTATTTTACCCACTGTATAATGATATTGTGAGATGCTTAATGCTAGTTAGAAAACCTATCTAAAAACTCTTTAGAGTGAAGAAATGTTTTAATCAACTTGCATCCAATGATAAAGGACTTAGCATTATCACTATAAATGTGACTGGGAATCCTGTAAATGTTAGAAAATCTTATGAAGACTAGCACAAACTCTTGACCACTCATTTCCTTAACAGCTACAATATAAATTGCTCTTACATCTTATTTCCACCCTTTTCATTTTTAATCATTAAATGTCCTGTAAAATCTATTTCTACATGAGAAAATAATTTGATCAAGTTTACACTATATTTAGGAAGATTAGTTAATTTTGAATATTTAAATAAAAATGGATTATATTTTCTGCAAAGATAACAGCTGGAAATGTAACTTTTAATAGTTAGTTAAGTGCCATATGTGATACATGCTTGGGCAATCATGTCTCAAAAGAGACATGACTGACTGGGCAAAGGATTTTCTCGCACTTGGTTGCCATTATTATCTGCAGTAGACTGGTTGCCAGCCAAAGCTATAGAACTCAATAGAATTTGAACTCAGCTCTTTAATTTCTTGTTCTGAGCTGATATCCACTGTACCACAACACACATCCAGACCTTAGGAACCCCAAAACACGAGAGCTTCAGTTTATTAAGGGTCCTAGAAATTTCTAGATGCTTGCATCTTTCATGTATGTTTATTATGATTAGTCTTGTTAAATCATGCTTAGGAGACAACAATAGTAAGCAAATAATCTCAAAATGATAGATTTTAATCTTAGCTATTTTCCACTAGAAGGAATTAGACCATTTTCATCTAAAAACAAGTGTTACTAATTTAGGGATCTGTTCAGTTTGAGGATTTTGTAGATATTGAATTTCTTTACCAAATGATTAGTTCTGCATCAATTTGAGCAGATACATCTTAGCATTTTGCTTAGGATCTGTGTCAGAATGTTTTAACTTATTCATGGGTTTGAACACTAATATTAATATTCTTAATAATCTAGATAACTTTTAAAGTTTCTCCAAAGATATGACTGGTTCTAAAGAACTAGCATAGTTGTGATATATTTAGTTTTCAATAACTGCCTTATTGAAATCAATCAAGCAATGTAGACCACTTTCAAGAGTTGCTAGTGGATCCTTATTTAACAAAGAATGACCAGAAGTCCAAAATTTAAAGTATTGTCTCAGCTTTTCCAGAGTCAATCACTGAGTAATTGAATCTGCAGGGTTTTCTGAGGAAGGTACATATCTGAATTTTATTGATAACCCATGTTTAGAATCTAACTCTTCTAAGTCTACTTTAATGTCTTTTAATCTATTCTTGACACACTGATTTTTGGATTTTATGTTATCAAACAATAACCAAGATAACACTACATGAGCATCAACAGCAATAATTATAGCTATTATACTAACATTTGATAAAGCATTTAAGATGTTCTTATGCATTTCATGGCTAAGTACACTGATAACAACTCAAGAGAAGGCAAAGACTTTGCTTTTATTGATGCTATCTTAGCATTATCAAAAATTGAGGAGGCTATAAAATCCTGTCTCATATAGGCAGCAAAACCATATGCATTTTTGGAGGCATCTAAATATAATCTAATCTAAACTTATTTATAAATGGAACTGTGTCTGTGTGTGTGTGCATGTGTGTGTGTCCATTGCCTATAGACTCCAAAATGGCTGAACCGATTTTCTTGAAAATTTACACAGTTGTATTATAAGATTCTGCGAGTATTCTTAGCTAGGTTTTGTGTCACGGTACCCCCGATAAATATCGAAAATCAATAATAAAAAAAATTGGATTATAGAAGGAGTGGTCTGATTTTAATCACATTTGATACACTCATAGACAAAGACATAAGAAACGATATTCAAAGGTTTCAAGGTTGCAGTTCTTACAATAGTGCAGAAAATCGATAATATATATATATATATATATTTAGTATATCGAGGCAGCAAGTAATTTTCCAGACATATGCTATTAAATATAAGAGACAATGAATGTCTATTATGTTTAATCATGAGCGTTCTAAACGTCGTATTTTTGCTTTAATTTCGGTTGAAAATAAAGACAAAAATTCTCCAACATTTGGATAATTATTTATTGGTTTTCTTCTAAGCTTTCGGCTCACATGAGCCATCTTCAGAGAGGTAGTTTAAACTGAAATATTATAAAATCCACCATCACCGACGATTTTATTTTGTGTTGACATAAAACTCCGCTTGGCAACGGCAATAGTTACCAAAAATAATAAACGCAGTTCTTAAGTTTGCGATGCGGTTTTATGACGTCACACCGCGGGATAGCGCGAAATGACAACAAAACCATCTAGTCAAATGCAATGTAATATGTTATTTCCTGTTTTAAAGTTGATTTTATTGAGTGTTGGTTGTTTTGATTTGATGTACATGGCCTCCAATATCTGCAGGTTCCTCTTACTGTGTGTATGAGTAAGGATCACCGTATTGTTGACCAAAATCTGTCTGATATTACCTACATGTTTATGTTTTTCAGAGAAATGTTGTTTAATAGTACTCTGATCAGAAAGATGGCATGTAAGTCTACGGGAGAGCGTGGTTGTGGTAAAACCAATATATGTACTAGGTTTTTGAGTAGTATCAGAGATGCAATCTCTGAATGGGCATGTAAATTGGTACACTACATTGGTTTTTTGTAAAGAATTTAGTTTAGTGCCTGTTGGGTTATTATAGACTATGAGGTCAATTGTTTTAAACTTTTTATAATATATAATGAGTTTAATTTGATTATTACTTTCGACTGGTTTAACATTTCTACGTATTATGTTTTTGAGAGTTTTTTCATCTTGTTTATAATTATTATGTATTTGGTTGCAATAGTATAAGTTAATAGTGTTATGTTTATTTTGATGTAAACCATTATTATTAATATTATCATTATTGTTAGAGCTATTGTTAAGTTTGTTGAGATACATTTTAATTTGTTGATCAATAACGGAGTTAGGAAATCCATTATTGACTAGTGTTTGCTTAATGTTGTGTAATTCTTTATAAAATATAGATTTCGAAGAAGATATCATTTGTGTGCGTTGAAGTAAGTTTTTTATAACAGCTAACTTATATCGTTGGGGACATTCACTATTATAATTAAGAAGACACGAATTTATGCTAGTTGGTTTCCTATATAGAGAAGTAGTAAATTTATGTGTGCTAGAATCAATGAATACATCAAGGAATGGGAGTTTGTTATTAATATTAAGTTCTAATGTAAATTTCAGGACGGAGTGACTTTCAAATTTGTTTTTAAGATATTTAATTTGATCGATATTCTTAGCTAAAACAAAGATGTCATCTATATATCTTACATATATAGAGGGTTTATTGTTGTCATTAATTATTTTATTTTCTAGATTTGCCATATAATAATTAGAAAAGAGGGGACCTAAAGGAGATCCCATCGCAATACCATCTATTTGTGTATAAATATTGCCTAAGGGATCGTGAAAGGGTACTTGTGTGGTGCATGCTAATAATAGTTTTTTTTTTTTTTTTGAAGATGGCTCATGTGAGCCGAAAGCTTAGAAGAAAACCAATAAATAATTATCCAAATGTTGGAGAATTTTTGTCTTTATTTTCAACCGAAATTAAAGCAAAAATACGACGTTTAGAACGGCTCATGATTAAACATAATAGACATTCATTGTCTCTTATATTTAATAGCATATGTCTGGAAAATATATATATATATATATATATATAGCAAGATGTTTGTGTGTGTCTGTTTATCTGCCTGTATGTCTGTATTTTTTTCAGCCCTTTTATTTTAGTTTTTGCTTTGGGTTTGGCTCTAAGTAGGTATAATTGTAGTTCTTAGTCTCAGCCATGATACCATTTACTCAGAGGACTTATTTAGCCTTCAAAATTCAGTTTACAACAAAAAAACTTATTTGATATTGATACCAGGAAATCAAAATTTGACTTTCATCCATTCATTTTTCTTTCAGTCTACGGTTTCACTTTAACTGGAAACAACTATTGCTTTTTAGTCTTTCGTGTCAACGTCCAAAGAGTTTGAGCTCCAGGACCATGGATTAGTTTTAAAGCTTTCATTACACCTCAGCAATGCCAGGCTATACTGCTATTCACAAAATAAATACAATTCTGCAGGAATCGATTTGACAACTGCACATATGAGAAATTTCAAAGAACTTAAATGTACACACTTCTTAGATAAATTATTCCAGATCTTTTGGTATTCTATTGGGATAATTTCATCCTAGGATAATTTTAATTTCTACAAGACGCTTAGAAGTATTCTCCCTTTAATTGTCAGTGGCAAGCACAAAGACAAGGGGTCAGACACACTAGAATTTTGCTCCAACATTTTTCTTTTGGTTTTTGGCAGAGGAATCTAAGCATCCCATTGAAATTTCTAAAGTATCTTTGACAGTATAATTTTTATATCCTAAATTCTTCTACAATTTTTTATTATCTTCTAGACACTTCTTTATTTCCTTGCAATCTGAGTTACATGAACACAACTCAAAACTGCCATTATTTTCACGTATTCTTTATAACAATTCTTATAGAAAATGTTATTGTATAACAATTCTTTAAGAAAATCACTTGTCTTGATTTACTGAATTTAAATGCCAATGATAAATATATTGTTAACACACAAAATAATGAATGAATAACATAAACTAAGTGCATTGTGTGCAAAATGAGGGCCAATATATGTAAAAATAGTCAATACAAATGAAATATGTTCTTTTAAAATACAAATTATAATGCTGCATAAGATCCTCAGAAAAGAAAATTACATATAAAATGTAGAAAAGGATAAAATAGTTTTCAAAGAATTGGTACAATTTTTAAAACACAGTTCATGGTAACATCAAAGAATAGAACAATCACTCCAATGAAAGATTTTTCTTTGATGTGGGAGCGACTTTGATGTTCTTTTCAATTCTTGTCTGGTGGTTGTTAAATTCCTTCTGTATTGTTTTTCTTTCCAAACCAGAGTGACCTGTGTTTCAGCATCAGATGTTCATGGACTCCCTGAATTAAGTCCTGGGCCTCGTTTTATTACTTATGTGTAGGAACCAATTGCACTTCTTGGAATTTGGAGGAAAATTTCTTAATTGGTTATGAATAAGAAAGCAAAATGTACTAAAAATATTTAGAAACACATAAAAATCAAAGGAACCAGCAACGATAACTGATTAGGGATAAGATCAAGATAAGAGATAATACGGGCAGAGCATATATCAAGAAGATAGGATAATATACCAAGACGCTGGAGCATGTGTTGTGTAACATTCTCCAGCACCTCAGTGATTCTCTGCTTAATTTTCTCTACTCTTGGAGGAAGATGGGTGATGTAGACATGTCCTTTCATATAGAAAATAAATCACAAGGTGTCAGTCAGCTGAACGCGGTGGCTACTTCAACAGCACATTATCACTGGCACGACCAATCCATCTTACTGGTAGATTTAATAGAGATAATAATTGTTACAATTTGAGGTCATTTGAGTGAGAATTGACTGTTATTAGACCATAAAATGATGTCAATCTTTTAGTATGGACAGCCTGAATTATATATCTTTACCTTGCTCAAGAAAAATATTTAAAAGCCTAACCTATTTCAAGTAGTACCCTACAGAATTTGATTATTTCACACTTTTACTGCTGACATCTAAACATGAATTGGATAATGAAATATATATATATATATTTTCTAGGATAATATCTATTTTTGCCACTTCTTTTTTTTTCCACACATCTACTTTTCTGCTTTTGTACAGGGATTGTATCTATCAAAAGTGGAACAAGAGAATGAAGATAATTTAAAAACACCTATTAGCAATGTCTATTGAACAGGTTAAGAGGCTCATCCCTTGTTCCCTGTTTAGGATGTAGTTTCTGGCTTTCTCTTTTCTAATCTTCTCACTTTGTGTTTTTTTTTTCAATTGGAGTAGATAGATCTATCTATCGCCCGGTTCACACTCCACCCTCATCTATTGAACAGGTTAAGAGGCTCATCCCTTGTTCCCTGTTTAGGATGTGGTTCCCGGCTTTCTCTTTTCCAATCATTCTACTCTTAAGTAGCCCCATGCGCATCAGTGGCGTTACCGCCTTGCTCGGGGTGATACGATTAAAAAAAAAAAAAAAAAAAAAAAAAAAAAAATTCAAGCAAGAGCGAGAGAGTCATCATCTTTTAGCAAGTAGAAATAATCAGCAGAGTGCCTGTAGCAGGTGTGTGGAGCATCCCACCAAAAACAAAAATGCTCAGCACTTGGAAACAAAATGTCTCAAACGCGGAAGCCAGTCACTTTGTGTGTTGAACAAAAACCAGGAAGAATATGGACAATGTGCAGGAGGCTGATGTAGATTGTCATTCCACAAGGAAAAGGAAAGGAGACAGAAACAGTTTTATCACTGACACAACCCATTCCAGCATAACCTCCAAAGCGAGTAGACCTTAATCTTGAAGGGTCAAGAGTTAAGTTCAAAGTTGATAAATTAGCTGATGTCAGCATAATCAGTAAGTGTTACAAATTATTTTTTAGCAGTTATAATATTAAGTCTTGCTTAGGTAAATCGCAATGACATCTATTAGAAATACTCTTGGTTGAATCTAACAATAATTGGCTAAAGATTTTATCAGAATATTTACTGTTTCTTCAAAACAAATTTCTTCTGTTTTTTCTTTTTTTTTTTTGGTAGTACAAAGTCACAGTATTTTTGTGTTCTACTGGTGCTAACTTTTTCAACAAAGTCTCCTTTTTTCTTGTCTTCCTAGTCACTGCATTGTTCTATGAAAATTTGTCTGTAACTACAAAAGTAAGCAAAGGTAATTCTATCATAATTCCATTGTATGTAAATTCAGATATAGCATTTGCCAGCATGTTGGGAGTAAAAGCCTTGGGGAATCTTTTGTTTTCTTCCATGTTATTTCAATTAGCATTCATTGTTGTTTCTGGAGTTCAAACACCTGCTGACATGCTGTTTTGCTGTTACTGTTTTTGTTGTTGAATTTTTACCACATAAGCTGATATGTATCCATATTTGAAGAATATGTGTTTTTTTTTTTTACTTGTTTCTTTTGTGTTCAAAAAAAAATTAAACCAACGTGGTACAAAATTCTTTTTGTCATTGTTATCATATGTGCTGAAGCAACAAGTATTTTTCCTATTTATTATAACTCAGCATGAGTTTCGATATTCTCATCGCTCTTGTTATAAACATAAGTTAACCTGGACATCCAAAGTTTTCCTCATACGAGAACATCATTCTGTCAAGTTTGGGAGGAAATCTTGATGTTTTAGAACAGTTTAAGACCAAACTAGATGGAAAGACTGACATCACCAGCTATGATATTAACTATGATATTAATAATCTGTTTAGTCAAATCACATCAACTGCTCTAGAACTTGTTAAAAGAGTGAACGATGTTATGTTGAGTGCTGTCAAATGTGTTGCAGTGCTGGTTAAGGTAACCGACTCAACAGACTTTTAAGAAAAGGTGAAGTAACACAGGAAAGGCAATGATAACAAAAGCAAAATGTTATGAGAAAAAGTTGCCAAAGTCTGACAACTTTTATTGTGATATGTCATTACAGTTTAAACAATTTCTTGGGTCACTGTGAAACTGATGTTGATTGAGCGGTTTCCACTGCTTGCAGGCTTGTGTTGATCATGCCTGTGGTTAGCAGTTCGTAGGCCAGGGAATGAGGCCTGAGTTGTTAGTCGCTGCTATACCAGGCTAATTGTATTGGTTTGTTAGGTGTTACAGCAGTCAGGTGGTATAGACTGTGCTAACTACCGAAGTATGTGTCAATCTGGTGATTGATGGTTAGCAGTCGACAGTTGATTGCTCTGGAATCAAAATAGGGTTGCTATGCTGAAGATTGCTGGCTGGTCAAACTGGACTGGTTGCTGCCAGGTTGAGCTGGACTGCTTACTATGCTAGAAGTCACTGGGTCGCTGCATTGAGCTGATGTATATCACTGTAAGACTTCCTTACCTTGAAAAGAGCAATTGTAGTAATTCGAGAAAATACCTGTTTGTTGTCCTGAAAAGGACAGTTGTTTTTGTCCTTAAAAAGACAGTGGTGGTAGCAGTGGTAATGATAAAAGTTGTTGGCTTCAGTCAGGTTGCTGGAATGGCATCAAATACCCAATCCTTCTTTACCTATATCGGGCTGCCTACTGGAGAAATTTGGCTTTAGACTGCTGTATTTACATGCCTGTGTATGACAGAACCATTATGTGCCTCATTTTTGTTTTAAGGCTTTTTTCAGAGATTTTGGGCCAAGAAAATGGACTTTGACCACATGTGACTAACTGCCTAAGCATAACTCTAATATCAGCCTTGAGCCAGACTTACCAAAAAATTACCAAAATCAACTAAACAAACTCCTTTATATATACACAAGCCAACCTTTACAAGTTTAACCAAGTGTTGTGTTCGATTTGGGGACAACTTAGATTTACAACCTTGCATGCAAAACACTACTAACAAAAGTAGTGGATATTATATTCAAGATAAATTGTGATATTTTTGTTTTCATTCTTCTTCAAGTATTTTTTTTTATTATTCTATGCCTTCACTCTGTTCAGAGCAGCTCAGGGTGGCAATATTGATGATAAATGTTGGCCTGTCTGCAATCAAACTAATCACAATGTGGTGTCAGAGCAGGCTTGGAGTTGAGGAGACTAATTCATCAATCAGCCATGGTACTGAACATTTTGGATGATTGGAAAGAGAGAAAGAAGCTATCTGTCGTTTCAGTGAACAATAGGCTGGTAAAGAAGGCATCACACCTTTCAACTGATTCCACGCTAATATCAGTAAGGAAATTATTTCATGTCAATGAGTAAATTTATTAATGCAAGTGAGGAGATAGTAATATTCATAACAGGGAGGAAATGGTCTAGTGATGTCAATATGGACATGGTCAAATCATACATCAGCAACAGGAAAAAATGTAGAAGCTGAATTAGTGTTGACTTTTTGATATGGTACACATTGACCTGTCCAGTCTCTTGTATCCTTGTTTATTCCAGGCCAGATATAATTTTTGATAATTAACTTGCAGGTTGCTTTTATAGCTAGGTGAGATATTGAGTGCAGAGGAACAAATAGTTTTCTATAGAGAATTTTTGCACCAAATGGACTGTTTCACTTGTAATGAAGAATTGTTATCCTCTAGAAGAGATTTTAGATCTTCATCATCTTTTAGAGAAGTTGTAATAGCTTCAACATTGATAACTGGACTTATATTAATTGTAGAAATATTCCTGGAGAGTGTGTCTACTAGAATGTTTGCAGAGCCTTTGATAATTCAATATCAGTTGTAAATTGGCTGATGAAATTGAGATGCCTAGGCTCCCAAGGAGAATAGTTATTTCATATTGATTACTGTAATTAAAATCTTTGAGCAAATGGAAAGACCTAACTTCCAAGTAATGTTGGGTGGCATAGTACACTGCTATTAACTGTTGTCCAAAATGTTGTACCGAGTAACAGTTTTTGATAACTTCTTTAAGAAGAAAGAGGTGGGTAACCCTTCATCTGATTTGTGACACTATTTAGTTGCTGGTAATTAATAATAAATTTTATTACTTAGATATATGGAGAGGTATACTGATACAAGTCTCATGAAAAGAATTAACCAGTATAAAAAAATATTTCCAGGGATTGAAAATCCATTACAAGTCAGATGTTTGACCAGGGACAAATTTAATTTAGATGTTAACAGTTGGCCAATGAAAGAAACTGTAAAATCTCTAAATGCCAGTTAAAAGGTGAGAAAAAAGTTTCTCAATGAAAAATTAGGTGTTTGGGATTCAAAATCATGCAAAGGGAATTTAGCTGGAAAAATTTATTTTGGCTAAAAGTGTTGAATGACTCGCCTCAGAAAGGAAACCATAAAATTTTGTGTGGAAGCAATACAGAGGAGGAGAAGAGGGGACCTACCTGCAACCATTGCCCAAGAGAAGGGAAGACAATCAAGTTGGAAATATAATTTACCAACCCCACCTGCCTCTGCATCAGGGCAGGATTGATACTAATAAAAGTGAATGTGCAAAGAGACACTGAAAGAGATTTGGGCCAAGAGGACAGACAGAGATTGATCGCACATGACTAACTGCCTAAGCATAACTCCGACACATCAGCTCTGAGCCAGACTTACCAAGAAATCACCAAAAAATCAACTGAACAAACTCCATTAGTTATACTCCAACCCCTACCAGTTTAACCAAGTGTCGTGTCCAATTTGGGGACAATTTAGATTGACAACCTTGCAGGTACACTACTAGCAAATATAATATACTCAAGATAAATTGTAATATTTTTTTATTATTCATCATTCTTCTCTGAGTATTTAATAATGCCTTCCTTAAAAAATTAAATAATTTAGTAGACTCACTCTATAAAAATTAGAAATTAAGTCAATAGGACACTGAGGGGAAGAAGAAAAATAACAAAAATAAGATGGGCTCGCTTGGTCGGTCAGTGTTATCCTCATCCTCATATAATTCACAACTTTCAAAGTAATTTTATGAAAGTGATAAATATATATTTAATGTTATTATGGGTCACCTTTAAAGTATATAAAATATTTTTATTAAAAAATATTATTAATTCAATATCAAATCTAGTGAAATATTTTTGTTTTACTTCGAAAATTACTAAGAGAAAATCCTGTATGAAAAGATTTCAAAAATAAAATACAAAAAGGAAAATATATTTGTAGTTAGTGTAAATAATACTTACAGAACATAGCACAACTCTTAAATAAACTTATACTACGTTCTGTCAGTATTATTTACTTTTACAGAAAAATCTGTTTAAATTAAAACTTGTGAAACCTTACTCTTGGGAAATTTTAATAGACTATTTTTTAGGAAAATATAAAGCATTCTTTTTTTAACATAAAACTTCTTTGTCATGGTAACCAGTTTAGTGATTAGCTACTTCAGCAATTAAATGTGTAAGGTTTCTTACAGAAATATTTTATAGTACATAAAATAATGGTAGTGAGAAAGAATACATGTACAAAATAACAGACCAATTAATTGCAATACAAGATAGCATATATTAAACCAAAATTAACAAGAAGAAAGATTAAAACAAGTTTCTTTTGTTAAAAGTAAACTGCATACACAATGAAATGTTCATAAGTACACTAGCAGTATAGTCCGGTGTTGCTCGGGTGTAATGAAAGCTTTACATGGTCCTGGAGCTCAAACTCTTTGGATGTTGACACGAAAGACTAAAAAGCAATAGTTGTTTCCAGTTAAAGTGAAACTGTAAACTGAAAAAAAAATGAATGAATGTAAGTTAAATTTTGATTTCCTGGTATCGATATCAAATAGGTTTTTTTCATCATAAAGTGAATTTTGAAGGCTAAATAAGTCCTCTGAGTAAATGGTATCATGGCTGAGACTAAGAACTACAATTATACCTACTTAGAGCCAAACTAAGCAAAAACTAAAATAAAAAGGCTGAAAAAAATACAGACATACAGGCAGATAAACAGACACACACAAACATCTTGCCTTTTATATATATATATTATCGATTTTCTGCACTATTGTAAGAACTGAAACCTTGAAATTTCTGAATATTGTTTCTTATGTCTTTGTCTATGAGTGTATCAAATTTGATTAAAATCGGACCACTCCTTCTATAACCAGATTTTTTCAATTATCGATTTTCGATATTTATCAGGGATACCGTGACACAAAACCTAGCTAAGAACACTCGCAGACGCTTATAGTACAACTGTGTAAATTTTCAAGAAAATCTGTTCAGCTGTTTTGGAGTCTATAGGTAACGGACACACACACACACACACACACACAGACAAAGTTCCATTTATAAATAAGTTTAGATTAGATAGATTTGAGTGGGACTTACTGTGTTGGTGTGTTTTGAAACAGAGGGCAACCTGGATGAGAGATAGTTACCTTAGCATTCATGTGTTTTTATATTCGAGAGCTACTGTTGATATTATGTTTTTAGACCTGTTATTTCTACTAATATGCTTTGAAAGGGTTGGTATTGATATTAAAGGGCACTACACATTCCTTTAAATATTTTATAATATCTATTTCAGCCAAAACTTTCAAAACACTGCATATTTATGCTGAGTGAAAACAAACTTTATATATAGCAATTAATAAATAAATGTTGTTAAATTCATCATATCTGTTTAGAATTCAAATTCTCATCTTTAACTCACTAATGGAAAAGTAAATTATTCATATATTGTTCCGTGACATGCAGTGAAGAAAAATGAAATTTTTATTTTTCTAGGTAATTAAAAAAAAAAAAAAAAACTAAACTGCTGTTCTCTTTAATTGTTTTTTCGTATAGATTCTGCCGTGAGTTTTTAAGAAGCTGTGTCTTACCGTACGTCCAAAAATTAAAGGGAACAAATTTAAACAAACCTTCTTCAAGGAATTGAAAAAAAAAATGTTTCGTACAAATCCTGTCAGAAGTTTTAAGAAGCTGGGTCTTTAACATCCGAAAATGATTCATCAGGAAAAAAAAAAAAGAATTAAATACTCAAGGAATTAAAATTTCGTGGTGATTTTTTTTTGTTTTAGTTCAGGAAAAACAATGGAAGTGGGGATATATTTTTTAAGAAGTCATTTGGTCATTGGACACCGTTTATTTCTGTGCGTGATTGATCCAATTTCCCCCAATAAATAATGCATAACATTTCATCTCACGTTGTCCGCTCTTGTTTGTCTCACGTTTCTCTCTGATTTTCAGGGAAAGACCCTGACCTACAGCACTAAACAGACTGCTTGTGTTCTAGATGAATCGGAACTGCTTTCACATATTTATACAGTGATCATCAATCATGTAAACAAAATAAATTCAGCTTTAAGTAGTTTTTATGGCAAAACACGAGAAAGGATTAAAAAAACAAAAAGAATTTCTCATCGACAAACAACAGAAAAGATCGAAAGTGAAAGTCGTTAAATTTTACAGTGCGGTGAGTCATGAAATTTATTTTGTAAAAATCTGATATTTCATTGATTGAAGCATTGAACGATCTCATCTTTTACATATTTTTTTCTTTCTTTTACAAGTTTCTACTCTTATGAGTTATTTTGACTGGATTATTTTCATTCATTTCTTTTTTTTTAATTACGTTTAATGAGGATTCTTTTTTTTTTCTTTTTTCCCTTCTCATTCTCAGTTAGGGAACAAATCAGAAAAAGAAAATATACAGTCTTTAAAAAGATTGATTATTCTAGTAAAAATTAATGATTAATGAACTGAAACTATTTTCCCTTCCCATAAGAAAAAAAAGTTGTTACATGACTTATTAATTATTCCATATGATGGAAATATTTTTTGTTGCTGTTAGTGTTTGAGTGTTGTTTTGTTGCTTTCTATTTTTGAATTTTTGTATGCACTGAAAAGTTCACCGTCACGGTTTGACATGAAGAAATCCTTCCTCATCCAAATTATTATTTTTTTAGCTATTTGGTCAGATTTTTTTAGGAAGTTAGCCTAATTAAAATTCTTTTTTTTTTTTTTCAGCATAGCAATGTTTCCTTTTTTTAGTTTTATCATCCATTTCTGTCGAAACAAACTATTTACCAAACTTAAAACATTTTTTTTAGTTGGTCTCATAAAAAGTTTTGGTCACTTTGTAATTAAATAATTAATAAAATTAAGTTTACTGATTTATTTTTGTTTGAGGAATAAACTTAGTCTTTTTTATGTGCTTGCCATCAATTACATTTTTTTTTTTTTTTTGTCACTTCATTTTTTTATCTGTCCTTCCTTGGTAACGTAAAGCATATGTTGCACTTGACTTGACACTTTACAAGCAAATTAACGAAAATACGCTTATTCTGAATCTTGGTATGATTTTTATTAAAACAAAACAAAAAAAAAAAATTAAAAACGCTCGTACCTAGTATTTTTAATTTTCCCCAAATTCATGTTTTACGATTGTTGATTTTAATTTTAAATATTTCTAACACATATTTTCCTTCTGCTATTTCACTGTTTTAATTATATTTTTATTAATTTTTAAATCTTTATTTTAGATAAGTGACTAGCGCACATGTTTCTCCATTGACATTTTTTGACACGCGACAGCAAAGAAAATGATTATTTAGAGAAGGGAGACAACTCTTAGATGCTTGCATTATTATTATTATTATTATTTGTAGTAGTAAAAATATCAGGAGTAAATTTTGTTTTTGCTATTGGAAGTAATTCAACGATGACATATAAAGGTTTTTCTTAAAAGTTTTATGACATTTTTCTTTTTATTTTGATTCGATGATGCCAAGTTAAAAAAGGGAAGGAAAAACAATTTTTTGCTTCTGTGCTTGAAGTGTTCTGATTTTCAATTGCAGATTTAAAAAACATTTTCCCCATATTTGAACTCTCTCTCTCTCTCTCTCTTGTTTTGTTCTTAGGTAAGTTGGGACCATATATGGTATGATTTGTTTTAATAAAACAGTCTGGAGAAATAATAAAAACAAAAAGAAAGAATTATTTTAACTCTAAAAGACAAAAGGTAAAATGTTCATACATTGATTGCAATACCACTGTAATTTGAACTTAACTCAAGTTAAATGTTTATAGTAAAAAATAAAAATCAAACTTCAGCAAAAAAATGTTTAATTCAGACTTTATTTGTATCATGATAGATTATTTAATAAAACAAAAATAAAGAATCTCTCTGAATTTTTAAAAATAAAGAACTCTCAGTCTCATTAGTTGATTTATTTCAAAGCAAACAGTTGTCCTCATCTTGATTGTTATTATTATTAAATTAACTAAAAGATATCTCTTAAAATGAGCAGCGGGATAGGAACTGTCTACTAAAGGTTCAGTTGAAAATTCCAGTATTTCTATATAATATCTGGAAAATGCCAGAGGGTACAATATAGCTGCAACTTGTGACTATTAACAACAAAGATGAGGATATGGTGAGTACAAAATAAAAATAACTTTCTTTTCTTCACTGTTTGCAAATTCACGAGTCAGTGTGAAATCTATTTTTGACTAATAAAAAAAAAAGATTGCCTCCATGTTGAGAAAAAAATCAAGGAAATTTCGATAACAAATATGAAATATTTATGAACCGATGAAAAGAGAGCAATTTACAGAAAACAACAAATTGAACTTTCAATGACCTATGTCATATATCTTCCAACCCAAAAATGAGTGTACATGTGAAGCTGACCATGTAATCGACTTGGCTACACATTTCTGGTTTTTCATTTTTCGGTAGTTCAGTCAGAGAGACTAGGGAGCAGAGAACAGTGAGGACACAATATAACAAGAAAAAAAGCCAGGCCAACCCCAGTGACCCATATTCGCACCCTTTCATTTTCTCTCTCATGCTGCTTTCTTTATCTCTCCTTCTTCCTCTTCATCTACGCACTGTACACAAAAAGAAAGAGAACAAGGCATTATTAATGCCTTGTTCTTCTCTTTCTTGATACTAGTCAGTTAAGTGCCATACGTGATACACGCTTGGGCGATCATGTCTCGAAACAGACATGACTGGCTGGGCAGAAGATTATCCCACAGTAGGTTGCCATTGCTTTCTGCGGTAGACTGGTTGCCAGCCAAGGCTATAGAACCCAATCTGTCCTGTTATTTAACCCATAACTGGAAGGAAGAGACGGATTAATACCTTTCCCAAGGGTATTTGCGCGTAAGTGAATGCAATGAATTCGGCGGGAATTCAAACTCGGCTCCCCAATTTCTCGTTCTGATCCGATATCCACTACACCACAACGCACATCCTAAACATGAACTTATGTTTTCTGTACAAATTACATTTCACGAAAACGAACAAACTCCAAATTCTTTACCGGAACAAGACATTACTACTACTTTGTTGATACACACAGCTAAAACATAAACTTGTTTTTTTTCTGTACAAATTACATTTTGCAAAAATAAACTCCTAATTCGGTAAATGCCTTACTACACATTCTCTCATTTTAAATTTTCACTGTTAATAATTTCATACATACAAATTGATGTTATGTTGTTCAATAAGTAAATTTTCATATATTTATGTAAGCAAAACAGTTTTTCTTCCAATTTTCTGATAATCTTAACTTGTGGAGAGTTCAGTTATGTTTTTAGCACGAGACCAATTTAATAAACATGATTGAGATCCCAATATGGACAAGAGTTCAAATAAATCTGTATATAATAAGAATAATGATAATGTAAAACTAATGACCAATTAACAAATTCAACAAGACTTACTTGGTTGTTTGATAATTTATGATTAATTCGTAAGCATATTCTTTCTGGAATGTTTCTCATCCTTTATATCAGTCATGGGCAAACTGCAGTCCACATGCATCTCATTTGGTCTTAATGGCACATATAATTTTATAATGGCATGCTTAATTTTATAAGGAAAATAACATTTCTTTAATTTTTTTTTTGTTCTCTATTGTTTACTATATAAAAAAAAAAAACTTGTTAGAACAAATTAAGCAAAGACTACATTCATCTTTTGTGTAAAATGTAAAAATTTTAATTTTCCATCAACTCAAAGTTTTGGCTTCAAACACAAAACCTAGTTGGTAGGAAAAGAAAAGAAATAAGAGAACATGTGCTTCTCTTCTCATGGTCACAATAGGTGCAAAAGAAGAGTGACCATCAGATATAAGGAAAAATAATGTTACAATTGTTCAGAAATGGACATAGATTCAATGAAAAAAAAAAGTACGCTCTTTACATATGGAAAAAATGGGAAAAAATTTGTACAAGGCAGAAAATATAAAATGCACCCAACTCAGTTCTTCAACTGAATACTCAATAGAGACATCTCAGCATGAAGGGATTTTGTGTTATCTTCAGGTTATTGTCTCATGTGCTTTTGTAGTACTTTGCTGGAAAGTTAACCTTGAATGTTTGTTTGGTTTAAATTCTTAGGAAGACGCAGAAAAGAATGTTCAATCATGGGGGTAGAATCTGCCTTGAATCTGTTGGCTCTTTCTTTCTCTGTGTTGATTTATGACTAGACTAATCCTGCATCATTGAAGTGGGCACTAATGCTTCCTCCTCAATGGTTAATTGCTATCTGTTGTTCCACTCAGAGTAGAACTTTTTATTGGACAAAGTAGGATCATATTGGCTCCATTCAGGATTTCACAAAGTCTTGAAGTGCATGTCTCTAGTTGGCTGGTAAATATGAAACTGGCTTATGGCCCATCACGTTGAATACACCAGTTCCGAAGTTAAGTAACATTGAGACTGGTCAGTATTTAGATGGGTGACCGCTTGGGAATACCAGGTGCTTTAAGCGTTTAGTGACGGATGTGCATTGTAGTGCAGTGGATATCAGCTCAGAAAGAGAAATCGGTGAGCTGAGTTCAAATTCCAGTTGAATACCCTGCATTCACTTAAGCACTGGTGCCCTTGGGAAAGGTATTAATCCATCCCTTCCCTTCAGTTATGGGTTAAATAACAAGGGTAGGACTTGGGGGCCCTGCCCTTAAAAAACAAGTCCCAATGAATCTTGATATTCAAAAAGAAAAAAGTATTACTAGACACAAAACTTATATAAAAACAACAATAAATTGTTGAAAGAAAAAGGTATTACTAACAATAAATAAATAAAATTTAGTTGACAATAAATGACCAGCTGAGGTTGATATGCCATAAAAACCAACCAAATATGAAACCTTTCTTCTTTCTTTCTTCATGAATTCAATAAATGAATCTGCAACAATTTTTAAATTTTAGTGGGTTTCAACTGCTTATCCAAAAATTCCATAAAAATGTAACAATTTTTACATGAGTGATTTTGGCAGTTCTTTAACCTCTAATTTTAAACAGACTTTCAAAACTGCAACAATTTATCTTTACAAATCCATCTGGCACAAAAATACATTTTTCTCAATGGCATGTGTTAAAAAAACATTAATGTAGGCAATTAAACATTTATTCAATACACTAAAGACTGAGTAATAAGAAATGAAATTTTTATATCACTCTCTATACATCTAATCTAATCTAATCTAAACTTGTTTATAAATGGAAATTTCTCTGTGTGTGTGTCTGTGTGTCCATTATCTATAGACTCCAAAACGGCTAAACCAATTTTCTTGAAAATTTACACAGTTGTACTATAAGCATCTGCGAGTGTTCTTAGCTAGGTTTTATGTCGAGGTACCCTCGATAAATATCGAAAATCAATAACCAAAAAAATCGGGTTATAGAAGGAGTGGTCCGATTTTAATCAAATTTGATACACTCATAGACAAAGACATAAGAAACAATATTCAGAAGTTTCAAGGTTGCAGTTCTTACAATAGTGCAGAAAATCGATAATATATATATATATATAAAAGGCAAGATGTTTGTGTGTGTGTGTGTCTGCTTATCTGCCTGTATGTCTGTATTTTTTTCAGCCCTTTTATTTTAGTTTTTGCTTCGGGTTTGGCTCTAAGTAGGTATAATTGTAGTTCTTAGTCTCAGCCATGATACCATTTACTTAGTGGACTTATTTAGCCTTCAAAATTCAGTTTACAACGAAAAAACTTATTTGATATTGATACCAGGAAATCAAAATTTGACTTACATCCATTCATTTTTCTTTCAGTCTATGGTTTCGCTTTAACTGGATACAACTATTGCTTTTTAGTCTTTCGTGCCAACATCCAAAGAGTCTGAGCTCCAGGACTATGGATTAGTTTTAAAGCTTTCATTACACCAAGCAACGCCGGGTTATACTGCTAGTTACCACATATATAAATAATGATTAAGTGCAATGTTTGCTGAATTTTGTAAAATTTTGTGGAAACTAACATTGTCAGCATTTTAAACTATTAATGATTTTCACTAAGGAAGATCATACATGTAAACATTTTTTGCTTTTGAAATAGGAATGTTGATAAGAAATTTTTCTCTAACAAAGAAATGTTTTTATTTTCAAATGAATAAATCTCATACAGTGACATGTGATAATCATACTGTCATCAGTGATATTATACCAAGACTTCAATTTCTTTATTATAAAAAAAGGTATATGCTTACACATATAGTCTTCTCTGGTGAAAGTAACTGAGGTATCTACTATGAAAAATTACCTTGAATCTTTTTAGTACTGTGGCCATCTTGTGATGAGCTATAGATCATGTTTGCTCACTGCTGAAAAAGGCTGCACATACCTGCTTTATATTTTCTCCTCATACAGTCTCAAGTATTTTTCTCATTTTGTATTTAATTCTTTATTTCTTATAATATTTGAGTAATGTTATAGTAGTTCATAGGATTATTTACATTCAGACTAATGTCCTCTTCTTTGTTATTATAATAGCATTGTCTTCTGGATTTCTTCATATGTCTATCATTCAGGTAACCTCAGGAAATTTCAAAATAAAGCCTTTACTTAATCAACAAGTTCTTGTTCTGTTGTCATCTAAACTTATTTATAAATGAAACTTTGTGTGTCTGTGTGTGTGTGTGTGTGTGTGTATCCGTTACCTATAGACTCCAAAACCGCTGAACCGATTTTCTTGAAAATTTACACAGTTGTACTATAAGCGTCTGTGAGTGTTCTTAGCTAGGTTTTGTGTCGCAGTACCCCCGATGAATATTAAAAATTGATAATCGAAAAATCAAATTTGATACACTCATAGACAAAGACATCAGAAATGATATTCAGAAGTTTCAAGGTTGCAGTTCTTACAATAGTGCAGAAAATCGATAATATATATATATTATATATATATATAAAAGGCAAGATATTTGTGTGTCTGTTTATCTACCTGTATGTCTGTATTTTTTCAGCCCTTTTATTTTAGTTTTTGCTTCGAGTTTGGCTCTAAGTAGATATAATTGTAGTTCTTAGTCTCAGCCATGATACCATTTACTCAGAGGACTTATTTAGCCTTCAAAATTCAGTTTACAATGAAAAAAACTTATTTGATATTGATACCAGGAAATCAAAATTTGACTTACATCTATTCATTTTTCTTTCAGTCTACGGTTTTGCTTTAACTGGAAACAACTATTGCTTTTTAGTCTTTTGTGCCAATGTCCAAAGAGTCTAAGCTCCAGGACCATGGATTAGTTTTAAAGCTTTCATTACATCCGAGCAACAGCGGGCTATACTGCTAGTTTTCTATGAATATCTTGTCTTTTTCTTATTTTGTATTGTTCAGCTATTGCTTGCTTTGTTTTCACTGAGTCTAAGTCTACTACCTGACCCAGGGATTGAACTCACAATTATTATATCACAAAATTCACAAACCAATGCTTTAATCCACTAGGCTATTAAAAGGATTTTTTTTATGTCTTTAAACAAATAAAGTGTTTCATTAGTAGTTCCTAATTGTTTTATTTTTCAAATTTATTTCATTAAATAATTGTAAGTGAATGATTTGTCCATGGATGTACAGGCAATGTAATGGTTATCAACAAGGAAAATAGAATTGGCATACTGAGTTCAAATTCTGTTTGGGTCTGTTCCATATACTTTATACTAATACCATTGGAAAAGGCATAAATCTATCTTCCTCCAGTTATGGATGAGTAGCAGGACAGACTTGGCTTGGTTAGCAGCCAATCAAGAAGAAGGAAAGCTCTTAATTCACCACCCCCATAAATAATAATGAAAACTGGGTTGTAAAGCCTTGGTAGAGCAACTGATCTAGGAAAAGGGAAGATCTGAATTTAAACCTCCATGAATAATAGGGCAGACTGGGTTTTTTAACCTTAGTAGAGCAACTAGTTCAAAACTAGTCAGAAGAGGGATGGATTTTATCTAAAGCGTTCCTGTCTGACTCTAGACACACCCGATTCTTTTACAGCTGCAGTACATATTGCAACCCTATAGCAATCCAACCCTAATAGATGATGAGACTTCTGATTATGATCTGCTAATGTAATAGTTTTAAGTATTTTCATTTTAGAACCTTTGTGTTGATGGAGTTGAACTTGCAAGTTTACATTATTATTATTATTATTATTATTACTTTAAATACTATTTTTATATTTTTATATATATATATATATATTATATCAATACATTCTGAAATTTACATTCTGTTGAATAGCTATTTCAGTGAGAAAATTCTTGCTTCATCAGCAACGAACAAAAACAAAAATTTATATATATATATATATATATATATATATATATATATATATATATATTATAAGGAAGAGAATGAACAGGTAGATTAAACCCCCACTGTTCATGCATTTACTTTTATAAAGATATATATATATGTGGGTGTGTAATACTCATGTGCTAAATGTCATTGGATATCAACATGTAATGTTAAATGGCATGAACATACTTTGACCTTGTGGAGTTATCCAGATTTATACCAGTTGTAATCTGACAGTGAGTAAGTGTGAACATTGGCTAAGTTGCTCATGATATGGCAACATGAATTACTAGTGTTCAAACAGAGCATGAAAGTTGATGCCAGACAGATGAGACATTCTATTTCTGATATTAGGGAGACATTTGACATTTTTTGATCTATGGTGTCATGTGCACAATGGGAAGACATTACCACCTAGCACAGTGACTGACCATTAGTAGTTAATGATAATGCCCATAGATGTTTAGGTAGAATTGTCTGGAGCAACAGACCATTTAATCTGGTGAACACAGGTTCAAATCTTGTCAGTGAGTGAAAATTTTTCTTTAATAAGTTTTCTCAAACATTCAGAGCAGTAGATGAAAATAAATAAAAATACTGTTTAATAAATAAACAGTGTCTATTTAAATAGGAGTATTCACTAACAATAATGTTTAAAATGATAAAAAAAAATCTGTCAGATTAATAAAAATTAATTTACTTTCTTTAGAAAAATAGTTTTGTTTACATTTGGATCCAAAACTGTGCAAATATGAAAAATTGTGGTGCAGTGGATATTGGCTTGGAATGAGAAATTGAAGAGCTGAGTTCAAATTCCAGTTGAATTCGTTGCATTCACTTATGCACAAATACCCTTGGGAAAAGTATTAATCCATAAGTGAAGAAATGCATAAAAGTGAGCAAAAGACCCCCCAAAATTATGTTTATCATTGATTTTTGATGAACACTGTGCATTGATTTGAAAATTTTTTGTATACATCAGAGGTTTGGACCTTGATCTACAAGTTACCTGATTTTTAGTTGAATTTACATAAAGCATCTTTAAGGAGAAGAGTTTGTAAATTTTAAGCATTTTGGTGATTTCTGCTGTACCCTGTAAATTGATTCAAAAATTTTTGCATACATCAAAGGTTCATATCATGATTGACAAGTGACCCAATTTTGGTTGAAGTCAGACCAAAGGTTTTGGAAGAGTAGGATTCATTAGAATGGAGACCTACACACATACACACACACATAGACAGACAATTCCATTTATATATATATATATATATATATATATATAGATTACATTGCACTTAAACTTAATGTTGCTCTGCTTTTTCTTGCTTATGTTCAATATTTCTTGAATATTAAATGAAACAAATAATATTCTATTCATTATAACATAAAATTACTACTCTGTGACCAGAAGATTTCACTATATGAATATGCAGTACCCCTATGTCTATATCTAATGGACTCTTCTAAAGATATAGAACAGTATTACAGACACAAATATATATAGGTAACTCCAAAGATTCACTAAAAAGTGAGCATACATGATAAAAAATGTACAAAACTTAATAAAAACAAAGTTTTATCATGAAAATATTTGTTATTATTACGAGGAAGCACCAAAGGATTTTTGATTTTTAAATTATATTTTTAATCCTTTTCAGACCCTTCAAAATTTTGGCTAAATGTTTTGTTTTTTTTTGAATCAGTGAGTGACCATACATTTAGGAAATTTTAGCATCTTTTTGCAGTGAAAAACATTGATTTGGAAAATCTTGCAAAAATCAAATAATTGTTTGGGTTTGATAAAACTTTCAGGACTTATTCACAAATTATTTTAGAAATATTTCTCTTTTTAGAAAATCTTGGTAAAAATATTGTTTACATCTGTTACTCTCCCACACATACACACACTTAGTTTTTTTTTAGGGGGGGGATTTTGAGAAATTCATTTTTGTAGAGCTTAATGCTTGCTTACATTAAAATTATATAAAATTTTAATTTACAAAGTTTTAAATTAGTGAAAACAAAATGCAAGCTATTTATGTCAAGAATAAAATATCTGGGACAAATTATTGATGAAAAGGGTTGATGCCTGATCAAGTACAATTAAAGACATGCCCACCCCAGCCAATTTAGTGAAATTGCAAGCATTTTTAAACTTTTCAAACTACTACCATGTGTATATATCAAATATGCATGAGATAACAGCACCTTTTAAATGCCTTGTTAAAGAAAGACACTAAATAGATTTGGACAGAGAAATGCCAAAATGCATTTGAAAAGACCAAAAATGTCCTAACATCAACTTATTCAATAACTACAATTCCTTCCTCTGATTTCTTGATTCCTGGATACTTTTCTCTCTTTAGGAAAGACTACGCTGTCCACATGTATGGCCTGGGTGTTTATGTCAGCAAATATCTCCTGCTGGCTAGGGAAATCTCGCTTGAATCTCTTGTCCACTCCTACACGAGTCTCTGTCTCTCTCTTCTTTTTCTACCACTCCCCTTCCTCTCCTGACTGCTACATTCTAGGCAGTATTTCAGACAATATAGACAAGGCTATTTATTTTCACCAATTTACTGATGTATTTGTGTTGAGTGACTTCAAGCCCATCATACCAAGTAGCTGGAGAACTCTGTCACTGATCTTGTTAGAGTCCAAACGCTGAACTTCTCAATCACTCAGTCTCTCATGCAAGTGGTTGGTTTTCCATGTGTTTCCCCAGTAATCACAATGGACATGCTTCTCTTCTAGATATTTTCCATACTTCAATCCCAGATTCTCGCCATGTTATGCAGCTCTGCTCTCTTGGTAACTGATTATGCAGTAGTGTCAGTAAATGTCTCTATCTACTTCCACTTCATCCAGAAACCTCCTACTAGCAAAATATTTTACTTACTGCTATCAACGAGTAAACTGGGACTTGTTCCATGATTTCCTTTGCAATGTACTTTGGAACAAAGTTTTTAGTCTCCCTATTCAAGACTGTGCCTCTGAAGTGTCCTCCTGGGTGAAAACCAGCATTAATGCTTTCATCCCAGCTAAAAGTTTTGACTTAAACCTTGTTCATCTCCTTGGTTTTCCCTGCTTACTTGGCTGCCATTATCCACAGGAATCACTTCTTCCAGCTTTAATGGTATGGTACGTCTGATCAGAATAGGCACCTCTGTGTCTCTGCTCGTAACAAATGTAAGTGTTTTCTGGATGATGCTAAGTTGTTGCTCTTGCTGATAGAATGAAGCAGCATATAGCATCTCACAAATTTGGTTCCAAAGATTACTGGCAGCTCTACAACAGTGTGCTGAAGAACAGTAAACCCTTGATCCCTCCTGTATTTAGTTAATTCGTAGTCCTAACATCCACAGCAGACAAGGTTGAGCGCTTTGCTCATAAATTCTCATCCAACTCCACACTTGACTCGTCTGGAGTGCTCACACCCAATTTCCAACCTAGAGTGGAAGCTCAACTGAGTAATATATATATATATATATATATATATATATATATATATATATATAAAAACTCCATCTCTAGTCTCTAACATAATTTCTAAGCTTGACTCCCATAAGGCATGCCAAGGTGATGGAGCTGGCTCCAGTCCTCTTCAAACTTTGTAACTATTGCTTCACTTATTCCTTCTTTCCTACTTGTTGAACATTCTCCTCTGTAGTTCCTGTTTTTAAGAACTCTGGGAATCCCTCTGACCCCTCTAATTATTGCCCTATTAGCCTCTTATTTCTTTTTTTTTTTTTTTGGCAAGGTATTTGAGTCTATTATCAATGTTGAAATAGGCATCTCACATCTCATAACTTTCTCTCTGACAAACAATATGGCTTCTGTTTTGTCAACAATTATTACTGAATATACCAGGCACTTGATAAGAACAGTGAAGCTTGAGCTGTTGCTCATGATATCTTGAAAGCATTTAAAAGGGTTTGACATGTTGAACTTCTGTGCAAGCTCCAGAGCTATAGTATTTCTGGACAATTATTTGATTTAATCCAATCATTCTTATCAAATTATAAAATGAAGGTTGTTTTGAATTAGCAAACTTCCAGACCCTTTCATACAAATGCGGGTGTTCCTCAAGCCTCTATCCTAGGTCCTATGCTTTTTCTGATCTTCATCAATGATCCTCCTGATATAATCAATTTCTAAGTTGGCATCTTATGCAGATGACGCCACCGTTTATGCCTGTTTCAATAAGAAATCTGCTATGGATAACAAGTAAACCTGGCTACTGTACTTTGAAAGGACCTCCAATCTTTGATTGAATGAGGTAGAAAATGGCTTGTAAATTTTATTACCTCTAAAATGAAGCCACTCTCCTTTAACCACCATAGTGAAACATTCCTGCCTACCATCAGAATGGATAACACTAGTCTCCTAGAGAGCAATGCACTGCACCACCTTGGCCTCACTCTCCCGAATGATTTCAAATGGAATGACTACATTGAATCCATTGCTGCATCTATTGCTAGGAAGGTTGGTTTGTGGAACAGAGAGTATTGAATGTTTATCAAATTGGCCTTGTGTGAAACCTAACTGAACTCACTACAACTTAAACTTTATCAGAATAATCATCAGAAGGTTGAAGGTTGGAAGAATAAAAGTATTTTGTTTTTTATGTTGAAGTAGAACTTTTTTTGACAGAACAGAATAACATCATTTTGTAGGAGTTAAATGTTCCAAGAAAAATAGCGTGTCTTTATGCAAAGTTACCAAAGTACTAATAAAGTCTGTGTTCCTTTCCTTTTTTATGGCTGGCGAGAAAATGAAAAGGAAGGTAAAGCAATAAAGGAAAATTGTACTCATTGAAGTTAATTTTTAGGAGTCAGTTGAAGTGTCTTGTTGTTATTGTTTTTAGCTTCTTTGTTGACTGTGAGAATGGTGAGGGCGAAGAAGCAGCATGCAAGAAGAAAAAGGGTGAACGAATGTGTGACAGGATGTTATGTCCAGGTCAGTGGCTTGAAGTTTTTTTTTGTCACATCTTGGCGGTGTCTTAATCTTGCTTCCATCTCTGACTGATTCAACTTTCTTTCTGTTTTTATAGCTAAAGATTTTTCACATCAGATTGTTAACTTTTCTTTCAGTTTTGCAAATCGCTTCCTTTCATTGGTTAGAAAATTAATTACATCGTGAAATTTGGCTTCATATTTTTTCTTTCAGTATGGGGTCAATCCTTTTTCTTATTTGTCAAAATTAAGGTTTCACATGGAATTGTGAAATTTTGTAAAAGTGAAAAGAATAGTTACCTTTAATTCTGTATTCATCGCAGGTTCACTGTGTCAAGTTAGGAAGTTTTTCTCATCAGAATCCATTTTGCACATGCACAAATCTACTGTTCTTCTGTGCATTGAATACTGTTGCTATATCTGATCGAGTCCTCCTACTATTTGTCTTGAGGTTTTCAACAAAATTCTAAGGAGGATCTGCAATATAATTGATCCTGACTTGCAGCCCACCTTCAGTCACTTTCTCACCAATGTGGTGGCTTCCCTCTGTCTTTTCTAGAAGTATTTTTGTGGCAGCTACTCTGATGGGCTTTTTCCCTGGTACTCCGACCACATCTATTTACTTGTGCTACTAGATTAGCATCAAGGTTCCAACCTTTTACCATCAAACTAGTCAAATGTAGTCATCTCTTCTACTCTAACATTTTCTATTTTTGCACTTTTCATTTGTGAAACTCACTTCCACCCAAGTAGCATTTTTGCCTTGCTTGGAATGAAATGATTATATATATATATATATATATATATATATATATATATATATAATAAAATAACTGAATGAGTTAGGTGTCATTTTATCAAGTCTCATAACTGGTTAATAAGGAACATGTATAGCAGTTATGCTAGTCAGGCAAATTGTTGATTATCATGAAAAGCAAGTTAAGAATATACATCATGTGAACAGATATTATCATACTAAAACAGCACATCACCTTCCTGTTGCAATAATGGCACTTGAACAATGTTATGATCAATTATAGCATTGTTCAATGTTCCCTTAACAAGCAGCAAAATCTATCTGAAGTTATAACATGATACTTTGAACCATGATGCTATACTTTAAGATTGTGTATTATGGGTAAATATATGCTGCAGTGCGTCACTCCCAGTGGTTATGTCATACATTCATACAACCATCACTTACGCAAAGGCAGAACCTGCTCCCATCACAAAATACTTGATCCTTCAGATGACCCTCTCATGACACCACTTGAGACATGCATAACTGTGGTGGCAGAAGTAGAAATTTGCTGAGAGACATGCATACTTGTAGTCCTGCTGCAAGTAAACACTTGATAACAGTCTGTGTCGACACACCTGAAGCCATATTTATTCTGATCTGTGCTGTGGATGTTGTGCAGTCTGCTATTGTTGCTCTAACAATGAATCAATATTGGTGAGCATCTGTACTACATGTCTATTCAGAAGCTGATCTATGGATATAGGAATGTTTGACAATTGTTGCTAACATCAAAGGACCACCAACACATTCCATCCAACATGTGTAGTAACCTACTCTTCTGAACAGTCTCTAATTGAGTAAAAAGAGTATGTGTACATCTCCATGGTTTTTAAACTTTAGGACATTTTGAATTTCATGTAAAAGTTCCTTTCCTAATTTTGATTGAATTTTTATTGTGGTAGAAAGCCTCTTTATATTTTAATAACAATCTCATCATAATAATAAACATGGTACATTTCTGTGGTATGGCATATGTTTAAAGCAAACTTTTTCATCACATTGAATCTTATTGAAGCATGCATCACTGTTTAAAGCTCAGACACAGATGGTGCACTAGTATGAATGTTACTATATTGCAAAAAAGACTTTGAAAATTTTTTTCAGAATATCTACTATCCACTAGCATGCACAGTAGAAATAGACATTGTTTTTTAGGGGTGTTACAATTTTATTTTGTATTTATTGATTGTGAAATATTGTGATAATAACAACAAAGATGGGTACAATAGTGTAACTGTAGTTAATAACTTCTCATCACAGAAATTATTACTTTTTATTTATTTTGTAATTATTGATATGACAGGTTTTATTTTATATTTGTCCTAGATCAACTTGATCTATTTCAGAACATTCCCTCAGGTTGTTAAGTGAATTTTGACCAGTACTAGTTTAATCTAGTAGCAGGTACTACAAGCCCTACATACTTTTAAGCTGTCTGGTGAAATCAGTGTTTTACAGTCTCGCAATGTTAATGTTTATATATTATGGGAAACTGCATCTGTAACTATTCCTCATTTCAGGTAACAATATCCCAAGGCTGTTCAAATATCTTATTTGTATCATTGGCCTCATATTTTTATGTTTGTTTATTTTATTTATATTTAGAAGTTAAATATTTACCTGTTTTAAAAGCTCTATCACTTTGATTTTCTGGAGATAGTGGAAGTCCAGACAAAAGACGAAGAAATTAAATCCTGCCAAAATAATAAAGAATTCCCAGTCTCAAGTAATTGCACAATTTTATGTAAAACTATCTTACAGTTTGATTTGCATAATTTGATAAAGGATATCATTATACTAATGCTAAAACATTTATTCTTAATACATTAATGTCCAGTGACAAAGTGTGGTTAGAAAATATTTATAAGTGCCTTATAGCTGGCCTTATAAAATTCTGACAAGATCATTGAAACATTTTCTTATTGATATGAACAATAGCATACATATTCGAGTGTCAGTTGACAGATCA
This sequence comes from Ascarosepion bandense, assembly GCA_037127315.1. NCBI lineage: Eukaryota > Metazoa > Mollusca > Cephalopoda > Sepiida > Sepiidae > Ascarosepion > Ascarosepion bandense. The sequence continues at coordinate 13,427,473 of JBBBDQ010000256.1, forward strand.
AAACCATACACTGAGCAAACTAAGACCCAACTATACCCTGTTAACTGGACCTCTGAATACTCCAACTGCACCTCAGAAGTGGAGTACCTCACCCCCAATGAGGTATCCTGGGTATGACGATAAGCTACATCCATGACTTGGGTGTGACGATAAACTGCATTCAGCAGCAAGGCCTCTGACTGGGAGGTTTTGAAGAGCATGGAACTACCTTATAATTGTAGTTGTTTCCAGGTTCACCCTGACTCGGGGTGGTAGCACCTGTTAGGGGCCCAGCTACTGACAAATACTTAACTCCCAAATTGTGGTCAAAACACTATGAAAGTATAAAAATAGATTTTTATATCAAATTTTAGCAACACTTTTTTAGAGAAGAAAATATTACCAGCAATAGTCTTTTGAAGAAAATTAAAGAAAAAAATATTACCGGCAATAAAGAATACATATTCTATTCAGTTGAATCTACTATAACAATCTTGTTGGCATTAAATAACCCATTGAGATTGATACGTTATAAAACAAAACAAACCAAACCCAACTACACAAAACCGATAATCAAAATCCAGAGGAAGATATTTCTGACAAAAAAAGTACAGAAGATAAAATACTTGAAGATAATAACAAACACAAACAAATCCAAATCAAGTAGAAGACTTACTATGTCTTTTCCCAGCTCTACTGTTTTAGGTAAGGGTTATTGTAGAAGTAGGCAAAGTTTAATAAATAACATAAGTATCACTGACTTACCGCAGAAAGCAATGGCAACCTACTGCGGGATAATCTTCTGCCCAGTCAGTTATGTCTCTTTCGAGACATGATCACCCAAGTGTGTATCACGTATGGCAACTGACTGATCACTGACTTATCATCTTAATACCAGCATTCTTAAGGACTGGTCAGTCAGCAAACTTTGTTTCTGAAACCAGATACTTAGATAAATGAAAACAAAAGTTCAAAGACTCAGTATCAAAATGAAGTTCAATCCTACATGCATTCACCACATGCCTCAATATAAACCCTGAAAAAACATAGCATTGGGACCAGTCATCTCTACCCTTTTTCCAGAAAGTGGGACAGACTGGTTCACTCAACTCTACCATGACCTTCTTTATAGAAGGTCATGACTCTACCCTACTAAATCAGGACTGATTCCTGCTACAAAGGAAAAGTCTTTCTCTCTATTATTAATAAAATAAAAATAATTCTCAAACTTCCTGAAAAGTATCATCTATTTAACACCTCATTAACATTAGTACAGGCATTCATAAGGACATGATTTGATATTTATAAGTATTTTTTTTTTTAATTTAGGATCTCTTTAGATGCCATATTTATATGTAGTTTTTTAAATTTTAAGATCTCCTTAGATGCTACAAGCTTCATACTTATTTTACTCAATTCTGATTGTGGCTGATAATGATGTATATTATTGATTCTCTAATTCATTTTCTACAGTTTATCAACTCTTTGCATGTTATTTAAAGCCAGAATATATTTTTTTAGATTATAAGTTTTTTTTGTTTTTTTTTTGGAGATAATGATTTAGTGATACAAGCCTTACTAATTAAATCATAGCTGGATGGAGAAAAAGTGAATTCATACACTTCCTGAGGTTATTTGCACATAAGTAAATATAACAAACCCAACCAGAATTGTAACTCAGCTCTCTGATTAAGAATTCCAAGCCATTATCCATTACACCACCCACACATCCAAGTTTACAGCACCTGGTCACTCATCTAGCTACTGACCAGGCGTGATATTGTTTAACTTTGGTGATTGTGGCAGTAAGCTGATGTATATCATGCTCCCTTACACACATATACTCAGAGGTATACACAAGTATTTCTTACAGTTACCAGGATAATATTATCATCAAAAATCAAATGGGTGGTATGACTATACAGCTTTTCATATTAAATTTTGTAAATAGCAACTTTCTTTATCAACTTGTCAGGTATTTTTAGAAAGTATTTTTCAATTTTGGCAAACCAAAGCTAAAGAATTACAGTTATTTTTATTTCTTTTACTAAATCAATATTTACATTTGATATATTTAATGTTTTTATTTTATAAAGTGTTTCACAGGACAAAATGGAAAGAAAATAGAGATAAGGAGATTATGTTGTGCCAATTTTTCAAATGCCTGCCTGCCTTGAAAATCAGTATTTAAAATTCTGTTTTTTTTTTTCTTGCCTGACCTTTGGCACTGGTGAAAAATACACATAAAAATGTCCATTACTTCTTTATAAAATTATTTTGTTTACATTTGGATACAAAACTGAGCAGATATGATAAGTTTGAGGAATCTATGATGAGAAGGATTTCACTTAAAGGCACTGTTCAAACCTTGCTTAATCAGTGAAGTTTCTTTGTGGTTGAGTTGGTTAAAGCACTACAGATCTAATGGCAGTTTCCTTCTGCTCAGGGATATACAGGTTTTATTTCTGCCAGAGAGTGCATACTTTACTTTTGGTGCTCCCCTCCCACCTCCTGCGCAAATTTACTCGAGCTACTAGACTAGCAACAAGGTCCCACCCTTTCACTGTGAAAACAATCAATTGTAACCGCAACTTCTACTCTATCAGCTTCTTTTCTTGCACTTCCTGCCTGTGGAACTCTCTTCCATTTTCTTGTTTCCCTGATAGCTACAATCTCCAAGAGTTTAAATGCAACATCAACTGTCATCTCTTTTCTCTTTGACTGCTATCCATCTTCTCACATTACACCTTCCTCTTATGTAGCTCTCTACCCCAATGTATTTGTCCTTCTCTTATCCATTTTCCGACACCTACTGTGGCCTGTTCTCCCCATTCTTCACTCTCCTATTATGTAACCCTCTGCGCATCAATGGCAATACTGCCTTACTTGAGACAGATTTCTTGAATATTCAGGTCACTAGATGAAAATAAGTATATTGTTTAATAAATAAACAAAGCATCTACAAACATATGTGTCTCCACTAACAATAGCATCTAAGGTGTTAAACATTTATCTCAGCAAATGAGACAGGCACTATTCTGAAGAAGTTGTTTCTTGGAATGAAAGACATCACTAAGAAGTTTTTCCATTTTGTCATTCACTTTCCAACTGTTACTCAAATATCAATATTTGTATATCATTTCTTTCAAACAGTTCAAATTGCAAACTTTCTTTGTGGCTTACCCATTCAAATTTTAGTTAGTAGAATTTCTGATTTTTATCATTTCATACAAGTGAACATACTGGTTGTAGAAATTTAACACGAAATGGAGTTCAACTTGAAAAACAATTTATCCTTGACCTTTCTTTTGGCTCTTCAAAAGTTCTTCATGATTGTAAGGTGTAAAAAATCATCATTTTACATTTTACTGAGACTGTATTCTTTATCAAATTTTCAACAGGTTTTCCAACCTAAATCATTATATTATAGTTTTACTTGTTAGTTAGCACTATGTTATGCCCTGCCATTCCTATATTGTGGGAGCCAAGGTAAGGTAGAGGGTCTTGACACCACAAACTTTTGTATATGTGAAAACAACAAAGACAATGAGGAGACGGACGCAAAGATTGAGTCTCAATGTCAATTTTATTGTGATAAAATCGACAAGCAAAGAGTAGAAAATCAGAAAAGGCTGGAATATTGGAAGTGGTTGGCAGGATCAGCTCAGACTGGAATGTTGTCATCAGCTGGTGAGAACATCATTAGCATCTGGTATAAAAGGCACAGGATGGAACGTCATCACTATCTGGCATAAACAGCTTAGGCTGGAATGTTGTCAGGGACATTGTTGGCATGTGGCATAAACGGCACAGGCTGGAACATAATCACTGGTCAGCAGGAACACTGTAAGTGACTGGTATGAAAGGCACAGGCTGGAAAGTCGTCAGTGTCTGACAAGATCAACACAGGCTGAAACATCATTAATCAGCAGAAATGCTACATGTATGGCTTGGCAGGAATGGCATAAGTGGGAAAGGTGTCAGCATCTGGCAGGATCAGTGCAGGCTGGAATGTTGTCAAGAACGTCGTTGGTGTGTAGCAGGAATGGCACAGGCTGGAAAGTTGCCAGCATCTGGCAGGATTGGCATAGGATAGAACGTCATTGGCTAGCAGAAAGATCGCATATACAACTCAGGCTGAGAAATCATTGCTGGAAGTAGGGAAAGCGCAAGAGCATTGTCAACATCTGACAGGATTGGCATAGGCTGGAACGTTGAGGTTGAGTCTCAGCTGCAACTAAACATAGTCCAAGAAGGACAGGTTTGGCTGTAGCCTAGCATGTATACATACCCAAGCAGGTGGGAGAGCTAGCACATGTGTGCTGGAACGTTTTGCTTCCTTTGCAGGATTCAACTGGGTTTAAACAGGATCGCTGTGAGCTAGCATGTGTAAAAGCCACAAAATTGAACTTGAACAGTCATTGTCTCCTTTGCCAGATTAACTGAAGGTAAGAGGATCTCAAGAGAACTAGACCATCCTAACTCTGAAACAGAGTTAAACCTAAAGTGGGACCAGCTGCTAACTAATCAACTGCAGGTAGTGGGGATCACAAACAAAGCATATGCCTAACTGGTGGTGGCCATAGAGTGGAAAGCAAGTATCTGAGAACAGATACTACACTATGCTCCTACTCCTTGAGCAAAGGAGAGTCAATTTCAGCAAAAGTGACACTGATAATAAGGGTTCAGTAGTCAGGAACATCTGGCTGCTGATTTTTGTATGCGAGGTCTAGGTTGCCTTTTTGTTTAAAGTTATAACAAGTAGGAGCAGTAGGCTGTGACACCTGTTTGATTGTGTGGATGGACTTGTAATAGTTTACCCATCCTCTACCCATAAAATGGTAGGAAAGATATATCAAATACACTGTTTGGTTTTAGCAAAAAGAAAGAAAGAAGGGAAAGATAGAGGAGGAGGTGAAAACACTTTTATATATTTAACATTGACTTCAGTGAAATGGAAAACCTTGTCAATTTTTAATCTTTTCCTTTTGTACCTTCTTACTACCTTAAATTATTATATGCACTCATATTTGTGAGTGTTATAACATTTTGTTAAAGTTGTTCAACTCAAATATTTGATGAGGAAATAGAGGAATTTTTATGTGTATTTTATAGTCATGATACTTGTAAGGAGCTTATTCAGTCATTAACTTAACAAGATTCATCAGAAAATTCAACTAGGAAGAAATGAAATTTTCATGAGTATTTCTAGTAGGCATTATTATTCAAGATTTCCTCAACATGAACAATTAAAATACGAATTTTCTCCTGTGAGTCTATCTCCCTCAACATCATATCTGTGTTGATTTTCTCCTGTGAGTATCTCTTCCCCGACTACATATGCAGGCTGATTTTTCTCTCACATGTCTGTCTCCCTCAATTACATATGCATGGTGATTTTCTCCTGTGTGTCTGACACTCTCAACTACATATACATGCCAATTTTCTCCTGTGATTCTGTCTCCCTCGACTACATATGGGTGTCAATTATCTCCTATGAGTCAGTCTCTTTCGACTATGTTGCAGGTTGATTTTCTCCTACCAGTCTATTTCAACTACTGTCATGGGTTATACTTGGAACAAACTCTCAGTCTTCCATGAATTATATATAATACCCCAGAACAAGCAAATGATTGAACCTTGTAAAACACAGGAAGTAAAAACTCTTTCACATTTCAACCATGTCTTATCTCCATTTGTTGTTTTGTCACCACTGTTTATTTTTGCATTTTTACTGCTCTCTGATAGTGTATAATAATCATATTTCTTGTTTCCATGTCTTAAACAAAGCTACACTATTTTTGACTATTTCCAAACTAATTCTGCTATGCTCTCTCATAATCAGAATCTGGATGATAACTTTAGCTACATGGCTCATTAAACTGATTGACCAATGCAGCTCACTTTTACTTGCATTGGGTGTTTCAGGCAGTACTATGAAGATAGATTGACTAGGCCTTTTGGTATGTCATCAGTTGTATATTGCATTTATTATTTCTGTAATTTTATCAATCCTAAAATCATCTATAGCTGATAGCATCTGTTCTATCTAACCCTTGTTTATATTGCCAGTGCCAATCTTATATCAGAATTTAACATTTTAAGTTTTTTAATGCTTTTTTTGAGTATTACAAATTTTCTTCCTTTATCATGGAAAAGTTCTCTGATGTATTCATTCCATCCTTGGGGATTGTTTCTTTCTCTATTACTCTATGGTATAGACGAGGCTGAGATAATAAATAAAGGCCAGGTTTTATTAACTATACCACTATTTTTATTTTTAACTTTTTAAGATTACATTTTTTATTATATACAAATGATTATCATTACTGTCCTTTTTTGTATTTTGTGTCTTTAATATGTTTCTTGTATTAGCAGAATATCTTACTGCTACCAAAGAGCAAACTAGGAGTTGTTCCGCGATTTTCTGTGTGACATCCCATCGAACAAAGTTTTTAGTCTTCTCATTGAAGACTGTGCATCCAAAGTCTCCTTTTGGGTTAAAGCTAGCATCAATTTGTGTTCATTTCAGCCAGGAAGTTACAACATAAACCCCATTCATCCCCTTGGTTCTCCCCTGCTTGCTCAGCTGCTATTAACCAAAGGAATCCCTTCTTCCAGCTTTATTGAAGCCACGTGTCTGACCATAATAGGTGCCTTTTTGCCTCTGCTCATAATGAGTGCAAGAGGATTCTAAATGATGCTAAGCTGTTGTTTGCTGACAGAATGAAGCAGTATATAACATCCCACAAGTTTCCCCTTAATCAATAAATTTGAGGTCCTCACATCTTCAGCAGACAAGGACAAGTACTTTGCTCGCAGATTCTTCATCAACTCAACATTTGATTCGTCTGGGGTATTCACACTCAACTTTCCACCTAAAACTGAGACTCAACTGAGTGATGTTCACATAACTCCCTCACTGGTCTCTAACATAATTTCAAAGCTTCACTGATCCCCCCCCCATAAGGTGAGCAGAGGTGACAGGATCCCAATCATTGTCCTGGAGGAGTGTGCTCCTGAACTCTCTTCTGTCCTCTCCAAACTCTACAACTACTGCCTCTCTCCTTCTTCTTTTGTGGTTCCTGTATATAAGAACTCTGGAGAACCCTCAGACCTCTCTAATTATTGCTCTATCAGTCTCCTACTGATTTTTAGCAAAGAGTTCAAGGCTATTATCAATGCTGAAGTGGTCCAACATCTCACAGCCACAGCCTCTTCTCCGATAAACAGTATGATTTTCGCTTCACCAGGTCTATTGCTGATATGCTGACTACCATCACAGAGTATATATACCAGGCTCTTGATAAGAATGGCGAAGCTCAAGCTGTTGTCCTAGATATATCCATTTGACAGCCTTCTATGCAAGCTATAGGGCTATGGTAAAACTAGAAGCTTATTTGATCTAATCCAGTCATTCCTTTCAAATTGTGTAATGAAGGTAGTATTGCTTTTAGATACTATCATAGGAACACAGGTGTCCCTGAAGGCTCTATACCAGGTCCTACACTTTTTCTGGTCTTCATTGACCTCCCTGATGTAATCTGATCCTATGCTGATGACACCACTATTTACTCTCACCTCAATAAGAAATCTGCTGAGGCAGACAAAGCAAACCTTGAAAAGGACCTCCAATCTGTGGTGGACTGAAGTAAGAAATGGCTCATAAATTTTAATTCACTATTTACATTAAACTTTGTTGCCATTTGTACAATGTTTCAGCCATTGTACACCTTCTTCAGGTGCTCGGAATTTCAAACCGAACACTTTATTATGATCACTGGGGTATATCATTCTCATTCCTTTGTGCAAAGCCTCTTTAGTAGTCATGAGTTATCTCTCTCTAATTCGACTCTTAAGTTACATGTTCACAATTGTTTAGGTCAAGTCACTGGAACTGTCATCTATATCCACTGGGCCATGTGTCCTTAAGGACAAGAACTACTGAATTTCTGGGACTTATAAACCTAATATTCAGAAACCATTTTTTACCAGAGTTCATATTGCAATTTTTTATATTAATGGTTTTCTCTAGTATTTTTAGTGTTAATGGTTTTCCATAGTATATATATATTTTTTACCAGAGTTTATATTGCAATTTTTGATGTTAATGGTTTTCTATGGCATGCCATATTACTGGTTCCCATATTGTATTCATCTCTATGCTAGTTTGGCTTAGAAAACTTTTGTAGCCTAGTATATGTGCTGATTCCTTAAGTTTGCATAGTTTCCAGTGGCATTCTCTATCTATTATTTCAACTTCATCCCATAGGGGTTGGTGATCCCCTTTCTCTCTCCATACATGGTCAGCTATGCCTGATTTTTCTATCTTCCTTTATATTTCTTTCTACAACTACATGGAATGGCATACACACAGTCCTTAGTCATGTCCTCCTCTGTTGGGGAGTCTTACTTGGGAGAGGTACCTGTGAAGTGTAAAACCACTTCTGAAGATTGTCCTGATGTTATATGGACCACAGATCCTTTGTATTTTCTCCGATAACTCCTTTACATAGGAAAGACAGACCATGGCTGTTTTTTGAGAGTTGTTATCCCTTTCATGTTTGTTGGAGTTGTCATGAACCCTGGATAATTGTTACATTATAGGGTACTGCTTATACTGATCATTTCCTGTTCGTATGTCTCTGGATTGATGTTTATGACTTTTGCTCAATGTTGCAGGCAGCAAACAATCCCTTTCTTTACATTGTATGGGTGGTGGGAGTTGAATTTGAGATATTGTCTGGTGAATGTTGGCTTGTGGTATATGGATGTCTTGAAACACACTCTCTGTCTGAGTTATTAGCACATCCAGGAATTTTTTTTTTAATCGTATCACCCCGAGCAAGGCAGTAACGCCACTGATGTGCAGGGGGCTACGTAATAGTGGAAAGATTGGAAAAGAGAAAGCCGGAAACCACATCCTAAACAGGGAACAAGGGATGAGCCTCTTAACCTGTTCAATAGACGTGGGTGGAGTGTGAACCAGGTGATAGATAGATCTATCTAATGCCAGTTTGTTGTCACTCTCTTTTTCCATAGTGAACTGTATCGGTGATCTTATCGAGTTCACATGGTCCAATAGCACCTGAACCTCCTGCTGGTGTGGCCAGAGTATGAAGGTGTCATCAATGTATCTCAGCCATAGAGTTGGCTTTAGAGCTGTGTATTTATTCTGTGATAAATGCCACCATATGTTATATTATAATCATTTTGTGGCAAAGTGATACTTTTGTATTTGCCTATAATTTTACTAATATGTACAGCCATATCCATGCCATTCACTATTATCTACAGTTCTGATTACCATTTTTACTGCCATTTTCTGTCTCTTATGCTATCGCTAATACATCTGTTTCTACAATCTACAACTAATTAGAATTGTTTCAAAAAGTCTAAGCCAAGCAGTCGATTGGTAACATCTGCAATTACGAAAGTCCATTGATAAGCATGCTTTAATGAAGCTATTCTTATTTCCAAATTAGTTTGACCATAACATGTAATACAGTCACCACCAGCAGATGAAAGTTGAACTGGCATCAGTTCTAAAAATATGCTGGCAACTGCTGAATGAAAGATGGAGATGCTTGCACCTTAAATATCATAAAATTGATTTTTGTACCTCCTAATAACAGTGAACCTGGGGGAGCTAGCACAGTTTACCCTGTCAAGTTTTTTGATTCACTAAGGCTATGAGACAAAGGACAAGAATTGGGCAACATTTGTACATTATTCTTTCTCTTATGCAGCCATTTACACCATGGTTTGCAAATACAAACTGCGTCTACAAAGTACAAATAAGCTCTGCATACTTTTGGTCTTTGTTTCACAGAAAAAGAATGCAATCCTATGGGAATTGTACTGTTAATATGTTGTTTATATTTTGCTTCTATTACCCGGCAGACTGATGCCTCTTGAATTAGTGGCATCAAATTATCACATAGTCTACCTGTGCTGTTATGACCGGAGCTATTTGTGGAGGAAAAACTCTAATAAATTTGTCCGTACAATTTCTTCACTAGCTCCAACCCTACTCACAATGACATCTCTTGTAAATACAATGATGGATGACCAGCTAATGTGGTGGTCTTCATTAATTTCTCCAGGAGCTCTGGCCTGGTCTTTTCATAAGCAAGCACAACTGATTCTGTGAGTTTTGTGAAATTTTATGATTCTAAAACAGAGGCTAGAATGTAATGAAATCAAGAGGCAAAGCACTGACTATGGTGTAACATTTTGTATCTTCAGTGGTTACTTGTCTCAAATGAAAGTGAGATTCAATTATAGTGAACCAACTGGTGACACTAGTCTCCATAAACTGTGGAGGTTTGACACTAATTTGTTGCACTTCTAGTCTTATAAATTGCTTTAATGAAATATACAAGATAAAGGAAATGAAAAGAGGAGAAAACAGTGACTTACCAAAATATATGCATTTGTTACATTGTTGTTCATGCCGTTTTATTTTTTTTTTAAATTTAGTGATACCCAGAAGCATGGTTCAAGGCTTCTCTTTTGAACTTAGAATTCTTAGATACGGCTCAGATTAGTTGTTGGTGCATTAGCATACTTTTGCGCATTGGGATTTATCGTTTGTTGAAGGTTTGTGTTTGCATGTTGGGATTCATTATTTGTTGAAGGTTTTTATCCATATAGCTTCTTTTTGATGGGTATTCTTTAAAACATCAGGGTTCACCAGTTTGGTATAGATGAGGGTGAGATAATAAATCAGTAAAGGCCAGGGTTTTTTTTAACTATACCACCATTTTTATTGTTGTTGATTCCATAAGTTTACATTTTTTATTATATGTGAATGATTATCATTTCTGTCCTTTTTTGTATTTTGTGTCTTTGATATGTTTCTTGTATAAGTCATTGTAGTATTCATGTGAATGTTTCTTATCATATATGTATTGCTGTGTTCAGGTTATAAAAAGTTTTCCTTCCATGTATATATATTTATATTCATGTAAATATAGCATATTTGTTCCTCCATGTGCATCACACAGAATATAGTATCAGGTTGCTGTTTGTGCTATGTTGGATTATGTTCTAGGTATTTAAGTGTGTGGATTGAATTCATTCCTTTTTTTTTTTTTTTTTTTCTTAAGATTATTTAAGCATATCTCAGGTTTGCACGAAGATAATCTTCTTTTGGCTGGTTGGTGTGTTGATTGAATCTCCAATAACTGACTTGAAACTGCACATGCACAAGGGTGAACTGTGGACCAACCACTATGCACAGGTTCACTGTTCTTTTTATATTTACTTAATGCTTATGCGTTTTTGATTTGATTTTGGAGGTTATGTTAGTCATTAGCTGACTTCGCATGACATCAGTTGACCACATAAAATATGTCCAGGTTATATCTAGATTACCAGAAATTTGGAAGAATAGAAAGAGTGAAATGATGTATGTGTTGAGAGAAAGAGTTTCTCTGTCACTCTATTAGTAAAGAGAAAAGGGTATATTTCCATATGCTTTAACTGCATAAAAGGTAAGTTATCAGCATTGAATACCAGCTCATCATATTTATCATCTAAGTCAGTGGTTCTTTTGTTTGTGGACCCTCATAAACATTTGATGAAAAAAAATATAGCCTATTTAATTTTTTTACTAATAGATAAGTTTAGGAATTGTATTATAGAAATAGTAAATGTATATGCTTTATTTGAAAGTAAAACTAATTTAATGAAAATAAACTTGTAATTTACTATTAAATTATATGGAACATTTATGTACACTAGTAAAATAACTCATAAATCATTTCAAAATGGATCCCAGTAATGTTACATGGACCTCAGGATGCATATGGGCCTCAGTTGAGAACCTTTTATTCAAGTAGTAAAGAGGGGAAACAACTTTTTCATGTTCGAAAGTTATTCCCCTTCTTCAGCATAAAATAATGATAATTCTTTCAAGATTTAATAGGTCACTTGAATCTTGGTCTTTTTTAATCTTTTTTTTTTATATCCAGTTTTGAAATAATAATTTATCACTTTAATAATTATAAACGTCCAGAAAAAAGTAACTTAAAAATGACCTATACTATCGATTCTATTTATTTATTTATTTTGCCTTTTCTTTTTCACACAGGAAGCTGCGCCATGAAAGCCATCAACAATCGTTTTGGTTGAGAACAGTTGTAGCCATAGACAGTCTATATTACCATAGTTGATTGGTCGAAATGAACCAATCGGATTTCCCGATGCAACACATGCACCAGCAGGAAGTGCTTCCATGTTATATCCACGTTGACGTCTTTTACAGTTTGTCCGGCGGACGACATTCCGGCCGAGAAATACAAGACAGTGATTCTTCTGCAGCTCCGACTATGTTGACAAAATTTGAGACTAAATCCGCTAGGGTCAAAGGTAAAATTGCTCTTTGTCAATCCAGTAAATTAATGCTCTTCATTTGGCTTCAATTTTAACTTGTACTTAATGTTTTATTTATTATTCTACTTTTTGATTCATTAGGAATTTAAACTTTCAACTACATTGGATGATTTGTAGGAGAGTGTCATTTCGAGAATTTATTAGGTTTTAATTTCGGTTTAGTGAGACATAACATTAAAAAAATGATTATAGGTAATGATTACAAACACATTTTTGTTGATCAAGTGGAAATACTTTCGATGAGGTTGTAAGTGGGTGACTATTTGGGTGGGTGCTTTATTTTGTTTATTTTTTTTTTAACTATTCTCGTTTGATTTTTTTTTTTTTTTTTTTTTTTTACTTGAACATTTAATAAGTTTATTAAAAAATGGATAATCATATTTTTTCTGTCTAAAGTAAAATTAAGAAATCATTGCATACATTTTTGGAAATGATGAAAAAAAGACGTAGCTTTGAATACGGAAGGCAGTTTTTTCTTGCTGAATAAGTTCACTCAGATCATAAAATTTATATAAATGTTCGTGTAAAATAAAAAAAATATTTATTTTCTGTTTAAACGAAATATAGATTTTTTTTTTTAATTTTTTAAACTATTGTTTCTCAATTTGTAACAGTTTTTTTTTAGTATAAACATTGTGATGTGGCATAAAAAGGATTTTCTCAGCTGTCACTTCCTTCCAAACCTTGTTACGTTCACTCCCACTTTGATGATTTTAATTTTTAATATATCAAATTTCTCTTTAATTTTTCCGTATGAACGATTTCTGAATTTTTGTGGATTAACTTTGAATATCGAATCAGTGAGTCCGATAATTGATAATACAATTTGCTACACTATTACACATTTTTTTGTTGTCCTCTGTGAACAGTGCTCTTTTTTCCGCTGGTCACATATGAAACCATCATAAATAAATGATTCTGATTAAACAACGATTTTTAATGTTTCAATGCATCGATTTTTATAGATAATAGAAATTCCTCAAAAGCATTTTTCGTTACGTGGCTATCTTTTTCAGGCAACAGGGAAAGTTTTCATGTAAAATTAATAAATAAAAATAAAATATGAAAACTGCAAATATCAAACTTTGGATAAAATGGTACCGCTTTGCAATCATTACTTGGCAGTAATAAATCATAAATGTAGTTTATACTACTTCTCTACAAATTTTAATTTTGTTGTCTATCTCTTTTCGTTTGGATAGAATTGTCGTGTTATGTCGATTATTATGCGACTAAAAAAAATATGTGCCTTTTTTTGTTGTCATAAAATAAAAAAGGCTAAGTCAGAAATGCGATGATCGCATTTCTGACTTGGCCTTTTTTATTTTAACTCGCAAATCCTAAATATCTGTAAACCAGCTTTTTATTCATATTACCTACTTGTTGCACACAAAACTAAGTTTTTATAGGTATCTCCATTAATTCGCTGAAAAGATAGCTTAGCATGAGGTAAAAAGACCTCAACAAACTTAACAAAAACACAGTTTTGCAAAAATGTTTGTTATCAAGAGGAAAGACTAATTTTTTTTAATTCTTTCTAACACGTTCGAAATTTTGGTTAAAAATTTTATTTTATTTATTTTTTGGTTTCTGTCAAAGTTGAACCAGAGCTTACTGTGGTAATTTTATATTTGCTGTTTTAATACAAAATAAAGCAGAAATAATCTTATGATGTGGTTATATAAAAGAAACAAGGGTAATGGTGATTTTCTAAGCACAGCTTAGATGTGGCACAAGGCCGAAAGTATGCAGTACCCAGGAAGAATCAAACTCCCTACTCAACAATGATTCTAGCAAGACAAGCTTGCTAACCATTACATCACATCACAATCACATTGAGGTACCCAGAAACAAGGTAATGTGTTTAATTTTAAACTCTGAAGTGGTGAGGTATGGTAATTGTTAAAGGTTGGGAACTCTAATTTTAACAAAAAAAAAAAAAAGCATTAAGTCTTATTTTTACTGTCTATTGTCTACCTTCTTTTGGTCATTGATCAAGAATAGGGGAAGGTTAATAATAATAAAAAAATAATTCTATTTTTCTTGAATAATTAGAATTTTACAAGGATATCTTAGTATGTGCCTAAAAGTCTGTTGTTGCTTCCATTGAATGCAAAATAATTTATTTTTGCATAATTAATAAACAGATTAAGTTTGTGATTATATTAACAACACATTTAAAATGGCTCAACATTGATTACATTCCAGTTTATGAAACATTTTTGAAAAAAGAACTCTATTATTCAAACATCTGTTGCTAAAAGTAAAACGAAAATGATTTCCTTGCTTTGAATCTTCAGGTGTTGGAAGTTCTGTCAAGTAAAGGAACACTTAATTGCAGAATAATCTATTTTTAGTTCATTCTTCTGCCTTTATGCTGATGTATCATTAATCTAAAATAAAAATTGATATCGTCACAAAATGCTACTTTTTAAAGAATTCTAATAGAAAATGCCTCTGTCAAAATAATTCTTGATTTGAATAGAAAATTTTAACCTAACACTGTGTTGCAAAATCCCTTTTAACTTGTGAATCAGTGATCAAAGTATATTTATTCAAATTTCTATTCGGTAAGTAAAGTGCAACAAGTTTATTGAAAAATGTATACTCTCAACTATATGGCATCTGAGGTGTTGTTGTTTTCTTTTTACTTTTATTTTTAATTGTGATGTCTTAGACATGAATTTTACTTAAGCTGACAGATGTGTGGGTGGTATATAATGGGTATTATATACAGAAGGTATTCAAACTCTGGCATTTTTAAATTTTTTTATTTTTAACTGACATTCAATCTGTTTAAAGATCAAGAGCCACCCAAGGTAGGTTACTGAAGGAGGTTGTTGCATGAGTGGTGTGAAGTGTAGTTTTTAGAGATATGTGGAGAAAGGTAATGATTAACCCTAGACTTGTGTTACCTTGTTGATTAAATTCACTTTGCACTGGTTACCTTGGCAAAGGTATAAATCCATCTCTTCGTCTCCGCCTATTAAATAGCAGAGTTCCTCTAATAAAGTTGTTGTAATGTAGAACACTACTAAGTTGAAAACCTTTCATGGAGTTTTAAGTTATTGTAATCATTTACCCAGTTTATCAACTGTTATTGAGCCACTGTATCTTTCTTAAAGGAGACAAGTTGTGCATGAGGAGCAGATCAGAAAAGGGCTTTCTAAGATACCAAGAAAAAGTTGTTCTTTTTAAACTGATTTTGGCTTGTGTAAGTGCTTTTTCCTATGGAATAGGAGTAGTAATTGTCCATGAAATGGATAATGGAAGTGAGTAGCCATGTGTTCCATAAAATGTATGTTGTCAGCTGCAAAGAGATATTGTACCCATATTGAAAAAGGACTAACACTTTGCTACTATAAAAAAAAAAAAATTCATCAGTATCTGTAGGGAATTTTTTCTCTGTACACTGATCATAATCTACTCATTGGACATTTTGCTGAAAATAAGCAATTCCTTTTGCTGAGATGTTGGATATTATTTCTAATTGCCTTTAGCAACAAGTTCAAGTATCGTACTAGTTCCTTCAATAGTCATAATGATTGTCTCTATCTACAAGTAAATACTATAATGAAGGATTGTTCAATTTCAGAAAAAAAATTAAAATGGTAGATTTGGTTACTTTTCCTGTGACTATAGCTGAATTACTTTCAGAAACAAGAAAGGATTATGCTATGAGTAGGGCATATGAATTGACAATAAATGGCTGAGTAAATCATTGCTGAATAAAAGTCAAGTAAGATCAATTGAATTTTGAGGATGGTGTGATACTCGGGTAAGTTAAGTAATTTTTCCAGGTTTGGATTGAAGGTGTTACAAGAGCTTCATCAAATTCATCTAGGAATATTATGAGAGCTGACCGAATTTGTTTGTTGATATTGAAATGATGTGCAAGGTTTGTAAGGTACGCTTCAGGTTTAGAACAGGTCAATGAAGCTCTGATTTATGAATATCCAACTCAGCCAGGAGTGTATAATGGATTCTTCTGGTTCAGTTATTTTGGATATATTTTTTTTGTTGTTTACTGAAGTGTTATGAAGTTGTCTTCTACTCCAGCCACATTTGAAATGTTAAGAGAAATTTTTGATATGTATGGTTTGCTTGTGATATTAATAACTGATAATGGATCATGTTTTATCAGTGAAATGTTTCAACTGTTTATCAACTTCAGTTGCATTCAACATAGTTTCTTGTCACTCATTCCCAAATGGCCAAACTCAATGCAATCTTTGCACATTTAACCAAGGCTGACTGCAGTCAGGATCATGGTCATTGTGAACTTTATGATCATTTCATTAGCTGTGTATAGTACATGCTTCATCAGAACTACATACTGTTTTTGAATTCAGTTGTTTTCCTCTTAGATTTGTTGCCCACTCTGCTCTGTTATTTAACCTATAGCTGGAAGGGAGATGGAGTCATATCTTTCTGAAAGGTATTTGTGCATAAATGAATATAAGGAACTCAGCTGTAATTCAAATGCTGCTCTCCAATTTCTTATTCCGAGCTGCTATCCATTAAACACCTGCACCACAAAAGAGGTAATAAAGATGAAAGTGGATGGGGGAAAGAACTCTCAAAACTAAAGTCAACAGGTTCTTGTTCTCATTAGTAACTACACTGCATTCAACAATTGTGCCTTCTAAATTGTTGTTCAAACACCTGTTATACTTTGGGGTGAGGTGGTGAGAGCTCAATATGATATAGAACAGAGGATAAAAACTTTACATCCCTTGTGCAAATTTAGTGTTGATTGTGTTCTTGCATAGCACTTTTGAGTTGGTGAACATTGACTGGAAGGAAAAATAACGTAACTTTTGGTGAGTGGGAAGGGGTGCACATTTTGAAGAGGAGGAGAAAATGATGTAATAGAATGAAATCCAAGACTTCTACTCAGGTTGTTTCAAGTATTTGTGCTTCATATTCCGGTTGCTGCAGAGTTTGTAGTTCCTGGAATATCAGAAATTTCTGAACTGTTAATCTCTATTGATTTCCAGACACATGTGGTTCTGCTTGTCCCAGTTCATTGAAGGCACCTACTCTTTTTGAAATTCACAAGTCAAATTGTAGATGTTAACTTCATTGATGCTTGCAGAATCGCTATTAAAAAGGAGGATAAAATAATACAAACTCATACATACATATTCACATTCAACACTCCAAGAATCTCAGCAGAGATAAAGATAGGATACACTATAACTAAAGTAAATGTATATATCCCAAATCTTCTCCAATGTTTCAACTGCCAAAGATTTGGGCACCACAAAGAAATGTTCACCAGGCCTCCAGTCTGTAAAAGGTGTGGAGGAAGTGGAACAAACCACATGAACTGTGAAAAACTACAGAATTGCCCAAACTGCAAACAAAACCATGCTGCTGATTCAAAAGAGTGTGAAATCTGGAAAAAAGAGAAAAAAAATAACAAATTAAATGCACCAAAAATATTTCATACCCTGAAGCTAGAAAAATTATCAAAGACTCTACAGCAACAACAACGTATGCCAATATATCCAAACTCACCAGCAACCCAATTCAAACCCAAGCAGTGGTCTATTATGGAATGATAAACCTATTAAAAGAATTTTAGTGGAATCACTAAAAGAAAGTATAAACATCCTATCAACCAAGCTCCCTGTTAAACCAGTTCTAAAGAAGAGCTCTGAACCTCCAAATGATATTCCATAAAATCCAAGCCAAACAACAAAAAACCCCAAGCTTCCTTACTACCACAACCAAAACTAATGAACCTCTTCCCACCTACCTAAAAATAACATTGAAAGCCCGTCGCTAACTCCAAATGAAAGATCTCCTAGGAAGAAGGAATATAGCAAACATAAAACAAGAACCACACTAATAGAAACAAAAGACAGATTTGAACTAATGGAGATGAAGGAAAATTCTTCAAAACAAAAAAAACTTTAAATATTTAAAAAGCTCCCAACAAAGCCAGATCCAAAAGTGCAGAAAACAGAAATAAACAAATTCAACCAAACAAAAAACAAAATCGCTAAAACTAAAGGTGAAAACATTATTCAGTGGAATTGTAGAGGATTCAAAGCTAACACAAATGATCTTCTCTTACTTATAACAAAATACCAGCCCATGGTCATCTGCCTACACTAAACCTTCTTAAAATCAAATGATAAAATAAAAATAAACAAATTACAATATAATTACATAAATGTAACTCAACAGAGGGCATCTGGAGGCGTATAAATTCTAATAAGAAATGGCATTCCTCTAAGTAAAATACCACTAGAATTCAAGCTTCAAGCAGTAGCTGTAAATACTACCCTACATAGAACAGTAAACATCTGTTCTATTTACATTCTACCACATGAGCCTATAGAAGAAACCAACTTAAATAAACTAATTGAACAATAATCAAGACCATTTCTATTATTAGGTGACTTTAACAGTCACAATATTATATGGGGTTCTAAGAATATGAACAAAAAAGGGAAAAATATAGAAAATTTTATTAATATTAATAACTTATGTCTAGTAAATGATAAAACTAATACATATTTACCTCCAGCATTAGGTACATATTCAGCTATTTATCTATCACTGTGCAATCTTGCTATATTTATGGATTATAAATAGAAAGTTCTTGATACATGGGGTAATGATCACTACCCAATAATATTGAATACTTCATAATCTACATAAATTCATCTACCCAGATGGAAACTAAACAGTGTCATCAAAAACTCATAAAGAATACAGGAAAAAATCTATGGAATATTTTGTGGAAACATTAATGGCCATAGTAAGAGAATGCATACTAAAAAGTCTAACAAATATCAAAGACTATGGTTCAGCAAAAAATCAATAAGACTTCATAGAGCAGCACTAAGAAAATTCAATACTCAACCAACAGCTCAAAACTTATATTTATTCAAGCATAAAAGAGCAATAGCACAAAGAATCATTAAAGGGGCAAAAAGAAAATCGTGGAGAGATTATATAAGTAAAATAAACACAAATATGAAACCAAAAAATGTTTGGAATATGATTAGGAAAATCGCTCGTAAAAAGCTATCTCTTCCTTTAAATCATCTCTCTTAAAATAATATTAAAATAACATGTAAAAAGGATATAGCTAATTTACTGGTAGAAACTTTCAAAAACAATTCCTCAAGTGAAAACTACAAGCAACAATTTTAAAAAATTAGACAAGATGCAGAAAAAAAAACAAAAGGCTGAACTTTAATTCAAATAATAAAGAATATAATCAGCCTTTTACTCTAGAGGAACTCAAAAATGCCATAAGGGAAACTTACAGTACAGCTACTAGTCCTTATGAAATTCATTACGAATTTCTTAAACAACTCCATCCAAAATCATTATCATTAATATATTTGTTAAATGTATTCAATGAGATATGGTTTAAAGGAAGATTGCCTAAGAGCTGGAAACAAGCTATTGTGATTTCTATACATAAACTAGATAAATCAGATTCCAAAGACTTTCGACCTATAGCACTAACAAGTTGTGTATGCAAGACCTTAGAAAGAATAATAAATAAAAGACTGAACTGGTATCTCGAAACTAATGGTTTAATTTCTAACCTACAGAGTGGTTTTCGAAATAAGAGGTACCATAGACAATGCCATTAGACTAGAAACTTTCATTAAAAAACAACATGCAATAGCTATTTTCTTCAATTTAGAAAAGTCCTATGAAACAGCTTGAAGGCTGGGAATAACGAATGACTTATTCAAGTTAGGATTAAAAGCAGATTGCCCAAATTGATAAATGACTTTTTATCTGGTAGAAGTTTTAAGAGTTGGTTCAACACTCTCAGACTCAAAAATCTAAGAAGGTGTTCTACAAGGTTGTATCTTATTACTAAAGATAAACAACATTGTTAACTGTCTGAATCAAGGCGTTGATAGTTTTTTATATGTAGATGACCTTATGATTTGTTACAGATCAAAGAACATGCGTACAGCAGAACGGCAACTGCAAATGTGTCTAGATAAATTAAGTCAATGGACTATTGAAAATGGCTTTAAATTCTCCTCAACCAAGACAAAATGTATTCATTTCTGTAATCGGGGTAAAATGCACAATGACCCAACTTTGAAACTGGAAGGGAACAAAATAGAAATGACAGATCAGTATAAATTTCTGGGAATATTCTTTCGTAAAATAAAATTACATTTATACCTCACTTAAAGTACATAAAGCAGAAATGTTTCAAAGCATTACAGTTATTACAAGTCATGGCAAACACTGACTGAGAAGCTGATCGCATATCACTCCTAAAATTATATAGCATTAATAAGATCTAAATTGGACTATGGATGTTTCATATTTGGTTTGACTTGGAAATCCTATCTAAAAATCTTTGATCCTATACATCACGCAGGATTAAAACTGGCTATGGGGACTTTCAAAACATCACCTGTTTAAAGTCTATGTGCAGAAGCCCATGAGGCACCCTTAAAGTTGAGATGTGAAAAACTAGCATTACAATATTATCTAAAACTGAAATCATGTCCAACTAACCCTGCATATCACTGTACTTTCAACCCTAAATATGAATTTCTTTTCAATAAAAAAGAAAATGCTGTCAAACCTTTTGGCCTTTCTATGAAAAAGCTAGTCAATGAAACACAATTAAATCCAACTATTATACTGAAATACTCCATCTCAAAAAATCCTTCCTGGTTAATGAAGTACCCTATGATTTTGTTAGACCTTACCAAATATTCCAAAATTAATTCTAACTTATCCAATTATAGGGAAGAAATTAATAATGTTCTACAAGCGTGCCCAAACCATAAGCATATATATATATATATATATATACACACAGATGGTTCTAAAATGTTGGACAGAGTGGGGTGTTCTGCTATACTTGACAACATAATAATGATGAAAAGATTGCTCAACAAGGCTTCAATCTTCAGTGCAGAAGCCACAGTCATACATTTGGCTTTAGATATTATAAAATCTAGTGAGTCAGATTTATCATCTTTTTAGACTCATTATCTGTTTTCACAGCTTTGAAGTATAAAAACATGAAAAACACCTTAATTAAATTATTAAATATGTTTGACTTTACTTATAAAGAAAAAGATACAGTGATAGTTTTATGCTGGATACCGAGCCATATTGGCATACAAGGAAATGGAAAAGTGGACAAAATAGCCAAGGAAGCTCTGAAGTAATGTTCCTCACACGGACTTCAGACCCTGCATAAACAGGGCCATTAAAGACAAATGGCAGCAATTATGGAACAATTGAGGTAACGACAAACTTTTCAAAATTCAATTTATCATCGATGAAAGACTGGCAAGTTCCAGAAAGATAAGGAGAGAGGAGGTGGTTCTAGCCAGACTCCATATTAGCCTTACATACATAACCCACCAATATCACCTAATAAATGAGACACCTCCAACATGTGTCACATGCCAAGAACCTTATACACATCCTCCTAAATTGCCATAATCTCAGACAAATTCATAGCAAATACTACAGATCGGATAACCTAAAGGATCTATTCGTAAATACTCACACAAGTAACATCATAAATTTCATTAAAGCAATTGGGATCTACAGAAAAATCTAAAAAAGAAAACAAATACAATCCCTTTTTGGAAAATAAATATTGCCAGCTATATATTTTTGGAAAAAGAAAATATATATTACCTGCTATACATTTTTAAAAAAGAAAAACATTACTAGCAATACATAATTGAAAAGAAAACTATTACCAGAAATAGAACTTCCAAAAGAAAATTTTTTTCCAGAAATAAATATATAAAAATATTACCAATAAAAAAATTTTGTTGGCATTGAATGACCCATTGAGGCTGATATGCCGTAATTCCCAAATCAAATCAAATCAAACTTGAAGAAACAGGAAACGTGTGTTGTTACTCATCTACTTTTTCCACTTATGAGTAGGGTTTGAACAGTTAAAAAAATAATTGAAGAATCTTAGTTGAAGGTTTTATGTATCTACTCAACAGATATGCTTGAGATTAGTAATTTTTTTTTCTTTTTAAAAGTAAGCATGTTATTTAGAAATTATTGCATTTGGTTTGGACTTCAAAATATAATTTTAATTTTTTTAATTTTTTTTAATTTATTTTTTTTTTACAATATTAAAAGATAAAATTTTTGGATTATTACCATATCCATTAAGTTTTATTTATAAAATTTTTTTTTCCTTTTTCTTACAGGTTTGTCTTTTCACCCCAAACGTCCCTGGGTATTGGCCAGTCTTCACAATGGTGTCATTCAACTCTGGGATTATCGGATGTGTACCTTGATCGATAAATTTGATGAACATGATGGTATGTAGAATCATTTTCGGTGATACTAATCTATTTATAATGCATTTCTCTCTCTCTCTTCTTTTTTTTGTGAAAATTTCTCTTGCATCCCATGTTTGCTCTTTATTTTAGGTCCTGTCCGTGGAATCTGTTTCCACTATCAACAACCTTTGTTTGTGTCTGGAGGAGATGACTATAAAATCAAGGTCAGTTATAATTTAAAATAAATGTTTTATCATTATTTTATGTTAAAATTTCTACATATTATTGATATCTTTTTATTTGAATCTTAACTTACAATACTCTTTATTTAGACAAATTATCCTTTATATTAAGCTGAAATCACTATTGTATTTTGAAATTGTTCATCTATTGATGAAGAAAAGGTGCTCCTATTTGCTTGTACATTGCACTAAAATGAAACCGTTCAATTTTTAACTTGGCATTAACATTTTATTTAATATTGACATTTTTAAAATGTTCATGGTGTAAAACAAGATATTCTAAATTTCTTGAAATAAGTTTTACTACTATTAACAGTTGGATCTGATTAAGTATATTTTTAATATGTTGTAACTATTAAAGTTGTACTGTATTATTTAAAGTGATACATTAATTGAAGTAACAAATAATCTAGCTACATTTTTTTTTTTATTGAGAAAAATAAGATTACATCAGAAAGTAAAGGTAATTTTGAAATTACATGGTAAAAACAACATGGATGCACTGACACCTGATCCAATGCATGTGCATGAGATGACAACTAACTAGCTATATGCAATATTCCATCATTCAGTTGAGGGGCAGGCAGCAACAAGGTCAGACATATCAATACTCCACTCAGCAGTTGTACCATCAAGGAATACTGCCCTAGTGTTCTTTTATGGTCAAGAATCAAGTCTGCAGAAATCTACTGTGGGATGTTGATGCAGTATAGAGCAAGAACCCCGAATCAATGAAAGGTGTGTAGAATGTCTTAAAGTGGGAAGGACAAGTGTAACATGAAATAAAATCTGGTCACTAATCAACATTGCACAAAGAATACATTTAGAGGGTGGATGCCTTTTAATAGATAAGACCAATGAACTGTGTTAGCATACGCAGTGACGGTCATGAGTATCAGCTATGGATCTGTACAAGCTATAGTGCATGATGACTTGAAGTTTTGTAAAGTTTGTGCATGTTGGGTACCCAAACAAGCAAGCAGTGCAGACATGACTTTGTGAGCAACTGAAAAACTTATTTTCAGAAGAGATGAATAAACTTATTGAACAATAACAGAAATGCATCAACATGCGGGGCAGGAGTAGAAAAGTGACTTTTTTGCATTTGTTCTTAATCAGTGAAAAGGTGTTATATGAAAGTTGCCTTTACTTTTTGATTTATCCTCGTATTTGCAACATATCTTGGATACAGCTTGAGCTAACTATAATTTCATATATAGCTCAACTAAATTAATAAGTTAATCTAGAAAAAGATGTTTTCGTTATTATTATTATTACTTATCACGCCATGAAGACAAGGGCCTAATAAATACTTTGATTCAGAAACATTTTTATTCTTCAGATCTCTTCTGAGCCTGAAGATTTAAAATTTTTTTATTTTTATTTATTTTTAAAGAAAAAAAAATGAATGCATGACATGAATCTTTTCCCTGGTTAATCTAATTTGAAATGTAATGCTTTCTCTTTCCTCCCTATACATTAGGTTTGGAATTACAAGCAGCGTAGATGTTTGTTCACATTATTGGGGCATTTGGATTATATCCGAACCACCAACTTCCATCACGTAAGCTTCTCAAATCCATTTGATTATTCTTCTCTTTAGACACATCAATTTCATTTTGTAATACAGCAAAAGCAGATTATTTTACTCAGTTGTCTGTTTTGAAGTTTAAATTTAACATTTTTTTCATAATTTTTGTGTTTCCAAAAGTCATTGTATTATTTAAAGAATACATATGAGAGACTAGTTTTTAGTTTATCCAAGAACATGGATATTGGATTATAGGCATTATAACTTAGAAAATTTTTATTTATTTATTTATTTATTTTTTTACAGTAACTTGTTTCCCTCCATTAAATGTTACTATAATTTTGTAATGTTCCCAAATATATAACTCTATACAATTAATATACAGAAGAAATATCTTATATAAAAGGTCATGTGGTTTTCAGGGTGTTTTCTTTCAAATTTTGTGTGTGTGTATATATAGTATATTGAGGCAGCAAGTAATTTTCTAAACATATGCTGTTAAATATAAGATACAATGAATATTATGTTTAATCATGAGCCGTTCTAAATGTCATATTTTTGCTTTAATTTCAGTTGAAAATAAAGACAAAATATTTTCCAACATTTGGATAATTATTTATTGATTTTCTTCTAAGCTTTTGGCTCACATGAGCCATCTTCAGAGAGGTTGTTTAAACTGAAATATTATAACATCCACCATCACCGATTTATTTTGTGTTGACATAAAACTCCGCTTGGCAACGGCAATAGTTACCAAAAATAATAAACGCAGTTCTTAAATTTGCAATGCGGTTTTATGACGTCACACCACGTGATAGCGTGAAATGACAACAAAACCATGTAGTTAAATGCAATGTAATATGTTATTTCCGGTTTTAAAGTTGATTTTATTGAGTGTTGGTTGTTTAGATTTGATGTACATGGCCTCCAATATCTGCAGGTTCCTCTTACTGTGTGTATGAGTAAGGATCACCATATTGTTGACCAAAATCTGTCTGATATTACCTACATGTTTGTTTTTCAGAGAAATGTTGTTTAATAGTACTCTGATCAGAAAGATGACATGTAAGTCTACGGGAGAGCGTGGTTGTAGTAAAACCAATATATGTACTAGGTTTTTTATTAGTATCAGAAATGCAATCTCTGAATGGGCATGTAAATTGGTACACTACATTGATTTTTTTTGTATAGAATTTAGCTTAGTGCTTGTTGGGTTATTATATACTATGTTGTCAATTGTTTTAAACTTTTTATAATATATAATGAGTTTAATTTGATTATTACTTTCCACTGGTTTAACATTTCTATGTATTATGTTTTTGAGAGTTTTTTCATCTAGTTTATAATTATTATGTATTTGGTTGCAATAGTATAAGTTAATAGTGTTATGTTTATTTTGATGTAAACCATTATTATTAATATTATCATTATTGTTATAGCTATTGTTAATTTTGTTGAGATACATTTTAATTTGTTGATCAATAATGGAGTTAGGAAATCCATTATTGACTAGTGTTTGCTTAATGTTGTGTAATTCTTTATAAAATATAGATTTGGAAGAAGATATCATTTGTGTGCGTTGAAGTAAGTTTTTTATAACAGCTAACTTATATCGTTGGGGCATTCACTATTATAATTAAGACACAAATTTATGCTAGTTGGTTTCCTATATAGAGAAGTAGTAAATTTATGTGTGCTAGAATCAATGAATACATCAAGGAATGGGATTTTGTTATTAATATTAAGTTCTAATGTAAATTTGAGGACGGAGTGACTTTCAAATTTGTTTTTAAGATATTTAATTTGATCGATATTCTTAGCTAAAACAAAGATGTCATCTGTGTATCTTACATATATAGAGGGTTTATTGTTGTCATGATTTTATTTTCTAGATTTGCCATATAATAATTAGAAAAGAGGGGACCTAAACAGCATATATATATATATATATATATATATACACAGCATTTTTTTCCTTTCTGGTTGAAATGCCATATTGCTTCACAGGATATGTATATATGTCATATTTTTGAGTCACATGTGGAACAAAACCATGTGTCCAATTTTTCACTTATTGAAAACTACTACAAACTTGTTACAACTGAATATACAACATAACTGGAGATGCTCTTGGATTTTCTCACATCAGCTTGCTTCAAACCATGAATTATGAAATAAATGAGTTTATGATATACAGTTGGCATAAAACTAAAAAGTTTGTCTTTTCCAGGAATACCCATGGATTGTCAGTGCTTCTGATGATCAGACAATTAGAATTTGGAATTGGCAGTCAAGAAACTGCATCTGGTGAGTTTTTGTTTCTTTTTCTTATCTATATATATATATATATATATATATATATATATATATATATATATATATATGTGTATGCCAAGTTTTAGAAAGTTGTTTTAATTTTATTAATTGTTTAATTTTAAACCAGAAAATTAGATGATAAAGCAATCAAGATAATGTATGTAGAAAACAATAAACAAATGTGATATTATTTCATGGGTATAAATCTGTTTGGTTAGAGTTGATCTTTTTGCCAACTATGGGCTCCAATCACTTGTCCAACAGAGCAGCTAATATAGAAAACTAATCTTCCTTAGAAAATAGGATGCAAGTTAAAATCTTCCTCTTTACTTCCAACCTGTTCTGTTTCCTAACAGATTTAGGACAGCATTTTGAATGTCATATGCCTGTTTACTAGGGAAGCTAGCTAATCTCCATTGCAGACACCTGCTCAGACACATTTGTTTATTCAACACCTACAGAGCTCACCTGGGGCTTATACTGCAACTATGCTGAGCAGACCTTAGTTACAATTTCTGGGAGAGAGCACAATATCTAGCATGAGCAGCAGTCTGAACTAGGCCAGGACACTCAAACTCTCGGTCATGATGACTTGTGACTTCATGCTAGCACAACTGTTGATGGCTCACAAAGATCTCGTCTACCCAATTTCACTCACAAGGTTTGAGTCAATCTGTGGTATGGTTTCAGGCACTTTCCAAGGTGCTGTACACTGAAATTGTCTCCTGACTGATAACGTCAAGAAGCTACCTTCCTGACAAATCAATTATGGTGAGAATCTAACCCGGGCTTCATGGTCAGAAATCAAACATTCTAACCACTCAGTCACGTGCCCATGAATATCATATCTGGTGGCATAAAAGATGCAAATGTATATTTGGCACCCTCTCCTTTTGAGAATTTTCAAGAGAAAAAAACGTATTTAAGTGTGTGTGTGTATGTATATATATATATATATATATATATATATATATACACATAAACACACACACACACAAAATACTTTGCTATAACAATAATTACTATATATCAAAATCAAATTTACAGCTGAATATAAAGCATGAAACAATGCTACATGATAACTATAATAAAACACAATATCACCAGTACTTTGCTATAATAGTAGTAGTGATGATGTTTGAGTAAATATTATAAAGTCGGGCTAAGTAGAAGTGACTGTCTGAGGTAAAATAGCTTTTATTAGAGAGCATTGTGAATAAAATTAGCTTATTGGAAGCTTCAAATTTGTATGTAACATAAGATGCAGTGTTTTTTATTATTATTAGTGTATGCTATATGCTGTCAAATACAGTATGAAATTATTTCAGTTACTCACTTTTACAGTTCTCGATTTTTTACAAGCTATTAACAGTTCCATCCTTATTTCATGTGTTTTATACCTAACTTAGTTTAACAAGAATCTACCTTAACATTTTTTTTTTAGTATAACACGAAAGAAGTTTCTTTTTTCATGTACTGACACTAGTTTTTTTGTAAAAATATCCATTTTTGCCAATGTACAGAAACTTAAAAAAATTTTAACATGCTTATCAGAATAATATAAGTAATTTCAATTACTTGCATTTACTATAATTAATAATTTTATTATTCCTTAAATATTTTTGCTATGTATAGAATAATACTAAGTAACAGAGCAGTCTTTTATAACTTACGGCAATGTTTTTGTGGGTTTTCATATTAATTGAAGTCGTAGTTAGCATGTTGGACAGATGATAGATATAAACCTCAGTGCTGGTTCTTTTGTAACTTAATAAGTATTATAATGTCATTTATTTATTAACAAATATTTTATGCTTAAATACTTGCAAAATGATTTGTCAAATTATTTTACCTTAATTTTTTTTAGATTTTCCCTTCAGATTGATTCTTCCATTTTTTAACAGTTATTATAAGATAGTGTTTTTTGTCATTTTAGTGTGTTGACAGGCCATAGCCATTATGTAATGTGTGCACAGTTTCACATGAGTGAAGACCTTGTTGTGTCTGCTTCTCTGGATCAAACTGTCAGAGTTTGGGACATTTCTGGTAAGAAACTATTTCTATACACTTCAACATCATAAGTATATAGATGTAAATTTTTTTTTAAGGTTAAAGTTCCAATGTCCTTATTGATAGTTGCTACAAGGAGTAATGGGTAATTTGTCACCATTTTTTTCAAACTGATAGTTTATTAGATATGAATTTAAGTTCATGAGAATTGAATCTTATAAAGTTACTGCTTTTTTAATAACGAGTAAAAAAAATTTAAATATTAGAATTTAAATTAAATGTTAAAAAATATTAAAATTCAGAGAGAAGAAATCAAAGCAGTGTAATTCATAAAATGTAAAAATTTGAATATTCCAAGATTACATGGAGATAAAAAATCGAAATTTTAAATTAGAATATAAAATTAAAAAGCAAAAATTAAAGGGGCGTAATTCATAATTAATAGTAATATTCGCGGGGAAAGAAAGGGGCAAACGTATAGAGGGATCTATATCAATTGGGGTCCAAGATTCATTAAATTTTTTTTTTCTTTTTAGATTATGATTATTTTATATAGTTTAAGATGACAAGTTTTTCTAAAATTTTAATTTTGTTTGCATATAATCATAGAATATTTAAATTTATAATACTTATTAAAAAGCAGTAATTTTATAAGATTTAATTCTCGTGAACATTGAACTTAAATCTATTGAGCTGTCAGTTTGAAAAAAAAAATGCACTTAATGATTACATAACACATAAAATTCAGTCATGCCATTGACATATGACAGTATGTTTATTTATAAATATATACATAAAATAGATCTGTTCATACTCCATTTAGCACTTTTTATTAACACCTGAATAATACTATACATGTGCACCCTCATATTTATTAATTTACAATACTATATATATTCTCTATCTCTATATAAAAAAATAATACAGAGGCTGGGGACAATATTAAACTGTTTCATTCAATTGATACAATAGATACATACTTGGGAAAACAATTTTAAAGGTTGCAAATTTTAATATTTGATTATTAAAGAAAATAAGCAAAAGAGAAACTTTGGGATTTGTAAACTGCCAAACGGTATTTCATTTTCCTGTTTATATTGGCACTGATCTTTGTTTCCATATGCTCAGGCCTTCTTCAGGTGATTGAAATTTTGTTGACAAGGTTAGATCACTCGAGTTCCATGTTTTATTACCAGTTATCCCTTGGCTTTCTTATTTTTTTTAATTTTATTTTTTTTTTAATCTCTGCTGCAGCTAGGTATTGAATTCATAAATCAGGACATCAGTGTATGAATTTTGTGGACTTATAAACCTGTCTCAGTAACCCCCTCCTTTTTTTTTTTTTTACATTAATTTTA
The DNA here is from genome assembly GCA_037127315.1 of Ascarosepion bandense. Taxonomy (NCBI): domain Eukaryota; kingdom Metazoa; phylum Mollusca; class Cephalopoda; order Sepiida; family Sepiidae; genus Ascarosepion; species Ascarosepion bandense. The sequence goes on from JBBBDQ010000256.1 coordinate 13,457,585, forward strand.
TAAGTCAAATATTCATACACTGATGTCAGTCAGTTAAGTGCCATACGTGATATACGCTTGGGCGATCATGTCTTGAAAGAGACATGACTGACTGGGCAGAAGATTATCCTGCAGTAGTTTGCCATTGCTTTCTGCGGTAGACTGGTTACTGACCAAGCCTATAGAACCCAATCTGTCCTGTTATTTAACCCATCACTGGAAGGAAGAGATGGATTAATACCTTTCCCAAGGGTATTTGCGCGTAAGTGAATACAATGGATTCAACTGGAATTCGAACTCTGCTCCCTGGTTTCTTGTTCCGAGCCAATGTACACATGGCTAAAAAGCATTGGTTACTGAGTTGGGCTAAAGGGAAATAATTGATACTGAGACATCTGGAAGAGTCCTGACTCATGAAATTATTCCAATCACCTGAAGAAGATTGGAGTGTACAATGGCTAAAACGCTCTGAATATGGCAACAAAGATGAGGACAACAGTCCAGATAGTGTAGATATTTACAATACCTCATGTCAGAAATATAGACAAATATTTCATTTTGCATTTGTAATTTATAGGCTTAAGAAAGAAGAATGTGGCTCCTGGGCCTGGTGGACTGGAAGATAGATTACGAAATCCTGCACAGACAGATTTGTTTGGAACAACTGATGCAGTTGTAAAACATGTTTTGGAAGGACATGACCGTGGTGTCAATTGGGCTGCTTTTCATCCTACAATGCCCCTTATTATTTCTGGAGCTGATGACAGACAAGTCAAACTGTGGAGAATGAATGGTAAGTGGATTATTTATACTTCTACCATTTGTTTTCAATTAAATACAAAACATTATCATAGAAATGTCAAAAAAAAAAATTTTGTGTCAAAGTCAAAATTTTTCAGTGTTTACTAGTGTGTTTAGATGATGATCTAAAAAATGTCTCTTTTTTTTTTTTTCTTTCTTTCTTTCTTTGACCCAATTAAAACTAGGGTCATTGCCTAATATTCTTATTAACTTATATGGTAGATGTTTTATATAGAGTGTGATGGATTGTCTAAATTACACAAAAATGAAAATAACACTGACATCTCATTTTAACAGGTATATTTACCAACATTTACACAAAAATATCTTGAAGCGCATTTATAAATTTATTCAATAAAATTGCCATTGGTTTCAACTGCAGCCTCTAGACAATTTCAGAACCTCCTGCAACTCTTCTGGGTGGTCTCTTTGTTTAAGTGGATTAATGCCATCAAAGTCCTTGCCTTCAGTTCATCTTTGGTGGTGTTACAAGGAGTTTTGTTGGTCTCTCTCAACTACGATCCAGACATAATAATCAAGGGAGTTGTAGTCTGGGGAGTTGAGTGGCCAGATGTAAGAGGTGATGTGGTTGCAGAAATTGTCTAACAGCCAGGATTCTGCTCTTCTGCTTGCGTGGCACGATGCAGAATCCTGTTACCAGATATAGGGACTTTTAGCAGCCACCCTCTTGACCCAGGGTAGCATTACCTCTTCAAAGCACTTGATGCAGATTTTTATGTTGAGTCTAAGGCCCTCTGGGAAGATGACTGGAGGTATAAAGTCACCGCCACTAGTGATCACTCCAAACACTATCATGTTAACTGGATGTACTATCCACCTCTTTCCAAATCCTCTGCACTGTCCTTAGATTGATACCCAAACATTCTAAAATATTTGTATTGGTGTTTCTGGCGTGAATGCCAAGCAGTACAGCATACAGTTTCAAAATTACTGGTGAAGTGAACTATGTCATGGTGCTTTCTCTCTCCTCACTGACACACAGGAGGTTTCCAACTGACACCGCTATATAAAGTAGTTATGACAGAGATGGAAAAAAATTGATTTTGAACAATTAGTTAATTTTAATTCCATCTCTGTAATATTAAAAGATTGTATGATTCTGCAATGATCTTTTGTGTTGTTGTTGTTATGCTAAAATAAATCCTTCCCACTGTTATCAATTCTCAACTTTGTACCTATTCTGATGACACAAGTCTGATCAGTTTGATAAGGTCAAATTAACAGCTAATCTCTTGTTGGGACAAGAAATGTCTTGTTAATTTTAATGCCTCCAAAACAAAACTGTTCTCTTTTAATCATCTTGGAGAATTTTTTTTTACCTTCCATCAGTTTGGCTGATGCTAACTAACATCCAGAACTGTCATTTCATCGTCTCAGGCAAACATTTTTCACTAACATTAAGTGGAACAGTTATATTGAATCAATTACTAGTTCTGCTATAAGGAAAGCTGTTTTACTGTGTTGTATTAGACAATTTTTCTTGCCAGAATCTATATTGGACATTTATAAATCTGCCAATCATCCATGCATTGAATATTGCTGTCATATCTGGTCTGGTGCATTTGATATGTATTGATATTCTTGATAAAATTCAAAGAAGAATCTGCAAAGTTATCTTCACTCCATTTACTTTCCAACCATTATATATAGATTCTCTGTACCTTTTCTATAAATGAATTTCATGATAATTGTTCTGATGAGCTTTACTCATTATTATTACCTCAACTTTATGAATTTAAGTACAGTATTAGATTGGTGGTAAGGTCTCGTAATGTTATAATTGAAATGGCTATATGTAACCATGTTCTATTCTGTTTCTTCTCTCACACTTCTCACTTGTGGGATTCTTCTGGTCTCTTGCTTTCCAGTCAACTTTGATCTTTAAAAATTTCAATTACTTTTTGTCTTTTTAATTCCTATATTTGTATTGTTCTCTTCTTTTTTTTTTTTGCATTCTTAGTAGCTCTTTGCATCTTAGTGGCTTTATTTCCTTGCTTGGGGGTAAAATGATTAAAAAAAATTTGTGTGCGTGTAAATGCCATAGATATATTTTAAGACTTTGTCTGGCAAACAGATTTTCCTTTTTTTTCCTGCATAAGTTTGTAGATTTTTGTAAATTAAACTCTTCCAAAAATATTGAATTTTTATAATTTACTTTCATGCTGAAAAAAACAACTGACTGACACTGCCATGATTTACTTTTCACTTAAGTGAATGTTCACACCTTTTTGCTTCATTTCCATATCAGTCCTCTGTTTCACCAACGTGGCTTTATTCTCATTTCATGCTTTACAGGAGTAGACAAACTTTTCAGTGCAAGGGCCGCATTCAAAAATTCACAATTTTATAGAGTCACATACTATACTAACCAAAATAATATTTAAAATAGATGAAAAGCTTTTAAAGAAAAAAAAATGCAATTAATTATTAATATTTTAAAGAACTGTAAAAGATTCATATGAAATGCATTTATTTGAAAGACAAATAAGTCAGTTTAAACTTTAAAGGAAAACAATTTTTATTAATATTTTCAAGTGGAAACTTCAAATGAAATGCATACCAAGTAATTAAATTTAAAGAAAAAAATTGATTTATATTTTAAAGTAGAAACTTCACATGAAACACCTTTTTTTGAAAACAAAACTCAATTTAAAGAAGAAAAAATAATTTCTCTTTCAAATTTTGGTGGTCCACATGAATCCCTTTGGCAGGCCACATGCAGCCCTTGGGACATAGTTTGCCTTGCTTCACAGTATGTTCGGTTTTTATTTGCATTTCATTTCCTACTTTCTACTTTTCAATCTTTCAGTGTTTAATTTATTTTTTCTGTTTGTTACTTGTGTTTTTAAGCAAAGTTTAGAAACTTTTAAAAATATCTATAAGCTATCTCTTTCACCCTTTATGTGACAGTAATTATGTACATAAAATTTAACATTCTTTGTGGTTAATACAAAACTATCTTTTTAATAGATGAAAAAAAAATTAAGGATATTTTGGTGATACAGATACTTTATCAAATAGCTCATTTAAAGTGTGAATTTAAGTCAAGTAAGCTGTGGTCCAGTGGATATCGGCTCGGAATGAGAAATCGGGGAGCCAAGTTTGAATTCTAGTTGAATTCATTGCATTTACTTACGCGCAAATACCCTTGGGAAAGGTATTAATCCGTCTATTCCCTCCAGTTATGGGTTAAATAACAGGACAGATTGGGTTCTATAGCCTTGGCCGGCAACCAGTCTACCGCAGAAAGCAATGGCAACCTACTGTGGGATAATCTTCTGCCCAGTCAGTCATGTCTCTTTTGAGACATGATCGCCCAAGCGTGTTTCACGTATGGCACTTAACTGACTGAAGCTAAATAGTGTTACGAAACAAACAAGGTTTGTTTTCGTTTTTTGTTTTTTTTTTTTTTTTTCCATGATTACCTTCATTTGATATAGCAACAGAAAAAAGTCACACAACTGTTGAAATTGAATGAAGGTAGGCTCTCTCTACATTGAAAGTAAAGTCAGCTTTTATCTAAGCTGAGAGCTGTCATAGATTTCCTATCAGCACTAGTATCTTTGCCATTTGTCAGTCCTTGTTGCTAGAATTATGAGAATAATTATGTTCTCTTTCCATTAAGTTTATTGACTAGCATGGCTATTCAATATCTTCTAATGTTCTAAATGTCACCTGTTTAAAACCAAAAACTTCTACAACTCGTATGTTTCAATTATGAAAAGTTGTTAGTCATAATATAGACAACGCCATTTCCTTTCACCTATTTGCTAATATATTTGTGTTTGACAATTTCAATGCCCACCATGCTAAGTGGCTGAAAAGCTGTCACTGGTCTTGGTAGTGTCCATACCCTTAATTTCTCAGTCTCTCTTACAAGTAGTGGATTTCTATCGGCAAAATATCTTACTGCTACAAAAGAGCTAACTGGGAATTGTTCTGCAATTTCCTTAGAACAAAGTTTTTAGTCTCCCTATTGAAGACTGTGACTCTGAGGTCTCCTCCTGGGTTAGTCAACATTGATGCTTTCATCCCAGCCAGGAAATACTGATTAAACCTCATTCATCTCCTTGGTTCTCTCATGCTTGCTTGGCCATCATTACCCACAGGAATCACTCTGACTACACTCTAGACAACTTTTTGTCTCTGCTCGTAATGAAAGCAAGTGTGCCCTAAATGATGCTAAGCTCTTGTTTGCTGGTAGAATGAAGCAACATATAGCATCTTGCAAGTTTGGTTCTGAAGACTACTGGTGGCTTTGCAAAATTGTGCTAAACAACAGCAAACCCTCAATCTCTCTTCTATTTAATCAATTTGAGGTCCTCACATATGCAGCAGATAAGGTTGAGTGCTTTGCACAGAAATTCTCTCCCTACTCCACACTTGACTCATCTGAAGTACCCACACCTGACCTCCCTGAAGTTCAATTGTGATGTATTTATAATCACATCTCTGGTCTCGGCTTGACTCTAGGCTTGACTCCCATGAAGCAAGCAGAGGTGGTGGTGTTCCATTCATCGTTTTAAAGAAATGTGCCCCCTGAACTCTCTTCTGTCTTCTCCAAACTCTACAACTATTGCCTTGCTGCTTACTGTTGCCTGCTTGTTGTAAGTCCTCCTCTGTAGTTTCTATTTTTAAAGGGGTCATAGGGTTGCCCAATCACCCTGTTACTGCTTTTTCTGACAAAGTGTTCAATGCTATTATCAATGCTGAAATGGTCCATTATCTCACATCCCACAACCTACTCTCTGACAAGTAGTATTGTTTCTGCTTTGTCAGGTTTACTGCTGATGTGCTAATGGACATAACAGAATAAATATATATATATATATATATATATATATATAGAGGAAAACTCAACACATCATATTAGTTATAAGCTATAGCTCATTTCAATGAGTTTGATTAGCTCATATCATCAGACCTTTTACAATATTTCCTCCATCTGGTACAAAATTTCTGCTGGAATTAATCTTTTCTTAAAATGAAGAGAGGGATGATGATGATAATAATAATGATAATAATAATAATAGTAATAATAGTAATAATAATAATAATTATTATTATTATTATTAACAACAACAACAAATGACAATAAGTATAAGGGGAAAGGGGGGAAGGAAAGAGGGAAGAAAGAAATAGTCCAGTTCCAAATATGTGTAGTACCCATTTGAAGTTGTTCAGATTGTCTTGAAAGGGTTTGGCCTCTGGAAAAAAAAAACAATTCCTTTGGCTTTTGCCATCACTTTGACTCCATTAGGTCAACTTACTTCTCCAAAAGTTTAAGTGCAATGTTAATTGCCATCTTTTATCTCCTTGATTCCCATCTTTCTCTTATTCTTTCTTCAAAATCTTCTGTACCTTATTTTTCCTCACTCTCTCTGTGGTGGTACTGCCTTGCTTGGGATGAAATGATTATATAATAAAGAAAAAAAATTGAAAAGTACAAACTATAAAATTTTTGGAAAAAAGTAAAGACAAAACCCATTTTTAAACAGTTTAAAAATTCATGATTCATCTTAGAATTTTATGAAACAAGAGATCAAAAAATTGTATGTTAATATATTTTTTTTTATTACATAAAATCTACCACTGAATTTTTAATAATAATTTTAGAAATATAATTACTGACTTCAATTTTTTCCAAAAAATGGAATTTTATAGAAATAATGGTTTTGTAGGTTTTTTTTATAACATCTCATAAGCAGCTTGTGTAGAATTTAATCTGTTATACCTCTGAATGACTCTCATTACAGGTTCATTCTCAAACCATTTTGTAAATTCTTTATCAATGTATCTACTTCATATTTTAAGACCAACTGGTTCTTTATGTTAAACTTAGGTTCTTTTTATTTATTTATCTAATCTTGTTTTCAATGATTGCCATGTTACCAGAGTTTGTATTTTTTTTTTCTGTCAAATTTTAAGTCATAATTCACCTAATTGTTGATATCCACATTCTGATTATCTGATGTATGGAGAGCAGATTGTGAAACTGAGGCATATTTTGTTCTCAACACTTGCAATTATTTTAACTATGATTTGTTCTTTTAATTTAAAAGCTGATATGTTTCACTGATTCTTTGCCAGTGAATAAAAATTGTTTAACCTGCTGACCTTAACTATTAAAATATTAAGTGGATGATTATTTCTATGATCATTTTTTTTAACCCCTTATCTTAGATTTATATAATATATTCATTAATTATAATGAATACTTCAACCATGAGCAATTCTTTAAAACTTTGCCTCTATTCTCTTCAACCCTTCATTCTTATGAATTTTAAATTAATGTGTAACAACTGCAATGATCATCCTCCTGCCCCATTTTCAGATGATGCTAACCTCATTGTCAACTATCTTTTTTCTACACATGGTTCTGGTATTGTATTTGATTTTTGTGTTCTTTGTATATAGCCCTAAATTATTTTCCTTCTCCTTTTGTGTTGAAAACAAACCCAAATTTTCATCTTTCCATTCTCTCCTTTCTACTCTCCATGTTATTGGACCTTGTTTATTTTTTGCTTTCTGTGTCATTCATGTAAGTTCTATTTTCAAGTTTTGAAATTTCTAAAATTTATTCATTTGGTTTTTCTTTCTGCCTTGTGGGGTTGGTATAAATTTGGTTTCTTAAAAGTTAAATGCATAAACATACTTTGAAAATGTGTATGCGTGCGTGCTAACATTCTCCTTTAAAAATGAACCTACCAAACCAGATTTAGATTTAAAATATTTTAAGCTAAGATTCTTGACTGTATTTGTAAAGTACTTATGGATATCCCAACTTATTCACACAGTACAGTAAGTACTTATAATAAAATTATGTAAATTTATGTTGGCAGCTTGTGATTATTACTTTTAAGTTAGACGAGCAATCATTTTACTATTTTGAATGGATCGTCTTATTTCATCCATTTAGCCTAAAACAGAAAAACTATCAATTTTCTCTTTCTTTATCTGAAATTAATGTAACAATAATTCTTCTTCCATGTCTTTCTTTTTAATTCTATGGAATGGGTATATTCTCTGCTCTTCTCTTAGCTGGGTGGGGGACATCTCTTCTTCTCCTCCCTTCAAGTATTCATGGCACTAGGGCTTTTTTTTTTATTTATTTATTTTTTTTTAAATATTTTTTAAATTTACAAATGATTTTTTAAAAATCTCTCATTAAATATGGTGGACAATGGAATTTTTTTAATTTACTTTTTACAGTATTCTTGCATTTTTTCCTGTTTGGAAGGAGTGCAAAAATTTGTCCATTGTCTGAAACACATTTGGTCACTTCCTGAGCCATTTTCGAGGGAGTTTTGTTTTTGGTGTTACTTTTTCATATTTTGCCTGCGGTTTTGAATTCTAATCATTCCAATAATTCTAAGCAATCATGTTATAGGTGACTAGAATTTGAGTGAGCAACTTTCTATTTTTATAAGACTTTCAACACACTGCTTCCATTGTTAAACAAAGTGAGGTTGATGGTGAGGGAGAAGTGTTTGATAGATACTACACAATAATATCCTCACAAACAAGCTCAAATCTGATGCAAAAAAGTTACACAACAACCCCAATATGATCAGACGTGCCAACAAAACCAGTTATGTAGTTCTTAACTGACAAGATAACAACCAATGATTACAATCCATCTTAGATGACAATAAAATTCACAAAATTAAAAAATCTCACAGCATTACTAAAAAGGTACGTAAACAAACTGATTACAGCAAACAACACAGATCAGAAGCTTAAAAATAGGTACCTCCACTAAATCACTACTCATTTTCGATACCTCAATTTAAATTCAATTTTTAAAAATAAAAATGTTTTCTTGAAGCTTTAATTTTAGCTTTAATTGAAAGCCAAGGGATTAAATTTACTAATTACAGTAAGCAAAATACCCTGGTTTAGTTCAAACCGAAATTGATCGGAATCAAAAATTTAACTGCTGAAAAAAAGTTTTTTTAAATATACTGCCATTATTGATTGATCGACACATTACGTAAACAGTAGACAAATTTCTGTTTTAAAAATCTTGCAAAAAAAAAAATACCTCCTTGATACGTTATTCAAGTCGATTTTTAAAATTGAAACTTACCTTTATTTGATTTCAAACAAGTAGTAAGTGCTTACTGCCTGGAAATTTACGATAAAAAGTTTTCTTTAACTATGGTAACCCTTTTTATTTGCGTTATCTTAGGTGACAAATGATGTATTGACAAGCGGTAGGTGTCAAGAACGCTTGGATGGCAACCAAAAGTGACAAAAAATTCATGTAGCTTAAAACATAACATTTGGAAATTTTAATTTTTTGTTTTTTAACTAAATAGTCAAATTAAAAATTTAACATAATATTTTCAGCAAGTATATAATATTTTATAGAATTTTAGTTTAGATTTATAGCCAGACTATGCTTTCTGAATAAATAAAAATATGCTTTCTGAATAAATAAAAATATGCTTTCTGAATAAATAAAAATATGCTTTCTGAATAAATAAAAATATGCTTTCTGAATAAATAAAAATTTAAATTTCTTTTAAAATAATTTAATAAGAAAGAATGAAATTAAAATAACCGAACTAAGTTATATTATGTTATTTATTAATATTTTTCTGAAGTATTAAATATTTTTATGTTTAAATATTACATATTTTTCTGAAATTATTTATTAATATGCTTTCTGAAAAATTAAAATCTTTAAATTTCTTTTAGAATAATTTTAATTTAATAAAAAAGAATGAAATTAGAATCAAAGTGTGGTTTATGTAGTTTTTGATGTAAGGGGAATAATTCCAAACACTTTTTAACTTCTAAAAACATGACTTCTACGGAAACTTGTTATGACCCCTATGGAACGCCGCACTTAATAAAAATTACCATATTTAGACACAAAATTTTTTTTAATTATTTTAAAAATAAAATTGGTGAACGATTTTTATTAAACTTTTCAATTTTCGATAGGCAATGTAATAATCAATTCTTAAGTAAAAATGAAATTAAACAACGTTTCTATAAAAGGTTTTTAAAATATTTGTAACACTTTTATGAATTATTATGATAAAAAATAAAAACAATTATTTCAAAATTTTATTAGTAAACGAAAATTTTTTTTTTTTTCTGCAGATTATAATGTCCTTAATAATTATTTATTCCAGCAATTAAAAGTTTATCAAATTAAATTATATCAGTTTTATTGCATTTTTATCTTGCTCTTTGGAGCAGATTTTCTGTCAGGTTGTCTACTTTAAAATAAAAAACATAGATGATTTATATGCTCCAATGAGTCCTGCATTTAACTAATAAAAAATTTTCTACAGCTAATTTAAAATTTATTAAAATTTCATGGATTTACTTAGAGGTGGGTAACAGTTAAAAAAAAAAAATTTTCACCAAGATATTTAAAAAATAATAATTTCAAAAATAATTTCATTCATTTGTGAATGAGTACTGAAAGTTTCATTCAAATCTGACTATTATTTGATTTTTGCGAGAATTTCCAAATTAATGTGTTTGTCACCGGGAAAAAAAAGTGGGTTGTGTCATCATTATGTTACCCATTGTAAAACAGTCGTAAACTTTTTTTTTTTAGCCAAACTTTTTTTTTTAACTCAAATAAAAACAAAATTTCAAGACCGTTAGCAGGGATTAAAAATTTTTTTTAAATTGCTTTGATCTTTCCTCTTAATAATAATATAAATATTTTGATGGAAAAAGTTTGTTTTATTAAGTTTATGACCTTTTTTATTCATACTATGCTGTTTCTTAGTGATTTTATTAGAGATACCTACTTAAAAATCAATAAGATTGTTGGTGATAACCAACCAGGATATTTGCACAGTAATGTAAAAATTCATAAACTAAGTTTTCCTCTTCAACTTATCATATCCCAAATACCTGCACAAATATACCAGCTACCAAAAACCTTAAGTAACATAATTTCCCCATGCACACCAAACAACAACAGCATTGCATTAACAAATGAATTCCTTCATATCTTAAAAGCAACAAATCCTGTAGGTAGGACACTAGTTTCACTTGATGTTGAAAACCTTTTTATTAATGTCTCAGTTGAGAAAAAAAAACAGCAATCAACATAATTTGTGAATGCATCTACAAACACCTGTCAATTTTTCCTCCCAAAATCTGACTAACAACTCTTTGGAAACTACTATTTGCCTGTACCACAAAAACCCCATTCTATGATTACAGTGCCACACATACATTCAAACTAATGATGTCAGTATGAGAAAACCATTAGATCCTGTTTTCTGTAACATTTTACAAGTCTCATATTGAAAACAAAGTGTTTGAAAAATTGACAAACCATAAATCTACACAAAGTACATTGACTGTTTTGTTTTAAAAGGACAAAATTATAAACCTTAAATCAACTTTTGAAAAAAAACTGAACACTAAAATTTATTTATGAATTCATGATGAATAACAAAATAACGTTCCTTGACATTGATATAGAACTAAAATCCAAAGTATTTACCTTTGTGTAAAAAATAAATAAATATATATATATATATATATATATATATATATATCAGCACTAACTTATCTTCTAAACTATGATAGTCAATGCTCAGAAAAATATCAAATAACAGTGATTTATTTGTTTTTATTTTTAATTTCCTAATTAGAGCATATCTTGAACTCCTCTTCCCAAACAATATTTCTGAGTGAACTAAAACAAATATTAGTCAACAATAATTTTCCCAATTACGTCATTGATAAACAAAATTATTCTTACTAAAAATGCACTACACTAGTAATAAAAATGCCACACAAAACATCAACATTATTTTATGGTAAGCAGATGCAAGATAATTATAAGTGGGACAAATTCGCTATACAAAAAATTGTAAACACCCTATTTCTGCAGTAATTCCCGAAAAACATGTAAAACTTGTATTACAGAAAATGGATGAAAAAAATGGAAATGGAACCTTGTCATTAACCAACCCCATCAAATCTAAATTAACAATGACCAATATAGTGTATCCATTTCACTGCCCCGTACGTGCCTGTTTCTTGTCATAAATCAATTCCCAAAAATCAGACATAGTACCACTTCTTTGAGTAGATGCCTCACATGTCACTTACCAGAGCAGTGTGCCAAAAAAAAAAAAAAACGTCTATCAACCCACAATATACAAAAACTCTTAGAAAAATACTGGTCAAAAACATGAATTCTTTGTAAATCAAACTACCTAAAATATCTATTATAACAGAATCTCTGTAAATCTAACACCATTCCTCTATCAACTTGAGCTTGTTTAAGAATGGAAGTAGTGTGCTGAAAGTCTTTTAAAAATAGAAAGTCACCCACTCGGATACTAGTCATCTCCAACACATGATGGCTCGGAATTAACACTCTTACTAGAATTCAAAACCACACATGTCACACAGTTAAAATATTAAAAGAAAGTAGCGACACCAAAACCAAATTCCCCTTGAAAAAGGCTATGGTACTGGCCGAAAGCACTTGGGAAGATGGACAGTTTTTGTACTCCCTTGCACCTACCAAATGAAAAAATGTAAGGATGCTGGAAAAACTAAATAAAAAAAATTTCAAAAATTAATTAAAATTTCCTTGTCCATCATATTTAACAAAAGATATTGTGTGTTGAATTATTCAAAAGCTTCTTTTTGTAATACAAAATCAATATTGAGCTTTTGAATCTTGAGGAGAGAAATCTTTCAAGGCACCATCTCATAGATATTCTGACAAATCTCATTCTTCATAAGGCTTTCAAGGGTTCATCTTGCCATTTGAATATTTTTTCACTGTTCTTATAGATCATTATTTTAAATTTGTTAAAACTTAGTTATTCTCTAGTTATACTCCTTTTAATTTAAAAAATGTTCATTGTTTTCATGTTGAGGTTTTACTGGAAAAAAATTTGCTTAGCTTTATGTAACTTTGGTTATATGATTAATAAAAATTTTATTTACATTTGCATAAATGTGATTACGCTGTATTCAATTGAAAATATTAAAATATTCTTATTTTTAGATATTAATCAGGATAAGCAAAATTTAATTCATGTGCCATGTAGCTTTAAATCATTTGAGATTTGTTAGAATCTAAATTTTGCAAAGTTTTTAAATTGGTTTTGTATTTTTACTATTTTGTAATGAAGTAAAAAATAACTTAATTTTTCATATTTTGCATGTTAATTGCACATGAGTATATATCTTAATCTTATTTTAAATAATTTTATTTATATAAAAATTTATCTTTGTAGAATCTAAAGCCTGGGAAGTGGATACATGTCGTGGACATTATAATAATGTCTCCTGCTGCTTGTTTCATCCACGCCAAGAGCTTATCCTCAGTAATTCTGAAGACAAGACTATTCGGGTGTGGGACATGAGCAAGAGGTAAGCTTTTATCATCATACATAGGATGCTTTTATTTATGGTTAATTGAAACCATTTTGCTGACACTTATTTCATTTATCTTTTTACCACCTACATTTAACAATGTAAACCAATCTTCATTGATTTTTTAGATTATTTTGCCATATATAGGGTCCAATGGATAAATTGTCTAAATTATGCAAAACTCAAAATAACACTGATATCTTATTTTAACAGATATATTTACCAAAATTACACAAAAATGTCTTGAGTAAATTTATTCAATAAAGCTGCCATTGGCTTTTACCACAGCTTTCAGACAACTTAAAAATCTGCAATTCTTCTGAATGGTCTCTTTGTTTAATTTGATGAATGCTGCCATAATCCTTGCCTTTAGTTTAATTTTGGTGTTACAAGGAGTTTTGTTGGTCTCTTTCTCAACTGCACCCCACACATAATAATCAAGGGGCTTGCAGTCTGGGGAGTTAGGTAGCCAGATTTAAGGGGTGATGTTGTCACAGAAATTGTCTAACAGCTACGACTGGATTCTGCTTGTGTAGCATGGTGCAGTCCTGTTGCTGGATATAGGGCCTTCCTACAGCCACCCTCCAGACAGCACTACTTCCTCAGGGCACTTGATGCAAGCCTCTTTGTTGAGTTTGAGGCCCTGTGAGAAGAGGAATGCAAACATAATGTTGACTGGAGATTTGGTTTTTATCACTCTTGGTACATCTTTTGGGGACACAGCAAACCAACAGTTGTGTCCCTGGCTATGAACTTGATTGATTTGAAAGGATCATTGTCAATCATGGCCTGGATCTTGCCAACAAATTCAGGACTTCATCAGTGAGTTTTCTAAGTTGCCGTACCTTTGTAATCACCATTAGACTTATCCAACTTTTTCCAAATCCTCTGCATTGTCCTCAGATTGATACCCAAATGCCAATCAGTACAACATGCTGTTTCCAAATTTCTAGCAGAGTGAAATGCGCCATGGTGCACTTTTTCACAGTGCTCAACTGACCCTACTGTAATGGGCATTTGACAGCATCAAAAATAACACGTTCACAAAATTAAAAATATAAAATGGCGACAATTTACTCATCGCACTCTATCTAAGTTTATAGCTTTTCTCCTTTTGGAGGATGAATAATTATGGTTTCCCTATTGAAATAAATTAATTTCAAGTGATGCTGATGCAGAAATTTAAATTTTCAAAAAAACAAAAAAACTTTAACCTAAATACAAGATTCATTTTAAATTTTCTCTAAGAAAACAAGGGAGATTGAAATATTTTTCCCTTTACCCATGCTATTATGGGTGATGTACACTGAACCATGGTTAAATATTTTTATACTCAATCCCTAAACCAATATAATTAATCATTTTTGTTTTGCTATTTGATAATTATCAATTTTAATTTAAAAATAGATCCCTAACTATAATCTGACTTAGCATGGAAAGAAAAATACTGGAAACTTCATTGAATGTTCTTAAATTAAAATAAGTTGACATTGTCAAGAAATATATAAACTTTATGAAATTTGAACATTTATTCAATATTTCAGTTCATGAGACTTTATCATTATTATTATTATCATCTTTACTTAATTTTTGTCTTGTGTAATCTGGGCAATTCTAACTTTCAGGACCAGTGTACAGACCTTCCGCAGAGAACATGATAGATTTTGGGTGATTGCAGCTCATCCTTCTCTTAACTTGTTTGCTGCTGGTAATGTGTGAATCTTTCCATTTTTACTTCTTCAGATTCATAATGCTAAGTTCTGAATCTTTTTCCATAAAGATAAACAATGTTTGAATTGGAATCGTTTACTTTTCTATGTTTAGTTATAATATAGTTTGTAAAGTTATGGATTTTTATTTCTAAAAAGATCTTTTAGAAGATAAAATGTTCTTCAGTCATTAAACTTTTTCCTTTTTTCTTGTAAGAGAATTTGCATACATAAGAATGGTTTCTATCCATTTATGCCATGGAAATTTCTGGCAAATTACAATTTTTTTTTCTGTTGCCCAATGACATTTGTCTTGCTTATTTTGTCTCTCATCTTTTATGTTTCTCTATTATATTCCATATTCTTACCAATATTCTACCTGTCATTAGACAGTCTGATTTTTAGACTTGACTTAATAAAATCTCATCTCATCAAAAAAAAAAAAATTTAAGTTCTCAGCCAAGCTCACTTCCCAAAACCTAATCAAAATCTTTTATAAGATGTTTTTTTGGTTTGGCCAAGAAATTTTCAGCACTTTTTAATTTTTTTTTTAATTTTTTAATTTTTTTCTATATTTATACATTAACTCAAGTCTTTATTTAACAAATCAAAATTTTTAAAAGAATCAAAGGCGGAAAACTATTTTATTCATAGGCCTGTTATTCCTTGCTCTAAAAACATGAAATATAAAATAGCAATAGTATTTATAGCTAGACTTACACAAATATTGCTAATTTGAGCCTTGGAATGTTTGTTGTTGCAGGTCATGATAGTGGCATGATCATCTTTAAACTGGAGCGAGAACGCCCTGCATATTCAGTGCACAACAATACATTATATTATGTTAAAGATCGCTATCTGAGAAAATTGGACTTCAACAACTCCAAAGACGTTGCTGTCATGCAGCTAAGAGGGTAAGTTTTTGTTTTTTTTTCATAGCTGTTAAGGATGTTAGAAAAATCTTTATCTTAATGAATTTGATGTCTGTGACATTGTAGCAACTAAATTTATTTGCTTAGCCAGCAGACATGTGTTGTGTTGCAGTGGATATTGGTTTGAAATGAGAAATTCGAGAACTGAGTTCAAATTCCCACTTATGTTCAGACTTACCTTTGAGAAAGGTATTAGTCTGTCTCTTCTCCCTTCAGCTATGGGCTAAATAGCAGAACAGATTGGGTTCTATAGCCTTGGTTGGCAACCAGTCTACTGCGGAAAGTAATGGCAACATACTGCAAGAAAATATTCTGCCCAGTCAGTCATCTCTTTCGAGACATGATCGCTGGAGCATGTATCACATATGGCACTTAACTGATGGACTGTTGATTTATTGTGCGTAGTTCTGAATAAGAATCATATTAGGTTAAAAGCAAAGACATGAATTCACAAGAGATTGAAGATATTGCAGATTAAGACTCTCATAATTGGAGTAACAGAAATTGGTGAGCTGGTGTTATGATGTTGATTCATAGATATTTCAAATTAATAACACTATATAAAAATCTCAGTTGTAGATTTTGAGCTATTTTGAAAGTTTGATTGTGTTTAACTGGGATTATTAAAAAAATTATAATTTTTCTTGCAGTGGTTCACGTAGTGTTGTGTTCAGCATGTCTTATAATCCTGCTGAGAATGCTGTTCTCATCTGCACAGTAAGTGTATTTCTACTTTGACTTTTTTTTTTTTTTTTTTTTTTTTACTCAGAAATATTGGAAGGTAACCAATTGACATCAAGCAATTGTTATTCAATTTATTTTCTTTGCTATAAGTGAATTTTCAAGATGGTCAATACCTGACAAACTGCTAATTCAGAAACATGAAAAAAAAAACTTGGATTACTGGATGTTGGTTATATATCCTAAGCATTTGAATTATTAATCTTTTTGTATTATTCTGCTTACCCTGAATTGTAGCACAACTAATTTATCTAGTATATGTAATCACAAATCTTGGAGTTCTTTCTTTTTCTACAGTATAATTTTTAGAACCATATTTTTTAAAAAGAAAATATTTACCTTTCAGTTTTATTTTTTATTTTAATTTTTATGATTCAAAGTATATAATTACAAGTATACACTGATTAGAACTTAAGGGAAACAACCACTCAAGATTTTTCATTTTATAGTGCTTAATAATATTAGGAGGATATCTTAATGTTTTTATTTGTCAAACTTTGCCACACCACCCCAATACCAATTAAGATTAAATTATTTTTCTTTATCACCTAAATTTGCAGGTAATAAGATATTGTTGTTTCAATTTGAATAACTCTCTTTTAAATAGAATGTTATTTTGGCATTAAAAATGATTTTGGATTCTTGTTAGAGAATGATTTTAAGTTTGGGCTTTTTATGACCAAATGATCATAATTTGTCATTGTCCTTCACTATTACCACCATTTTTATTTTATACTTCTCAATTCATTGTCTTAAATAACTTTCCTAATTTCAGTTTTATTTATTAATGAATTTTGTTCTCTGTATGTGTGTGTGTAACACATTATGCTGCATTTTCTGAGAGCAAACATTTTTTACTGTTATTTAAAAAAAAAAAGTTTAGGCTGAGTAAAAGTCTTTAACTTTGGATAACAACTTGTCTAAAAGAACTCTCTGAAAAAAAAAAACAAACTCTACTCTTACTCTCTGTAGAATAGGGTAAGTGGAACTCTCTAACCATGGTAAGTAATCTTCCTAGAAATAGTGTCTCGATAAAAACACTTTTTCAGTTTCCTAAACTGGTTGGTGTTAGTAAGGGCATACAGCTGTAAAACTCAATCTAATATTTCATGATGATTCATTTATAGAGCCATCAAGAAAGTCCTGTCCAACCCATGCTAGCATGGAAACACATGTTAAATGATCTGATTTAACCACTTCTTGCTTACTCCAAGATTTTCACAAATTGAAAGGTTATGGTATTTCTGGACAAATTTTTTAACTGCTTCAATCTTATCAAATTACAAAATCTTTTTGCATTAATGCAGGCGTCTCCCAAGGCTCTATTCTTAAACTTACTTTTCTTATTTTTTAACAACCTTCATGTCCTCAGTTCTAAACTTAGTATTTATGTAGTTCGATAAAGTCAAATTGACAGCTGATCTCAAAAATGAGCTACAATCAAATTAAAAGAAAAAAAGTTAATTGTGGCAAAAAATGATTCATTAATTTCAACAGATGTCTTTTAATTATCTTAAAACTTTTTTACCTTTCATCAACATGGCTGATGCTAAACTCTGAGAGAGTCATTGTGCCTGCTTGGGCAATTTTTTCTGCTGATATGAAATAGAAAGATTATATTGCTAGATCTACTGCTAAAAATGTTGGTTCACTGTGTCATGTTTTCTCACCAAAGTCTATCTTACACATTTATAAGTCTACCATTTTTCCATGCATTAAATATTGTTGCCATATCAAATGCTTCTGCTATGTATTTAGAAATTCTAGAATCTGCAAAGTTATTGGTCCTGACCTGGCATCTTGGTTTCAGTCACTTTCCCACTTCCATAACATGGTTTCTTTGTACCTTTTTTATAAACATTTACATGGTAATTGTTCTGCTGAATTTTTCTCTATGGTATCGAGACTTTATAAATTTAAGCACAATATGAGATTGGTGGCAAGGTCTCCATATTTTAGGGTTTAAAAGACTAGATGTAATTGTAACAGTTTCTTCTATCACACTTCTTGCTTGTGAAGCTCTATTCCAGCTTATTGCTTCCCAGTCAACTTTGCATTTAAATCTTTGAATATCAATGTCAATACCTGTTCTTTTATTGTCTTACCTTAATGTTTTTGTTTTTTGTCTTCATATTCTCTCATGCTCAGTAACCACCTTGCATCTGAGTGGCTTTATTGCCTTGCTTGCAGTGAAATGATAAAAAAAGTATCTTTATTTAGAAGAATTGAAATTGATCACCTGTCTACTTTTTTTTTTTTTTTAACTCTGAACCTTCTTTTTAATCAAATTTTATTTAGATTAACTTCAGTCTTGCAAACATAAGTCTCCTTTTATTTTTTTTCTTCTTCTCCAATTTTTGTATTAGTGTGTGTATATGCTGTCAGGAAATGTAGTTCATCTTTTTATAGGGACATTTAACAGAACATATTCCACTGCAGATACAGATATAAAAATGTTTCCTTGTAGAAAGAAAAGTCTGCTGATGTGTGTCTATAAGTGAATATATTCTCCCTTTTTAAAAAAAAAATGTGTTTTTAAAGTTACTCCAACAAGTATTGGTGGGATGAAAGTAATTTTAATTAAAGACAATTGTGCAGATGAGTGAGAAAGAATATAAAGATTAGATTTTTCATTAAGTGTTGCATATTTTTGTGCAGTATGATGGTGCTGTAGTAAATATTTTACTTGAAGATCTGAATGTATTGACAAATAATTTTGATCACATGTCGTAATAAACTAATAACAAATATAATTTAATCCTATTTTTGTACTCAGAAATAAAATTATAAACATAATATTGTTATATACCACTTTCTCGGGTATGTAATTCTTCTGGAACACAATACTAGGTCCAACACTGCTTGATCAAAGGTGCTGGTAAAATCGACATGTTGTGATGCCAGGATTGACGACTGGTGACAAAAATTAAACTTCATAAATTTGGCAGCCTTTACTTCTCAAATTTCTTGGGTTATGCTTAAACTTTTCAAATCATAAATCACTTTGTTGGGGATCACTCAACCAGACTTCTTCACACAAATATATTTCGCATAAACATTTCATTATCTTCATCTTCTTTGTCATCCTTTTCACTGTAAAACAATATGCCTCTGTCGAAAACAATAGGACCAGACCCAAATGTAAATAAAATATGAAATATTTTATTTTTATTTTTCAAACAAAGACATCTTTGGTGACATGCCATGGAGTAAGAGGTTCTTTTGGTCAGAGTTGTCAGCACCCCCTATCATGGAGACCCTGATGTTCAGACATTTGTCTTTTTGACAGGTGAACTCAGACTCTCCAAAATCAAATTGCTATTCCCACTAAAAAATTTATATCAGCTTGACATCACTTCTGTGCCATTGACAGCTATCTTTTGGTACAAACTTGAATCTGGGACATGAACTTCTGACCCCAGTAGACAAAATAAAAATCCCAATCCGAAAATGTTTTCCTTTTTGTGCACCTGGCTGACATTTTTCAATAAAATACAAATCAATCAAATTTCAAAATATGAGTCACCAAGCACAATTACACTTCATTGCCAAAAATTTCATGATTCTCAAAAATATTGTCCAACAAATATTTAACAATATAACTTATATTATTCTATCTCCTTAAATTAATTCAGATTTGTTGGTTACTTGTGTTTTTGTTTCGCTTGAAAGACTAATATGCCTTTCAAATTTCGTTTGGAAATTATTTTTTCTATAAATAAACTTATTACAATAAAAACAAACTAAATCAGCTACAAAGAAAATGCAGCACGACTCTGTAAACTTGCTTTCCTGTCACTTGATTTTACAGTCATGCAGTATACAAACATTACTTGAAATTCATTATATTTATACATCAGTGACTCTAGGCTCTGTTGGATTTCATATAAGAAAAATACTTAAATTGTTGTTTGCATTGTCATTGTATTGTAGTTTTATAAAGTCAGTTATACTATTGTTGATTATGCAAATACATAAATACTTTACAGAAAGGGACAGACTCTTTTTGTAAGCTAAATTCAGTGAAATACTTTTAAAAAAATTTCAAATGTAAACAATTTTTTTTTTTTTTTAATCACTATTTTGCATTGTTTTATAAATGTGAAATTCTTCTGAGTTATTCTTTTTCTGATGTTGATGACAAGAAAATTTGTGTAAAATCTTGTAAAAATTGCCATAATTTTTTGTGATCTCTAGTTAAACTTTTTCTTTTTGAATTAAACATACAAATTGCTTAGTGTTACAATAAGTAAATTATCAAAATATGAAATTTCTGAAATTTTTTTTTTCTAATTATGAGTTAAGTCAACTTAATTTTGTTGATATATTTAATATAAAACTGTAGATTAAATAAATTGCTTATATAGCAGTTTGCCTCTATAGAATCTCAGCAATTTCCTTGGTTTATTATAAATGATTTAATATTCTGCAAAGTCTTTGTTTTGAATTTAAAGTACACAGGTTATTTGAACTATGCACTTGTTTTGTTTTGATACTAATGGTAGTTCATTTACATACACACTATTGTCCCCATCCTTGTCTTTATAACATTTGGGACATTGTACCCTCAAGTCTTTTTCTGGTGCTGATGGGGAAGCAGGTAGATTCTCATTCTGTTGACTTTGGCTATGTTTAGCTCTTATTTAGTGCAGCTCAGTTATTTTCAAGTACACACTGTCCAGCTCAGAAATTACTCATGATTACCATGTCACCAAATTCATGAGCCAGTGTGTAATAAAACTCAGTAGAAACAGGGTGAACTAGACAAAATGTTCCTAGACATAGTTAACAAAATGAGAACAATCTAGCCCTGTAGATTAAATAAAGTGTTCAGTTCAACATTTCTTGACGGTTACCCAGATCAACAAGCACTTGATAAAGGTTGGAGAGTACAACCGCTGAAACATTGGGTTAATACCAACAATTGTGGAGGACAATAGTTTGCATGTAAATAACTCTTCACCTCAGAAATTAACAATAGTTTCATATAAGTCTCTTTCCTTTAAAAAAAAAATTGTAAATTCTGATTTATTTCTCCATTTAATCAGCTATAATTATCTATAATAAACCAAAACTTTTATATTCAAGAATTTCTCTTAGGTAAACAAGTTTGTCACAGATTTAATTACTAAATAAATTGAAAAACAACAAAACATTTACTTTGTTTTTCTGAATTGGCTGGAAAAAGAACCTTCATGCTCTGGTCTACTACCTATAACAACTTCAGATTTGGAAAATCCGTTTACAATTTTCTTTAATAACCCCCCTTTAATCTTTAAAAATTCCTCATCACATAGTTCCTGTAATTTTTATAACCTTCTTTTATATTTTTTCCCAGCAGTTACATAAAGACTGCAGTAATTTCTGTTTACCTCCATTTGCAATCCAGGTAAAAAAAAAAAAAGTTGGGGTGGCAAACAGAGAAAAATACAAGACAGCAAGCTCTTCACTTAAAATCAACTTGTCAATGTATTAAAAGATGAATTTCTAGTTTTGTAGTTAAGAGTTTGGTATTTATATGACCTCAGTTGCCATTGCATTTTCCATTCCTCTTTTGCAATGTCTTGGTAACTTCTCTGCCTTCTTGCCTTCTTCAGCTTGTGTGCACATTTGCTTTTCTCTTTAATGGCATCGTTCAATACCTTCATATTACTGTGTGTATTCTGTTCTAGGTTGTAATTCCTGACCATGGTAACTGGGAATTGCAGGTAATAGATCAATAACCTAAATGTATTTAACTCAGGAGGTGACTTGTGATTGCAAAAACTTTCTCTTGAAATAGCCTACTCTTCCTTCATTCCCACCTCCACTTTGAATTCCTTCCATATTAACATTCTGATGCTCTTGACTCCTGAACCATCTGTTTCCTTTCTTGTATAAGTTCTGTGTGTTTATATATTCATTGTTCATATATTGGTTTTACCTATTTTATTAAAAATCCAAAATTGTTTCCTTTTTTATTAATACAAAGGTTCCATTATTCTCTTAATATTATTTTATTTAATTATATGTACAGTATAAAATAGGTTTGAACAAGTTCAAATTTTTAAATTGCCTTAGATTTTTTTTTTCCAACTTACTGGGTCATATAGCTTTGTTTTGTTTGGTTATAAATTTTGAGATTTCAATTTATTTGACATTTTCTTGTACTAAATTCATTTTGATAGAAAACATTGTAAAGTTTCATTTTAAAAGGCAAAGTTATTGTCTTTTGGTATTTGAACTTTCATCTTATTTTTTATTTATACCTATTTTTTCTTGTATTTAATAAATGGAAAATCATAAGACTTCTAATTTTATATTTTTTCTTTGGGCACTTTTTTAATAAAGAATTTCACTATCAAGTACTGTTTCTGCTGTATTGAAAAGTGGAATTTGAAAGCAAACAAGCTTATTGGAAATGTCAAATTGATGATCTGTTAGACACTTTTTACAAATGATACTTTCCTTGTATTGAGATTTTTATTTAGTGTTTAATAATTTATACAGAACTTTATATACAAGGAAAATGAAAACAGTTGTGGATTTAATACTGACTAATTAAAGTCAGTTATTGTTTGCATATAAAATTAAAAATAGTAATTTTATTTTTGATTAAATCTTAAAACCATAAACATAAAATAATTCTTTGTTCTCAAAGTTGTTTGCAACTGACAGGTTTTTATAAATTCAGAAAAGAAAAATGTTATCTGATCACACATCATTTGATTGCACCTTCAATTCTTTACTTTATAAATACTTTCTGAAATAAGAATTTTTTTTTTAATATATGAGTTATATGGGCTTTCCTATTTAATTAGCATGCTCATCCTGGGTTGTTATAGTAACAACATTTGTATTCTTTGTCCTACTTTCACTATCTGTTATACTTTGTAACCTTAGAATTTCAAACTGAACCCTTTATTCAGTTCATTTAGGTAGACAGTTCTCATTTTGCTTTTCATGCTTAGGGGAGATAACTCATATCACTTAATATTCACTAGTCTTATTTCCCTTGTCATTTGTTCTCATTTTATTTATCATGTTTTGGGGAAATGAGGACTATATACTCTATGTAAGAGTTGTTCACAATACTATTTGAATCTTTTTTTTTCTTCTTTGTTATAACTATCCTTCAGGCTGTGGTCTAGTAAGGTTTTTTTCGTAATAGTTCTAAATCTGAGTCTATATTAATTTTCTTTTTAACCAGCTAAATGAAAGTGTGCAGGTTAAATTCTCAATAGAAATATTAGAGTCGTCATGTTTCAGTCGAGATGGAAATTAAATTCTTAATCTTTTGTTAGAGAATTTTTATTTTTTTTATATATGTGCACAAGTTTATTTTCTCCCTCAAATCTCTTTCATGATTTTAATAAAATTTGTTGCATGTTATATAAATTATGATGGGAAGATTTTTTTTTCTTACATCTTTCTTTTTACTTGTTCCTTTTGGCTGGGTTGTTCAATTAAAGCTTTAAAGACTTTTTTCCTACTTTCATTACTATTTTAGGCGGTTTCTCTCATGTCTTGTCTTTGCTCTTTATCATTTTTTTTTTCTTTTTTAACTAAGTGTGTGTTCTTGTTTGACTTGCTTCTGGCTTGTTGTATCTCTTAAATCAAAGAGCTTTTTAATGAAATGTTCTTTCACCTTGAAGCCATCTTCACTTGTGGTTTTATAACAAAGTATGGCATTTGGTATTGTTTCATTAACTAAATGGATGAAAAGAATATAGTATATATCCTTTTTAAAACTTTGATACAGCTCTGTTGATGTCATTTACCTCTACTAAAATATCTAGATTTAATGTTTGGAATAGATTAGTAAAGTCTTTAGATGATTAATTTTAAAATTTGATTCCAAATTGGAAACCTTTTTTCTGTAGATGCCAAAATTAAAATTATAGAAATATATCAAGTTATTCACAGAAGTGATCTCATTTTTGGTGTACTTATCATTACCTTAGATTTTTGTCCATATGTTTATATGGACATTTTACTTTCTTTTGGTGTGAAGAACCCACCCCCCAAAGTTTGTAGATGTATTTTTGGATTGTACATTTAGCGTCTACAGTAAATCTTAAACTTAACTCAAAGGATTTGCAGACATGCTTATTTGAACTTTTGTCCTTGTTTTGGTGTGACAAACCTGGTGTCAAAGTTTGTAAAAAGTATTTTTGATACACCCTGTATTTAGCATATTTACTTTAGGTCCTTTACTGCTAAGGAAAAAAAAGGCCATCGTATTCATGTTAAATAATTTTCAGCTTATGACTTGTTCTGCTAATAATTATTCATAATTGTCCTGGGTAGGATGATAAACTACATCTGGCAGCAGGGCCTCAATTGCTGCTGTTTTCAGGTCCACCCTGACTCAGGGTGGTAGCATCTATTAAGATTCCAGTTATAGGCAAATAGTCAACCCCTAAACTGGGGTCATTTAAGAGAAAAAGAAGTTAAACTGGGTAAGAGTCTTTAGCTTGCTATAGCAGCTTATCTAAGAGAAGGAAATCTCTTATATAAAAACCTCTACACCCTACTCTGTGTAGAATAGGGTAGGCCAAACTCTTTAACCTTGGTAGGTAATCTTCCTAGAGATGGTGTCTCAAGGCACTGAGTTTCCAGTCTCCTAAACTAGTTGATTTTAGTAAGGGCATACAGCTGTGAAACTCACTCCAATATTTCATGATGGTTCAATTACGAAGCCATTAAGAAAACCACATTCAACCCATGCTAACATGGAAATGGACATTAAACAATGATAAGGGCTGCTGACTGATATCCTGTGATGATAGTCACTATAATCAACCATAATTAGGAGTTTTATTTTATAACCATGTTTTAGAATAAGCAGTTACAACTGTAACTCCTGGAAGTAGCTTGTGTGATAGTGTTTTGTTTTACTTGTGGATTATTTATAGAACTTTTTTCTCCTTGCAAGTATCAATATCTAATTCTCTGTAATATAGAGAAAAGGTCAACAAAAATGATTTATAATCTAATATATAACTGCTTTTGGTTTTTAAATCTATCTTAAATATTATGATTTTTATGTAATTTCTTAATTTTTATTGTTTGTGTGGGTTTATTTGGGTGCTGTAACAAAATCTTAGGTCAAATCTATTTTGTATGTGATTATGAAAAATAAATTCAAATTTTTCTAATGATATAAAAAAAAAGTTTATATGTTTACTGTAACTTGTTACCAGCTCATCTCATAAAGTAGTAGTTCTTTGACCCTCTTAAGGTGATAAGTTAAATTTACAAAAGCATGTTAACTTTTCTAATGGCAAGATTTGTGTTAAAAATAAATTCTGCTCAGCTAATCAATTTTCATTATTTGAATATCAAATTTTATATTTTAAAGAAAAAGTAATTTAAAAAGAAATGTTAGTTAAGATTATGTCCAAAGAATTGCATCAACTAACAGCTTATCAAAATAATGCTTCCTACCAATGTATGGCCTGTTCATCTAACATTTCTTGCAAAAAAAAAGTATTTTTGTGGCTGTTAATAACATTCTTTAGTTTTACTTTTAATTTTGTTCAAAGAAATATTTTCACATCTTTTGACCAAAATTGAAAGTATCACTTGTGCTCATTATAATCTTAGCAGTTTTAATAATATAGCAGCTATCAAAACAAAATTTACACCTTCTATAAGTGATATTGTAACATTTTGGGTATAGAATTAAGGGAAAAATGATATCTCTTAACTAATAAAAAAAAACAAAAAGCACACAACTTATATTGTATTTCTGAAATATTTGATCAGGTCAGTTGACAGGAGGGGAGTGTTCTAAAATGGTAAAGCTAAACTATTTTTATCTACACTGTGTCAGCATTGCTCTGAGTACCATGTAACCAGTTTGTCATAGTGGAAAATATTCAAAGAAGAACTCAATCTTTATTTAACGGCCACAGAGAAATTGGAAAAATTTAATGAAATCAAAACATGCGTTATCTTAACATGTGTTGGTTATCAAGGTATTTACAGCAACTTTACTTTTGAATCTATAGAGGTCAGTACAAATATTTCTACCATCCTACATAAATTTGGTGAACATTGTAGTCCTCAAAAAAAAAACATTACTCTGTCCCATTTCCAGTTTTTAATGGCTCAGTCGGAAGAAGCGGGATCATTTGAGTTTGTTACCAAACTGAACTCTAAGTCATGATTGTGATTTGAGGGATCTCTGTTATAGCCTAATTAGAGATTTCATCATTATAGGTACAAATGACCTGCATTTACAGGAAAAATTATTATCTGAAACGGATTGAACTCTAGAGAGAGCTGTGAACGCAGGACGAAGAGATGAAGTATAACAAAATGAATTCAAATCTGTCCACTTAACATGTAAACAAGTCTCAAAAAAGAAAAACACTAACAATACATCAATACCAGTGCAAGGGAAATACATTACCCAGATTTTGAACAAAATCATAAAGCATAATGTCCTATTCATTGTAGCAGATATGGATGCACCCCCCACTAACTGGTCTCCAATTTTGTACAGATCTGAACCTGATACAAAGAGTTTGCAAAGTAGATACAAACAAGCCAAATTATTTCTCCGCTTTCAAGGATTGCTTTGGAGAATTAGAAATACTACTAGGCACTCACCACATCACAATGAATCCACAAGTAAAACCTGTGATAAATTCTCCTAGGAACCTGTCTTTTGCACTCAAATAGAAGCTAAATGCAAAACTTGAACATATGATAGTTGTAGTTACGGAAACCACAGAATAGGTATCATCACTGGTCGTGGTTGAAAAACCCAACGGTTCTCTTTGAGTATGTTGTGATCCACAAAATCTCAACAAATGGATAAAACAGGAACACTACAGACTGTCTATGGCAACGTACGTAAAATGTCAGGAGTCAAATTTTTCATGAAGCTCGATGCTTCTAATGCCTTCTAGCAGATCCAGGCTGATGAGGGAAGCTCAGAACTCTTCACATTTAACTCCCCTTGTGGCCGATACAGATTCACTCGCTTCCCATATGGCATTCACAGTGCAAGTGAAATATGCCATGTAAAAATTGCATCAATTATAAAAAATATAGACAGATGCAAACACTCACAGGATGACATTATCATCTGGGCAGACACTTTAGAACTAATGAAAACTAGAACTATTGAGGTTCTACAAGCAATAAAAAAAAAATTGGAATAAAGCTAAATCTGTCCAAGTGTCAATTCAATTGTAAGGAAGTCACTTTCCTGGGACACAAAATACCAGACAACAGGATTGAACCAGATCCTCAAAAAAGCAAGGCCATAAATGACATGCCAGATCCAAGCAAAAAAAAAGAACTACAATGCTAGTTAGGCATGATCACCTATCTGGGAAAATTCATCCCCAACTTGTCATGTGTAATGGCACTCCTACGCCGCCTCCTAGAAAAAGACACTTTATGGTCCTTTGACAAACCACAAAAGGATGCAATAAGGACTCCAAAGAACTTGGTTACACAGAGTCCCACTCTGAAATACTTTGATCCAAAATTGCCCATTAGAGTATCCTCTGATGTCTCTATTCTTGGACTAGGAGCTATGCTTGAACAGAAGCACAATGTCTGCTTCGTAGTGACCTATGCTAGCTGTTTCCTGACCTCAGTGGAAACAAATTACTGCCCACTTGAGCTGGAAATGCTATCCATCCTGTTTGCATGTGAGTACTTCTATGAATATGTCTATGGACAGCAATCCTTAGTTCAGAATGATCACAAGCTGTTGAAAAGCATCTTCACCAAACCTATAAACAAGGCACCACTTTGAATTTAGAGATTTCTATGGAGGTTACAGAAATATGACTTTGATATGGAATACACTCGAGGCAAGTTTGTAGCTGATACCCTGAGTCGGGCAGCTCTAGGAAACATGCTTCCTGAAATTCCAGATGCAGAAATGAAATTTCATGTTCACACCATTTTAATGTCACTATTAATTAGAGAAAGATGTCTGAATTAATTCAAGGCAGAAACAGCAAATGATCAAACTCTAAAGAAATTAGCATAGCAGGTATCTGCTGGTTGGCCAGAACATCATAATATTGACTCATGTCTCAGTTCATACTTCAATTTCAGGAATGAATTCACTCAGTATGATGGACTACTCAAGAGACAACAAATCATAGTCCCATCCTCCATGTGCAAAATTTTGCATCAGGACATTGAAAAGACAGTCCATGGCCAGGTGAGCTCTATTCTGGCCAACCAGGAATGTTGAAATGACAGAAATGATTCAGAACTGTGACTCTTGTCAACAGCACAGAAATCAGCAAGGTGCTGAACCACTCGTAAAAAAGATAAGGTGCCAGGCCAACCCTGGTACAAGGTTGGCACTGACCTTTTTAAAATACTGGATAAAAACTATCCCTTGGTGGTGGATTATCACTCCAAATATTTTGAAATTAGCACGGTCTCGGACACCACTGTGTCTACTATTGTATGGCGGACAAAGAACGTTTTTTAAAAACATAGAATCCTCAAAATTGTATTCTCGGAC
Organism: Ascarosepion bandense; assembly: GCA_037127315.1. Taxonomy (NCBI): domain Eukaryota; kingdom Metazoa; phylum Mollusca; class Cephalopoda; order Sepiida; family Sepiidae; genus Ascarosepion; species Ascarosepion bandense. Next base: position 13,486,642 of record JBBBDQ010000256.1, read on the forward strand.
AATGGCCCAGAATTTTCATCAGAAACCGACAAGATTTTCAAAGGAACAGGATTTCTTCCACAACACATGCAGCCCAGAATTTCCTCAAATGATTTGGTGGAAAGAACAATTCAAACTGTAAAGAAAACACTTCACAAGTGCTTCAAAAGTGGTAATGGTCCACATTTGGCACTGCTAACTCTACATACTACACTGGGCAAAGACAACACACCATCTCCAGCAGCCTTGCTCATGAACTGAGAGTTATGGACCACACTCCCCACCATAACACAACCAATCAACATAATAACCGCCATGAGAAAGGTTGCAGAGATCTTCCCCACTCAACACAAGTGATCATGTTTGCATTCATGATGAAAAAATATGGTCAAGAGTGGGTACAATATTGAGTCGCGGCTAACAGCCTCAGTCCTACCTGGTGCTGTTAGAAAATAGGTGAAAGATTTGCAGCAATTGCAGAGAGCTTTTGCGTGTAACCACTACACAGGTGTCTTCGACACACCCATACCCTGATGTGACATTCAGCAGACCGAGATGTGGCATATCCATACCCTGATACGATACTCAACAGAACCCAGCAAACCTGAAATGCAGGAACAACTACCAGAAATCCTGTAACTAGAACAACCTTAGTGGTTGTCAAACTATCGATGTTAGTTACATTGACTCTACAGGACTTGGAATTGGGGATGTTGTATATACAGCATTGACTGCTGGATGCCAGAAGTAGGGTCGAGGAGAAGGCACTTCCTGTAGGATTCGAGAAATAAACATGATAATGACCAATTGTCTTTATCTTATGTCATCTTATTCTATATTGTGTTAACACAATATATCTCTATCCTCTTGATGAAGGCAAATCTCCTAAATCGGTAAGGCTAAACTATTATCTACACTGTAATATACTTAAAATATCTTTGATATCTAATACATGAGGTGTTCACATAACAGGGGGGTGGGGGTTCATTGATCCATTAATTGACTAATCAATAATGAGATAGAAGATAAGATTCCTGGTCTTCAAAAAGAAAAGTTCCTCCTAAGATTCTTCAGTAAGGGTTTTGGCTTAGTAGCAAGCAGGTGGAGATTAGAAATTTAGCTCTCACTGACAAGCAGCTAGCAACATTTCCATGGAAAACAGTAAAATTCGCCAATACAGACCCCATTATGTTGTGCCATTTATTGTTGCAAGAAAATTTTCTCCTGATGAAAAGATGGCTTTTGACTTGAAAATTTAAACTGTGCAACTCTGGGCTGTTAGCCTAAGGACAGCCAATACAATGCAATGACTGTAATTTGCAAAAATTAGTTTGAGCACCAGTGTGAGATGGCAATGCAATGTTATAACTATTGAAAAATATGGATATGCTTTATATATATATATATATATATATATATTAATTTTAGTTGGTATTCTCTAGATTAATTAAAATTTAAAATCCTTTCTAGAATGACTGCACCTTTAAAAAAACTGAGTAATTCAATTAATATGCCTGGTTAATGTAAGAGTATAATTTGTAGGGTTTTCATTGCTTAATTTAATCTTAAATGACACGTTGTTCAGCTGAAATAGTGGCTTGGCTATAATATAGACATTTCATTCTTCAGTAATTAAATTTATGTATTAGCAAAATGAATGGCAACTCTAGTTTTACATAATTATTAGCACAATCTTGTTTTAATTACTTTTCTAGAATTAAAAATGCTTTATTTAAAGATTTAGTAACATTTTTTCATGTAGGTAGTTGAAAAACCTCATTAAAAAAAAATTACTTGATGCATTTGTATTACATTTTATAATGGAAAAATTCTATACCTAAAATGACATTTTATCAGAAAAATCTCATGCTATGAGATTAACCGAATATAAACCTAAAATATTGTTTTACTCATTTATTAAAACAAATGTTATAAAGGAATATTTGAAACCAAAAAGCTGTAACTTTGAGTCTTTGGATATTCAAAAATTTCTATCACAATTTGGTTGATCCATTCTTTAGCCCTCTTTAGGCATAGCGTGTGTGTGTGCATGTGCGGGGGTACTCACACCTGGATATTTTGTGTCTATTTTGCTGTGACTAGATCTGTCCTGTGGATTTAAGCAATTTCTTGACATATTTGAGTTTCTGTTTCTTAATACAGCTGAAAAATGGATTAACCAAAATGTGATAATGTTAGCAAAAGTGATTTGAGAATCCAAATAGTGTTAGGTTGAATAAATTCGTTTTTTAATGATCTTTCATATTTTCATATTTAGTACAGTATTTCTTCCACTTTTGAAAAGTGCAGTATTTACAAAATAAATTTCTGGAAAATTAGATTTTTTTTTTTTTTTTTTTTCTAATATTTAGAAACATTTTTGATGTTGAAGATTTTTGTTTTGAAAATCTCTTTTTTTCTAATTTAAGACCAAAAGAACTGAATTTCAGATTTTTTTATTTCTATTTTAATGAGCACAATGTTTTTGTGACTGTCAAGTTGACTGTTAACTTGATATTTATTTGGTTTGTGATTACTGAAATTCTTATCTCTTCATGTTTCTCTGTGAATATTAAATCTAAGTTATATCTACTATGAAAATAATTATTAAATGCATGTATTTATTTCAGTACAAATTGTAATTCAAAAAGTGACTTTTTTTTTCTCTTCTCTCATTAGTTTCTAGCAAGTTTAACATATAATTGAGGGTGCTGAAAAGTTCTTAACATGACCTGCTTCCCAAAATCTGACAATATGAACATGAGAATTTATTTTTTCTAAGAGCTTTTTGGCTGAGTCAAAAACTTTTCAACAAGCTATAATAAATGGAGATTGTTGATGTTTGTTAATGAACTATCGACATGTAGCAAAAATAATTTATCAATGTATCAGAAATGGTGATTAGAATGTAATCTTTTTGTTTTACTTAGTATTACTTAAATTTACTTGACTGTTAATAAAATTCACTTTAATATATTCTGATGCTTGTCCTATTTATTTTTTTTTAAACTGTAATTTAAGTGATTTTTATATTTCTAAATTAGCATTTTGACTTTGTTTTGAGAAAAAGTAAATTTCATAATTCAAATAAGAATTTAGAGAAAAAAATGTGAATGGAACTGCACAATTAAGCTAGCTTGCCTTTTCTCTTCTCTGTGAGCAAAGTTTCTTATACTTGTAAAATTTAAATAAGTCCCAGGCTTTGAGATTTCTTATGGATACATTATTTTATGTATTGGCTTGTAACGAGAAATTTACATTTTTAATGTAAAACTGGCAAGTGTATTTTGTTTAATACATGCTAATTCTGAGATCTCTAATTTAGGTGCATGTATGTTTATAAATATAATTTTAAAAATATAACTGCATGATGATCATTGTTTCAGACATATTAATTTGATATATTTTTAATTGTTTTAATGATTCATCTTAGAAAGTTGGCTGAAAAATTTATCTTTAATGGGTTTTTGAATTTTCTCTCTCCCATATCTACTACTGAATCACTCACGCTAGTCTTTATTCTTTTTAAAATGAAGCTGGTTTGGAATGATTCACCTTAAAGTTGAATTGAAATGATTCAGCTTGAATAAAGGCTGACAATCAATTTTTTTTTATACTACATTCTGAATTAAATACATATTCACTTCTGAAAAGTTTGCTCATTTATTTAAATGCTTAAGATAAATTACCCAGTATTGTAAATTAATCTAAAATTTATAAATTATTTTGTATTAAATTCCTAATGATAATTTTTTTTTTTTTTTTTCAGAGAACAAGTAATGTTGATAATAGTACATATGATTTGTATGCCATTCCCAAAAATTCAGATTCTCAAAATCCTGATGGTAAGTATTTTTTTTATTTTTTTATTTAGACAATTATTACCATTAGCAAAATTGCTTTGCAACTTAAGTACCTTGTTGCCCTCTTTGCATTGTGGTTCTCTAAAGGAGAATATTATTGCAAAAACAGAATGTTATAAAAGTTTTGTCATACTTAGTTTGTAAGATAAAAAATTAGTAATTTGTAACTCGGTGGACTTCAGAGAACTACACTGATGTCATTGAACTCTACTCTAGAATTGTTTCTCTTTCCTTTTTCTTCTCCATCTCTACAATTAAACTCTGCTTTAATTGGTGAATTTTTGGCAAAAACTTGGAAAATGGAATCAGTAAACAATTGAAATTTTAATTGTAATCATTAATAACATTTTTTTGTGGAGATTTAACTCCAATCCTTCTGATACTCTGTTCCATTTCAAGCCTCTTTATATTATTGGTATGCTGTCGTAGCAAATATGTAAATTTATCGTAGTATCACCTAATATATGTTCAACCGTTCTCATCAGTTATCACAGCAGCCTAAGACAACTAGCAAATCTTTTCAACTTTTTAATTAAATGATTACACATTTTAATGTAGACAAAACACAGGTAATTCAAATTTTAATTTTTAAAATAAAATAAAAGGAGTTATGGTATTAGATAACATTTTTAGATTTTTCCTTAAAATCTAATCCTGGGTTGGATTTAAAAAAAAAAAATCATGTTTTCTGGGAGACAAGAGTTGAGCCTATATCAACTCTATAGAAATATGTTAGGAACATTTTTATTTATTTTTTGCCTTTTCATAAAGCCAAGTTTTCAAATATGCATGTCAAAACTAGCAAAGTGATCATTAAATGATGAATTCTTTATTTATTTAAGAAACTAAGTTGGAATCTTAAAACCATACCTATGATCAACACGCAAGCTTACTTTTAAGTTTTAATGATAGCAAAAAGCCATAATTAAAAGGTAAACCAACTATATTAATTTACCCCCCCATCTCCCCCCCCCCAAAAAAGAAAATAATGAGCTGACAGAACTTTAGTAAGGAAAGTAAATTTTTGAAAAAGAAACTTTTAAAAAGAAAATATGCACAGATCAATATTCTAAAATCTTATTTCATTTCTTGTGAATGTATTATTACAGCTCCTGAAGGCAAGAGATCTGCAGGCCTCACTGCTGTGTGGGTCGCACGTAACCGATTTGCTGTGCTTGACAGAACTCATTCAGTAAGTTTTTGTTTTATGTTTTTTTTGCTAACTCCCTTTCCTTCCCCACTCCTCTCTACTCCTTCCTTCTCCTCTCTTCCAGGTCCTCCTCAGAACAGGTAGTGGTACCTTATTCACCAATTAAAACTGATGCTATTGCATAGGCTTTTGTGGGCATACTGTATAAATCCTATTTTGAATGAAGACCATTTCTTATGAACTTACAGTGAGCAAAATAAATACATATACTAAGCTCTCTTGGCTAAAAGCTTTATTTATATAATGTTGCATTTTTAGGTTTATCAACATTGTATCATTTTGAGAGTTAAATTCTTTTTGTAAATATTGTGTTCATGGCCCAAATTCAGATTTAGTTTTACTTTGGAAACTGGTATGTTAAATTTTTCTATTTGGATGGTCTTTGTATTACAAGTGTTTACCAAAACTTATTTTAGGAAACTATTAGATAAAGTTCAGTTTGTCAAATTGAGATGACAAACATTTCCTTCTTGATAGAAAATATTTATTCTTTATGAATTGTCACTTCATCAATCCATTATTTTTTGTAGATTGTTATCAAGAACTTGAAGAATGAAATAACTAAGAAAATGCAGACACCAAGTTGCAATGAGATTTTCTATGCTGGAACTGGTTGTCTTCTGCTAAAAGACAATGAGAGTGTCACATTGTTTGATGTTCAACAAAAAAGGTACAAAACATTTGTTCTTAGTTACCATGAAACAGAAGCTTTAAAATTTGGCTGTAAAAAGTTACACATGATTCACTTAAGTTGTTAATGTCAATTCTTCATTAATTTGAACACCTTAATTCTTCATGGCTACTATCAATTAACATACAGTTTGTTTTTTCTGTTTTTCCATAATGGCAATTCAAATAATTTTATTTCAGAGACAAACAATTTTAAAATTTTTTGTTTTTATTTTTCAGATCTTTGGCTTCTGTAAAAGTTCCTAAAGTGAAATATGTTGTTTGGTCTCAGGACATGACGCATGTTGCTTTGTTAAGCAAACATGGTTGGTTTAGAATTTTTATTTTGTAATTTTTCACTTGTGAATTTAAGTAGCTATACTATATAAAGATTTTTTTACTGGTTTAAAGGAATGTTTTATTTTTATTTTTTTAAATCTCTAAAATTAGTTTCTTGAGTTGCTATCTAGATATGAAGTGAACTCTTTCTTAAAACAAAATTTTTTGAATTGTACACTTATTGATTCAAATTGCAAAATTATATGTATAATTGATTTTTCTGATAAACAGCTCAACCAGTTTAAAAGTGAGCAGATTTTCATAAATAAAGTGTGAGATATATATATAAAGGAAAATTCAACACATCATTTAGATTGGTTGTAAATTATAATTCATTTCTATGAGCTAAATTAGCTCATTTCATCAGACCACTCTATATTCATTTCATTCGGTATAAATATTTTCTCAGAATAAATTTTTTTTTAAAATGGAAAACTAGTAACATGATTTAAAACAGAGATCTTAGCCTTATCTCAGTTGGGGATCCCTAGACTGGTCGAAAAGAGGTTATCATTCTTGGATAGTGACCAGAAACTCATTACACGCCCATCACAAGCACATGAATACGTATAATCCTACATATTAACACAATCACGTATACTTACTTATATCCATATGTCCATACTTCCACATATGTACATACAAATGCATCTGTGCATATACCCACAAACACACATCCGTCCATGCTCATATACAAATCTTGCATTTACACACTCACATACATATTTTTAGTAAACAAATCTCACATATACTCAAAAAATATATTTGCATACTTACGCAAATACATATATTTCCCTACAGATATATCTGTACTTATATATATGTTCACATACAAATGTATCCATACCTGCATCCAGCCATCCATCCAGCTATATCTACATATAATTGTGTTCACACACTCACATATCTATGAAGAGTGGACCTGTGTGCGTGTGTGTGTATACACACACACACACATATATATATATATATATATATATATAAAGGCAGCAGATAATTTTCTAAACATATACTGTTAAATATAAGAGACAATGAATGTCTGTTATGTTTAATCATAAACCGTTCTAAACATTTTGGTTTTAATTTCCAGTGAAAACAAAGACAAAAATTCTCCAACATTTGGATAATTTTTTATTAAGTCGGTTGTAAGCTTTCAGCTCACATGAGCCATCTTCAGAGAGGTTACAGGGACGTTAATGTAAAAACATCTACCATCAAAGACGATTTTATCTTGTGTTGACATAAAACTTTGCTAAGCAACGATAAGTTAGCAAATAGCAGACCCTGTTTGTAAATTTGTAATGCGGTTCTATGATGCCACACTGTGTGAGAGCTCAAAATATTAACAGAACCATATATTTAAATGCAATGTAACGTGTTATGACCAGATTTGAACGTGATTTTATTAAGTGTGGGTTGTTTGGATTTAATGTAGATGGCCTCCAATATCTGAAGGTTCTGTTTACTGAGTGTATGAGTAAGGATTATTGTATTGTTGACTAAAATATATATATATATATATATATATATATATATATATATATATAAAAACTTTTTAATGTATACATATTCATTTTTCATCTCTGCGCTCTCACTTTTTTCCTCCACAAACTCGCTTATAAATCTTATACGTGTATATATAAGAACAATGTGAGCTTGTATACACATACATGTCCACTTTTCTCCCCTAAACAAGGTGGTATGTTTCACATTCCATACATCATAACAAACGTGACATACATATACTAACATATGTCATTTGGATTTTGATATCAACATGTACATACTTGAGTAAACTGATCAATACAGGAGGGTATCATCAACTACATCTTTAATTCAAGATTAATGCCAATATACATATAAGGTGCTCTCATGTACAGGAAGAAAATAAATATGAGTAGGTGCACCCATATACACAGAATATACATACAATAATACATGTAAACATAATTATACTTTGGCACCCCTACATATATGGAACATGTGTTATGTATCGCCGTACGACGACAAAACAACAAACACGCATATATAAAAATATAAGGTTATATTTTTATTAATAACGACGAACCGTGTGGAATAGAGAACGGAAGGGTGAGAGGCACATAGAATGGGTTGACGGAAGTGTAGTCTTGCCTGTGGTGTCTCTCTGCTTCCACTGGCCGTTCTCTGCTGGTGAATCCGTGTGTCGAGATCTTTTTATAGTCTTCTAGAACCGGGACTTTTCCTTCCGGTTTTGCCTCGCCCACGCAACGCCCACGTAATTCCAAGAGACACCTGTTCTGTTTGCCTCCGTAGTCATTTCCGCCGCTGTCGGAAATAAGGTCAAACGAGCCCGACTCATAACCCTGCGACATCCGCTCCAGGCCCCGACAGGATGTATTTCTCAAACACCTGTCTTGTCGTTCGCCGACCCCTTCACCAACGGGAAACACCATCGATTGCATCACTTCCTCGGGTGGGGCCAGATTGTTATATTACACATGCACATAATTAGGTGCACCCATATACATGAAACAATGTTATCTAACTTTACAGCTAGTTATGAGTTTCTGGTCACTATCCAAGAATGATAACCTCTTTTCGACCAGTCTAGGGATCTCCAACTGAGATAAGGCTAGGGTCTCTGTTTTAAATCATGTTACTAGTTTTCCATTTCATTTTAAAGAAATGTTTATTCCAGGAAAACATTTATACCGAATGAAACGAATATAGTGTGGTCTGATGAAATGCACGAATTTAGCTCATGATAACCAATCTAAATGATGTGTTGAGTTTTCCTTTATAAATATCATATTGCTCAGGATAACATCCATTGAGCTCTCTATACAGATTTAGCACAGATATAACACTTAATATTTTATATTAAGTAGATTTTGTTGGATTATCCTTGCCATTCATGGACTTGACAACATCATTACCTATATATATATATATATATATATATATATATATATATATGGTAATGTTTTTATTACAGTGGTCCATAAATATATATCACTACACAAAAATTTTTCATGTTTCAGATCAATATTGTTCTTCAGCTGAGAGTTTGAAATAAATTGTGAGATTGATTTATTTAGAAAATATAAGATGAATTCATGGTTATTTAGAAACTGAAGAGGTTGTAGTAGAAAGGGTAGGTAGAGAATATTCTTGTAGGTGCATCAATATTGTTCATTCAAAAATGAGAATTAGGTAACGATTGAGTTGAAGATTTGGGTCATAAAAGGAAGCAGAATTGTCTGGTGTCAAGGCATGTCACTTTTTATTTCTTGCCAGTATTTGGAGAAAATCTCAAGATGTAACTCTAATATTTGATATTTTGCTTTTGTAATAAATTATTTATGGACTAAAAGAAAATCTAAATTCAATTTTTTTTTTCTATTTATTTTTTAATTTTTCTTTTAGTAATTGCCATCTGCAGTCGCAAACTTGAAAACTTGTGCACTATCCATGAGAATATCCGAGTGAAGAGTGGGGCCTGGGAAGAAAGTGGAGTATTTGTCTACACTACAAGCAATCACATCAAATATGCATTGACTAATGGGTAAGTAAATGTCATATTTCCTGAGCTTATCAGCAAGAGATGAGGACCAAGGCTTAGCACTAAGCTTTGTTGTTGTTGCAGTGAAGTCTATTGCATTCATCAAAGTTGCATGGTACTCCTTTACTGCTTTTTAAGTTCAGTTTATAGTTTACAACTAAAATGGATACTTCCTAGAACTATAAAGGAAAATAATAATATAATCAAGATGTTGACTTTTCACATTACTCTAAACAAAAGATTAAGAAAATTCCCATCAGTACTAGATGAAAAGTCTAATTTTCTTCAAAACTGTTTTAAGAAAAAGATTTTATAAATTCCGACTGAGTATAATGTTAATGGTTCAGTCAATGAATGCCAAAGGTTTCTATACAGGAAACTAGTTTTTTCACTATTATCATTGACATACTTATGTTTTTAATTTTTCTTTGTCTGTTTTTCTTTTTCCATTTATGTTAGTTTATTAAAAATCTTTTTTTCTTAATTTATTAGTGGAAATCTATAGATATTTATAAAACAATATTTTTTGTGCAAAATAGTTTTTATCTAAATTTTTAAAAATCCACTGCTTTAAAGTTTGTTACTTTTTTTTTTTTTTTAATTTCAGAGATCATGGAATTATCCGCACTCTGGATTTGCCTATTTACATTAGCCGTGTGAAAGGTAACAATGTCTACTGCTTAGACAGAGAATGTAGACCTCGTGTCCTGGGTATTGACCCCACTGAGTTTAAGTTTAAAATGGCTCTTGTCAACCGAAAATATGATGAGGTAAGTTAGTGATTACTTCTTTTTTTCCATGGTAAGAAAAAATGTTTGTAGTGTTGACTTTTAGATTTTAGAACAAATTGATGAATGTGATTAGATGTTTCATATCTGTTGTAACCCCAAATATTAGGAACAACAAAATGTAGCAACACAGTTTAATATATTTTGAAACAACAATATTCATTTCTTTTTTTTTTTTTTATTCTTACCTACCAGGATACAGCAGGATTGGGTGGAATAACAAATTACTGTCTGCACATGTTGTATTGTCCAGAAGCCATGTCCTTCCTTACCCCTTTTTTGGTGAAGTCAATGAGCCATTAGGGGAAAGTTGTCTCTCCTAACATCACCTCTTTTTTGGTCTTTTATTTGTATGATTTATTTCGGGAATTTATTTGCAGTCAATAGGGTTTTCCCCAAAGTCTATATGATTTCCTAAGTTCACGTTTTGGTTGAGTCCTAGGATTATCCTTTGGTATATCTTGGTAACATTGTGGAGGCAGTTCAAAGGTGTCCAATAGGATAACTAGCGGTAAGGTGAAGTTTGATTTGGTCTCTGGAAGGCGAGAGGATTGTAAATATTGAATCCAAACTGAAGACTCTATATCTACATCATATGTAACATTTCCAGAACGGCATAGAATGTGTCCTTGAATCCATTTTTCTTTTCGATTGTGGTAGTTTTTAGCAAGTACAGATTGTCCTGGTACATATGTGGGTTTCACTGCTCCATGATATTGGCTAAATTGTTTCTCTATCACCATGTTCTTTTTTTGGGAAATATTTTAGAGCAAGATGGATGACACCCATATGCAAACAAACTTTGATTCGTCAATGCTTCTGCTCGTGAATTACCATTAGGTGTGTTGGGATTTGGTGTAGCTCTGTAACTACTGAGGAATATTTCTAATATTTCTTGTGTGATTCCCTCCCCTTTGTTTTTTTTTTATGAGTGCCCTCTTCCATTTGTTTGTAGATGAAAAGGGGATGTTCTAATATGTTGAATGCCATTAAATGCACAGAAATTTGAAAATGTAGCTGAAGTGAATGCAGTGCCATTATCGGAAACTAATATCTGTGGGATTCCAAAGCAACTGAAAATCTCTTTCAACATTAGAATTGTTTCATCTGCAGTGATGCAACTCATTTGAAAAAATTCCAGCCATTTGCTGGAACATTGTCCACTCATAGGGCCAGCAAAATCAGTGTGAAGGTGTGACCAGGGTGATTCAGGAATAGGCCAGGAGCTCAGTGTAGTTTTTCTGGGAGATTTTGCTGCCAGTTGGCTGTTGGAATATGTGCATGCTAATTCCTCCAACCGTTTATCCATGTTAGGCCAATAAGCATAGCTGTGTGCTCGGAGTTTCATACGGCTAATACCTTGATGACCATAATGAAATAGCTTGATTGTCCTGTAATGATGATAGTACACTCACACACTCAGCAAAAAGACATTGACTTCTGACAATGAAGCTTGGCGTTAAAAGAAAGGTTGAATTCTTTTGTCTGTGTATACTTTTGGGCCATTTTGTCTGATGGAATTGCATCACCTTTGCAGAACTGGATTAGAAGCTATGGCTTCACGGATTATTGTAGAAGTGACTGTAATGGTCTTACAGTAGATGCAAATACTGAAGTGTTTTCTGGCTTCAGAAATACTGCTGCACTAACAGAGTACTCTGATACTTTATTTTGTATTGTCATGAGCCTAGATAGTGCATCAGCATGACCAATTGTATCAGTTCTATTATACTTTATAATAAAGTTATAGCCCAATAATGTACATTTTGCTGTATACACAAGAATACCTTTTCTAGATCCAAAAATACTGAGAGAAGGCTTGTATTCCATGATCAGAGTAAAATGGCACCCATACAACATTTTATGAAACCTTTTAATGGCAAAGACTATTGCTAATGCTTCCTTTTCAATTTGACTATAGTTGTATTCTGCAGGTGTTGGTGATCTAGATCCATGCGCAATTGCCTTTTAGCTGCCAACAGGAAAAAACATGAGAAATTTGAGAGGTGCACAAACTCAAATTTCAGGGAAAAAAAGCACTGTAGTGGCTAACCAAGCCAAGGAAAGAACATCATGTTTTTACATTTGTTGGTGCTAGCATATTTTTTATTGCCGATGTATTTTCTGGGTTTTGTTTTCTATTTTTGTCAAATATAAAACTAAGTATTTGATTTTGTCCTGGAAAAATTCTCACTTAACACGGAATCTGTATTGTTGAATTCAGCTGAAAGCAGAAAATAAATGCTGCAAAAGTTCATCTTGAGATACAGCTGCAACAATGATGTCATCAACAAATGCTGCAACTCCAGTCAATCCGGTCAGCATGGCATACGTTGTTTGCTGGAAAATGGCTGGTGGTGCTGGTTTGACTTTAAAGCTAAGGCGGTTAAATCTATACAAACCCTTGTCAGTATTGATAGTAAAGAGCTCCTTAGACTTCTTTTCAACTTTCAGTTGGAAAAAAGCATTAGAAAGACCAATTTTTGTAAAGAAAGTTGTGTGATTTAATTTAATGAAAAGATCCACTGGAGCTGGCAGTGGATACTGATGTGCATCTAAAGAATTATTTAAACCAGTTGAGTAGCCAGCACATATCCGGACTTTTCTGTTTGCTTTTTTTTTTACTACTACAATAGGAGCTGCCCATTGAGAATAATTTGTAGGCTCTATTACACTGTTGCTGAAACCGAAGTTCTTTTTCAACTATATCACATGTGGCATAAGGCACGGGTAATTTTGGTCTAAAATTGGTTTAGAGTCTGCTTTTAATTTCAAAATTGCCTTACTTTTAGTGCAGCAACAGAAGCCCTCCTGAAAAACGTCTCTGAACTTATTTGTTGTAACCCCAAATTTTTGGCAAAGAGGATGAGATAAACAAAAACTCATAAAAATAGCAACATCATCAGACATACTGAAAGAGATATTGAATCAACAACTAGAACAGTTCTCAATGTCACAACAGCAGTTGTTGTCTAGGATAACTCAACAGCTCAATCAACAATTCAATCAACAATTCAATCAACAACTGGAAATTTTAAAAGGAAGAAAGAAATTTGAACATAAATTCTGTGGATAACATTGCCAACAATATAACGGAGTTCCATAACGACAATGAAAGTGGAAAAATTTTTGCTTCATTGTACAAAAGATGAACAGATATTTTCCAAAACAAATTTTCACAGAAAGATGAACATTGGAAAATCTTTCTACTAATTCGGAAATTGGGAATCCAGGAACATGACCATTATACAAATTACATCTTACCAAAGCAGGCAATAGATTTCACATTTACAGAAACGTTAGAACTGCTAAAAGAAATTTTTTGGGGAAAAAAAGTCACTGTTTAATACAAGGTTTAATGGTCTCAAATTAGAAAAAAAAATGATGAAGATGATTATGTAATATTCACTGGTATCATAAATCGGGAATGTGAAAAATTTAAACTAAATTCCCTGACAGAGGAGCAACTTAAATGTTGGATTTTTATCGCAAGAACATGACTGAATCACAGTGATATTCGGACCAGACTACTTTCCAAATTGGAACATTATAAAGACATCACAATTCAAGCTCTAACAACTGAATGCAACAATCTTAAGCATTAAAGACACTATGTTAGTGTGAAAACCAAACACTATCGTTAACAGAAAATGTCCAAACAACAAAAGAAAAGAAGCCTCCATCAACTTGTTGGTTTTGTGGTGACTGGTATTACACACATTTAAGAAAAATAGGTGCAATGTTTTCTTCCAATTTGGGCATAAAGAAAATTTTTGTAATGCAAACTTTATATAGTGAGAAGCATCTCTGGGGACCAAATTCATTTAACTTGTGAGTTAACTTGTAATGTTAAATTTTGAGCTACTACATTTTTGGATGTATGTTATCTTGCTGAAAATTCTGAATTGAATCTAATTGGTCTTGACTGGATTGAACAGCTTAATCTTTTTGAAATTTCTTCCCAGTCTGTGTTCGACATTTAGTTTTACATCTGTTTTGTCCATTTTATGGACAAACTTAAAAATAAGTTCATATATTTTGAAACATGACAATATTCGTTTGGGGGTTTTTTTTTTTGGTTTTCTCACCGACCAGGATACAGCAGGATTGGGTGGCATAATAAATTACTGTCGACATGGTGTATTGTCTAGAAACCATGTTGTTATCCTTCCTTACCCATCCTTTTGTGAAGAGTCAGTGTATTGCCTCCCCTAACATTATCAGACCGCATTTTTTCCTTGTTTCATTTGGTTCCTCACACTGGAAGAGAAGAGGTAGAAAGATTTTATAGCCAGTTTTGTTTTTTTTGTTTTTTTTTCTACCTTTCTCTCCCAATGCATATATTAACTTCTATTGAAATTCTTGTAATATATTTAACCAAAATCTTTTTATCCTTCATACAAATGCTGCTATAATGTGTTGCTTTTTTTTTTTTTTTTTTTTTTTCAGGTGCTACACATGGTGCGCAATGCCAAGCTGGTTGGTCAATCAATTATTGCTTATCTGCAGAAGAAAGGCTACCCAGAAGTTGCTCTTCACTTTGTCAAAGATGAGAAAACTCGATTTGGACTTGCTTTGGAATGTGGAAATATTGAGGTGATTTTTTCTTTTTGATTATATTTTGCTAGAAAAAGTGCTAAGCTAAAAATATAATTTGTAAGCTGTCTTGTGAATTTTTAGGATTGCTTAAGACTACTATCTCCTGACATTTCTTCTTTCTAATAATCCTTATAATTCCCAATCAATGTCTTTTTTAGTTCCTCTTGACCCAAGTTCATAGAATGCATTTGCATATTTTAAAGTTTGCTTTGCAATTGAAAAAAACAAATTAAGTTAAGATTTAGTTATCATGCAAAGTGCTATGTTAATGTGTTTTACTTGATTCATGAATTGTTCTTTTTCTGATTTGATTAGATTGCACTTGAAGCTGCTCGTGCATTGGATGATCAAGTATGTTGGGACAAATTAGGAGAAGCTGCTCTACTGCAAGGAAATCACCAAGTGGTTGAAATGGCCTATCAACGAACCAAAAATTTTGATAAACTTTCATTCCTTTATCTCATAACTGGCAATTTGGAGAAACTGAAGAAAATGATGAAAATTGGTATGTCTTGTTATGAATTTGGAAGATAAGCCTCTCATTACTCTAGCTAAAATTTTCAGAATGTTTTAGACCAATCACTTTTAAATCTCTAGTTTTAGATATTTTTCTTTCATGCAAACCATATTAGCAAATATTTAGACAAACTAAAACTAGCATTAATAATTAAAGGAAATAATTTTTCCAGACACAACAAATGAATTTTGTATTCATCATATAAGAAGGCAATAAAAAATGTAAAATAAATAGAATGAGTAATGAAAACAAATTTGTGAAGTATTTAATTTCATGTAGTGTATCAAACTGAAATTCAAAATACAGGCATTCCCTTAGCTTTTATCTGCAGAAGTTATTTTCCGATCCTCAGTGGATGCATGAAACTGAAGATAATACTAATCCATATATATACCATTTTTCCTCTCTATCTATCTATCTGTCTATCTATCTATCTATCTATCTATATATATATACTTATGATAAAATTTTGTTAATGAATTAGCTATTAATAAAATATAACAGCTGTAACTGCAATAAGAATTATTCTTAATAAAAATATTAAAAAAACAAAAAAATGTTAAATTTGCAAAGATAGATCTTTGCAAATTTAACTTATGCTTTCTTTTTTTTCTTTTTAAGTTAAGAAATTTCACCTTTTTTAACTTACTGCTTCTCCTTGGCATATCTAAATCGTTAGCATCACAACCCTTGCATTTTGGGACGATTAAATGAAACTCATGAATTATTTTTGGCCTTGACCTCAGTCAATTGAAATGGAGGCTAAGACAGGTACACCACTGTATTTACTAAATATTTTGTCTGTATTCACATTTAGGCATACAGATATCTTTTTTTTGAAAAAAAACCAAACCTTTTTTTTTTTCTTTTTGTGTTTCAGCTGAAATTCGTAAAGATGTAAGTGGCCACTTCCAAACAACTTTGCTCATTGGAGATGTTCATGAGAGAGTCAAGATCTTGAAATCTTGTGGTCAAAGTGAGTTTTTAAAAAATTTCCCAATATTTTATTTTTAAGATATTAAAGAAAAAAAAATTAGAATATTTATTCATAAGTATTTTTGGTTTTTACTAGCCCTTATACTATAGTGTGATGTAATATTTCATCCTGTTGGTGTCCAATTTATTTTACACTTAATTTTTGGAGAACTTTATTTTGAACATGTACTAATATAAAATAATTGTAGAATTATTCTGATTTGACTTCAGTATAGTATAGTTCAAATATTACGTGAACTTTTCATAAAAGTATTACTATCGATATTGCAAGATGAGCTTGTGAATTGGAATAATGCTTGTTTTTTGTTTTGTGTGAACAGAATCCTTGGCTTACCTGACAGCAGCCACCCATGGATTGGAAGATGAAGCTCAGAGCTTTAAGGAAAGTTTTGCTGAAGGAGAAAGGATTCCTGATTTGTATCCAAATGCCCAGTTATTAAAACCACCAGTTCCAATTACACAGCAAGAGAGCAACTGGCCTCTGCTCACTGTTTCTAAAGGATTCTTTGAAGGAGCAATGGCTGCAAGAGGTAACATATATAATTTCTTTTCTTTAAAATTATTCATTTTTTTCTTCACTGTTTTTTACATATTGTTTATTTAATGTTGGTAATTTACTTCTTCGGCTTGCTATTTCCCATGTGCATTTGTGAAAAATATTTTTGTCATAAATAATTGTCCATTTTTTACCAAAACACTTATACTTCTTTCAGGCCAAGGAGGTACATTAGCTGCTCCGACTGAATCTTTGGATGATGGCGGGGTTGACGGTTGGGGAGAAGATGCTGAACTTGTACTTGATGATGGTAAGCTTTTACTTAATTTCTGCCTGAGGTGATATACTAAGGCTCTAATTTTTTTCTTTGCTATTTATTCACATTTTCAGAAGAATCTGACAAGAGAAACTTGATCCTTTTTTCTTTTTTTTTAATTACCACATCTGATAAGTATAAATCAGTATAAATTTAATTACCACATCAGTATAAATTTGATCTCCTGAAGAACAAAGCAAAGTATAATGATTATCATGATGGAAAACAATATTTTTGCTCAATCAATACTAATTAAAAAGTTCCTTTTTAATATTGCCACTTTCTCAAACATCGTTACACTTTTCATTTTGTGTAACTTGTAAAAAATGGATCATCTTTTTGCAACTTTCTCATTTAGTCAACTTTATCAGCAAAATTCTTCAGACAAGTATTAATCTAAAGGATTTTCTTTCTTTCTTTTTTTAGACTATGGTCCTACTGAGGGTGGTCTTGATGAAGACATTGGGCGAGAAGAAGGTGGTGGTTGGGATGTTGAAGAAGATCTGGAATTACCGGCAGATTTGGTAAGAATTTTGACTTGCAAGATGATATTGTATTTCTACACTATTTACATTATTTGGACTATTGTCCTCATCTTTGCTGCCATGTTTACAATGTTTCAGCCATTGCTCCAGCCTTCTTCAGGTGTTAGGAATTTCAAACTGAACCCTTTATTACAATCATTCTCATGTTTTCACATGCTACTTCTGGTAGCCATGAATTATCTCCCTTTAACTTAACTGTTCTAAGTTGTTTGTTCACCACTGCTGTAGCCTGGTATTGAACTCACAACTCTTTGGGTCAAGTCACTGGAACTAACCAGTTCCAGTGACTTTATAATCTTTAAAACTCAAGATGGAAAGGAATTTGGTAGTTAATTTTGATTTGAATTTTGATAAGATGTTGAAAAATGTTTCAGATCAACCAAAAAGTTCATATAAAAAATTAAAAAAAAATAACAATTGGACACATTTTGGAAAGCAGGTTGGACAAAACTTTTCAACTCCTTCTCTTCTCATATTGTAAATAAGACTTGGTCTGCTTCAGTTTCTTTAGATGAAATACCTAAGGAAATTTGTGAGCAATTTATTAAATCCAATCTGTTTGCTTTTTCTCTCATTACATTCTCCTGAATATTTTATGTACATTTTAATGTCGATGACTAAACAAATTACAAACTATCATTCTCCAATGTACTTTCTAATTTATGCAGCTGAAAACCTTTTTTTTTTTTTTTTTATACTTAAGTAAATATATAGAAATTGAAAAATTTTCAGCCTGGCTCACTTCACAAAATGAGAAATGTATGAATCCACTTTCTCCCTCTAAGTTATGGGTTAATTAGTAAGATTTATAACACTATTATCTCAAACAAAGAAATTAAAATAAAAAAAGTTGTGTAAAATATGTTGAAATTTTGGCATTAAATAACCTGTAGTTTGATATGCCACTAAACAAAAACAATCACCCATGACCAAATTATCAAATATTATATATATATATATATATATATATATAATTTCTAAGTCTTCTTGATCAGGTCAAGAATTTTTCAGGATCTTTCCTTCAAATGATTATTTTGCTTGAAGGTCTTGAGAAAAAATGAAGAAACAATTATATTTTATTTTATTGATCAGTCTATGATTTATTTTATTAGATTTTTTTCTTTTTTTTATGTAACTGATTTTCTAATTTCTTTCCACAGGACATTGGGCCTCTTCCAACTGGAAGTGGAGAAGAAGGTTTCTTTGTGCCACCAACCAAAGGAACAAGTCAGTCCCAGGTAATAAATTCTTTTAAAAACAATATTGTCAGTTAAATGGCATATAAATGTTTATACTTTTTTGTTACTTAAACTTAATTTGTGAAATTGCTGCATAGACTGACCAGTCTTTGAATTCTGTATACATAAAGAGGCAAGAGTTTCAGATTATTTAAGCTCTTTGTTTTCATCCTAGGTTGTTTTGTTTTTTTGTATTCTTTATTACAAGATTTAAGCCTAATGTAGTAAAATATAAAAAACATCATGTTTCTTGAGCTATTGTAACTTGTTTTACTGATTCCAGTAATTTCATTTCCTTTGAGAATTTGTATTTTCACCTGTGTTACTGAAAATGGCTTTCTTTGCATAAAGATTTCAATTTAACAATTAAAAAAATATTTCCCCAATATGCTTGTGTATTTTGCTTTTTCTCATTCAGTTTACGTTGCATACTTTTTTTTTTTTTTTTTTTTTTTTTTTTTTACAATCATAACTTAGTATTATTAGGTGTTTGAATTAAAATACTTTGCATTTACAAATATTTGTTAAAAATGTCTCTGTTCTCTGCAGGTTTGGTGTAACAATTCTCAGTTGGCTGTTGATCACATCTTGGCTGGTTCTTTTGAGACAGCAATGAGGGTGAGGTTTTTTTTTTTTCCTCTGTTTCCTATCAAGTTCTGTAGATTCATAATTTAAATAACAAAATGAAAATAATATAATTATTAGTGGAATTTTTTTTATAAACTGCACAGTTTTATGTGCACCTTTCTTTGCTTTTTCTTAGTAAAAGCATTTTAACACATGTTAAGGCAAATTCATTTTTTTGAAAGACTCAGGTTTGGTCTTTCATAAATCTCAGGTCAAAGCTGTGGATCTCGGTGATCTTCATAAAGTTATCATTTAATGTTGTCCAAGTTTCAACATTTGATTTAATTTTCTTTTTTATTGAGAGGAATTAATTCATCTCAACAACTGTCATTCTTCCAGTTAATAAATAAATAAATAAATAAATTTATTTCTGTTTATCATTGTTGTAAGCGATTGTCCTTGTATTTTACTGATGGTCATTTATTTGTTGTATCCATTCAGCTTCTCCATGACCAAGTGGGCGTAGTGAACTTTCCTCCTTACAAAAACCTCTTCATGCAGACTTATGCCAGAGGCAGGACCTCCTATGTTGGATTGCCTTCTCTTCCTCCTCTCTTTGGCTATCCTCAACGTAATTGGTAAGGCTTTCTATTATTTTTATTTTTTTTTCCTTGTTAGCTCTTTTTTATGTGTATATTCTGCCATTAGTTTTATGCCATTCCAAGAAAGTGATTCGTATAAACTGATAAAGGAAAACAATCGTTAACTCATTCTTTTGTCACAATTAAAAAAAAAATTTATATTTGGATGCATATTTTTAAACAAGATTCCTGCCATTTAGTATCTTTACAATTACCAGAAACAAAAATATTTTTCTTCTATTTAATCACAGATGTGGTAAGGATGAAGATATTGCTCTTAATTTAAAAAAATAAAAATGCTAATTTGCATTACTTCTTACAGTTATTTTTATTTGTAATGTTTACCAGGCTTTCTTGTTTTTTTTCCTCTTTATCGTCAAACAATATCAACAAGTTTTTGCATTTTGAAGAGTGTGGTTCTCAATATTTGATTATGGAAGGAATTTTTTTCTTTTTGTATTGTAACAAAACACTTAAATGGCTTTTTCTGCTAATGTAAATATTTTTCTAATTATAATAATATAAACAAAAACATTTCAGTAAATGAAATAATTCGTGTTGAAACCTTTCAAATGTTCTTTCTTTTCATTGAATCTTATGTTTTTTCTTTTTTTCATCAAGTGATTTCTTTTAATGTTTTCTAACTAGGAAAGATGCTGGTGCACGTAATGGTGTTCCAATAGTTGGCCTCAAACTGAGCACTCTTGTACAACAGCTACAAATTGCATACCAACTGACAACAGGTGGGAAATTTAATGAAGCCATTGAACGTTTCCGGAACATTCTCTTGAGTGTGCCTTTATTAGTTGTTGACAATAAACAAGAAATTGCAGAAGTAAGTATCTCCTACATGCATATGACTTTTCTTTTTTGCTTATTAATGTCAACTGGTATAATGATTACTTGGTTTTCATAATAGCAATTAAGATTTTTGTATGTTTAATTTCTTTCCAAAATATTTAAATACTACAGTGCTGAAGAATAAAATAGTAGTATTTTTTAACCCCCCCTTGTAAGAATTTTTACATTATGATAATACATACGTCACTGTCATTTCCTGAGAAATTTTTTATGCAGTGTTCATTTTTAACAAATTTTGTTTATTCTCTTCATGACATTTTATTTTTTAAGCTAATTGAAAAAATAGCAATTTATTAATAGAGAAAATTTTTTTTTTTCTTTGAATTAATGTCTGTTGTAATAGAACTCAAGTTTTTTTCGGTGTTATTTAACAAAGAACATGGCATTATATATGACAGAAATGCATATAGTCTCCCAGTTAGAAACAATTACGACTTCACATGAGAAAATGGCAATGGGATGTATACAGTCTTATTAGTCATGATGCTAGTAATTCCACTCTGCATAAATAATATAGAAGAATGTATAAAATAAAAAAAATATATATATATTACTACACTTTCTCCTGCTAAATGAATTTTATTAGTATGTAATAAAAAAAAACAAAAACCTCCAGCATTGTGCAAAGAATATGTCAAGTATAGCAATGTAATAGTAAGCTCAAAGGTTAGATGACTTTTATACAAGCTCAGATGACATAATAGTTATAAGAGTGAGGATCAATGAATTGCCCACACTGAGGTCCTCTCTTGGAACTGTCCTTTTGAGGAAACATGTTAGACAAAATATAACCCATTTATTGAAAAAGAGCTTGAAAAATTAATCTTCATTCTGCAATACTTTGGTTTGAATCCTCATAACTGATATTATCTGATGCATTTGTAAAGAGTTAGCCTATTTTGCAAATGGCCTGATGGTTAAACATCAGAATTACACTTTCCTTGGCATTACAAAGGCAAATGGAGTATAAAAAGGATTTTCTTCAAGTTCTTCACTGAAAGCAGACAACTCTTTTGGTTATTCCAAATTAAATCCAGTTGAATTGATAAAGGTGATTACAAGCTTCAAAAATAGTGTAAGGCTTATTTTGATCAAGTATCAGAATGTGACAGTTGGTAACTTTCAAGGCAATTGTATTCAAAAATTGAGATTTTGCCACAGTATTCACCAGTTTGTTAATTCTAGTTTGAGGCTAATCTTTTAACACTCTGAGAGTAATTGGCTAGCATTCTTTGCATTGCTTATTAGTGCTCACTACAACTCAAGTTAACTAAAGAGAAATACTTAACTCAATATTTCCTTTTTGCAAGTACTCTCTTCGGCTATATTTCTTTGACTTAGTAGTTACTGGGCTATAATCATTGGTAAGATTAATATTTTGAGAAAGAGAAAAGGTAGCCAATTCACACATTTAATGGATTTTTTCCTCACCAAAATGTACATAGATGAGTTGATGTTGCTTCATGAAGTTCTGTCCAATAACTTTAATCTGCTAGCCTCATATTCTGGTATTAAATGTTCCCCTCAGCTCTATATTCACCAAACAATGGCCAGAAGTCTTACAGTATCAACTTCATTGATCTTTATTAGAATTGTGGATGTGCGTACAAATTTAGCCTCCAAACAAGCTTGGATTATAAAGTTCTCAGTACTATCCACATTGTTCTAACCCTCTTCCTATTAAATTTAATCCAGGCAGTGAAAGTAGATAAAATTTTTGAGGGAGATGTGATCACAAGAGTTGCAAACTGGAGTGAAGCAGATATTACTTGTTGAACAAACATTTATTACATGTAGCTTGCACACTAAATAGACATTCTTCTGTTCTAATGACTTGTCTAACAAATAAACAATATTACCACATATGCTTATGCTGTTCCATTATGATCATTTTTTTATTATTCTGTTGGCTTAAAAAAAATATGGCTCCATGTGTTTAGACCTTATTTTTCTGAGGATTTTTGCCTTTTATTTCAGGCACAGCAATTAATAGAAATTTGTCGAGAATATATTGTTGGTTTGAGTATGGAAATAACTCGTAAGGAGTTGCCAAAAGATACTTTTGAAGAGCAAAAGAGAAGTTGTGAGGTGAGTTAGTTTTTTTTTTTTTTATAAATTCATTTTGCCAGTATTGATTGAAATTTACTTAAACTTTTTTTTTTTCTAAAATGGACAAAATTAACATTTTATTAAATATCTATTTCAAAGGTTTAGTTTTGTAATAGTCCTCTCTAATTAGACCATGTAAATCAGAACCAAAATAAGCAATAATGTGCTGAGGTCTAAGGCTCTTCTTCTGTTTCATAACATATCCTTTTTGTACAATTAAGCACTTTTTTCTTTAACAAATTAATGTATTTCCATTTTCTCACAATTTTTTTTTTCTTTTAAATCCAATTGCTATTAACTTTTTCTTTTAGATGGCTGCCTACTTTTCCCACTGTAACCTCCAACCTGTTCACATGATACTCACTTTACGAACAGCACTTAATCTGTTCTTTAAAATAAAAAATTATCGAATGGCTGCATCATTTGCACGACGACTGCTGGAATTGGGACCAAAACCAGATGTTGCACAACAGGTTAGTAGATAAAGACACCTTTTTGAATTTTTTTTTTTTTAAATTTCTTACCAAAATAGTGTCTAGTGATTATTTATATTACATTGGTAATAATTCTTTTTTTTTTTTTTTTAAATTGTTTAAAACATTTATAGTTAATCTGCCAATTTTGTAAATAAGATGTGTAAAGGGCCTAACACAAGTTAATTTTCCAAAGCACTGATAATATTTTAATTTTTTTGTTTGGAATGTTTGTCATTCCAAACAAGATTAAAACTAAGCCAAACATTTTTTTTCTTTTTCAGACGAGAAGGATATTGGCAGCCTGTGAAAAGAATCCAGTTGATCAACATGAAATTAAATATGATCAGCACAATCCATTTGATATTTGTGCTGCCACCTTTGTTCCAATTTACAGGTAAAATTTACAATAGTGCCTGTCTGTCATATTGTCACAATACAAATCCCAGCTTTCAAAGAAACAAATTTAATAGGATAGTAATGCTGGCAGTTTTTTAAACTGCTTATTTACCCTGAAGTTTTCTTTATTCATGATTAACAAAATTTAATCTGATACTATTGCATTGAGATCTAAACTAACTTATGATGGCACCTTTTTTTTCTCTCCAGAGGAAAACCAGTTGTAAAATGCCCTCTCAGTGGAGCCTGTTATCTACCAGAATTTAAAGGAGAAGTTTGCAGAGTAACTAAAGTAAGCAGTGATGATTCTTCTTCCTTCCCCCAGCTCTCTCCAATCACCTCTAAAATGTTAATTTTGGTAGAATCTCTTGTTATAGTAGGAAACCTAATGAAATCCCCAATATTTTAATTCTGTATGTTCTCATTCTAATTTTATTACTGGTAAATTTAAACAAAAATGGAATGTTTTTTCTCTTTGCAGGTTACTGAAATTGGTAAAGATTGTATTGGATTACGAATCAGCCCCATCCAATTCCGATAATGGAAATAATGTCAGTTACATGTTTTTCTTGTTAAATTCTTCTCCTCAAAAAGAATTTATCACTCAGTTGTAGTGGTGTTCTGGACTTTTACAAAAGGAATGATATCCACCACCCTTCTTTCTCTCAATATTCCACACAATTTATATATTCTACATCATCTGGCCTAAGTTTATTCAATTGTTATATGAAAATATTTTGGTGCATTACTCTGGGAACATTAACTGTATAAAAATAAAATCTCGTTTCCAATCATTAGCTTTTGTTATGTTGTTGATATAGCTTTTTGTTTTCTTTTAAGTTTGGAATACTTAAAGATGTCTACTAATCCAAATTATAGACATTCTTTAATATTTATATTTGGGCATCCTAACTCTCTCTGAACTTTATCTTCCAATGTCAGTGGCTGAAATAGCACCATTAGATATTATGACACTTATCTGAACCAAGAGTTGGTTCCAGGTCTTGCACACATCCTTAGCTACAGCAGATAGACAAACAATAACACCCTCATGATCAGATTACCCCATGTGAACCAATGTTGGGTAAAAGATGTAATGAGATCCAAGAAAGAGTCCTGGAGCAGTGATAGCACACAATTTTGGTACTGTACAGACAAGCTGGCAAGATGTGATGAACATTTTAAAGAGTTTAACTCTCAAACCACCTACCCAAGTTGGGATAAAAACTCATTTGTTCCATAACAAAATTGAGGTTTTACTTTTCCAAACCTGATCTTTCATTATCAAGGCAATGAAGAACAAATTCCCTGTGAACTGATTGTGAAAGCAAGATATCTTGCATACTGAATAATCTTTTATTTTGTATTCTGATCTATAACAATGGAATCCAGTATACTGTTTTTTATTTAAACTTTGCAGATATAGCTTATCAAAGCAACTCTACAGTAAAACATCGGCTTTATATCAATGCCAGAGAGCCCAAAAACACATTTGACAACATCATACACAGAAACATTAGCAGTTTTATTATATCTGATGATCTATGGTTACAAAACCTAGCAATCTTACACTACTTGGGACAAATTTTGATAATCCAAGTAGATGCTAAAAGGATGGTGTACTTTAACAGCAACTATAAATGGAGTTATGAAGATATAAGGAAGTTGAAGAAATTCAAATTCATTACTAGGAATATTTTGGTGCAAGAGTTAAAAACTGTTCATAATAATCACATGGAAGGAGTAAAAAAAAAAAAAATAAACAACAAAAAACTCCCATTCAAGTGATTTTTTATTATTAATGCTTCATTTGTATCAGAAGGTACAATCAAATGTTCTATGCTATTTATTGTCTTGAATAAATAAAATAGATTGACTTTTTTAAGTTCATAAAGGAAAAAGAAACCCCCTCTCCTCCTGTATGGTGGCTTAAATTTGGTTGATCATATCAGCAAATGTGGCTTGAAGAGAAAAGGGGAAGGACTGTGCCTTGTTAATAAAAAGTTCATATGAGGATAATTTGGAAGTAGTTAAATTTATCCATGAATATTGCACTTTTTTCTCTTTCAACAAAATTGTTTTAAGTTTGCATTTCCTGAAACTAAACTTATTCACAGTGGAAGTTATGAAAATGGTGTTGTATGCAAAGATGAATTTAGAAAATTGTGGGCAGAAGAATTTGTCTAATACAATGGATAAGTTTATTGAAGAATGTAAGTCTATTTTCCAAATGGAAACAAATCAATCTAGGTAGAAGAAATTTTAGTTCATGATTTTAAATAAGACAAATGCCCAATCAATTAGCCATCAGTGAGATTTGAACCAGCAACCCGATCACAGTAAATAAATCTAATTTTTTAGAAACAGTGAACCAATGCAGAAGTAAAAAACAACTTTCATGGCTTTGGCATCACAGATTTTGATATAAACAATTGTAACTGTTCAATTTCAAAAATATTGTCAACAATGTTATCAGGAGGAAAAAAAATATCCAGTTAAGCCTTTGTGCTTATGTCTACTAACATATAGTATCATCAAAAGGGAAATTTCAAACTGGATAATATGTACTGAGAGGAGACAACTTTTCATGGCACATAAAGCCATCCAAATATTCTTAAACGTAAACAAATCATTCACACCCTAAAAAAAAAAAATATATATATAGATGAGTAGTGTGTTATAATACAAATCTGAGATAGAAGCCTGGCTATGATAGTGTTGCAATACTTTTTTCCTCAATAGTGCAATGGGATTCTGATGACAAAGAAAAAATAAAACATAAGTAGCCCTAAACAATTAGGGTCATGTAAATTGCTTATTGTTCCTCTGATGCAGTGACAATAAATGAATGAGGATAATATAGCTGCACATCAAATAATAAAATTAGAAAAGAAGTTAACCAAACACCCAACAAGAAAATAGGGAATGACTGCTAGCAAAGACAAGAGGAAGATTAAAATGGGTTTGTTGTTGTTAACTAAGTATTCGTCCTCTTCCACACATCATCCATAGCTGTGTGTGTATTTACTTTGGGGTAGGGAGGAAAAAAAATTCTTTGCATAATATGGTGGCATTGAGGAAGAGGAGAAAGCTGTGTCAGCAACCCATTGTTTATATATATAATTTCTTTTTAAACCATAAATGGGAAAATTAAGTGGATTTATAGATAATTATCAATATAATCATCTTTTAAAAAATCCTTACTTTCCAACAGTTCATTGAGTTCTAAGTTGCGCCAATCATTTTTTATATCATCAAAGTGATTATCAAAGTCCATAAGTTTGCGGTAAATGCCTGGTGAGTCTAGTAGTTTGCAAGTGGTCATGAGAGTTTCATCCTCAACAGTCTGCCTTAAAAAGACAAAAGAATAATATATCAATCATATTTTGTAATCAATTGGGATTTACAACTATAATGAAAGTCTATTAAAATGAAAAATAAGTAAACAAGGAAAGAGCAATTTTATCCCAATCAAAAACATACAAAAATTTTGGAACATTAAATAGTGGTTAATTATTTTTCTTGTAAGCAGGGATCATAAATTAATATTGGTAAGTTTAGCTTTTTTGGTGAAAAACACATTGATTTGAAAATTCTTGCAAAATCAATCATCAAATTTAAACAAAACTTTGTATCCACCTCCTACACTTTTTAATTTTATGAAATTAAAAGAAATTAATTTTGGTATCACTTAACATTTATATTAATTAGTTACAGAACTCTTTGAAATTTTTTTTATACTGAAAATCTGCTCAGAATTGTAAAATAAAAAAATGCAAAATTAAGACATTATTTGATTAGAAAAGCTTTTATGAATAATGAATTTTTACAAGAAGTTTTTGTTGAGCTTTTAATTATAATAATTTATAAAGTTTTAAATTTTAAAACTCTTCATTTGTATCTGTTAAGTAAAAACTATATTTACTAATCAAAAATGGAAAAACAATTCTGCAATAACCAGTATATTAAAAAGAATTTTGAATTTTCCATGTGTATAAATATGCTGATTCTTGATAAGTATGGCATTATCAGAAAATAAAGTAATAACTATAGTAAATTACCTAAAATTCATTAAAACATTGGATTACAGATAATATTTTCCTAAATTTTTAAGATTATAGGGTAGTTAAAAAATTATATAAAAATGGTGCTCATGTTACATTTCAAGTAATTTTTACAGATATATCCCCTGTAGAAAAAGAGAATTAGATATCCATCTGTCAAAACTTAATCAAAATGTCTACCTCTGTTAATGCATTTCTGCAATATTTTAAAATAAAAGGTGAGTAATATTCATTTCAAATCAGATAATATTCCTCAGTTTCAGAAGTTTGTGCTTTTTTTTTAAATAAATAGAATCACATTGTGATGACAGATGGATAAAATCAGCTATTTTATTTTATTTTTTTAATTTATTAATCATTTTAAATCTTAGGTATTGCGTTTCTCTGAAGGTACCTACATATATTTATATTTTAAAAACATTTAAACAGTTGAGACAATTTATTTAGACACTTAATCAACTAATGCTAATAACTAAAACTCACTTTTGCTTAATTCATACTTTACAGGAGGTGATATAGTTTTGTTTTTCCTCCACTAGAATTGACAGCACATTCTCATAATAATCCATTTCTTTCAAAACAATCTAGTTTAAACCTTTATAAGCTTAAAAAAAAAAGAAATGATCCACTCCTTAAATTGTCACAAAAAATGAATACAACAAGTTGGAATGGAAAAGATTCTGGTGATTTTTGCCTCTATGGTAGACTAGAAAAGAATTCTATATTGACTCCTTCAAGAGAACCAAAATAGTACTATTCCTAAATTAACACATCACTCTATAAGTCCCGGACCTGACATATAGATGGCACTACTAATAAAAAATCTATATGATTTTTATGAAGTACTAACGTTTAAACAGCACGTGATCAAATTTGGGCCCAATCAGATTATTAGTTTACAAATTACAGTTATTTAAGTGACACTACCTGTTGCAAATTTTCAAAAATATGGAAGAATCTGAATTTTGTGTGTTGATAAAGCATTGCTTTCTGATGGGAAAAAATACTGTTCAAGCAAAGCAATGGCTTGATAAGTTATTTGGACTCTGCTCCGTCAGAAAAAATGGTTAAGAGATGGTATGCTGACTTTAAACATGGTCAAACTGACAAATAATGCTAAACACTCAGGTCACCTGAAATTGGCAGCTGTCCCAGAAAACACCAAAAACTCCACAAACTTGTTTGGATCATAAATTGAAGTTGCATGAGATAGCAGAGGAGTTGAACATATCAGAAGACAGTGTCTTTACAATTTTGCATGAACATTTGTCAATGAGAAAGCTGTATTCAAAGTAGGTGCCGCATTTGCTCACAGTTGATAAAAAAAACAGTAACACAACAATGGATGAAACATGGATCCAGCATTTCACTCAGGAGTCAAATCGACAGTCAGCTTAGTGGACAGCAGCAGGTGAAAGCTGTCCAAAGCAATCAGATGCAAACATAAGCAGATAAGATTTTGCTCCATATTTTGGGATGTGAAAGGTATTTTGCACATTGAGAAAGGAAGAACCATTAATAGTGAATATTATATGGCATTATTGGAGCGTTTGAAGGAAGAAATCAAAAAACGGCCACCAATGAAGAAGAAAAAGTGATCTCTCAACAAGACAACGAACAGTGTCATAAGTCAATCACAATGATGACAAAACTACATGAATTGCACCTCTAATTGCTTCCGCATTCACCATATTCTTTAAATCTGGCCTCCAGCAACTACTTGTTTGAAAACCTCAGAATTCTCCAGGGAAAGATATTTGGCTCCAATGAAGAAGTGATATCGGAAACTGAAGCATAATTTGAGGCCAAAGACTAATCGTTCTACAAAAAAAGGCATTGACTTGTTAGAGGAGCATTGAAATCAGTTTATCATCCTAAAAGAAAATTGTGTTGATGAATAAAGTTGAATTTTGTCTAAAAGTTGTTTTATTAGTTAGGCCTGGGATTTATTGAGTAATGTGTTATACTGATTGAATGTAGCAATTTACACAATCAGGATAATGCTAGACCATCTGACTTAAATGATCAAGTGAAAAAGAAAAAAAAATGTTACAGTCTGGTTCAGAGGTTTTTACTCATTCACCACATTCAGCAGATGATATATTTTTTTAATTACTATTCATTCTGGTTTTTATAAGAATTCCTTTAATGAACAAAAGAAAACTGCAAAAGGCACCTACATTATTTCTTTGAAAAAGGTTCATGACTGGTAAATAAGTTGTTCAATAGTTAATGTAAAAAAAATTTTTTTTTACTTAATAAAAAACTGAATAAACATGAGTATTCAACATTTGATTTTTTTTTATCTTCACTACATTCTTTAAATGCAAAACTTTTTTTAAATAGAATCCTGCCTTCTGATTATCTACAGAAAACTTAATCTGACTTCTGCATTAAAAGTAACAAAAATGAATCTGTAAACTGTCAGCCACTAACATACATAAAATCCTTAAATTTCTTTGTCATTCTTGCATATTTTCTTGTTTGTAAAAAGGTTTGTAATCTATTCATTAAATAAAAGATATGTCAGAGGAATTAAAATTAGTCCAAGAAAAGAAAATTGAAAAATGTATCAGATTTATAAAAATTATCCTCAAAGTTGTAGTTATTTGATTGAATGAATTACATTTAAACAAAAATTGTTTACTTCAACTCAGTCTTAGAGAAAATATTCAGCTGTATTTTAATTTTTTGTTTTAACTCTTTCAAGAACGCAGTCCAAATTTTATTCTTAGCCAATTAACAAAATAATTGTAGACTGTTTTAAATGAATTTCATCTCAAGTTACAAAATGACAAAGAAAAGACAGATATATTAACAAGATTGACACTAAATGATAACTTACTTTCTGTCTGATTCTTTCCACATATTATCCTTGTATGTATATATTTTATATGCTTCTATGACACAGCAGGGAGATACTTTAGTATTGTTCACCTGAAAAAGAAAAGAATTTATCAGTTTTGCTGTGTTGGCAATTAAATTTGACAGTTTATTGTAAATGTACATCCAAGTGTAATATTAAACTATACACAAGGTAACCAAAAAAAGTTCTGTTTTTTGATTAGTCATTGAATGAAGTTGAAATATATACGAAATGCGTGTAGCAATTGTTTTCAAATTTGGACAGCTGGAAGTAGGAACATCAGACGTTATAAAAAGCATACGCACTGTGCCTGCCATCAGTTATAAAGCTGGACAGCTGTAAGAAGGATGGAAGTGTCTAGAGATCTTGTTTGGGGATATTTGCTTTACGACTTCAAAGTGGGCTTATCAGCAGCTGCATCAAGTCGTCGCATATGTCAAGCATTTAGGAATAGTGCTGTGGATGAACATACTGCAAGGCATTGGTTTTGAAAATTCAAGTCGGGAGATTTGTCTCTCTATGATGAGCCTCGCAGTGGACAGGTTGTCAAGGGGTTCATTATGAACTGCTACCAATGAGTCAAACAGTCACTGGAGACCTATACTCACAGCAATTGAAACATGTGCAACAGGCATTGTACCAGAAGGAGCCAGCACTAGTGAATTGCAAAGGTTTGCTTTTCCTCCATGAAAACGCCAAGCCGCATGTTGCACGAGTGGTCAGGGATGCCATACAGCAACTTGGGTGGGAGGCTTTGTGCCATCCACCTTATTCACCTGACTTTGCATTATCCGATTACCACCCCTTCCACTCCCTGGATAATCATCTTCGTGGGAAATCCTTCACCAATGAAGCAGACTTGCACAAAACCCTCACAGATTTATTTGCATCAAAACCCCTTGAGGTCTACCGCAAGGGCATTGAACAGCTGGAGACATGTTGGCAAAAGGTGCTGGATGCTGATGGCGATTACTTCGAAGACTAAATATAAGTTACACATACTGTAAAACGTTTTCTTTTTTTCCTTTAAAAACGAACAGAACTTTTTTGGTTACCTTGCATATATAAGCTTTAAAAAGAAGAAAATATTTCTTACAAACATTACTTTCTTTTAAATGAGTTCTATTTAAATATTTTATAACAAATTCTAAGGCTGAAATGTTTAGAAAATTTGTTTCTTGTTGCAAACATTTATTTAAAAGTTGTAGATGGAGTGAGAATGCAAACAGGAAGAAACTGAAATTGACTAATTTTAAGTAAATTCAAGATCTCCTATTCAACAATGACAATACATGCTTAGAATTTAATTTTCTTCTGTCTGGTACTTTTTCTTGTTTCTCATAATGTTGAAAGCAAAAATTGAACAAATCTATTCTTTCAGATTTTAAATAAATTTTCCATACCATAAATATACAAGACTCTGGGTAATATTCCTGAATCTTTTTGCCTATCAAATGGGCCACATTGTCAGGTCTGAAAATAATGAAAAATTATTAATGCTTAAAAAATAAAAATATTAAAAAAAAAAAAATCCACTATAGTAATTTAATAAGACAAAAATTTGATGCTTTCTACTGCTCTGCTTGAATTAATTTTTTAAGTGAATTAATAATTATCGTTTGGTTTTAAAAATATATCCTCAAAAAGATTTTATTAGGAAAAATTTTAAGTTAAAAGCTCTGAATGACTACTTAATTGCAAAGACCAAAAGTCTTTATTAGGGATTTTTTGTTTTAATCAAGTTTCAGAAGGAACAAAATTTATTTAATTATATAATAAGAACTTTGGACAATAGATATCAATTCTAAACTGGCAAGACTAAAACAAAAAAGCCACCAGTCTTATGATCTTGGTAGGTGGGGTGGGGCATTAATTTACTTACTTTGAATTGCAATAATTTTCATTTGCCTGGTAATATCCACCAATGACCAATCCTTTACTTTTGCAATAGACATCCACCTTAGAAAGAGAAATAAAACAAAATTCTGAATTCTTGCATTTTATTTATATACAACAAAATTCAACCTAAACATTCAAGATGCAACAGCAAGGATGATAGGCCAAAATAGGTCAAAAATAGTATCCAAAGCAGTACACTAATATTTTGAATGCTTTACAATCATAATTTTCTTTAAAATTTATTGATTCAATATTGGTTTTCAATCAAACTGAAACAGCCTTCTTGCAACACACAACTGGCATGAATTTTAATCTTTTCATATTTAGTCAAAAACATTTAAGTTTATAATATTTATAGAATTACATCTGTAAAAAAGTAAATTTATGGAAACTATAAATTGGAATTTATTTATATATATATATATATATATATAGCGGAATGTAACTTATTCAAACCAGAAAGGCAGCTAAAATTTGTTCAGATAATCATTTGCAAAAGTAAAAAAAAAAAGGACGCTATACTTAACATCAAACAATAGTTTAAGGAGTTTGTTTTCATACATTTGATATTATTGCTTAATTTATATTTTATTTTACAAACAAAATCACTATTATTTAAACAATCAGCCAGTCAGTTAAGTGTCATACGTGATACACACTTGGGCGATCATATCTCAAAAGAGACATGACTGACTGGGCAGAAGATTTTCCCCACAGTAGGTTGTCATTGCTTTCTGTGGCAGACTGGTTGCCAGCCAAGGCTATAGAACCCAATATATCTTGTTATTTAACCCATAACTGGAGGGAAAATATGGATTAATACCTTTCCCAAAAGTATTTGCATGCAAATGAATGCAAGGAATTCGAACTCAGCTCCCCAATTACAAGACTTAAAAACCTACTCCTAGTTGTCACTTGTGTGACAAATGAGAAAACCCTTTACCCCAAAAATGGGTGCAATTCCTTTGGGTAATTTACTGAAGGAGTGGGGGGAGAGAAATCTTTTTCTGTTTAGGCTTAGCTTATAACAGACTTTATTTCATGTAAACCATTTGTCCTCTGCTATTGTCGTGGCCAATGAAATAATTTATCACCTTTATGAAAGAATTTGCTTTTGTCTTAAGTGGGAGTTTTTGGAATTGTATATATTTTTTTAGTATTATTAGAGCGAGTTAGTTGTGTGCTATCCAGTACAGTTGAATGTTTTTGCTTCAAGAATAAAAAAGAATTCGTGAATATTATGAAACTTAACAAGCGATCTGAATTTCAATTTTAAAATAAGATGACAATTGTCACAAGTTTTTATTATTTATACTTTATTGTCCGCAAGTAGAGTACTGTAAAAATCTCAGTAATTAAGAAGTAAATCAATTGATTAAATTACACATCAAATCTAGGATTAACTTACCAGATGATGGGCAGGGCCCTATTGTAGAAATCTTAAATGCTTTTATTTTGGGAAGGGAGTGGGTTCAGTTGGTAACGTGTAACATCAGATGGCTCGCTAATACAAACAGCGAATTCATTAAGAGAGGATTAACAAAAATGGGGTTAGGCCTCCGATTAGGAATTACATGGGATTTACAAATAAAATGAAAACCCCCAAAACAAAAAAAACAAATCTAAATTAATTATTCAAACGTCTGACAGTAAAAATAAAAATGGTAATAACACACTGTTTGTTAAGCGGAAGCCTAAGCAAGTCTTACTCTTCTTATCAGTGGGATATTTTTTTTAAATAAAAAAAAATAGGAGTACGTCATCAGGAATAAAGTAAACGAAAGCAGAGCTTAAAAATCGAGATCTGTAATGTGGTTATTAATTAAATTAATAAAGTCTTTTTAATTTCAATGTTAATTTTCTTTCAATTAGTCTCCTTATTGCTTGTTGAGCAACAAAACATTCAAAATTACAAGTAGATTTTCAAAATTAGTTTTATTGCAATGTACATTAAAAAAATGATTCAAATTTCAGATAACAGACAATACTAATTTGAAATATAGTCTGAGAGTCTTCATTACATTTTTACAACTAATAAAAATGGCCCTGTGTAAAAGGGGAAAAAAATAAAATCAATACAAATGACATCTTTTCTGTTTGACAAATTTCGCTGACAAAATTGTTGAACTGAACAAAAAAAAAAAAAAAAAATCAATGAAGCAAGAATAAAAAAATAAAAGCCACCTGAAGACGTAGAAAGCACTACTTCATCATTGCCGCACAACCAGTCATAAAACCTTTTTTAGCTCTTCAGTTTCACTTTTATTATAATCGTGCGTACAAGGAAAATTCGTGACACGAAGAAAATTGGTATTCTAATTCCTATCACATTGCTGGTTCTCTCTAGTCTCTAAATGCAAACGAGAAACGTATCGAGAAGTTTATAATCCCAAAAACGGGTATCGAAAGTAACAAAATTGTACAGCCATTAAACATTTCACAAAAAATTAAATTATTTTTGTTTGTTATTTCTTGATTTAGTTTTGTTGGTTGAATGTTTTTTTTATAATCTTTTTTTAAACCGAATAAGAAAACATAAATCATCTGAAAGAAAATAGAAATAGCAGTAGTCTTTCTTTAGGAACTTTTATCAAAACTAAACTAAGATACAAACAAATCTTTCTTCGATTATGACATCAAGAAAAAGTCAAACAAATAAATGAAAAGACAAAAGAATAAGATGGGGGTAAAAAAAAAAATCATTTTTTTTTTTTAGCGTTTTACTGACCAATGTAAGGGCCAACTCTGACATGGGCGTCAATCCTATACAAACATGAAAGAGTGGAATACTGTCCACGAAATTTAACCGCTTGCTAGAATCCTTCTGCTTGGTATCTTCGGCTAAAAGAACTCCATTGACTGAACAATGAGGATATTTGGCGGCATGCGACAAAATTTTACAGTACGCACGTAAACTGACGTGATAGTCGGCCATACTGGGCAATTAAGTGCGGAGCTAAAAACAGGAAGTGCGAAACAGATTGGATCCTGCGTGCACACAGACTTCACTTGAGCTTGAGATTTTTGTTTTAAATTATTTTGATTTCAAAATATAAATATTTAGAGATATATTTTATGGTAAATAATATATATTGTTTTTTTTTAAATAAAAATACGCCTTATTTTAGTCATTTTTAAGTAAAATATTAATTTTCTAAAAATATTTTTAAAATTTTAAATTAAAATTTAACAAGTACAGTAAATGATACCTGTAAGTGTGTTTTTACGTCGAAACTTTATTTAGTAAACTCTCAATCTTAAAAAATATATATACATAATTTGAATGATAGCAGCATTTTTTTTAAAATTCAAACAAAAAAGTCAAAAGAAAACTGTATTTCTATTTTTAAACAATATTCAATTCTCTTCCAGACTTGCATCTGTTGATGAAGGAATTCAACAATCAATCAATCCTCACTGGGTATTTCATGTTTTAGTCTATGAAAAGTTTTTAAAAATTTTTTAAAAAAAGCAACGCTATTGGTCTTTTTTGTTTGTTTGTTGTTCTCTAAAGACAAATGACGCGCTAGCTTGCTTTCGACATGTGTGAAATAAATGAAATGAAATGAATATTCATGTTTCAGGCTCATCGTCTATCTTAAGTTTCTA
The DNA here is from genome assembly GCA_037127315.1 of Ascarosepion bandense. NCBI lineage: Eukaryota > Metazoa > Mollusca > Cephalopoda > Sepiida > Sepiidae > Ascarosepion > Ascarosepion bandense. Next base: position 13,523,229 of record JBBBDQ010000256.1, read on the forward strand.
AAATTAAATCTTTTTCACGTTCAATTTACATTGTACGAAGACGAGGGTGGGCTTTAAAAGTCGTAACTTCGTCCGTATCGACACGTGTACATTGTAAATGTAAAGAAAAAATGTGTGACACTATACTTAAAAAAAAAGCTTTGGCTCTAAAAATTGAACTCAAATGTTAGTTTGATTACAACAAAAAGACATCCAAATATAAATGTATAATTTACATTCAAAGTTTTTTTGGTTTTTTTTTTTTTTTATGAGAATCCTTGATTTTATTTCAGTTAATTTTTTTTAAATTGCAAACGAGAAAAAAGATATATAGCAGACGATAGTCTCAGAATTTTATCTTCAGTATACATGTGACAGAAGAAATTGGATAAAAAATAAAATTAATTATTTTATCGAATATTTTGGAGTAAATGATTTGACGAAATTGCTTTGAAAAAAAAAATGAATTAACTTTTTATTTATTTGAATTTCTAGCTCCGCATTTAAGGTGAAACAAATGGCGGACAGTAGTTTTAAAAGTTTTATTAAATTCATAAACCAAATCTATTTTTCTATACCCTAACATTTAAAAGAAAGATATAGTTATTCTTTTGCATTTATGTTTATTTTTTATGTTATTGAATTTCTAGATATACAATAAATTGCATGTATATTCTTTTAAAAAAGTTATTTAATCTGTGATTTTTTTTTTATAGGAGGAAGACTAAGAAGAAGAGTAATGCTGTTGATTTAACTAGTTGTAATGTCAACGAAAAACATATTTTCTGGTTACGGTTTGATTCTTGCTTCTTCCGCCGGACTTTTTGCTTCATTGGCTTCTCTTTCAGCCAAACTCGCTGTCACAGATGAAACCGTAAAAGAAATTTGTCAAACATTCAGTGCTTTATCCGATATTATAAACTTGCCGTTATTGTCTTCTACGTGTTCTGAGGTAAGTATCTTTTTAAAACATTAATAATTAAGATTGGTTATTTTGTTTAAGAAAATAGGTAAAATCTATGGCACATTGCTGATTTTAACACCCACAAGTATCAAACACTGAATTATCCCTCTTGCATTTCTTTTCTTTTTTAACCACATCTTTTTTGTTTGTAAAATCTGCTGAAATAATACGAAATAACAAAAACAGTCTCTGGAATACTATATAATTTCAGTAACTGTCTTTTACTGGAAATAAAAAAAGTAATTATAACAAAAAATTGGAGTTGGACCCACAGCCTTTTAGATCTTATACATCAGAAATGCAATAAAAGATTCAGTTTTCACCTTGATTGTTGTATGTGTTTCTCTCTGTGGGACAAATGTATTGTACATATATTTGTATATAATTTTGTGTATGATTTAGTAGTATAAGAATTTTTTTAAGAACAAAGCATGTTTGACATTCCTTTTCTTTCAGCTATTCTGTTCCATCTGTACATTAAGGCAGTACCATCATGGATATAATGCCTATAATGAGGAAAATGTAAATAGAAAATATTTCTTTCTTACATAGTAATTCCATAATTGTTAATTTTAACACCTCCAACAAAACGAAACTGTTCTCTAATCTATTAATTACCTGAGAGACCCTTTTCTGCCTTCCATCAGCATGGCTGATTCTAACCTCCAGGAGAGTGACTTGTTGCACCTTCTCAGGTTAATATTCTTGGCTGACATGAAGTGAACAAACTATATTGAATTAATTGCTAGGTCTGCTTCTAAGAAAGTTGATTCACTATGTTGTACTAGATAATTTTTCTCTCCAGAATCTATTTTATGTATCTATGTCTACCATTCATCTATGCTTCAAATATTGCTGCCACATATCACCCAGTTCTTCTGCTATATATTTAGAGATTCTTGATAATATCCAAAGAAGAATCAGCAATATTATTCGTCCTGATCTGGTGTCTTGATTACTTTCCCACTGTTGTAGACTTGCTTCCATGTACTCCCAAAGCAACTGTTTTTAATGAGTGGATTTACCTACAAAATTCAATGTTTGTGTTTTTTTTTTTATGTTTTCTATTAAAATAAGGTATTTTTAATGATAGAAACATAAGCCCATGGATTGAAGTAGCTAATGATGGCCTTAGAATATGCTCTAATACTAATTTCGTATAGCCTCAGAATTCCCCTGTAATTGAACAAATTACAAAATTTTCTTTGAGGCTTGCAGTGTTCGAATCCTAAGCTGAAAAGACTCATTGAATTTACCAGAATCTATTCATAGCTTACATTTTGGCAGTTGGATGCTTAAATCCTTCGTTGGTACACAGCTTAATAGTTCTACAGTTCAGCCCTTAGGCTAGGGTAAGTCACATTCATATAATGACACCTGAATTCTCAATTCAGGCTGCACTCATTTTGCTTGTGCATTTTAACACCAAAATCAAATTTCCACTTCTCTATCCTAATGAGCCCACTCTGATGGTCATCTTCCTCTCTAGTAGGAAATAAACTAATACTTTTTTTTATGCATTGGTGTTGATTGGCAGGATCTTCATTCCTCCAAATTCTTTCTTTCTTTTTTTTTTTTTCCATTTTTAATAAGTTTTTGATTATATCTTTGCTATTATTTAGTGTTAAAGATGTATATGTCAAGGTGTGCTTATAAACTTGGCCCATAGTTAACACAGCTGATATTTTTATATTTATATTTCTACTGTTTCATTAACCAACAAACTATTGCTTCATTAAACTTAGTTCCTATATTTACTGAGATATTTATAATTTTTACTGTATAATTTTTATATTTTTAGTTGAGTTTTTTTTTTAAGTGACATATTGAGATTCATCTCTCAGGTCTGTTTATCTTTTTAAATTTTTTTTGTGTGCTCTCTTTGAACAAGTAAATGAAAGGCTCGTGAGAGGACGGTATATAGTTAAAACATAATCCCTGATTTCTACAGGGTGTTATTCTTTTGGTCAGGGCCACCAGATACAACACTAGGCCTTTTCAGGACACCAAATATAACACTGATCTGGTCACTGTCACTAGTTATAGTATGGTCCCCAGTTCCCGGTAACCAGCAAACAGAATATAGTCAGCTCAACACCACTATGACAATGACACGGATGTAGATTTATATACATTTATATCCACTTTATATACATGTTTACGAGCAGGTTCAAATGTAGGTGACACACAAAATTAGCTGGCTAGTAATTTAGCATAATTCTATCACTCATAGTAGTAATTTTCTCGAGAGTGGTGGCTTGCTTGGTCAGCTTGTAACTTGCCAATTCCAGACTGTCTTCTTCAAAATCATGAGCCTAATTCTGCTAATTTCATTTTCTAACATGATTTTATTGAAAAGGCACAAAACCGAGGTGGTTAAATTAGCTACAAGGAATTCAATTTTCCCTCTCTGTGTAAGTCTTACCAGCTCGAAATTATCAATTTTGACTGAGCCTTTGGCCTTTCACTGCTGAGAGGGAGAGACTTCCCCTCTCTATTGCTTGCTTATTCATCTGCAAAACAAGGAGATGGTCAAAGACAGGAAGTTCTCACATTCCGATTTAACCCAGGGCCATGCAGTCATCAAAACAGGATGATAATATTATGTCTACGATCTTCCCACACAGATTCAACCAATTCGTTTACTTTTCCCGACAAAAGTAAATGCATTCTTCTCGTTCTATTCAATTTTAGAGAAAATTCTCATCTTTTAAATTATTAAAAAATTAATACCAGCCATCAGGAAATAGGATTAAAAGCATATACAATCAGAGAAACCGAAAGACAGCATCAAATATAACAGGATAGTGTTAATAGATAATAAGGAAGTCAAATAAAACACAGTAGATCAGTAGCTTGAGGGACAGCTGAGTAAAACATACAGTACTATTTTGAAGTACAGAAAAGGGTTGTAGATATTAAAAGTATTTAAGCAAAAAGGGTTTGGCATTTAGGAGCCATGAGGAGAAGTGGGGCTCACCAAATAATTAAAACTTCATGAGGCTATTGAACTTATTGCAGAGTTTGACATAGTTGACTCTACACCTGACATGACACTTATTGACCGGCTGGTAATTGTGGCTCAATATTGTTTTAATGGTCAACCCTGTGAGAGGTTTTTAATATTTCTATCAATAGAAAGCCATTCATCCACAACCTTGTCTTGAGTGAACATAACCTTTCACTTGAAAATACCCCCCCCCCCCCCAAAAAAAAAAAAAAACTTGTGATTCCTTGAGTGAGTAAGAAATTAAAGTTAATTTTTATTTATTTCAATTAATTTGTATTTCGGTTTTCCAAAGAAGAAAAAAAAAGACAACTTGCCCCCAACCCACATTACAGTTGTGGGTTACTACATACTGGAATAAAAAGTGCCTAGATTGTAGCCATGTCAGATACAAGAGTTCACATTGGTGAGTGAGAAAAAGGGTTAATAGCTGTGTAAAAAAAAAAAAAAAAAAGTCTGATGATCAAGACAAGTTAAACATTAGAAAATATGTGCAAATGCAAATCCTAAATAAAAATATTAAACTACAGTTGAATTCTGGTTCAGATTTAACAATCATAAATCTTGAAAAAAGTTGGGAAAATAAACCTTCCTAAGAACTAATAAAATGGCCAGTTACATGACAGAGTAGAAAATCAAGCTTAAAAGAGAACTTATCACTAATGTAACTTTTCAAAGAAGGACATTAAAACTAAAAACGTATATTTTTAAGAATACAGAAAATATGATGGAGAAATTTTAGTTGTGGTACATGTTAATTAATTTTGCCAAAAACTCAAAAATCTGACCACTGAAGCAAATGATTTAATAAAAAATTTAAAAGAAACTCTTCTGGAAGTTTTTCCTGGGGGCCTTGGTCAGTGTAATAAGATACTGTGATTGCTTCTCTTCAGACAGAAAGAGAATTTAAAGCTATATTATGCTATACGGTAAGAGAACTCCCTGTAACTCTCGACCAAATCAAACAAGAAGCTCTAAACAATGAATTTATCAGGCAAACCAAAATCAAAATTTGTGAAAAGACCAACAAACTTCAGATATCTTCTCTGATTTCCATGCCAGTCACCCAGGGACCACAAGGATGAAAAGCCTTATGCACAGTTATGTATACTAGCTGAATATGGATAAGGATATCGAAAACATCGTAAAATACTGTAAAGACTAAGGCACCGCCAATCAAACATGGTCCTTGGCCCAAAACAGACTAACCATGGTCTCGGATTCATGTGGATTTTGTAGGCCCACTAGATGGCTTCTACTATCTTAGAGTAGTAGATAGTTTTTTAAGTGGCTCAAAGTTCTTAGATGTAGAACTCCCACTACAGAAGGGACAATCAATTTCCTACATGAATTGTTCACCAGATTTGGGGTAGTTGATTGTTTAGCATCCGATAGTGGAACACAAATTTGGCAATTTTAAGGATTTTTGTGAGACCTTCCAGATCAATCATGTTACAATTACTCCATATCACCCAAGGTCCAACAGACAGGCTGAGCACTTCGTTGATATGCTGAAGAAAGCTAGGGGTACACCTATAAAAAAAGCTGTACAACAGTTCCTTCAGGTGTACAGCAGCATACCATCATCATTAACCCCAGCCGAGGTAATGTTTACATGTAAAAACAAGTGTGTTTGACAAGCTACTTCCCAAACAAACAATACCTGGATGAACAAACATGATACATACAAAATGCTATTAACCCAGGGAGAAGGTTTTTATCCAGATGTTTCAGGATAATAAATCTTTCTGGGAAATGGGTACAATTGAGAAAGCAGTAAGAAATATGGTCTTTATAATTAAAGGTCCCCAGTTTACTCACAAAAAAACATTTCAATAAGATCAGGAAACATCTGTCGAACAATGCTGACAGTGGTCATTCTGAAGAGAAAGAAGTAATGGATGTCATTTACGATACTTATGACATACCAATACCACAAGCAACCCCAGAACAGCACCATTTACAAAAAAAGGAAAATGACATTTTTTCGTTGTTAATCCAAAAAGAAAAAATATTAAAACTCCTGAGAAGTTGATACTTAGGAGGAGGGGGTGTTATGGTAATTTACCCATGCACACATGAACTCTTCCAAATTATAAATAAGCAGCAGTTTCTGCTTTGTAGAGAGAGGTCTATTCTAGCAGATAGCTCTGACAGCTGGACCAATACAACCATACTGGTGATCTCATGTTATATTTGTTTGTACTATTTATTGTTCTTTTGTTAAAATATTTGTTTAACTCTTTTTCGTTTTTGTGTCTTTATTTCTGGCCTCTAACCAAGGCACAACTGCTACCATCTTTACTTTCATTTGTTAATGAACTCTCAAAAAAATTCAGCCAACACGATTGCACACTATGACTCAGAGGCAAAAGGTTTGTGTGAAGATATCACCAAGTTGTTCTGACACTTCCAAATGCATTATTACAAAGAAATTTTCAAATGGAACAAATGATAGGGCTTCTGTGAGAGGAACTAACAAATTTAAGAAAAAAAAATTCTAAACGAATTTGATGACTGCTTGTTAATCCAGTTATGCAAAATGGGCATGATTCTATACACCTGAAGGAACTGTTGTAGGGCTTTTTCTATGGGTGTACCCCTAGCTTTCTTCAGAGCTCTTTTCAGTGTATCAACAAAGTGCTCAGCCCGTCTGTTGGACCTTGGGTGATATTAATACAAATTAAGTATTTTGGCTTGTGAAAAATTTCAAGTTCCTTTCAGAATTGATGAGGACAGTATTAAATTAAATTAAAGGACATTCTAAGGAAGCACTCATATGACAAATCTGTATGTGAATATAATGATAGAAAAAAACCTAAAAAAGAATATTTTATAAAATGTGTTTCATCTAGTATGTATTATCATATGTATCAAAATATGTTTTTATTCTATTTTATATGATGCATCATGTGTGTTTGTGTGTGTGTGTATATATATATATATATATATATATATATATATATATAATTTTAATTCAGATACTTCAATCCAAGGGAAAAAAGCAGGAAGGTAAATTCCAAAAACCCGATCCTAATTAATATTAAAAATTTTATTTTAATATTAAAAAATGATACAGGAAGAGAGCTCCATGTAATAAAATATTACAGAACAAATATAAATTAAAAAAGGATTAATTCAATGATGTTGAATGGCCATTTCAATATGAAGATCCCCACGGGGGATCTTCATATTGAAATGGCCATTCACCTCAGCAACACAAAAATCCTTTCAGAAACTGGAGAAAAATTAGTCTACTTTTCCTTTTTAAATAGATTTGCAAAAAAATTAAAAAAGAAAATAAAAAGGAAAAATAAAGGAAAAGAAAAAGAGAAAACAAAATAAAATCAAATAAACAAGAAAAGAAAAAATTGACATCGTCTGGGTTCACAAAAGAAGGAAAGAGAATTGTAACTAAAAATTAACAGACAGCCATGTTAAACCGACGTAAGGTTAAGCAACATGAAAAAAGGTGGGAGATAAGAGAGATAAAGGAAGGAAGGAAGGGAGGGAAAAAGAAAAGAAAGAAAAAAAAATTTTTTTTTTATATTACAGACGCTGGACATATTCAAAAACCTGACCTCCCAAAAACGTTGAAGTATTAGAAAAAGGCCTTTACTTAAAAAGGCATAATTATTTTTAAAGGGAATAAAAAGATATAGGATTTAAAATAAAATTATTTTAAAAAATTACGTCATTTGAATTAGACTAAATAAAGACATCGCTAGGTAAAAAAAAAAAAAAAAAATTCATTTACAATTATACATACATATAGAAGTATGCACATACATACATACATATACACACACACACACAATTCTACGATTAAGAATACATATATACACACATACACACACATACATTCAATTTCATACACACTTATATACACATACATGCGCATACACACATATATATAAGAAACATTATATATATATATATATATATATATATATATATATATATATAATGTTTCTTTAGTTTTCATTCCTCGTAACTCAAAATCTATAAGGCATAGATTAGAAAATATTTGTTCACACCAGTGGTTTTGACAAGTGAGACAACCCAGTACAGCAATTTTAATCAAAATCTGTGATGTAGTGATTAAATTTTAAAAATTTGTGATGGTCTGTTATGAAACAGCCTCATTGAAGAAGATAACAGTTATACAGGCTTTGTTGTTGGTAAGTAAGGGCTTACTGTAGCCCATTTTCAAGATCTCCATTCTCTACCATTTGGGCCACATGGTTATAGCATTACAAGGATCTTTGGACCTTATTGAGTATTATCATATTGTTGCTGATTGTGAAGGAGGCTTCCATATCTGTCCAAGCTTCAGGACCCCAAAAATATAGGTCCTCTATTACCTCCCCTCCCACCTCTAAGCTTTCTTGTCATGTGCTATTTATCAACTGGATTAAAAAATATATATTCTTTTGAAAATAAATATTAAATCCTCTTTTCATTTGTTGAGTTTTTAATTGGTTTGATTTATTTTTTCTGATCTTAACTTAAATTGTATAAAATTCTCACTAGAGTTATTAATGAATGTACATAAAGCAATTTACTTGTTTGGAAATAATTTTTCCATGAGTTATTTAAATCTTTATTTTATTTTATGTCTATATTTTATACTTTGTGATCATTGAAATATTTTAAAACTTGGTACTTAATTTTGTTTTAGTATATAATTTAGTATTAATGCAAATTAAACCAGTTAAACTATATATTGTATACACCTTTGTTTTTCTTCAGTTTTGTGTTGCTATTTTATTGTATATTTTAAAAGTGAATTTTTATGTGCATATTTAATGATTAGTAGTAGCAACAACTTCTTGCAAATAGCTATTATCTTCTGTTATGTTCACGTGTAGTTATAAAAGTTAAACATTTACTTCTTCAGGTAATTTCACATAACTGTTAATTTTTAACTTACCCACCAAGAAGCTACTAGTGCAACAAGTGTCCTGATCCTTCAACCACAGACATTTTTCACTTGATACTAATTTTTGTAATATTATTTCTGTATAAGTTTCCAACCGTCTTATAGCTTCAACAGCTGATGACAAAACTAATATAATAAAATATATATTATTTGTACCAATTAAGCAAATATCTTTAAAAATGATAAAAGAGCATTGCATAATTAGTGCTATATAACCTTGAAGGCTGTGTGATGCATTTCTTGAACTATGCAGATGCCATGAATGATGTCATAATAAAAATTTCAGTGAAGTTTGATAAAAACAAGTCACTTGCAACTTATGGGTGAGTTAGTATTTTTTGAATTAAAGGTTTAAGGACAAGTCTTATTTTAATGTCTATCCATCATTCAAAAGTCAGTGTATTTTGACTTTTGAATGATTGACTGATATCCAAATAAACATCTATTATTTTCTGAAAACTGTCACTTGTCAAAGAGACAAAACATAGTAAGAGGGGCTGAATGGAAGACTGGAAATTATGGAGTGATGACACAGCATCAAATCAGGTGTATGTCCAAATGGCCACATCAGAAATTGTTAAAGAAATTTAATCCCAAAATATCCCAAGAGTATTGAGGGAATTAAATAATCTAGGGGACATAAATCTACATTATCGTCAATGTTTCCTCTTGTGCATATATGAGTTACATTATAGCAATAATAGTATTTTAAATTACATTTAGTTATATAAAACAACAGAACTGAATAGTGTTTTTTGAGAGTTTTAGATTAATTGGTTTATGTTGTGGCAGACATATTCTCTATTTGACTCTAACATAGACTGGTCCAATCATGAAAAATAGGGAAAAATTGTTTTGGCAATAATTTTTGTAGATTAGCATTCATTAAACCTTCCTTATCAAAATGTTTTCTTTTTCTTTTTTTGGCAGGTTCTAATCTGTGTATTAAGAGTTTGTTGTTTCTGCCTTATGTTTGCATTCAATGCATTCATGTGGACAACATTTACAAAATCTCTTCAGTATTTTACATCAACAGTTGAAGCCTCAGCCATAAATACTGCCTGTAATTTTACTTTCTCGGTAAGTTTGATCAAGATTTGAAATGTCTCCAGATTATTATCAAAATTGATCAGTAAAAAAGAAAGAGAATCTTAAATAAACCTCAAAATAGCATTAAATCTTCTCTTTTTAAGTTTATCTTTTTAAGTTTATCTTTTTAAAAAGTGAACACAGAGAAATTTCATGAATAGGATTAGTCACTGCAAAACAGCTAGCATAAAATAAATGTAGTTATTTTAAAATAAAGCAAAAGTCTCAAAATCTTCCAAGAAATAATTTTCCAAATTTACCTGATTCTACAAATTATAAGGTTGATAGAAAACGTTTTCAGCATTGTTTTGGTGAAATCTTTTACATAAATTCATAATATCATTATTCAGTAAACAAAGTATTTTCATTTGCTTTTATTTATTTGGAAGTTCCTTTCAGGGAAATTATGTATTCCATCATAAAAAAATGATTCTGATTCACTTAACTCTTGAATTAATTTTTCAATATCTTGTACGTGTTGAAACTCCTGACCATAAAAAAGTGTTAGACATAACCAAACAAATGACAGTATGAAAGTATGCCATATGTAGAAAAACTTCCCATTCCAGCTAGATGTTAATTTGCTGAATCACATTTGTAACATGAAAATAGATATTTATATGCAACAAAATTACTGATTGATTTCCTTCTAATTCAAAGAAGTTGACTGATTTACTTCTAATTTTTCTAGAGCTGTATGCATTTTCTCCTAAAGATTCCTTCAATTTTTCCATTTTCAAGTCCTGATGTTTTCTAAAGGATATTTGGTCCTTTAGCTCAAAATCTTGATTTTTAAACTTTAAACCCTTTCTACAACATGCATGTATCTACTACATCATTAACACAAGCTTCCACTGCACATTTATGCCAATACCCTTGGGAATAATATGAATCCTCCCCTTCTCACCCCAGCTATAGATTAATTAGTAGGACTTGTATCAGTAAGGCATTATACCCCCACGTTCTTACAATCCAAAAATATTTTCTGGCTTTAAATAAATTGTAAAAAGTTGATAAGCCATAAAATATAATCAATCTAGGTTAATTATGAAAAGTAAACAGCATGAAATGTGCATTTTATAATCAGTAATGGTTTTTATATTCAGCCATCATTTATCATTTTTCTGAAAACAGTTCCAGAAGAGTATGCAATAAAGAATACAGTAAACTTTAATGACTCTAAGATTTCATTAACATTTTTCAAAACATGGTACTGAAAACTTTCACAACAACCTCATATATAAACTAATAAATATAAAGGACAAAATATTTTACTTTATGTAATTTTTATGAATGTTATCACCGCATGGAACCAGCTTAATACAGACAATTGTGCTGTAAGTTTACCATACGAAGAAAATGTGTTTTGGCAAGTAATGAAATCAAGAATTCTTAGAAGTTTTTCTCTGTCCAAAATTATTATGCTCCTTTATTGATTTAGAAACTCAAAACTTGCACACCATTCTCAAGCTCCTCAATGCTCTTGCATATTAGTCCAAATTTTTCTCAGTGTACATTGTGAGCACTTTCATTGACATAAAATGTTTTCAATATATGTCACATTGAGCATGGAATCATTCTGTGACATCACAATGCTGACAATTCATCTCATTATTAATAGTGCTACCATACATGGTAAAATATACCTCGACCCTGCTTAAACATCACTGTTTGGATTGCCCAGAGTGACTTGTGCACACATACCTGTAAGTGGGTCCTTTTCAAATCAATTGTTGAGACATTAGACACTTGGTGCTACTATTTACCTTTGCTTGCAAATGTCTGCATTGGCTGTAAATGTACTTGTTTAGCTCTCAGTAGTCCATCAGGGAACACACTTTCTTTTTGTTTTCTGCACCATGGCCATAAGTCGGGACAAATACTTGAGTGGATTGACTCTTCCTTATATGATAGAAGCCAGAGTTGTCCAACAGTAAATATAGTTTGTGGTCAAACTGATCTGCATAAATACAAGATATCTTGATACTCTGTTCCTCAGTATCACTGAATTTCAACCATCCAACCACTTCCATGATGCAATCATGATCTTGTTTCAATCAATTTCTGTGCTGAAATTGGGCCTATTGATCTTAAGGGCCATTCATACAAGCTCATTTTCTTTGGTAAAATACACCAACAGGTGGCTATAACTTCAACATTCCTGACATCAAAGTCCTTCTGCTGACAGCATATTCTCTTCCTTCTTTTTCCAAGTGACCAACTAATTTGCTCACAAGTGAGAGAGAACAACTGGTGTCATCTAAGGTTATGTTCTTGATGTCATTGACACACACTTCAACTATAGGTAGTGATTCATTCATATCTTTCTTAAAGAAGTGACAGGTACTAATGTCTTTTTCCCCATCTCATTTTCTTAGCACTCTGAAAAAATGTCTCACTTTTCTGTATCAAAAACATTGTACATTTTTGTATGCTGCTCATGTGTAACTAACACATTCTCAAAAAGTAATTGGGATTAAGACATTTGTAGTAAATTATGTTGCCATACTGATTGTTGGTTGTGATTGTTTCTGGTCTAATGGGTGCTGGTAGAGTGGCTTCCACAACTAGTTTCCAGGTATCATTTCATCTTTCATTATAGTCTGAGCTATAGCTAGAGTGTTAGTTCATGGTCATGGAATTCATCCTGACTTCTTGATTTAGTTTGAATACTGCAGTTTTGTTAGTTCAAATGTCGATTAATTATTCAAATTTTTAGGTATTTTCCTCAAAATGTAGAGAATTTAAAAAGAACATAATTTTATATGTATTTGTAAACTTAATTCTGATCCTATTACAAAGCTTTAATAATTACATTTATTTTGTTTGTTTTTTTATTTATTTTTTAGGCTATTTTTGGCTGGTTATTCTTTAATGAAAGTCTTTCATTACAATGGTGGATTGGTTGCCTGTGCATCATAATTGGCCTTTATTTGATTCAATCAGGAGACACAAAAACACACCCTTTGCAAGAAAACAAAACAAAAATCAATTGAAGACACTTGATACAATTTTTTTTAAAAAGATGAGCTTGTTTGAAAAATAAAATAAAACCAATTTTTTTAAAGAACAGCATCTCAGCTTGTGGTCAGGCTAACACTAACTCTTCTGTTTTTCTCAAATGAGTTATTGCAGGATTTTCTTTCACTTAACAAGAACACACTATATATCATTTTGTATTCCTTCTTAAGTAATAAACCATTATTGCAGCTATGAGAAGACTTAATACTTTATCAACACACCTTTTGAAATACATGTTCACAATTTTTTTGTTTTCCCTTTTTACGTTTAAAGAGACAATTGAGCAATCCATTCAATATGTTTCTTAGGTCAAAGTGAGAAAAACAGATTCTCAATTTTTCATTGATTTGTTCAATTAATGAGTGCTTTCAGAAAAAATTGTTATGAATTACAGAACTTTAGTTTCTTGGAAAACAGTTTAAGAAAGTATGAACTAGTAAATGAGGTAAAGTTAAAATATCACTGGAAATGCAAAGATTAACAACATTTATCCTGCAATCTACTTTACTCGTCATGATTGCATTTCAGCATTCAAATTAGAATATGTAAACTAAGTGGAAAATCTAGTTTTAGACACTGATTTAACTTCCATATTTATGCTTTTGATCAAACATTTTGGTATAGTTTTGTCTTTATCATGTCATTATTGTTGACCAGAAACGTGAGGAGTATATGAGCGAAAAGCCACTCTTGTCCGCAGCCCTTTTTAACTTTTATTCAGTGATCAATTATGATAATCACTTAAAGGTGAACATGTAAATTTGCTCAATCTCCTACATGCATACACATTCAGTTAGTCAGTTGAGTGTTATATGTGATACACGCTTGGGCGGAAGATTTTCCTGCAGTAGGTTGCCATTACTTTTTGCAGTAGACTGGTTGCTAACTAAGGTTATAGAATGCAATCTGTCCTGTTATTTAACCCATAGCTTGAGGGAAGAGATAGATTAATACCTTTCCTAGGGGTATTTATGTGTAAATGAATGCAACAAATTCACCTGGAATTCGAACTCGGCTCTGATTTCTCATTCCGAGCCAATATCTACTGCACCACAACACATTACAGAGTGAGAAAACAAAACTTGTGAAATCGCTACAACTTTCAAAACTTACTTATTATGCGTAAATGAGTTTATTACTACAAATTAATAATAAAACTTATAGATAATATGAAAGTGACTAATTTATTTAATATAGCTTCCATTATGTTTTAATCTATTCTCAACATTACCTCAAGAAACTGCAATATTTTTAGCCACAAAATCTTTATACATCTTGGTCCACTCTTCCTCAATGGCAACCTTGAGAGTATTGATTTTGGGGTATTGTTAGTGGTCTGCTTCAAATTTTACTACACAGCATAGCCTAGTGGATTCAGGTTTGGTCTGGTCAGAAATTTGCTGATTAAAAACCAGCAAAATTAATATTGCAGAAGTTCTGTACATTCTTGGGTGGGGAGCACTGTCCTGAGTTCAAATATAGTTGTCTTATGAGTAATTGACATTGAATTATGTCAAAACATGCTACCTCAGTAACTTGTAGTAGGTATCAAAACTTAATTTTTCGCCAAACTTAAATGTGGGCATCTTTTTTTCATATAAGCGACTACAGCACCCAAAACTATGATTTGTGCTGGATGTTTGGTCCTGAAAATTCATTTGATATCAACAATTAACTCCACAAGATACCAGTTGTTTAGTAATTGAAAACAGTATTGTGAATTTTTTTTTCATTGTTAAACCACTTAATATGTGATTCTTGACGTACCTGAGCACTTTCTTGCATCTTTTTAATCTTTATTGATTTTCTGAGGAGATGTCTTGGTGTCCTCTCATGATTTAAGTCCCAAGTTATTGTGCACTACTATTCTGATGGTTTTGGGTTGCACTTTTAGCTCAACAGCTATATTATGCTTGTATTTTGCTGGATACTTTACAATTTGGAACTTTAAGGTCATTAATGATGATCATGTGAAAATTGTTAAAAATAATTGTTTGAAAACAATTATTCAAAATGTAAATTGTTTCAAAGAAAATGAATCCAAAGGACAATTATACTAAATGATATTTATCCAAAATGAAAAATTCTTTAATACAATAAAAATGTAAAAATGAAGAGGATAGATACAAATGATAATTATTTGAAATACAAATATCGTTAATAAAACAATTTAGTAAGAGAACATCTTTATAACCTTAAGTTATGTGATACTGCACACAAATAGTCAACTACTGAAAAGTACTTGTTAAAGGATACTACTAATTTTGTAAGTTTTTTATTTACATTATGGTATTTCTTTATGCTCTTGATATTTTGGTATTGTGCTCTTACTTTAACAATATTAATTTCTTGCACATCTTGTTCTCTTTTAAGATATTCTAAGAATTTCTATATTGTGAGATGATGGGATGATACTTGTAACAAAAAGCTTTATGCCATCCTTCAAGGGCATTATTAGTTTTAGGTAAATCAGCATTGACCCTCTCAAAGCAAGACCACATAGGTATTTCAAATAACTATCATTTAGTATAATTTTCCTTTTCATTAATTCTTATTCAAACAATTTACAATTCAAATAAATGTATTTATTTATTTTGACTAATTGTTTTTGAATAATTATTTTTGAACAATTTTTTTGATACCTTAATGGTGTCTTGAATCTTCTTTTTGTTGACTCAGCCACTGTCCAGCTTCCTCTGGATACTGCTGTTAATATCTACAGCCCTCTTGACATTGTAGTCAGTGTGCAAGGTTACATCAACTATAGTGCAGATACTTTTAGGGTTGACTTGTACAGGAAGCAAAGCTAATGCTCTTTGCTGTTTGCTTTCTGTAAAACCATTTTTCACAACTTTGCTTTTATTTTTTTCCACTGGTAACAAATGTTAAATGTGGTGGTAATAAATATTGAATTAGTGTTCAGCTGTTAAATTTGCAATATTGATTTATTTTATTTTATTTCTTTTTTAATCATTTCACCCCGAGCAAGGCGGAAATGTCACTGATGTGCAGGGGGCTACATAACTGTAAAAAGATTAATTAGAAAAGAGTGAGAAGTACAAACTAGTTAGAAAGGAGTAATAGAAAGCTGAGAAAGCAGGTGCGATGACAGATGCATAGATGGAGAGAAGGGAAGGTTATACAGGGGTGGGGAGAGAGCTAGAGTCAGTGGTTAGTAGATGAGTATTGACTTTGCATTTAAATTTCTGGAGGTTGTAGCCATCAGGAAAGCAAGAATACAGGAGCGAGTTCCACAGGCGGGAAGTGCGAGAGAAGAAGCTGCAGGAGTAGAATTGTCATCTGCATTTGGCTAACCTGACTGTGAATGGGTGGGACCCAGTTGCCAGTCTGGTTGCACAAGTAAACACCTGTTGAGGAGGCACCAGTGACTTAAGTTCGTCCGAGCAGAAGCCATGAAAGTATTTATAGAACAGACAAAGGGAGGCCACATTTCGACAGTGGGGAAGTGGCTGCAGTCGAGCCGCCAGATCAGCACCTATCACATTACAAACTCTCCTTTGGAGCCTGTCAAGAACACTGAGGAGAACGGCAGGGGCGCCTGACCATAAATGGCAGCAGTACTCCATGCATGGACGGATGGTTGACTTGTATATATGCAGGATGGATTCAGGCAGAAAAAACATCTTCGATTGACATAGTGACCCAACCTTCTTAGCAGTAGATTTTGCTATGGATTCAATATAATGGTTCCATTTAAGGTCTGAGGACAGGGTAAGTCCGAGGAGGTGTAGTGTATTGCTCTCCGGAAGAATCGCTTGGTCCATGCTTATGGGAAGCAGGAGAGGTTGCCTGTAATGGTTGACAGACAACAGCTTGGTCTTAGACAAATTGAAGTTGACAAGCCACTTCTTGCCCCAGTTCACCACAGAGTGTAGATCCCGTTCAAGGTCAGCAGCGAGATTATGTCTGTCCGCCACGACAGGTTTCTTACTGGTGCGGGAGTATATTGTAGTGTCATCTGCGTAGATGCCTACTTGGGACTTGGGATCTCATCTGGGAGGTCGTTGATGAAAATAAGGAAGAGCGTCGGGCCCAGGATAGAGCCCTGTGGGACACCAGCATTCATGCTGTAGGATGAAGAGGCACGCCCATTCAAAACAACCTTCATTTTGCGGTTATTTAGAAAAGATTGGATTAGGTGAAGCAGGCGACCGGTAATACCGTAACCCTGTAGTTTGCGTAGGAGGCCAGAGTTCCAAACCCTGTTGAAAGCCTTGGAGATGTCCAGAGCAACCGCGCAAGCCTCATCAGACTCATCAAGGGCCTGTAGCATGTACTCTGTTACGGTTGTTAGCAAGTCGGCCGTGGACCTGGCAAAGCGGAAGCCATATTGCCTGTCAGAGAAGAGTTTGTAGGCAGTGAGATGATGAACTATTTCATTTCAGATAATTTGATTCCCTGGGCTGACATCTTGAATCCCAAACAATTCTATTAGACTATTTTAGAAATGTATGGTTAGATGATGTACTATCACTTGGCAATAATATTTTTCTTTGAGAAAATTAAAATATCTGTAATTATACTGACATTTAGAAAACATTAGGGAATCTAATTTTCTGCCTTTTGGTTTAACAAACCAGTTGTCTTAGGTTATTAATTAACTTATTAAACAGATTTTTATTTTAATTACGCACTTTTTACAGCTAAAGGGAAAACATATAAACAATCTTTGGACTTTACTCAAAGCTATTTGGTTTATTGCACTTAATCCCAAGGTTCTACCTTTCATCCATTTTATCATCAAGCATTTTTCACCAGTGATATCTCCAAAATTTTAGTAAATTTACTTAAGAGTGCAGAGCTATCTGTTAACCTCTCTGACATGGATTCCCACATGTCAGTGATGCAGATAGGTACACGTCCTCCTGCATCCCTGACATAAAAATATTAAAGGTACATAAGAAAACCATATCCATGCATCCCAGGGACGCACCTCAATTTTTCCATAATAAAAATAGATATATGTGGGTTCTCAGACAAGTGGCAGAAAGTAGCTTTGTTTTATTTTGAAAAGGAAATTTCCACCAAAAATATGAAAGAATTTTACCTGCTTTTTTTGTGTTTTCTTTTTTCTTCCCTCACCATTTCAAGCTAACTGTTGTTTGCTTTCTTGGGAACTGAACAATTTAAATTTGTGAGAAGTTCAGTGCAATGAAATGAATAACATTTGATGGAGTACAAGATGGGTGTTAGATGACTTTAGCTGTTTCATCAAAAAGTTGCGTGGAACTAATTCTCAACTTAAATAAAATCATTTTCTTCAAAACAATTTGAGGCCATCGAAAAAGAACCTCACCAATACTGTTATTGGGGATAGATTAACACTACGAGTAACAAAAACCTCCTTCAAATAATCATGTATACAAAAAAGCCTTATGTTGTTGTTTTTTAGTGCCTAGAAGAAACATTCAAAAATAAATAAAACTGATCTTTTAATTCAACCCAAAAATAAAATCCCTGGTAACTGGTAAAAATAAAGTTACAGGAAAAGAATCACAGAAAAAAGTCCCAAATAATCTATAAAGTGGCCTGTAATATTTGTTTTTTTTTAATGTATTTTAGTTT
This sequence comes from Ascarosepion bandense, assembly GCA_037127315.1. NCBI lineage: Eukaryota > Metazoa > Mollusca > Cephalopoda > Sepiida > Sepiidae > Ascarosepion > Ascarosepion bandense. Next base: position 13,541,817 of record JBBBDQ010000256.1, read on the forward strand.
AATTTTACTTTTAGCTTTATTTATTCTACAGAAGTTTAAAATTGGGATTCGTACTGGATAAATTCAAATTATTTTTTAAATTTAAACATTTTTATGAAGTTGTTTTGTATTAAAACTTTAGATTAATTTATTGCTTTATGCTTAAAGTTTTTGAATAGATTTAAAAAATTACTTAGTAATTCTTATAATCTATTTTTAAGATAAAAATAGTAACTTTATAAAGAAATATGTCTAAATTTAATTTTTACAGAATGATAAGACTTTTAAAGTTTTGTAAATAAAATTCTTCAGAATATTATTGATTAAGCACTAAATTATCTGATTTTAAAAATAAATATTAAAAAAACTATCAGATTTAATTTTAAGAGGGGGAGCAGTTTCATACATTATTAATTTAAAGTAGATCAAACCCTCTTCGGTCATGTGTAAAAACAGTGCATATATAATTATAAATTACTGGAGTGAATTCAATTAATGTAAGTAAATTTACATTAATGGAGTGCTCAGGCGAATTAACAGAAAAGATCCCAAAACTCCACTATCAGTCTCATTCCATTTAAGTTTTAAATACGATCAAATTATGTTATTTTCTTTGAAACTATTAAATTTATATCTTGAAGTTAAAACTAAAATTAAGATTTCAAAGACTGATTTTTATTTTTAAAACAAATTAGGTATCGCTGTTTTGAATTGCTTTTAGTTGAAGTTATGGTTTAAGTTATGGTGTTGCCTTTTTTATTTTCATTTTCCTTCAAATTTCGACCCTCTTCCTTTTCTTTAACAATTGATAGTGAAAATGAATTAATATTATGCTCTTCTTTCATAAATTCATAGCAATTAAATGTACATTTGAAAGTTGATTTCATTAATAGAAATAGTTGATTATCTTTGGGGAGGGAGAATAAAAGTGTATTCTTTTTCTATTTCCCCTTTCTCTGTGATCAGCAAAAAGCATTAGCATGCAAATCACAATATGCAGGTGAGGAATTGCTATCTAATATAGCAGACACCACACAGGTTGCTCTAAAAACAAAGGTGACTTAATCTTCATTTGTTAGTGTGCTCGTAGATGAATCTACTAACATAATCAACCACAAACGCCTTGTTGTATATGTCAAAATTATTGACCCTGTGACCTTTTAATCAAGCACCCATTTTGTTGCAAATAAAGAGTGTTATGATACAACAGGTGTAAGAATTGCAAAATCCATCCAGGAAGTCATATTAAACCAGAAATCACATTAACAAAAGTGATAAGCATGGAATTAAATGGAGCTGCCATAATGAATGGGAGAATGAAAGGCTGCACAAGTATACTGCTTAAGTCCAACCTCAGCATGTGTTGCTCACTCCTTGGCCTTGTACATATCTCAAGCAGCAGAGTCAATAGCAGATCTTAAAGAGCATGAACACATACTGACTTATCTGTTTTATTACTTCCATGCTAGTCCCAAACTAAGCCAAAATAAGACACATATCATATTACAATACTCTTCAGGCTGTGCCTAAGATAATTGATAGCCTGCTGGCATACTTCACTGAAGTGTCCCAGCATTTCAGATCCAAAGTTAAATGGCTTAAAAAAAAAGATTGCAACAGAAGTTCATCAGCATCACTGCTCTCAGGATTGATGTCATGCCCCCAGTTACTATCAATTCCTGCAAACATAAAATGTGGATGTTGCTTTAATAAAAGTGAAATTAAATATTACTATAAAGGATCTGGAAATGACATCTCCCAACCTGACGATATTAGGCAGACATCCAAAGCAACATGTACAAAGATAAACATCAGATCACAAAAGCCATGTTCAATGTGAAACAGCTGTGCATCACATTTATTAATAATTTAATAAACAACATGCACTCCAGATTTCCAAACACCTCTCTGTTGTGTGCATTTAATGTGTTAAATCTCCATCTGCAAACCCACAAATGGATTGAGGCTGGAGAAGATTGCCAGATTACTATGCAACCCCTCATCAATGCTGTTCAGCCTTGACTCTGGGACCCGCTGAAGAAAGTTGTCAAAGCACAGCACTACCCCAGAGACAGCAAGTGGAAACTTTGAGCATTGGTAACAAAATACTACCTAAAAGACTTCCCTCTAACCCCAGCATCCTTGCTCAACTGGTCATCACCTTGGAAAATTTGCCATAGTGATAGAGTAGTGGAGGCTATTAACATTTTATCTGTGGGAAAGAAATTGATTGTTGGGAAATAATTCATCACCTCCAAGACTGCATAATTGTATTTGAACTATGCCATGGCTGGACAATGACGACTCGGCAGCACCAGCCCAGATATGACAGCAATGCTCCATTCTTGGTCTGATCTGACTCTTGTAATAAAAATTTTTTAATATCTTAATTTCTAAGATATTTTAGGGCAAAATTATTACAGATTTTTTTCCTTTACATTCTGAGCAAATATTACTGGAATTAAGATAGTTAATGTATGTTATGGGGACATGCATTGTGGTGCAATGGATGCTCAGAACGAGAAATTGGAGAGCCAAGTTCAAATTCCGGTTGAATTTGTTGCATTCACTTGTGCATATATATCCTTGGGAAAGTTTTTAATCTATTGCTTTTCCCGCCAGCTATGGCTTAAATAGTGGGACAGATTGAATTCTATAGCCTTGGTAAGCAAAAAGTCTACCACAGAAAATAATGGGAATCTACTGAGGTAAAATCTTTTACCCAGTTACTCATATCTCTTTTGGGACGTGATCACCAAAGTGTATATCATGTATGGCACTTAACTGACTGAATGTATATTATGATTTTTGTATGTCAGAGGAAATACTTAAAAAAAATATTGCCAGCTTGAATTGGCAAGGGTGGTGATATTAGAGGTAGGCTATACAAAACCTACTTTCAAGGTATCATATAATAATTAGGTTTGTATTTTAAAATATTCCATGTCTTTAGCATAAATTACACAAAATAAATACTGGCAATACAATATCAGTTAATGTAAGGAGAATACTAAAAGGATTTGAAGTTGTAACTTTTATTTTCATTTTGCTTAATCTTTTCATCATTTTGAGTAGAAAAGTACAATTTCCACTCTTTTTGCTGGCAACACTTTCTATTCTTCCAAATTTATTTTTAGCTCATTTCGTTGAGAATCAAAATATTTTTCATTGCTTAGTTGAACTGCACTTTTTCTATAACAGTAAGATGTTATGCACAAAAAGTGAAAGAATGGAGTTTATAAAAAGTGCTCACTATACAAGAAGTTAATATATTTCAATTTAATATTTAAACAAAAAGGACATAACATAGTCAAACAAGTTTTCAATGTAAAACAAAATACAGAGCCTTAAAATGTATTATAAAGTGTCAGTTAATAAAAATAATTTTTAAGAAATAAGAAACTGAGAATTGCAGTTGCCGAATCATGAGTGAAAGCCCATTTGGCAGTAATTGTTTGACTGAGTATGTAGTCTACAAGGCCACAGTAACAAAGTTACTAAATAATACATCAGAGCTGCTGAGGGGGAATGAAAGAAAGGGTTTATAACATAAAATGAGGTTCAACAAAGAAAAATAACACACAACTCTTTTGCTTCATTATTGGAGGTTGAAAAAATGGCAAAAACAACCCAAAAATCAAATGTGAAAATAATTATGAGCAAACCTTATAGTGATAAAGGTAACAGATGTAACCTATGTCTATCAGAAAAGCTAAAAAATATTACAAGACATGGAAGATGAAATTATGCACAACAAATAGCAGGAGTTAATGGCATAGGAGTAAGTTTCTTGCAAAGAATATAAGCCAGAAATGACAGGGATATTTATATGATATAGCAACCCCCACATCCATCAAAGTGGACACTACTATTGATGAAATGAATGAGCCAAAATAGTTCAAGAAGAAAAATTTCCAGCAAGAAAAAAATGTAGCTATTTTCTCTCCCTACCCCTAATTAATACCAACTTCACTTTGACTTTGTTACAAAAACATAGGATGCTACAAAAATAAAAATAAAATTGTTTTATTTAGAAATTGCTTTGTTTATAGAAATTGCTTTGTTTACATTTTGGATACAAAACTAAGCAGATATCGGCTCTTAAGAAAAATAACCTGGGTAAAAACAATGTGTTTCCTTGAAAAGAGAAACTAGCTTTGCTGAGTGTAAAGTTCTTCATGGCTAAGCAGTAAAGCAAACCTGATTAAATGTTGGTTTATTCTACAAAAGGATGATGCTGGTTCAATCCTTGCTAGAAAACACATTCTTTCTCAAATGCACAAGCTGATAAATGTAATACACACTGTTTAATAAATAGAAATAAGGCATCTTTTTTTTTTTTTTTTTTTTTAATCATACCACCCCGAGCAAGGCAGTACCGCCACTGATGTACAGGGGGCTACATAGGAGTGAAAAGATTGGAAAAGAGAAAACCAGAAATCGCATCCTAAACAGGAAACAAGGGATGAGCCTCTTCACCTGTTCAATAGACGTGTGTGGAGTGTGAACCGGGTGATAGTTTAGTCTATCTACTCCAATTGAAAAGAAAAGAAAGAAAAAAAAAGTGAGACGATTGGAAAAGAGAAAACCGGAAACCGCATCCTAAACAGGAAACAAGGGATGAGCCTCTTCACCTATTCAATAGACATGGGTGGAGTGTGAACCGGGCAATAGTTTAATCTATCTACTCCAATTGAAAAAATTGAAAGAAAAAAAAAGTGAGAAGATTGGAAAAGAGAAAACCGAATCCTAATCAAGAAACAAGGGATGAGCCCCTTCACCTGTTCAACAGACGTGGGTGGAGTGTGAACCGGGCGATAGTTTAGTCTATCTACTCCAATTGGGAAAAAAAAAAAAAGTGAGAAGATTGGAAAAGAGAAAACCGGAAACCGCATCCTAAACAGGAAACAAGGGATGAGCCTCTTCACCTGTTCAACAGACGTGGGTGGAGTGTGAACCGGGCAATAGTCTATTTCAAATATGAAGTTTTTACTATAATAACTTTTAAGTTAATAAAACACCTTATGTGTATTGTCTAATCTTTTGGCACCTGAAAATTACAGGTAGCTGACAGTTGTGAAAGATTAAAAGTAGATATATTTATCATTAAACTTTAAATTTTTATTTTGTATTTTACATTAAGCTCTGTGCTTTTTGTGCAAATATTATATATATATATATATTAACATCCTGTTGGAAAGTAAATAATGGTGTTGAATGTGCATGCTACAGAACAGGATGGATGATAAAGGAAGGGGAAGAGTCTTGTCTTTTACATCAAAGAGTTCATTACTTCCTTTACAATGAATGTAAACAAGGTGAGTATTATTTGTGTGCTATTTATTAGTTATCAACAACACCTGGCATTTAATCAGCCAAACTACTGTCTTTTGGTTCCCTCTGATGAAACACAATCATTTCTTTGAATGATCTGCATTTGCTGTAAAATTGTCATAGTTCAATAAGTTTAAGCATTTTGATAATTTATTTTTATTATTTATATGGCATATAGGTGTTTAATTTAAAAACTGAAAAAACAAACATTGAAAGAAAATATTAAAGCATAGAAATTTATTTTTTTTATTAAAGTTTCTTTTGTCATGCTGAAAAAGCATATCATTCGTTTTTAACAATAAAACATTTACTTTTTTCAATAAGCCCAGTAAATATGAATAAAGCCATTATTAAACAAAACAAATTGAGTAACTTATTTTATTATTTTTATGAAAAAAAACTTTAAAAAATAATTTCAGAATGAAATAAAAATTTATATTTCTTATATTTTCAAAATTAAAAAGTCAATATTGATTACTTCCCTTTCCTACATTGTTTCTTTTTCCTTTATTCCAAAGCTGTGATCTAAATACTAAGATTGTTATCAGTTTCAGGACAGAAAATAGCTTTATTTGAATATGTAAACATTTTAATTAAAAGCAGCAAAACAATTGCTTAATTGTAAAGATAAAAAGCCCAGATTAGAAATTAATTTTTAAAGCTGAAAATGCAAATTTGTTATCTCTATTGAGCAAGAACCATATAAGTTGTGTAAGATATATGACACATTCTGGTAAATAAAAATGATAGAAATTGTACTTATTTGATGTCACACTTTTACATAATGTCTACACATGTATATGTGGAGAGACAACTAACTTTATATAGATAATTTTCAGAATGTCAAACTGATACACATACACAAACTTTTTTTTAAGCTTTTATATATATATATATATATATATATATATATATGGAGAGAGAGAGACATGAATAAAGACAAAAGGAAGACTTATTGTAGCTAATACCTATGGTCCTCTGATGATTTATCAAGGCAAATGCAAGGATTTTATTTATAAAAAGTAAAATTTTAGTTTTTCATAATATCTAAATTTAAGATACACTCATAAATATTCATCAAGTTAACTGAAAAGACTAGGTAAATTATATGGAGGATGGTAAGTGACATAATTTAATGTCTAATGAATGTAAGTGAGAAAATGATGTTGAATTTTTTTATATGAAATTAAGATTTATCAAGTCCATTGAAGAACAAAATATGTCAACTAAGTTTTCTTTTGTCTTTATTCATATTTTTTTTTACAGATATCTTGTACTTATATCTTATTTTTTTACACACACATTCATATATATATATATATATATATATATATATATATATATATATATATATAGGGTAGCCACTGAAAGACTAAATGTAATAAAGTGCTGCTGAGTATCTTGGGGTAGTAAAGTTTAGACTATTTTGAAACTTGTATGAAAACATTTTTGAAACCAATTTCAGAATCTTCTGAAGCAATTTTCTAGTGATGCCTATTTGAGTAGAGTGACGACGAGTAGAAGCTGATGGATCCTCAAAGACACACTGCCATATGGCTTCCACCACTGCATCAGTGTGCACTTAAGACCTCTTCCCAGAAGATAGCCAACTGATCCAGTTCCTTCAAACTGGGTGATTAAGTTCCAAATAATGTTATCACTAGGAGATACTCTGACATTAAAATGTTGCCAGTATTTTTTCTGAGTTTGAATAATTGATCTTTCACTGGAATCTTTCACAACTCAACTTGCTGGACATTATACATAGGGATGCTCTATAACCTGCAAAAAAAAAAAATTGAAAACTAACAAGTTATGGTTTTTTCAAACCCTTCAGTTTTTTAGAAGCCAGCCTCAGAGTAACAAGTTGGTTAGCAAGTAGATTTAAATTCCCTTAATAGGGTATTAACCAAATTCCTTCTTTCCCATTTAATTGTTATATTAATTTTTAACCAAAATTTATTGATACTGGTTAGAATTTAATTTTATACACATAATAATCCTTATGTTTATTCTTACTGTATATCCTTGACTTTTTTTTTTTTTTTAAATCATATCACCCCGAGTAAAGCGGTAACGCCACTGATGTGTAATAGTGAAAAGATTGGAAAAGAGAAAGCCGGAAACCACATCCTAAACAGGGAACAAGGGATGAGCCTCTTAACCTGTTCTCTTCTCGGGCAAGCTGCCTTCCCTCCACTCCTATCAACTAAGCTAGTACTACTATTCACTCTCTTCCCTATTTTTGCATCTTTCCCTTTCTAAACAAACCTTTATTTCTGGTCACACTAAAATTTTTTAATTATATGTCCTGCTAGGGTTGAGAAAACAAAATCTGAGAGTCTGTAGAAATGGCTGTTCCCCAAATGTAAAATATTGAATTTACATATGAAATAAATATCTGCTCTGTAAATAAAATTTACATTGAGCTCTCTGTTGGATCAGTTTTAATATTTAATCTAATATTACTAGAATCCATTGGGATTATTTACCAAATATTTTTGATTTATTACTGCTATATATAAATTATATAAAAATTGTTCAAATGTTTTGTTTATCTGAGTGCTTTCATGTATATTTTTAGCCATTGTTGAGGATGAATGTTCTTTTACATGTAACAAGATATAAGTGGTATCATGTATAATGTGTAGTAGTGGTATTTGTTATGTACCAAACACGGTAAGCATGTTGTTAGTGTGTTCGTAGTTGATGTTATTAAGTGTTGGGTTTTTTTTTTTTTATTAATAAGGTATCCATTAATTTTAGTCTTTTTTTTTTTTTTTACATGTGGATGATGCTATATTTGTGTTGTCAACAAGTATGTATAGGGAACAACCTGAGTAATGACAACACTCTGATAATAATAATAACATTAATACCTACTACAAAAACCAAACTCATAGTAAATATAAATAGGATGAATCTTCACTCCGAAACATCATTCAAAAATACACAACTCTCATTGACTTAAACAAAAGAATTAAATTATCTGTTAAACTAAATTTAAAATGGTTAACCTCATCATCAAAATCAACAATTCACCCGCTAGATGCAAACTACAACAAACAAACATTATTTATGAATTCACATGTCCTTTGAAGAACTGAATTCTTAATCCTAATTTTGTAAATAATTATATTGGCCATACTATGATGAAACTGACTCTTCCTCTCTCTCAGCATAGCTCAATTTGATCTCATTTAAACACATACAGAGACCTACCAAACCCCAGACACTTTATAAACAAAAATAAGCTGCTATCTAATATTCTTTAATTCTTACATCTTTCTTATCAAGTGTGTTATTTTTTGTGAAAATTCTCATCAATTTGAAATTTATGCTTCAAGTTAAAGATGTATGTAAATCAACAAGTCTGTTTTTTTTTTTTAATTGTATCACCCCGAGCAAGGCAGTAATGCCACTGATGTGCAGGGTCTACATAAGAGTGAAAAGATTGGAAAAGAGAAAGCCGGAAACCACATTCTAAACAGGGAACAAGGGATGAGCCTCTTGTTCAATAGACGTGGGTGGAGTGTGAACCGGGCAATAGTTTAGTCTATCTATTCCAATTGAAAAAAAAAAAGAAAAAGGAGTGAAAAGATTGGAAAAGAGAAAGCTGGAAACCACATCCTAAACAGGGAACAAGGGATGAGCCTCTTCACCGGTTCAATAGACGTGGGTGGAGTGTGAACCGGGCGATAGTTTTTACACAAATATTTTCCAACATAATATTCCTTTTCAGTGCACTTAATTTGGTGGGGAATATCAATCATGTAGATTGGTTGTAATCTTATAACAAACCAATTTTTTTATGCTTATGTGCAACACAGCAATTTGTAAAGCAATTTTTTGTGCAATGTCACTGAAATTTTTTACGTTAAAAAGAGATGAAAATATATCCAAGAAAAATAATCCCATATCTATTAACTGCTAATTACGAGTTGTTCCCCTTAGTTTTCTTAATCAAATAAGAATAAGCAACCAAGATACTGTTTTATATCAGTCACAGTAGCATACTAGTGATGATGCTTTAATAATTAGCATTTGTAAATATTTATAATAAAAAGTTTTTAAATTAAAAGTAACTTGATTTTGAATAGAGGTTGCTGAAGTTGGCATTTAAAAAAGGTACAGTGAAAATTTCAGATCAAAATTCAGTTAATAATTTCATATCAACTTATGGATTTATTGATCCACTTTCATAGAATATTTTTTGAATATTTAGTCTGTGAAAAGAGCAGAACAGCACTGATGAATGAACTCACAAACAAGGCTTTGTTATTTTGCCAAAATTATGGCATGCCTCTTGACAAATATCTACATATATCCTAACAATGTCTGAAATCAGTTTTATAAATTATTAATAAATTTACTAATTGAAATTTTTTTTCAGAAAATAGATAATTTTTCTGCCAGAAAAAATTGAATGTCTGTGTATTTATTTTACACATGTAAGTTAACATTATTTAAGAAATTCAAACATGAGAGTCTTGTCATCTGTGATTTCATCATAATTGTATCTGATTGGAAGGAAAGTTCTCATGATTTGTAGAACATTAAATTTACTTAAAAACAGAACTCTCCAACTAAATACATTTGTAGTGTAAGGAAGATTATATATATATATATATATATATATATATATATATATATATATATAATGTAAGTAACATCTTGCTCCCAGTAATTGCTTTTTCTAGGTGCTTAGTCATCCATGTACTTAATAGATTCATCATTGGTTAACTTTGCCAATCTATAAAAAATGGGTGCTTTCATCATGATTTAACTGTGTTAAGGAGTTAAAGTCAAATTTAAGATTTGAAATGGTGTTGTAAATGCAAATATCTGGGAAGTGTTTTAACAGAAGACAGGAACTGTGACAGAAATCTGAAGGAACATTGGAAAAACAAAAGTTGTTACGAGATTGCCTGTTGTGTTTATGTAGAAAACAAGTGTCTCCTGGTATATTTTTCCCATGATAATTATTGCAGACTCGAATGTGAGTGCAGGTAATAAATGAATAACACAAAACAGTATATAAAACAAATTGCTATATATTTATTAACAAAAATATACAGTGACAATAAAAAAAGAAAACATTTAAAGACTAATTATATAGAAAATGTTTAGAGAATGTGTGTTTGTGGAATGTTTCTAGGCCTACATGATAGAGATGTGTATGTTTGAGTCCAAAAATTTCAAGAGAAAATTAATACATTGAAAGTAAAGTGAATGTGCCCCAGTAGGGGACAATTTTTTCTCACGTGCAATTACGTCTTATAGCCAGAGTTGTGAAAGGAGAGAATTACTGAGAAAATTATTATCTATTAATAGGCTTAATGAGCATCTCCTAACAACATGCTTTTTTAGTAAAGTCAAGCAAGGTAACCCACAATATCTTCCAAAAGCTAAGAAAAGTATTAGAAAACAGGAAAACTTCATTAGAAACTAAGAAAAGAGTGCTGGGATGTTATCTAATATCAATCCTTTTATATGGGAGTAAATGTTGAACAATTTCCTCACAGATGGAGAAGAAGTTTTCAGCAACAGAAATGTAGTTCTACAGAAGGATGCTACAAATACCATGGATGATGCATATGAGAAACAAGGAAGTTTAGGGAAATAAAAATGACATACTGAATTAGAAAATGACAGTTGAAGTTTCTGGGGCATGTCATGATGAAAGGGGGTTTGGAGAATTTGACACTCACAAGACATTGAAAATAAGAGCTGAGGAGGGAAATGGCAAGTAACTTACCTAACACATTTGTGTAAATGGATGGCAGAATAGGGAGTATGATCAATAGTAAAAAAATAAAACATTGCTAAGAGTCTATAAAAGATAAGGACTTGTGAAAAGCCATGACTGCACATGTCATAAAGTAACTCAGCACATAAAATTTTTTTTTCCCATTGGGAAAAAAAACTACTTGCTTTTTAAATCAGCATTGGAAATCCTAGCTTTTCTGGATTGGTACACTACTGGAATCATTAAAAAATATTCAGTATGTCTGAAATCCTTACTTAAAAAATAAAAACAGAAACACTTGCAAATTTTAATAATTGTGATAAAAATAGTTTTATTAAAATCAAACAAGGAAGAATAACAAAAAAGAACTTATAGTTATCATAGAGGTAAATTGAAAAACAAAGAGGATAAAAACAAAATCTTAACCAGTTTTAATTCCTCATTCATCAGTTCTATCAAGGACTGAAAAATACAGTGAATAAAATAGAAAACACTGAAAACAGGATGTTATATGTTTCAGAAAGGAAATTTGGATAATTTATATATGTGCCTCAATACATTTGGATCAGTGATAGCTGAGCATTTGTTGATTAAACTCTATATTTTCTCTACTGAAGAATGCTTCTTCAGATTTCCATTTAATGGACTTAGAGATTATATAAAGTTCTCTCTCTGTAAGTAGAAGTGGCTTTTAGGCCAGAATGTTATCAGCTTTTGATGATTATATATTATATATAACATTGTTTCTTTGGTATTTTTTACTTTTTTTACTGTGTTCATTTCTCAGTCCTTAATAAAGCTCAGGTGAGAGAAAAACAAAAGTTGGTTAAGCTTTTGTTTTAGTTTTTGCCCTTTTTTTTCATTTTTTGAATTACTTTTTTGTAACTGTGAACCTTATTCTTATTCTTCCATTTTGAATTTGATATGTATGTTTTTATTATAATAATTAAATTATTTACCTCTAGTAAAATATTTGTAAAATCTTTTAAGTTTTTCTTCATTAAAAAAAAAAATGAGTGACTCAAGGCTTTGGTTTCATCATTTTTCCAATTTTTGTTTGTAAATTTTTAAATTCAAAAATTTATTACAGCTTATTTTTTCCTATTAGCTTTCAATTCTGTGAAAAGGTTTGGAGAATTCATTTCTGATAGTTAATTTTATCTACAACATTATTAAAATGCCTTAATTTTCAATATTTAAACAAGAAAAGAAAATCCTAGCAATTCAGCTTCTTCCAGCTAATACAATGTTGGCACATTTGATGTTTGTTGTTGTAGATATAATTAGGAAAAATCTAATCTATTTATTTTAAGATTAGTAGCCCTGAAACATAAAACAAGCATTTCTTATGCTCCAAAAATGGAAAGATTTTCTGACTTAATGATCAAGATTATAACTTCAGGACCAAGAAGTTGAAAGAAATAGATCAGTATATTGATGATCATTTGCAAAATTGTCCACCAGAATCAACAAAGAGTATCAGCATTCAGAAAAATTGGAAAAACTGTCAATCATCAATTTCTTTAGATCCTTCTCTTTTCATCATCCTTTTTTTCTCAGTAAAGTTTTCTCATTTTACTTCATTTTATTGCCTTTCATCCTCGGTGACTCTGTGGTGATACCGACCGAGCAAAAGCGAGACCGGATGTTGGCTCTATGCCAACTAAAAGACAAATGAATAAAACTCGTTGCGCACATCTGAGTTCGTGCAGATGTTCCGAAAATAAAAAATTATCAAATATCAAATTACCATTTCATGAGCCTTCGCAAATTTTATTTACCAGCCAATGGGAGGCCCAGAATCAAATACAAGGATGAAATTTGAAATGATCTGCATTTTGATCCAAAAAGCAGATATAAAAAGCAGAGACGCAAAAGCTTCGTCAGACAGAAGGAATCTTAGGCTAGAATTATCAGTTTCTCCCTTGACTTAAGTCAAGCGACTGCTATGCTGACCTCTTTCCTTCTCTGTCTCAAAAGTACTTATTGACCTTTTCAAAGACATTCCTCAAAAGTACTAACTGACCTCTTCAAAGACATTCCACAAACCATCTTACTGACCTACTGATCTTAGAAGCAGCAACTTCTAAACAAACATTCCTTACCTTCAAGACACTTCTACACTCCTAAGCCTTTTATCTTTTTAACATGATATTTGTCATGAACTCTCTAACCTCCGTTGGACTTTTATTTCAAGTATTACTTTATTTGTAAAACATTAATTGAAATGTATATATATATATATATATATATATATATATATATAAATGTTATTTTATAGTCAAAATTGCCTTTCTTGATTTTATAATCATTTTATGAATTATAGGCGGCTATCTTCCCACAAGGCCAAATTCCATTAACCTGCTATGGTATACTACTACCCTTCGCTAGAACGGAATCCTACAACTACTAGAAAAGAATAAATAAGATAAGAAGATACACCCGCTATAACTCCTTGTGTTTTATTGACTTTAATGTCTTGTTTGAGATGAACTGATTAAAATAAATAAATAAAAGATCTCTGTTCAATAGGCAAAAGAAAACTGATCAAGATAGCTTCTACTGACAGGAAACAGCTGTCATTTTATCTAAGAAGGTAAATTCCTCTCAAGGCAAAAGTGAAACAGTCAGGGGTCTTTCAATTTAGCATTTCCAGTAGAGCTTGCACAACATCAACTGTCAAAAAAAAAAAAAAAAGCAAAAAAAGTACATTGCTGATATAAAGGAAGTCATTGATTTCTCTAAGGACAAAAATAAATCTCATTTCTTTTAGAATGTCATCTCTAAATAGTCAAGACATCTTTCTACTCCCAAACAATCTCCATATCTATCGTAAATCAACTGAACAATTCAAAGTAGACTGTCTAAAACCAATAAAACATTTGTATTATAAGTATTGTTACCAGTTACTACAAGAAAAAACATACTAAAAAAACATATTTTCTTCATTTAACATTTTCTTCCACCAATTTTGTCCATATAGAATAATTCTTCTGTTCATTTTTTTAAATAAAATTATTTTTCAAAGATTATAAAATTCAGACTTTATTTTGACCGTGGGACAGATTCCAGATGTTAATTTCATGAATATTATGTAGGAAATTGTAATGAACAAAACAAGAACTAGATTTAAAATTCAAATGCTAAGCACTGACTCATTGATTTTTTTATTAGAAAATAAAAAGACTCAAATTTACAAACTTTGCTTAGCACACACACACACACACACACAAACTGCAAAATCAAATCCAAAACAAAACTGGTGAAATTTCACACCTTGATGCAAAATTTTTTCAGCCAATAGAAAACTAGAAAACATATAAAAACAAAATTCAAATAATCTTCAATTATCAGAAACAAATTTTTGTTATGGACCTTTTCGCGAGGCAACATGAAGTTTGTTCATTGTCCAATGGAAAGGCCAGAATCACATCTGGGAGTGAATTCCCAAATGATCTTTTCAAGCCCCACAAACAGAATAAAAGACAGACAAGTTTGTCTGTCACCAGAAAGAAAATGACAAGCCTATTAACATGTCACTTGATAAACATCAATTGATAAACATCATTGTTATTTCTGTCCTTCTCCCTCACCTCTATTATCTCTATCTTTCTCTTTCACCTCCTTCCTCTTCATCATTCACTCGTCTGTCTCTTTTCATACTTGATAACTGAATGGAACCCTTTAAGACTGAGCGATTACTTCAAAGACATTTGAACCCAATGATAACGCTCATACTTACATACATACACACAAGTTACTACTACAAACTCTTGATACCCTTAACTCCTTACTAATGTTTCTCATGTACGTTTAACTTCTATCAATTCATGTTATTCTTTTCTATTAATAAATTTCTATTTAAACATACAAAAGGTATACTTTTATTCTTCCACAAATCCATCTTCTGATAACCTTCTGATAATTGCGATGATTTTGATAAAACCTTAAGTTGTGGGGATTGTTGACCGTGTTTGTGAATTGGCCTTGTACCAGACATGGATGACTGTCCCTACAGCTACAGTGCTGACCCCTCTTGCCACAAAATAATCAAGTTTCAGAATTTTCAGAAAAAAGATCTGTTATTTAAAGAACAGGTTGGAAGCCTTATTGTCAAAGAAGCTTTTCTGGGAGTAGGATTAACAGGAGCAAAAATTAAGGTGGAAAAAGCATTATTAAATTTTGGTTCTCAGTAAACATAAATTATGTCTTCATTCAATTTTAACTATCATAATTAATTTTACTTGAATGAAAATGTATATGTTTTTATTAAAAATTAAAAATGTTGGGAGGCATTTACTTTTGACGGGGGATCAGAAGTGTATGATGTGCAAATTAGCTAAACAAATAATTTATATTGAATTATTCTAGAGAAAAAATATTATATTGATTCACTTATGATATCAAATATTTTTGTGAAGGTGGAGAATTGATTAATGTATAAACTAGACACAAAATTTGTTTAAAACTAGATGTTAACTATAAGAGATGCTAAAACACACACACACAATCATCTTAGACTCTATTTAATACTATTAGCAGTAATGTTATACCCAAAATAATATTTCTGATGTTGTCTACATAAAATTAAAAAAAATAAAAGCAAAATGATATTGAGGAAAAAAATGTTTGTAACCTTGGAGGAACAAAAAGTGGGACACTTGTTCTGGATTGAATAGCTGGGCACATCTGGAAAAGAATGAACACTAGAAGAAATTTGACACTTTATCAATTCTTCTCTTACCATTCTTTTCAATCTGGTTTCAACAACATTTATTTTTATGTACATACCCCAAAATGTACACACTTGCATAACATAAAGATAAAACAGACTACCTCACTCTCTTGTGTGTGTGTGTGTGTGTGTGTGTATATATATTATTGAAAAGTTTTTCTTAGCTCAACTAAAAGGCCCTTATCCACAAAAAATTTGGTGTTTAGTCAAATTTAAGTGAAGTGGGTCAGGCTAAGAACTTTTCAGCACCCCCTCTTATATTTTGCTTCATTGCTATAAGGCACAATAACAACTTTTTTGTGGCATATGAAACTTTTCTTAGACAAAATTATTCATTTTAAACAAAAGCAAAAAATCTTATTGACTCATTAAAGGATTATATGTAGATAGCTACAATTAATACTAAATTTCTATTTTTATTTTTATAATTAATACTAGATTTTTATTTTAATCTTTATAATTAGTGCCAGATTTTAGAGTGAGTGTTAATGGGTTAATATGGTCAGTTTTGAACTTGAACATTAAGAAATATGCATTCCATACAATTTTTTATAAAAATATTAGGATGCTGGTTGGTCATAAGATTTCTTTAAAGCTTGCATTTTTAATGAATTAAATAGCAGTTTTTGAATAAATATTAAACAAGTTCAAAATGCATTTGTACAAGTTCCTTATGGCAGAAAACTCTATTAAGAGAAAATATATTTCAACATTCAACAGGATTACTTATTATTTTGAGATAACCAAATTAAAATATACAAAAAGATAATTCTTTAAATTAAAGCATGCTGATAAGTAATCAACATTTAATTGACAAATAAAAAGTTTATTTGATTTGTTACTATGTTAATGTGGATGTGCACTGTGGTACAGTGGATATCGGCTCGGAACGAGAAATCGGGGAGCCGAGTTCGAATTCCAGCTGAATCCATTGTATTCACTTACACGCAAATACCCTTGGGAAAGGTATTAATCTGTCTCTTCCTTCCAGTTATGGGTTAAATAGCAGGACAGATTGGGTTCTATAACCTTGGTGGGCAACCAGTCTACCGCAGAAAGCAATGGCAACCTACTGCGGGATAATCTTCTGCCCAGTCAGTCATGTCTCTTTCAAGACATGATCGCCCAAGCGTGTATCACGTATGACACTTAACTAACTGACTATGTTAATGTCTATTCACATCATATTCAAAAGATGCATTTACATTATGATCTGATTTCTTTTTGTGGGTCTATATGTTACTGTAATACAGCAGCAATGGCACATTATGGCAAGAGTTTTGCTAGAGCAATACAATAGCCTTCCTTCCCATTTCCCAATTAATATGTATTGTACATGCC
The DNA here is from genome assembly GCA_037127315.1 of Ascarosepion bandense. Taxonomy (NCBI): domain Eukaryota; kingdom Metazoa; phylum Mollusca; class Cephalopoda; order Sepiida; family Sepiidae; genus Ascarosepion; species Ascarosepion bandense. Next base: position 13,558,955 of record JBBBDQ010000256.1, read on the forward strand.
AGTTGCGTGCTAATCATCAGAGCCTTGTTTTTGCAGAGATAAGTTTTAGCAGGTACTGGAGAAAAAAGATAAGCCCCTGACTTGTCAGTGGAGACAGCCTTTTGCAACATCCTCCAGTTTTCTTTTAAGGAGAAGATATGTAACACACCTTTATACTTTATTAGGATATTTTATTTTTTAGAAAGGAAAATTTGATTTTCATTTTTTTTAATTTTCAGCAGCCATTTATTTTTTTTATTATAAATGATTGGGTAGGTATCTTCTTTGATGACTAGAAATCAGCAACATTAAAACACTTCAGTGACATAATTTCTAATTTAGTTTACTGCATAATAGTATGTGAGCTGCAAAAAATTCTTGACCTAACCAAGAAATCCTCTAAAAGAAAATTTTGTTTCGCCATTTGATAAAATACTTGCGTGTTTCTTACAAAAGCAAAAAGTACAATCATGCCATCATTGAAACAAGATGAAAAAAATGTTTGTGTGACATAAAGAGACCTTTACTTTATTTAAAAAATCTTTTTTTTCTTACACATTCCCATATAAAAATAAAAACTTTTACAAAATAAGCATATCATTTCACTGATATCATTATCTTATGTAAAAATTATGAATTTTTAATTCAATTTCCTTTAATATGATAAATATTTCCACACTTCCTTCCAAATAAAAACAATTTTTCTAAATTGTAAGCATGCATTTTCAAAAATCCTTATTCTCAAAATTCTTGCCGATTAGAGAATAAGTGAAATACAAGGAAATCTAACATTAAATTTTAAATGTAGTAGGAATTTGATTAATTACAGAATTGGTCCCCTAGTACATTACCTTTTACTTTTGTTTCATTTTGGTCTTATTTAGATATTTTTTTTACTTTTAAGTAATTATGCATTCAATATAAAAAGATGAGAATTACATTTATGATAGCAGATCTTCATTTATGACATACAGGTCTTGATGAAATAAAAATGAGATTTATTGACAGTAAAGATAAAATTCACATTTTTAATGAGAGTACAGTGCAAGCAGAACTTATCATGATGCACCCCTTAACTTTCAAGGTGTAAATATAGCTTCAAATTAGATTTACCAATTTTTAAAAAATGGACATTTTTGAGGGGTTGTTTTTATGATTGCTTATAGGGAAGTAATTAAAGTTTCTGTGAGTAATTTTAGATTCTGATTGGTTAAAAAACATGGAGTGAACACAAAATGATTTCCTGTACCAGTCACGTTGAAGAGCACTTGAAGACAACACTCTTAAGTTGTTTCTTAATCCTTGATAATATAAATAAAAACTTGCACAAAATATATAAATCTCTTAAAAATGCAAAAAAAGAACCTGCTAATTTACTGCCAAATAGTGAAGAAAAAAGGAATATGATTTATAATTAAATTAAAACTTTCTAATTCTTTTTTCAAAGTTCATTTAAGAATATTCTCATGGTAAAAAATTGACTAAATATCAAAATATATAAAATGCTATATGTAGACATCTGTATATTTAAATAGAAAATGTTATTTAAGTTAAATGCTATTAAAAACTGATATGGTATAGAGGAGGTAGAGATAATAAATGAGTAAAGGTCAAGTTTTGTTTATATTTCTGAGGTGAGGTCTACCTAAAATTCATAAAGATGGTATTCTGCTCAGGCTAATCATTAGAAGCCTAGGCTCGATGTGCCATCCTCAGTTTCTTCCTTGAAGATATAATTGACACACTGATAGGGAAGTCACCATCATATGTTTGAAACTCTGCCTACTTCATGAAACTTATCAAATTATTAACTATACCAAAAAAATATAAAATCACTGTCATTAATAACCTAATTCAAAGAGCTAAACTCATTTCCTAATCCAAAATAATTTTTAAAATTAGATAATATAAAAGTAATACCAATAATAGTTGCCATAATTATATTCTTGACAAGCAAATCAAATTTAATTTAAGCAGTAAAAATTTTAATTATAAAAAACAGTCATAAACATAATACTGTATAACCCGGATGTAAGAGAAACCCGGATATAAGAGGGATTTTCTCTGGTTCCAAATTAGAGCCTGTGGTAATGTATATAAAATAGACCCAACCTGGATATAAGAGAAACCCGGATATAAAAGAACATTTATCCGGTCCCAACAACTCTCTTATATCAGGGGCATTGACAATAACGTTATTAACATATATTATCAAAATCAAATGCACCACAGTTACAAAAAAGATGAAACAGCAGTAAAAAAACATACACAGATATATGAAACCAGTCAATAATATAAATATTTTAGATTTATTATTTACTACAAAAAATTAAAAACTAGCAACCTAGTCATTAAAAATAATATATTCCAAACTCCCCCCTCCCATATATGACCATTGTTATGCATATATATATATACTTATGTACTTAGAGAATACTTCTTTGTAAATAAAAACACAAAACATCTGACATAGGATATACCATAACCACACTCTTCTGGAGACACACCTGCCACCTATCAGATCATAGAGCCATCAGACAACACATTAATAAGCAGCATAAGGATCATAAAAACATAGACAGATACTTACAAATGATACCAAAATATTAACAAATAGGAAAAACAAACTTACAATACTTGATGGAATATTCATACAAACAAAAACAACCATCAATAAATAAAAATAATTATAACTTAAAAGCCCACATCCTTAGATATATATAAAAAACAAAACACGTCACACATTGCTTACATAACAACACTTAGTTCTACTAAATTCACCAATGCTCTCTATCTACCCTGATGATGACTTCAGAAAGTTGAAAGCCTGAAAGAGAACCTCATGGAACTAAGTGGGTGAATAGAAATTTTTGACTCTTTCATTGACCAAACTAATAATTATTCTTTATATGCACATTTCAGGATTTCTAAAAAGTATAGCACTTAAACTACTTCGCTAGCTTAACTGGGTAAAGATACTTATCACCTTACCTTCCCCTTCTCTCCTCGTAACACTTGCCAGTAGTAAACTCTATGTTTCTTGTTTTGAATGCAACAAAAATTGTATATTTTGGAAATATTTTATTTGGTGTTTTCTGTAAATCTAAATCTAAATCTAAACTTATTTATAAATGGAACTTTGTTTGTGTGTGTGTGTGTGTGTGTGTGTCTGTGTGTGTCTGTGTGTGTCTGTGTGTATCCGTTAACTATAGACTACGTAATGGCTGAATCGATTTCCTTGAAAATTTACACAGTTGTACTATAAGCGTCTGCGAGTGTTCTTAGCTAGGTTTTGTGTCAAGGTACTCCCGATAAATATCGAAAATCAATAATCGAAAAAGTTGGGTTATAGAAGGAGTGGTCCGATTTTAATCTAATTTCATACACTCGTAGACAAAGACATAAGAAACAATATTCAGAAATTTCAAGGTTGCAGTTCTTACAATAGTGCAGAAAATTGATAATATATATTATATATATATATATATATATATATATATATATATATAAGGCAAGATACTAGGTCTGATCAAAATCAGTTTTTCAGCCCATTTATTTTAGTTTTTGCTTCAGGTTTGGCTCTAAGTAGTATAATTGTAGTTCTTAGTCTCAGCCATAATACCATTTACTCAGAGGACTTATTTAGCCTTCAAAATTCAGTTTACGAAGAAAAAAACGTATTTGATATCGATATCAGGAAATCAAGATTTGACTTACATCCATTCATTTTTCTTGCAGTCTACGGTTTCGCTTTAACTGGAAACAACTATTGCTTTTTAGTCTTTCGTGCCAACGTCCAAAGAGTCTGAGCTCCAGGACTATGGATTAGTTTTAAAGCTTTCATTACACCCGAGCAACGCCGGGCTATACTGCTAGTAAAATATTTGTTTGTGATTTAGCTCTGAGTTTTGGTCAGTCATTTTTTTTTTCTTTTGTTACAGCTTAACACGTAGCAATATATATACATACATATTTTCTTGAATTTGACAGACAAGAAAAATATGTATTTGCCAGTTACCCTTATCGTAATATCTTGGATTAGCTAAGTATGTATAAATATATACCATCTAAGGACCACTACTAGCCACATATAAATGCATACAGTCATCATCATCATCATTTATCCATCACACCCAGATGGTGCATAGGGCAGCAACTTTTTGTTGCTGTTTCTGTAACAAACTATTTTTTATGGATCAGGGTTGTTAGCCCTGCACCCAACCACCAAACCTGGAGGACCGGTGGACCATTCTTGGTCCTTATGTTTACAGCACCTGGTATTCCCAAATGGTCACCCATTTAAGTACTGACCAGGCTCGACGTTGCTTAACTTCGGTGATCAGATGGGAACCAGTGTATTCAACACAATATAGCCGCAGACTAATGCAGTAATATGCATTAAATTGCAGTTGTGGTCAGTCATATATATGACGGATTATTGTATGGAAAATGTAAATGCTCTGCTATTGCAGTACTGAGAACTTTTTCCACTGTGCTGCTTCTTTGGGAGTCAGTTTTCTCTCTCTCTCTCTCTCTCTCTCTCTCTCTCTATGTATTTGGTATGGGAAAGTACCATGGGCTCATATTATTGAGCACTTTTTATGACACACTTATAACTTTATTCTGATGTTTTGGGGAGGATTTTTTTTGTACTTCGAGAGAGGTGCTTTCAGTAATTCTATTCTCTGATGTATGGATTAGTCATTTTAATTGTGAGTACATTGTATACATTTACATAAGTCTAAAAACAAAAAGAAACAGGGTGTCTGCTCAAACATATGTATACATGAAAATGAAGTTTATAGTGTTTTTTACTATCTTTCACCTCATACAATATACAAAACTCACTCAAGGTAGAAAGTTATTAAATGTGGTTGTTGCTGAAGAATCATTCTTTGGGTTGAAGTGTCAAACTAAAGGTCCCATTTGAAAAAGAGATGCTCTGGGAATGAGCTAATATACCCTTACCTCTATTTCCTATAGGATTTGTGTAGCACTAATGAAAGACCTGTAAGCAGATTACATGAGATCATATTATAATTGGAGGAGCAAACATCAATCAAAGTATGTATTATATTAAAGTTAAAACAGTATGGCTTCTTCCAAAGCAAAAAGAGACTTAAAATGTTTTTTCATTCCTCTCCTTAGCTAAATTAACATCCTACTAACCAAAGTACCATTAACCAATCCAGCAGCTACAATTCCTTTGTTTTTTAGCAGATAAAAATGGAATAATATTGGAAATATAAATTTAAACTTAGCATATTCAGGCAGTAATCTTCAATTTCAACATGTTGTATTAAACAGAACAGACAGGGAATGCTGAGTTATGCTTTTGGACAAGGTTTTCTTGGCATTAGATAAGCTGTTTGATGCAAAGTTGAAACTTGTAAAGTAACTTGCCAAAATTGTGTGTAATCTTCCAAGTAATTTTGACCATCATTTAAAAGAAGGTAAAAAGTCAAGAGATAGCAAGTGTAACTGGAATGCTTGAAAAAAAGAATTATTCTTGCATTTGTATTTCCCCTGTTATGGGCATTATTATCTCCACGATATAATAACACCATAATTCATGGATGGAACAAAACAGCTGAAAGGAAAAAGAATGACAAACATGCTTTGTTCTCATGTGGAGAATAATATATCACATATTACACAGCAAAGCAAATTGTAAGGAGAAACAAAAAGGAAGGGTCTTATATATAATATTGAGATACTCCAGTACCTGGAGAAACCATTTTAAGGCTCCAGATTCAAGCAGGCCAGATTCATCTATGTACCTGCAAAGACATATTCCATGAACATGAAACGGTGAGTCTTTGGTTTTCCCAAATTCAGGACTGTGAGCTGGAATTTCATTCTATATCTGGGAAAGTTATATTCCCAGAGGGAAATGGCATCATTGACTTGTAAGCTGCTAGAGAAGCAGATTTAGCCTTTTCCCAGGCTATAGGAAGCCAGAGCTAAAGAAAGCAACTTTACAGTTTGGTTGTTATAAAACAAGCTGAAAAATGACCAGTGCTTTTGTAGCTGTATGGTGTAATATCATGAAGTGGCAGTCATGTGACCCACATGACTTATCTCCAACAAAGGGAAATAAACACCTTCTGTATCCTTACGCACTATAGCATTTATGTTATTAATGGTTCAAAGTTTGAGATGAATGTGGGCCATATCTAGGAGAAGGAGGTGACTCATACCTTTTCAAAAGGTATTTGCAGATAGTCACTTAAGTACCATACGTGATACACGCTTTGGGCAATCATGTCTCTTTTGAGACATGACTGACTGGGCAGAAGATTATCCCGTAGTAGGTTGCCATTGTTCTCTGCAGTAGATTGGTTGCCAGCCAAGGCTATAGAACCCAATCTGTCCTGTTATTTAACCCATAACTGGAGGGAAGAGATGGATTAATACCTTTCCCAAGGGTATTTGTGCGCAAGTGAATGCAACAAATCCAACTGGAATTCAAACTCAGCTCCCTGATTTGTCATTCTAAGTCGATATCTACTGCACCACAATACACATCCTTATTTGCATATAAGTGAATGGAATTCAAACTCAACCCTCCAATTTCTCATTCCAAGCCATTACCCATTTCACCACCCATACATCTAAGCTTAGAGCACTTGATATCTCCAAGTGGTCATCCAGTTAGGTAATGACCAGTCTTGATGTTACTTAACTTTGGTGATCAGATATGAAACAGTGTTGCAATGTGATACAGCCATAAGCCATCTTGAGATGATTACATAGGTGTTATGAGAATTGCTTTTTTTGTTCTCAAACAGTTGTATAATTCTATGATTATCTGGCATCATTGCAAATAAGGACACTGAGTTGCTAGTGAAGGATAAAATGTTTTAGCAGCCAGGTATAAAGCTGATTGATTTTTCCTGAACATTGCCAGCACTTTTTGTGTTATTTCCTGGTTGTTCCAAGATGAAAATATTTTATTTCAATATAATTTTATTTGTTTAGTTGATTTTCAATCCAACAAAAGACAGGATATTTTTCTATCCTAAACAGAATCTTCTAAAGCCATTTATTAAGAAATAGGCTGTGGTTAAGGTTAATCAGCACTAAAAATCTTACTATTCACTGATAATCAACACTTGTATTTTGTAAAATAAATTTATTTTTATTTATTTTTCTGAAATTGTTTACGCCTTCAATCATCTTCTTCTTTTTAAATTCTCATCTGCTCCAACTCAATTTCCCTGTTGTTTTCCATTTGTTGCTTTTTACTTTTGAGAAGTATTTGCTTTGCAAAATACATAGTGCAATGGAAATATATGTTGTCTAAATTATGCACGAATGAAAATAATACTGACATCTCATGTTAAAAGATATATTTACCAAAATTACACAAAAATATTTTGAAATACTAAAGAGTAAATTGATTCAATAAAATCACACATTGGCTTCAATCACAGACTCCAGATGACTTCAGAATCTCCTGCATCTCTTTTGGACACCCTCCTTATTTAAGTTGGTGAATTGCTGCCAAAAGCCTTCAAAATTCAGCTCATCTTTGTACTGCAAGGAGTTTTGTTGTTATCTTGCTCAACTGCATCCCACACATAATAATGAGGAGGTGTGGGGTACAGCCCTAGGAGTTGGGTGGCCAGATGTAAGGGTGATGTGGTTTCAGAAATTGTCTGACAGCTATGACTGGGTTCTCCTGCTGGTATGGTGCAGAGTCCTGTTGTCAGACATAGAGCCTTCCAGCAGCCACCCTCTTGACCTAGAACTGCATTACCTCCTCAAGGCACTTGATGTAGGCTTACATGTTGAGTCTGAGTCCCTGTGGGAAAATGAGTGGAGGCATAATTTTGCCATCACTCCAATTTTGCCCACTCCAAAGACCATGATGTTCACTGGATATATTATCCAAATTTTTCCACATCCTCTGCACTGTCCTCAGATTGACACCCAAACACTCTGAAATGTTCATATTAAAGCTTCCAGCATGACTACCAAGCAGTACTGCATGCCATTTTCAAATTTCTGGCAGAGTGAATTGTGTCATGATGCTCTTTTCCTCACAGATGGTGCCCAACTGACCCTACTATACCGTGCAGTTGACAAAATTAAAAACAAGCAACATGCATGCGCAAAATGAAAAATATAAAATGGTGACAATTGTAAATGGCTAGACTAGTTGCCAGTCAATGTTGGTAGATTATATTGACCATTCACTGATTGGCTAATTTTGTTCTACAGGTATTACAATGTAAAATTATCTTTGTAAAATAGAATGAATTGATAATTTCTAATTGTGCTGCTAATCCATTTTTGTTGTTAATAACAATAATAATAATTGACTATTGATAATAGTTGACCTAATATTTATAGTTGATAATAGTTGACTTAATATTTAAACTATTTACAGTGTTCGGAGTGTTGTCCTCATATTTGTTGCCATATTCACAATGTTTTTGATCCAGCTTTCTTCTGGCAATTACAATACCTCATCTTAGAAATATAGACAAAAGTTGACCTGATAGTTTTTATATAAGGCTTATAACATTTTGAATCTAACATCCATTAAGAAATTGATTCAATATTCATGTGTCCACTAGTTTTCATCAAGAGATGATATTTCATTATATATCCAAAGCCTTCTTAAGCATTTACAAGCCAATATATTTTACCATTAAAATCAAGAAAACTTATCCCTCTATTAATAACATAATGCTTCAATAAGTAAATTACTATCAGTTACTTAAAAATTTCATTAAAACCTTAGTGCAAAAATGTCCAGCATTTCTAAAAATAAGGGCTGTCCATCTATTTTGAATGTCTTGAGAACCAGTTGTAAACTTATCAGATAGTATCTTCTTTTGTATACATGAACAGACACTCTCCTGTAGGCTTACTCAGTTAGCAGGGAGATGCCGTTAAGTGAAGTTTGTACTGTGTGGATGTTGTATTCATAATAACCATACCTTCTCATTCTTCACATCTTGTGGAATATATTTTGGCAAAACTTTGCACCATATCATTAAGGCGCCATTGCCTGAAGTAGGCTATTTGTTGAAAATATTAAATAGTGAAATAATTTCTGGAGAGACCTCAAAACATCCTTATTCAGCCATCAATGTATTTTTTCTGTTTTTTTATCAGCTGACACTACCTTTCAACATTATGGACACACCACATCCTGTTGAAATGCTGGTTTCTGTACGATTGCTGAAGTTAAGCAAGACTGAGTTCAGTCAGTGCCTCAAGGGTGACCACTTGGAAATACCAGATGCTGTAAACTCAGATGTGAAGCAAGTGTAATAGATAATGGCTCCAAATTGTTAATGGGAGAGCCAAGTTCTAATTCCAGTTGGGTTAATTATATTCACACACGAAAATACTCTTGTAAAAGGTATAATTCCACCTCTTCTTCCCACTCCATGGGCTAATTAGTAGGACTTCTATCACTAAACAATTATTATCTAAAAAAAAATTCTTACAGCATAATTGTGTATTTTATCAGTACCAATTTCAATTCAACGAATTTTTGCAAAAATTTGCCATATCTTAAATTTGTTGGAACTACTGATGGAGCAAAACAGGTGACAGTCTGAAGGTGACAAGTTTAGGGAACAGATGTGTATTTATGGACACTGATGCTCATGACAAGGCAGTAAAATTGTGCAATTATCTAAGCATTTGATATTCTACCAAAGTTCAATTTAGATCTACCAGTTAACAAATATAAGTCTAGAATATCAATATATATAATAAATTATGCTACTTCAACAAGAAAATGATCTTCAGTTACAGATATCCAGGTAGTAATGCATAGCTTCTTGAAATAAGAAATCAGGGAACTGAGTTCAATTTCAAGTCAGGTTCATTATATTAACTTACATGCAAATACACTTAGGAAAGGTATGGATCCAACCCTTCTCTTCAAGCTATGTATTAATTAGTAGTCCCCAGAAAAATCATTGTTATCTTATAAAATTTTCACTGAAATATTCACTTGCAAAAATTTTCTTTATACTTCAAAACTGTTTTCAGCGACTTTGATTCAATTTTACTCTCTGGGTCTAGTTCTTTTTATTGTTTTTGGAATACTATTTGAATTTAGTGTGTGTGTGTGTGTGTGTGTGTGTGTGTGTGTGTGTGTGTGTGTGTGTGTGTTTTATCATGTTTGAATTTTGTGTATCTGTGTGTGAGTGTCTTAGGTTTTTCATGCTGTATTATTGACCCAGTAGTAAACCCAAAAAGTAGCCCCAGGTACACTCATAGGAACATTTGACGTGAGCTGCCTGTACAGCAACATACTCCATGAACTAGGTAAACAGGCCATTACATCTTGGAGTGAGAAACACCCAGAAATACTTCCCGCACGCTTCACAAAAGAATTTACTATATAAAGTATGGAACTAATTTTAGACAACAATTCATTCTAATTTAACAACCAAAATTATATTCAAACAACAGGTACCATGATGGGAACAAAAATGGCACCAACATTTGCAACACTCACACTAGCATATCTAGAAGAAAGCATATACAACTAAATAGGACATAAATATGGGGAAGACATAAAAACAGAATTCACTAAATCATGGAAGAGGTATCTAAATGATTGTTTTATCTTTTGGAGATCAACATGGGGAGACATAAATAAATTACACAATCTTCTCCAAAACTTGCACCCCAAAATTAAGTTCATGCTAGAATAAAGCTATAATGAATTGCCATTCCTAGATATACTCATAAAAAACAAAAACAATTACATCATCACAGACATTTACTATAAATCCACAGATATCCAACAATACCTCCATTTCAAGTTGTCTAAAATCTATACACTACTCCCTAGCATGATGAATTTGCACAATAGTAGCTGACGAAACCCTTCATAAAATTTGCCTAGAGGAACTATGAAAAACACTCCAAAAAGAGGATACCCCACTCCACTTATAAACAAGGGTTTCCAACTGGCAGAAGAAATACCATTAGAATCTCTCCGGAATCTAAAAAACAGAAAAAACATGAAAAAGAAGAAAACATTCTAGCATACGTTTCTACACACAACAAAAGCAACCCAGAATTATTTCCAAAGATCAAAAGACATATAGAATTACTCAACAAAAATGATAGAATAAAGGAAATCTAAAAGACAACTAAAATAATTAAAAGCAAATGCCAACACAAAAATTCAAAAAACATACTAATCACATCAAAATTCAAGCAACACACATTACATGGGGCCACAAAATGCAACAAAAACAATAATGTGAGGTATGTAACATAATAATAGAAGGAAAACACTTCAAGTTCAAAAACACATCTACATTCAAAATAAAAACAAATCAGAGCTGCAATTCTAAAAACATAATTTATGCTCTAAAATCCAGTGAATGTGCAAAAATATATGGGGGGTGGTGACACAAGGCCTGAATAAAAGAGTAGCCCTGCACAAAAGTCACATTAAACAAGCCAATAACAGGAAGCTGTATGTCTCCAAACGTTTACATGAATGCAGTGGAGGTAAATTCAGAGTAATGCCTATCTACCTAAATACAGATTATGACACGCTCACAATGCAGGAAGAAATATTTATAAAATAATACAAGCCTTCCCTCAACAAAACATGAAAAACTAAAACATACACACAAAATTCAAACGCAATAAAAAAAACACATTATACCAATTTCTCTTGTTGGAACAACCCCTATTTCTGTTTTTAATATATATATATATATGCTATAGTCATCCGCAGACAGATCTGTTTCACTGTATCACAGCTTATCAGTACGGTTAGACTCCGACTGCTTCCTAACCCAGGATTGAAACCCGACCGAATTTGCGTCAATCGGCGATTCTACCCCTGGGCCACAAGCGTCCAGTAGAAGAAGGTAGACTTTTTAGTGCATATATCATTATACACGCCCAATAGCCAGAGTGCTCTAATTCATTATTGAATGAGCGATGTGTATATGCCGGAGTAGCTACTGTTTTCAAAGTCTCCCACTCTTCCAGAGTGCTCAATCAGGGTGTGAGAGCGTAAATACTATAAGGTATATGATAAAGAAGAAAGGAGAGCTCCAATCTATTTAAGTTTTGCCTAGACTATGCTTTGCAGATATACAAGTACAAGTATGAACAGATTAAGCATTCCAAACCACACCTTAAATGAATCTACTAATAGAAAACATCATTCCTGTTTTCTTCTCCTGCAGCCAGTGTACTGATAAGTGAAGAAGGCAATGATGACGACATAGATATTCATAATTGAGATAAGAATAATCTTATCTTTACAAAAAAATCAATATTCTCTACTAAGTGTTCCAAGAAGTAGGACTTAAGATAAACCTTTCCAAAATAGAAACTATGATATGAAATTGAAATGAAAGTAGTGATGGCACATATATAAATCCATCATAAAAATTCAGACTGTGGAATTAATGAATATTAAACACTTTAAATACCACAGTGTATGGTTTATTTTTTAAATTTTTTTAAAAAGTCATTTCACTTCAAGCAGGCTAGGATTGCCACTGGTGCACAGGGGGTTACAGTGAAAAAGAAAATACAAGATCCAAGCTATGTTGAAGAAAAGGATAAAAGATGGCAATTGACATTGCATTTAAATTTTTGGAGCTATCAAGGAAGTAAGTAAATGGAAATGAGTTCCACAGACGGGAGGTGTGAGAAAAGAAATGATTAGAATAGAAGAGGGGTTTACATTTATCTATTTCAACAGTAAAAGTATGGGACCTTGATGTCAATCTAACAGCATGTATAAATTCCAGTGGTCAGGGAACCAGCGATAGAAACTCATCAGAGCATTTGCCATGAAAATATTTATAGAAAAGACAGTGGGAAGCCACATCACATTAATGAGAAAGTGACTAAAGGACAGCTACTAAGCCAGGATCAGTTACATTGCAGATCCTTCTTTGAATTTTGTTGAGAACCTCAAGCTAAATAACAGGAGCACCCAACCAGATATGGTAACAGTATTCAATCCACAGACAAATGGTAGATTTGTAAATTTGCAAGATGGATTCTGACAAGAAGAACTTTCTGGCCTGGTGCAGTGATCCAACCTTCCTAGCAGTAGATGCACTATTATTGAGGCATTATAATGCACAAGCCATTTTCTACTCCAGTACATCACAGATTGGAGATCCCTCTCAAAAGCAGCAGTCAGGTTTACTTTGTCAACCTGGTCAGATTTCCTATTGAGAAGAGAGTAAATGGTGGTGTCATCTGCATAGATGTCAGCTTTGAGAATGATGACATCAGGAAGATTGTTTATGAAGATCAGAAAAAGCTTAAGATCTTGGCTAGAGCCTTGAGAGACACCCATGTTCATATGAAAGTATGGAACCTTACCCATTCAAAACAATCTTCATTTCATGATTTTATAGGAATGTTTGGATTAAATCAAACAATCGTCCAGAAATACCATACTTCTGGAGCTTGCACAGAAGTCCAGCAGGCCAAACCCTGTCAAACACTTTTGAGAGATCTAGAGCAACAGAACCATTTGCCATTCTTATCAAGAGCCTGGTATATATATTCAGGGGTAGACCTGGAAAAGCAGAAGTCATATTGTTTGTTCAAGAGTAGGTCATGAGATGTGAGATGATTAACTACTTCAGTATTGAACACTTTGCCAAAAAGTGGTAAGAGGTTAATAGGATGATAGAGGGGTCATTTATTTAAAAATTAGCATAGAATATAATGAAATAGGAGATAGAATAGACTGTGATAGGTGGAGTTTTGTTCAACACTGTAAGATGTTATAAAGCCAAAACATTAACCTAAGAAATCAAGTCATGTTCTTAAATAGTTTTGTCAGATTGAGACTTTCATAGAGATGTCATGCATGGCACCAAACTCATTCAGAAATGTCTGTCAGCTGTATACAGGTTCTTTCATAGATCAATGGTTAAAAATGGCTTTGTACCAATGAACCATGAAGATCTTAGAGAGGACTATCCTTCTTTGAACCTCATATAGAATTCTAAACAATGGACTGTACCAAATAACAGAAACCACATTGAGGATTTTCAACAGCAGCAACAACTATAGAGTGTGATGAGTAAATTGTAGCCATTTTATATTTTTTTTATTTTGGGTATGTGTGTTTATTTTTGGATTTTGTCAACTGCACAGTATGGGGTCAGTTGGGCACTATCTGTGCGAAAAAGGGCATCATGATGCAGTTTACTCCACCAAAACTTTAGAAATGGAATACTGTTCTGCTTGTCATTCAAGCAGTAAGCTCTAATATGAACATTTCAGAGTGTTTGGGTGTCACTCTGAGGATAGGGCAGAGGATGTTTAAAGTGATCACTAATGATGGTGACATTATGCCTCCACTCATCTTCCCACAGGGAACTCAGACTCAACATGGAGGCCTACATTAAGTACCTTGAGGATGTAGCATTGCCCTGGATCAAGTGGGTGGCTACTGAAAGGCCCTATGTCTGGCAACTGGACTCTGCACCATGCCACACAAACAGGAGTAACCAATTATGGCTGTTAGACAATTTCTGCAGCCACATCACCCCTTACATCTGGCCACCTAACTCTCCAGACTGCACCTCCTCAACCTTGATTATTATGTGTGGGACGCAGTTGAGTGAGAGACCTGCAAAACTTCTTATAATACCAAAGATAAACTGAAGGCAAGGATTATGGCAGCATTCATCAACTTAAATAAGGAGACTGTCCAGAAGATTTGTAGGAGATTTTAAAGTCATCTGTAGGTCGTTGTTAAAGCCAATCATGATTTTATAAATTCACTCATTAGTATTTCAAGAAATTTTTGTGTAATTTTGATAAATATATCTGTTAAAATGAGATGTCAGTGTTATTTTCATTTTTTGCATAATTAAGCACTTTATCCATCGCACTCTGTATGATGGATAGCACAAGTAACTCAAAGAGAAAATAATGATATAATCAAGATGTTAATGTTCCACACTACTTCAAAGAAAAGGTTAGGAAGGAAACTCCCATCAATACTGGAAAAAACAATAACATTTACTGAACTTGAGATAAAAAATAATGATATAATCAAGAGGTTAATGTTCCACACTACTTCAGGCAAAAAGTTAGGAGGGAAACACCCATCAATACTGGAAAGAATGATTACATTTACAGAACTAGAGATAGAAAAATAATGATACGTATAACCCAGATATAAGAGACCCTATATAAGATAAACCTGGATATAAGATAATTCTTGTCCAGTCCTGATAACTCTCTTATATCTGGTTTAATCAAAATGTTAATGTTCCACACTACTTCAAAGAAAAGGTTAGGAAGGAAACTCCCATCAATACTGGAAAAAACAATAACATTTACTTAACTTGAGATAAAAAAAATAATGATATAATCAAGAGATTAGTGTTTCACACTGCTTCAGGCAAAAGGTTAGGAAGGAAACTCCCAACAATACTGGAAAGAATGATAACATTTACTGAACTTGAGATAAAAAATAATGACATAAGCAAGATGCTAATGTTCCACACTACTTCAAGCAAAAGGTTAGGAAGGAAACTCTCATCAATACTAAAAAACCTATTTTCCTAAAACATTGTTTAAATAAAAACATTTTATTAATTTTAACTGAAATAATGGAGATATAATTTGTATTAATAATACATATACATTTTTCCCTCACTTGTATAACACATTGAGAGATACAGATTTAAAAATCAACATTACATGTTGACTGCCAGTTTCATGTCTTAAGTGCTTATCAGATTACTGTTTAAATCTACAAATGCTATATCCCAGATACTGAGCCCTTTCTCTCAATATATATAAGAAATTTGTTACTATATATATATATATATATATATATATATGCACAGTAGATATTAATATATTAATGGCCTTGAAACTAGAAGCTCAAAATATAAACAAAATTTATCAGCATAGTTCAAATTTCTCTCTTACAAAATCAAAGTTGGCTAGAGAGAGTCATTATAAAACAGATAAGGACTATTTCCTGTCTGTTTAATATTGCTATTTTTAATGAAGAGGATAAGTGTAGAGGGAGTAACCATGTTTTCAAATGTTTCAGTTTGCCTATTTATCTTGGACATCCAAAAGCCAGCAGTTTGTACATTGCACTGATGCAATATACAAACTGCTGACACTTCATGAAATTTGAGTTCAAACCTAACTCTAAGCTTTTTCATAGCTCTTTTTACTACTATAAAAATTTTACAATGATGATTAATAATTTGATTTTCTAAATCTTAACAACCTCAGGTTTATAAAACTTTGTGGTGTGGTCTACTCCTTGTACAACCATAACTTAGACTCCTATCATGATGGCATTGAAGATTTTGTAAGCAGTAGAATAAAGAACAGAAGAAAATGCAATTTGAAGCTTTTCTTAAAATTCATGTTGTCTCTATATAGATCCTGCTGTCTCTATAGAGATCCTGCCTTTGAGCAATGATAGCAAATTTGTATTTCAAATAATTGGATTGTCTTGGCTAGTGTGGTATCTTTAGTTTTCATAGGTTGCTCAACTATTGTCATCCTATGCAAAATAAAGTAAATATTATTTATTTTATTTAACTTATACATGTGTGAGAGAAAAGATGGATTCATGCCTTTCCTAAGGGAATTATTACAAATGACTAACTCAGAATTTGAACTCACCTCACCACTTCCACTTTCTATTTTTTAACTCACCTCACCAGTCCCGCTTTCCTTGTTCAACTACTGATCACACCAGATTATGCACTCTCTTCTAGAAACTGTCATTGAGTCTACTTAGTATAGCTGAATTATAAACTAGTGTTTGGCTCTGTGAATCTTGAAGACACACAAAGTTGCCCAAGTAGAGATTAGCTAGTCACTCTTGCAGACAAGTGTACTTGGAAATAAGCAATCAACCATTATTATTATTAGTAGTAGTAGTGTACCTGTGCTGTCAAAAATGACAATAATTTTTAGAAAGTTTTAATAGTGAGATGCAAGAAAACGATATTCTCAAAACAATGTATTGAGGTTCAAGTGGAAATATAGAATTTGCGACTAAAATAGAGGCCAATGAACTGTTTAATCAATCTAGTCCTTTTATATTTTGAAGAAGTTCAATGGTATCTATAATTAATTGATTATTTTTGGTTAATATCTTGTCATATTAAAAATTTTGTGTTTAATATAACAGTGAAATGGAAATATTTCTTGGAATAAATAGATTAGCAACAGAACAACAAAAACTGCAACAACAAAGCCTATATGTAGGTCAAGTGAAAGCAAGATGATCACAATAGACAAAGATATCTGAGTACCTCAAATGAAAACCTTGAAAAAATAAGACTGTATTCTCAAAAATGTAGGAGTAAAGGAACTGATGAATTTAGCGTTTTATTCTGCTTGGGAACTAATTTTGTTTAAATGCAGATATTTTATTTGTATAGATTATTAAAATGACTAAGGGAAGTAGTCACTCATAAATTTACCAACTTAAGTTGATTGTCCTCTTATGGGACTGGAAATATATCAATAAATACATTGTAAATCTAAACTTATTTATAAATAGACTTTTGTCTGTGTGTGTGTGTGTGTGTGTGTGTGTGTGTGTGTGCGTCCATTACCTATAGACTCCAAAATGGCTGAACCAATTTTCTTGAAAATTTACACTGTTGTACGAGGGTTCTTAGCTAGGTTTTGTGTCAAGGTACCCCTGATAAATATCGAAAATTGATAATCGAAAAAATTGGGTTATAGAAGGAGTGGTCCAATTTTAATCAAATTTGATACACTCATAGACAAAGACATAAGAAACGATATTCAGAAGTTTCAAGGTTGCACTTCTTACAATAGTGCAGAAAATTGATAATATATATATATATATATATATATATATATATATAGAAAAGGCAAGATGTTTGTGTGTGTGTCTGTTTATCTGCCTGTATGTCTGTATTTTTTCAGCCCTTTTATTTTAGTTTTTGCTTTGGGTTTGGCTCTAAGTAGGTACAATTGTAGTTCTTAGTCTCAGCCATGATACCATTTACTCAGAAGACTTATTTAGCCTTCAAAATTCAGTTTACGATGAAAAAAACTTATTTGATATCGATACCAGGAAATCAAAATTTGACTTACATCTATTCATTTTTCTTTCAGTCTACGGTTTCGCTTTAACTGGAAACAACTATTGCTTATTAGTCTTTTGTGCCAACGTCCAAAGAGTCTGAGCTCCAGAACCATGGATTAGTTTTAAAGCTTTCATTACACCTGGGCAACGCAAGGCTATACTGCTAGGATATAAATAAAGGCACATTGATTATTATATGGTTTGGTTATTACTATGCCTACTGAATGATAAAATATAGATGAAGTGACAATGGTTTATATAAAATTGTTTGGGTATTAGACTAGACTAAATTATACTAGGGTCATTTTTAATTTATGATATTTTTTCACTTTATGGTAGGCCAGTCAGAATGAGAATCTATTGTAAGTAAAAGCACTAGTACTTTGGTATTAACATCTGTGTAAAGAATTAGCAACTGTTCACTTATGAGAGGAGTGTTGGCAGTATCATTGGTAGCAGTGGTGATCATCAGAAGAAATAGCAGTTATGCTTGCAATCATTGGAGCACTGGGAATGTTTCCAAATATCCTTGTGAGGAAACTGAAACAGAGAACCAAATGAAAAATTAGGGTAGTGAAGACTACAGATTATTGGGTTTGGCAAGTATACCATTGCAAGTTTTGAATTCAGTTCTATTACAAGTTTTGAGTTCAGAATAGTCCTTCCATTAGACTGGTTGCTAACCAACCCAGTCTATAACTATCCATAGCTAAAGGGAGAAGAGAATAATTTGTATTTTTTCTAAAAATATTTTTGCAAAGGTAAATGCAATGATTGTTTCCAGAACTTGAACCCAGTCTGCTAGTCTTACTTTCTGACTGATTGTATTTTTTATGGCTTATCAAGCTTTTTCAGGTTATTTAAAACCAGAAAATATTTTCACATTTAAAGAATATTTTTGAGATAATAATAATTAACTGATACAAGTCTTATTAACCCATAGCTGGGGGAGAAGTGCTGGATTCATAATTTTCCCAAGAGTATTTGCATGTAAGTGAATATAATGAACCCAACTGGAATTGGAACTTGGCTCTCCGATTTCCAATTCAAAGCTGCTATCCATTATACCACCAGCACTTACAAGCTTACAACATCTGGAAATTACCAAGTAGTCATCCATCTAGGTAATGACCAGTCTTGACGTTGCATAACTTTGGTGATCATACAAGAACTGGTGTTTAAACATAATGTGGTCATTAGCCTTTCTTATTTTCTTTGTTGATAACCACTACATTATGTATATAAATTGTTGAATAAGATAAAGAAGTGAACATACAAGGGACTTCCTTTCCCCAATATTGATTAATTAATAAGCCTACTCCAATGTATTGCTTGTTCTATATAGGCTCTTTTTTGTTACCTGGCAATGAGTGAGGAAACAGAACAGTTACTGCTACATTTTACATTGCAGTTTATTTATCTAATCTAAATCTAAACTTATTTATAAATGGAAGTTTGTCTGTGTGCGTGTGTCTGTGTCTGTGTGTATCCGTTACCTATAGACTCTAAAACAGCTGAACTGATTTTCTTGAAAATTTACACAGTTGTACTATAAGCATCTGCGAGTGTTCTTAGCTAGGTTTTGTGTCAAGGTACCCCTGATAAATATTGATAATCGAAAAAATCGGGTTATAGAAGGAGTGGTCTGATTGTAATCAAATTTGATACACTCATAGACAAAGACATAAGAAACGATACTCAGAAGTTTCAAGGTTGCACTTCTTACAATAGTGCAGAAAATCGATAATATATATATATATATATATAAAAGGTAAGATGTTTGTGTGTGTGTGTCTGTTTATCTGCCTGTATGTCTGTATTTTTTCAGCCCTTTTATTTTAGTTTTTGTTTCGGGTTTGGCTCTAAGTAGGTACAATTGTAGTTCTTAGTCTCAGCCATGATACCATTTACTCAGAAGACTTATTTAACCTTCAAAATTCAGTTTACGACGAAAAAAACTTATTTGATATCAATACCAGGAAATGAAAATTTGACTTACATCCATTCATTTTTCTTTCAGTCTATGGTTTCGCTTTGATTGGAAAAAAACTATTGCTTATTAGTCTTTCGTGCCAATGTCCAAAGAGTCTGAGCTCCAGGACCATGGATTAGTTTTAAAGCTTTCATTACACCTGGGCAATGCCGGGCTATACTGCTAGTGAAATATAATTTAGTTAGAAGATTGCTAACAAAGTTTAGGACTTCTTTGTATGCTGTGACTTGTTATGTTACATTATCTCATCTTTTTGTAAGGCTAACTGGCCAAAGGACACTGGTGATTCTCATGTAAGAAAATGGGTTTCTAAAGGCCATGCCTGTCAGAGAATACTTTGGAAACTTAGGCAATTACTGCTCTTATTATTATGTTCTGTGAAACAAAATCCTTGATTTATTCTGAGTGAAGAATAAATTTCTCTAACGGTAATGACAAAAAAAAAAAGAACATTGTTTTAAAATATTTTTTGGTTCATAATCTTTAATTGGAGTAGATAGACTAATCTATCGCCCGGTTCATACTCCACCCACGTCTATTGAACCGGTGAAGAGGCTCATCCCTTGTTCCCTGTTTAGGATGTGGTTTCTGGCTTTCTCTTTTCCAATCTTTTCACGCTTTTATTTTTTTTTTTTCAATTGGAGTAGACAGACTAATCTATCGCCCGGTTCACACTCCACCCACGTCTATTGAACCGGTGAAGAGGCTCATCCCTTGTTCCCTGTTTAGGATGTGGTTTCCGGCTTTCTCTTTTCCAATCTTTTCACGCTTTTATTTATTTTTTTTTTCAATTGGAGTAGACAGACTAATCTATCACCCGGTTCACACTCCACCCACGTCTATTGAACAGGTGAAGAGGCTCATCCCTTGTTCCCTGTTTAGGATGTGGTTTCCGGCTTTCTCTTTTCCAATCTTTTCACTCTTATGTAGCCCCCTGCGCTTCAGTGGTGGTTACCTCCTTGCTTGGGGTGATATGATTAAAAAAAAAATCTATATTTAAAACTTGTTGACTACCAAAATGAAACAAATTTCATTTTGAAATTTTTCTTGAAATTTTGTCAGTAACAATTCATTTTGACCGCACAATACTTTATTTACTGCTGCATTGAAATAATTTTACATTATTTAAATAAAATTTTTTATATTGTCATTATGGGGTTGTAATAAACTCCTGGTGACACATGTGGAAACTATGTTTTTACCAATTTTATAAATATTGTTTAATGAAATTGATTATATTGTCATTATGATTTTACAATCTATCTCCATAAATTAAAGGGTTCAGTTCAAAATTCCCTGAAAGGGACTCAGATTGACGGCTGAAACATTATCATAACAGCAACAAAGATGGTGATAATAGACTGCATGTAAATAAAAAAAAAATTATAATTAATTGTTGAAAAATAATTTTTAATTTTTTAACGATGGCTGAAGCCTTGTTATAAAAATCTGAAAAATTGTAGACAGTTCATATCAACCAGTTCAATGATTAATGAATGAATGACTAAAGACAGAAGATTTCCCCTCAGTAGGTTGCCATTTATTTCTATGGTAGACTGGTTACCAACCAAGGCTACATAGAACCCGGTCTTTACTGCTATTCCACTCATAGCTGGGTATCAAGAACAGTATTTGAAGGCCCGAGTCCTTTCTTAAGCCGAAAAAGAGCAAATTCTGTATCGAAAATGTGAAAAATAAAAATATGATAAGAAAAAAAAAAAAAACATAAAATAATTGTTTTATAACAAGGTAAAAATAAAAATAAAAAAGAGTCAAGAAAGTTCTGAAAACTGAAAACTTTCCGGACATATGTGCTAATAAAATTGTTTATGATGGTCATTTTTAAAATAAGAATGAAAAAAAAAATGTATGAATCGATATTTGGAAATTTGGCCGTTCTTATTTCCGAAGTTTTATGAAATTTCTTTTATCTTTAAATAAAATTTATTTAATCACCACAAAAATCAAACTGATATTGCTTGTTCAATTGTTTAAAAACTGATACACAGCCCCTCGACTTGTTTTAGTTTTACTTTTTTTTTTAAAAAACATTTTTTCATTAGTTTTCAAGCCAGAACTTGTCGTCTGCGATTAAGAGAGATATCTCAGTAGAGAGAATCTTTTTATTTTTATTTTTTATTTATTGTTGAATACAAGCTTATAATAAAAAAAATAAG
The DNA here is from genome assembly GCA_037127315.1 of Ascarosepion bandense. NCBI lineage: Eukaryota > Metazoa > Mollusca > Cephalopoda > Sepiida > Sepiidae > Ascarosepion > Ascarosepion bandense. The sequence goes on from JBBBDQ010000256.1 coordinate 13,581,201, forward strand.
AAAAGAAAAATAACAACAAAAAAACGTGGCGTTGAATTTTGGCCTTTAATCCGTCCAGCTGATCTGTGTTGCAATCTTCGTCGTGTTTTACGCCAGGCACCACTTGGCAACATCGGTGAAAAGAGAAAGCACCCGGGCATTTGAGATACGTTCTGATAGTTCTGTGAATAAAACAGCAGTAGTAACAGTAATAGTACCGCCTTCTGACCTGTCCAGTTTCAATCAGTTTCGTCCACTTCACTCATGGCGAATAATGTAAGTATGATAATTTTCAAATTTTCTTTTAATTAGTTTCTATTTGGCATGGTGACGATGACTGGTTTTAAAAAAAAAAATGAAAAAAAAAAACAAAAAAAAACCGGTTATTATTTGCTTAATTGCTAACGCAATCAAAACAAACCAAAAAACAAACAAAAGTGATGATGCTGATAAAAAGTTTTTAAAAATATCTATTCTAAATTAACTTTCATAAATTAAAAAATAAATAAAAGTTATATGTTTTTAAATTCACCAAATTTTTCATCTTTTTGTAAATTCATTGTTATTTTTTTATTTTTATTTTTTATTTTTTTTAGGAAGTTTTAAACAACAACAAAAAAAATGAGATCAGTTTTTTACCTTTTTTGTCTTACTCTTATCAAAAAAGTTTCATGTTTGTTTAGGTTTCTTTCCTGTAGCTAAAACTAAAAAGAAAGCATGTTACAAACCCCGGAAAATAAATTTTAATGAATTTAATTACAGTTTTTTTTATTATTAATGTTTAATAAAGAGGAAAATCTGAAAAAATAAATTTGGAAATGATGAAAAAATGTCATTGATGTTTTTTTAGTTTTTTGTTCGAGCGTTTAAAAATTTAAATGTTTTTTTTGTTTAAATTTAAAAACAGTTAAAAAAAATGAAATTTAAAATAAATTTACAATGTGCTTTACAGTTTAAAATTAAACTTTATACATTTTTACCCACTTGTGAATAAAAAAAAGTCGCTGATAAAAGAATAAAAGATTTAAAAATCAAGGGAATAAATTTGAATGAATTTACGATAAAAAGTACATTTGCATCTTTACCACGTCTACGGAGGTAACTTTTAGTGTCGGTGATTGTTTCAAAGCATGCGATTTTTATTAAATGGAATTCATCAGTACCAAATACTAAGTTCGCAACCGTAATATTGATTCATTTATTTGCAGAAAAAAAAAAAATCAACGAAAATAAGGAAAAGTTTATTATTTTTTCATAAACCAGAACAAGCTTTTTTTTTTTTTTTTTTTTTTAAATTTAACATTGAGTACGACACAAGGCAAAAGGTGGCATGAAAAATAGAAAGATTGGTAAAATAATCTTACAACTGTATAAGGCCCTACCTCTATTGAAAACCAGCAATCGACTTTGCTTGGATTCGAACATCGATATCTTGTACCTGTGTTGATACGATATTACTTTTCACCCACCAAGCAATCTGTCTATTTTTGTATGGTGTCCGTATTGATTTTGATTTGTTTTTGAATGTCAACAAGTCAACACGTCACGCTAAAAAAAAAACCAAAAATAATCTTTATTCTTTAACCTGATGGAGTGAATAAATAAAGTTGTTATGTTGTAGAAATCAAATGAATATTGCTCAATATTTACACTAAAATTTAAAAAAAGAAAAAACAAAACAAATAGATTGTTTTAAAAGTTTTGCTGATGATAGGGGTGTTTCTGTCACGTGACTACTTTCGGAACTGTAACGCAATGTGTTGTTTTCCTAACTTTTTAAAGGTAGTTTTCGTGCATTAAATGCATCTTAAATCTTTAATACTTCGAAAACTGTTATGGTAAAAAATTCTTCAAAAGTGACAGTTTTGTGTGTGTACGTGTTTTAAAATGGATGTCGATTTTTATTTGGAAAATTTCTTTTTAATTTTTTTTCACTTATTTTCTAATTCTCACTTTAACTTTGTTAAAGAAAGATTTTAAATGCAAGTATCATAAACAACCTCTTTTTTAACTCATTAAATAAAAATAAAATCTGTTTTGCTTATTTTTCGCTAAAAAGTAGAGAAAGAATGAAAAATCCATGTTTCTTATGATCTTTAGGAGAAGCGAAAGATTGAGGAAGATCAAAATGAATGAATAAAGCAATTTGAAATTATAATTATTTTTTTTAACAAGTACACACACACACACACACACACTTTCTTTCGGTGTGCGTGGCCTTCATCAAAGTTAGTCAGAGGTCGCAATATCAGTCACATTTAATTTTTGCTGCAATATCCCTTTTCCTCTATTATATTCCCATCAAACACAAGTATTGTAAGGGTTAGAGTACATTGTACAATACATACATCAAGGAATAAACTCCCTTGTACACAGAGAAATAGTCATTTTATTTATTTATTATTTATTTACTTTTTTTGGTAACATACCCCTTAGAGACGCTGTTTAGAACACTTACGACCAGTTTCTAAACAATTCATCATTCGATAACAGCTCTAGGCTCACCATATTTCTATAGAACAAAAATGAAATGCAATGAACAGAATATTGAATATTGAAATGTCATGTTATTGATCAACAAATTGTAGTACAGTGCAGTCATTTCAAACCTTGCTTAACAAATAAAAAACAAAATAGTTCGGATTCTCACTTTGAGTTTTTTAAAACATACACATTCATTGATAATTTCTTTATTTTCAATCATGTTTTTGCGCGTTGGATAATTTTTTCTCATTTGCAAGATATGATTTGCCCAAGTTGAACATGAACATTTTCCGTGATCTCAAGAGAGTGCCTTCAAAATCCCTCAAAAAGAAAACCAGAGTAGCTACCCTCTCTTAAGTCTTCTGACTCTTCTGGACGATGTTCTGAAGCTTATACTTTTTTTCGGTTAAACCCGTTTAACTGAGCGAGAATGTGTTGAATTATATTGCAATTGGAGAAAGTTGTATTTTTATTTATTTTTGAAAATCTTGAAATTGCCTTTAAATAAGAAAATTATTTTTTCGTTTTTTTTTAACCCGCCATTTTTACCGCATAACCGTATGCGTGTTTCACTAATTGGAGAGTTTTTTGATAAATGATAAACAAAATGGATATTGGCAACAGGATTTAAAGGGGTTAAGATGTTTTTCTTTTTATATATATATATATATATATATATATATTTTAATTTCTGAGAAAATAAAATTATTTTGTTGCGTCAGATGTACATTGTAATGAGCAATTAAGTCTTTTTAGTTTTTAATGCGCGAGTTAATGTTATCAACATTTTTTCTTTAGATTTATTTGTTTTAGAGGTGGTATTAGTTTTTCATTTTAATTTTTTTGTAAAGTATTCAAGACGACAAACTGGCCAAAAGTGACATGGAAGTGAGACTTAAAAAAAAAGTATAAAATTCTTATTCGGAGGTTGACATTGACAATTCGAAGGTAGTTAAAATAAAAGTTTTTAACGAATTTATTTCTTTACCAGATGAATAGAAATGAGTATTATTTTTCTATTCAGTCAATGAAAATAATAATAATCATTACTTTTTTTTTGTTATTTCACTTTAGAATTTAAAAAAGAATTAAAAGTGAACTTCATGCAACCAAACTAGGACGACCAACTCCCCTACTGTGTGGAAACTTAATCTCCCGATAGAAGTATAATGACAAAGTGTTCGCATGTGGTTGGTCCTCCTTTTGCGTGTTAAACGTGGATCTTCTTTCTAGTTCATACGCATACAAAACAAACACGAGGGTCAAAGCATACGTTCAAGTCAATAGCCGATGAAGAAATATGAAAAATTGAAAAGTTAAAAAGTAAAACTATCTTTTTACTGCTGTCTCTCTAGCAAACTGATTTTTGCAAACCAAGTCATAAAAGTCTAAATGTTCTCCTCCCCAGGCGCTCTAAATAATGCGGCAATGTGCCAGACTAAGTGAAATTAGTAAATTTATATAGTCGATTTTTAAATTTCATTTTTTTTTTGCATATTTTCAGTCTGAAGTAGTTTCGATAATTCAAGCAAGAATCGTTATAAAATTTTTAGTTTTAAATGTTTTTAAAGTCAAAATTACGATAAACGAATAAAAATAAATTTGATTTTAAATTCCAAGTCTTTTTTTAAAATTCCGAACAAAATGTTGGAGACCTGTAACCGTAACACTAACACTGAAGACTCTAAGAGACATTAAATTAAACAAACGCTCATTTTGTTTTTTATTTTTTTTTTATGAATTCTAGTTGCTCTCTAATTTTACGATGCGTGATGTTCCGTTAAAATGTACCTTTTAAAAATTATTTTCGTCATCATAGTAATAAAAGAAGTATAAGCATAAAGCTTCTACACTTTCCCATTCTTTTGCATTCCCATTGCTTGGCGTATAGTTCAAATTTCTCATCATTGAACATTTTTAATTTCTAGGTTCACATTGAACTGGAAAGCTGTGCGAATGCAAGAAGTTCTTGCGTTCACAATCAGAGCTTTAAGAAGAAATAAAAAGTAATTCTCTCGTTAAGTGGTAATGTTTCAGCCCTGAAATCATTTCTGGCCTCAGAGTCAGCATCTGAAGATTTTGTTGGCGGTCCAGCTGTTATTTTGTAGCAGTATGTTTATGAAAAATTGAATATAAAAAATAATAGATACCGCCACAGACTTTCTAAAAAACAAAACAAAAAACCGAAAAACACATTTAAAACAAAAATGTCTTCTTTTAACTTTAATTTTGGTTCTATTTGAATGATAATCCGGATTAAAAGAAAAATTAATTTCCATATATAAACATTTCAGGCATTTTTAAAGCAATAGTACAATTACAATACATTGTTTTTTGTTTTTTGTCACGGATCGACTCATTACGAAAGCACTAAAAAAGTAAAAACAACAAATGTAAAATTCTCTTTAAATTAATAATACAGTGTTTTGTTCAAGAGATGTGTTTCCAAAGTCCATTAAGGATTAATTTTTAACATTTCATTTATTTAACGTTTAAAACAATGAGAATAACTTTAAAAAAAAAAAATTATTTATTTACGCATGCTATATCCTTTAAGGTCAAAGGAAAATACAAAAAATCCCTGTTTACCCCTGTCCAAAAAAGTGCGACCGGGAGGGAGTAAAAAACGAAATCTAAAGAAGTTCGGAAGATCAACACCTGTATTTTTTCATAAGTGTATTTTTCTCTCCAATCTGAAAGAAAATAACGTTTTTTTATTGTATCATGCAAATACAAACTTTGTTACTTTTATAAAAATTTATTTTTTGAGTTTTAGATTATTTTTAGTAAGGTTTAAATCTTTTATGTTCACACTTGATATTGATTGCCGCATCATATTGCCTAATATTTTTTTTACTGAAATATCATCATCTGGGATTTTTTTTATATAACTATAAAGAAATGGGTAAAGACTCCCCAGATTTAAAAAGTACTCATGAGATAAAAGGAAGGGTGAAAAAGACATCTCAAAAAATATTTCCACAAAGTTTTCTAACCTATTCAGTTTTTACAATTCATTCATTATGCCATGAAAACTTTGAATCAGATAATTTCCTGATTTTTGTCAATTTTCTTTTTTTAACAATTTCTTTTTTTCTTTACTTTTTTTGTTTCGTTTTTTTTTTGTTGTTAGAATGATATTCATGCTGTATTAGACCCAAGATTCACTGGTGGACGTAGAGGATTACATAGTAAGAGGTACAGTTTAGGTAGATATATGGGCTAGATAATGTTTGATTCTAGATTTGAACAGATTAAGATTGTCGTGATTTGAGAATCAACTTTTTGGAAATTAGTTCCCCAAAGCAACAGTTCATGGAAAGAAGCTGCTTGAGTGGAACTTACATCTCACCAATGGAATATGAAGAGAATGAAGATGATTCACTACAATATGAGTGACATGGTGGATCAGTGCCATGAAGGTTAGAACTGGTGGAATTAAGTAATGAATAGAAACAGTGATAGAGCAGCAAGAGGCTTGTGACATTTCATCTGTGAGAAGGATTGTAAGTATGTGAAGACACTTTTGAGCTCTATCAAGACTGGAAAGTAAAAACTGGGCATCTCTTGCATATATATGGCAGCAGTATTCCATTTTTGGCCTGATCTGGCTTTGTAGAGGATAGCAGGAGAAGTTGGGTACTTACTGAAGTGGTACAGAGAAACGACCATTTTTCTAGCATCTCTAGTGATGGATTGTATGTGCAAGTTCCACTTAAAGTTTGAGTTGAATTTAATTTCAAAGAGGTGTTCAAGGCATGAGGTCTCCCAGAGGAAACATCCATTCATTTTGAAAGTTCTTGATTCACTCAGTGATGATGAAATGTCACTAGTTTGGTTTTCAAGGAATTGAATGTGATCAGCAAGTTTTCCCCCCACTGAGCTGTTAGAGCTAAGTCAGAGGAGAGATCAGTTGCAAATCTTTGGTCATCTAGAGTTTTGGAGGTGCACCTATATACTATTCTATCATTAGCAGAGATATTAAAAAATGATTGGAGTACACTCTTCAGCAGATCAACTATTTAAAGTAGAAAGAGGGTTAGACCAAGAAGAAACCTTGGAGGATGTCTGTGTTGATTGCTTGGACCTTGGAAGACTGGCTGGTAACAACTACATTCAAGGAGACCTACTCATTAAGATAGATTTGATAATTGAGAAGACTCTTCCAGTGATTCCATAGCTTGAGATCTTGTACAATAAGCATTATACCACACCTTGTCAAAGGGCTTTGAAATACATAATGTGATTGTTCTCAAGATGTATTTGTTGTCTAGTGCCTCACTGATTCTGTGAGTAAATACAGTTAAGATATCAGCAGTGAACTGAGCTGATCAAAACCCATACTGTTTGTTGTTATTGAGGTAGTCAACAACCTTCTTAATGATAGCTTCAGAAAGTTTTCTAATAACACTGAAGAGAGCAATGATTCTATACTGTGATGGAGTGTTCACCAGCATTCTTGAAAACACAACATACACTTGAAACCTTCCACAGACTTCATTTAGTGGTTACATAATTTTTATAAGATTGAGGTTAATTCTAGGTTAATATTTTTAAGGATTATTACTGGAATTTTATCTAGACCAGTTGTCTTCTTTGGATGAAGACATTTGATAAGTCTTGAAACTTCAGGGGGCTTTAATAAAAATATTACTGAGATTATTCTCAGTGAGATGGGAGAAGTTGGGAAGGGGATAGCCTTTGTCATCTAACATTGAGTTAGAGGCAGAGAGCACAGGGAAGATTTTTGCCTTATCTGAAGGATGAGATGACCTCAGGACCATTTATACTATTGGGCACTGATGCTTTGCCTCTATTCAGGATTTGATTGGAGAATTTCCATAAGTTGATTTGGACTGCTTGTGCATAGCTGCACTTTGCATTTTCTGGAACTCTCTTGCAATAATTGCAAGCAGTTCTGAATGCAACAAGTGTCCTACTATACTGTTTTCTGTGATAGATATTGTAGTAGTGATTATGGTGAGTTATGGCTGCAGCACATTCAGGGTTAAAGCAGAGTTGGTTCTTTGGTTTTTGCTGTAAATTTTTCTTTGGTATAAGAACTCTTCATTCCAGAAAGAATCCATTCTGAGATGGGGACAATAGTTTTTAGAGACAGTATGTTTGAAGAAGGTTCTGCCATGTAAGATCTGAGGTTGTCTCAGTCAGCTTTTGTGTACTGAAAAATCATTCTATGGAATGACACATCAGTTTGGCATCAACTTTGACATTGACTAAGGAAAAATCTGAAGTGCCCAGTGGGGGTGAAAACTTCTGTGATGCATTTTTCAGGGTAGGACGTGAGGAATTTCTCTTGATGTCATGTTGCATCAAGAACATGGGTGGGTTCTTCAATGATATGAATTACCTCATAGGTGATAGAGAAGTATCTGCAGTATCTGCTTTCTTCATCAGTTTTGCTTGAGTGGACTAACCACTCTTTGTGGTGAATATTGAAGTCACCACAAATATGAAAGCTATTCAGAGAGGATATCAATCTGCTCAGATATTCAGTCAAACTGTTCCATCATCTTGAGAATGATATAGAGTAAAAATAAAGGTAGTGCAGTAGACAAATGCTACACAAAAGCACGCCTACAGGTGATCAGTGTCCTTTTTTACCTTCTTTTTTTTTTTTGCTGTCTACCACATGAAAACCTATCTTTAATATAGGTACCAAATACATGGTCATGGTGATTTTGATGGTCATGTTTAGCTATTAGAGAAAAATAGGTCAAGATTGCAAGTTTCTGCACTGGAATATAGTTATCAATACCAGTTCCAGACAGTAATAGGAGATCAGGTTTGGCATTGAGAAGATTGACTTTCAACTTTGGAAATTTGGAATGTAGACCACTCACATTGGTGTAGAATATGGTGAACCTGGGGTTTACTTTTGTTTTTGTGAGATGGATTTGATTTTTCTTTAAAAAAAACATCTATTTTGGTCGCATTATGCTATACAATAGTGGTAACAAAATTGTATTTAAATCAGTTTGATAGGTTTTAACATCATGATAGTCATTTATTTTATACAAGTTTGCAATGATAAGCAGGAAAATATCAAAGCGTAGTAATCAAATGATCATGGGTTTATTTCCCTGTCAAGGGTTAAATGATCAAGTTAAATAAGTTAAAGACACACCAAGGTTTAGAATGTTTCTTGTAGAAAATTCAATTTTTCCACTCCAGTCTTATTTGTTATGCACAACAGTATTTCATTTGTTTTTAATTTTTACCTAAAAATAAATTCAATAATGATCAATAAAACAGAGTAACTTATTTTATTATTTGTTGTGAACAAAACTTTAAAAAATAAATATTTCAGAAATGAAAACTTAAATTATGTTAGATTATAAATTTTACCATGAAATATTTTGCCATTAGTTACTTCCCTTGAAACATTGATCATTTCTTTTCATTCTGTGATATAAATGTTACGGTGGTTACCACTTTCTGAACAGAAATTTACTTTATTTGAATAAACAAGCAATTTAATTATAAAAGCCATCAACTAGAAAATTGCTTATTTATGAAAATCAGGTAGTAAATCATTAGCAGAATATACTTATTTTTATAAATTTGATTTTTAAAGTTTATGCAAAGTCCTCTCATCTATAGTCAATTTATCAGCTTTTTAAAGATACTAAGAATAACAATGTGATTTAAAACTTTGTTGAACAAGAAAGGAGAGAGTATATTTAAAGTATGTTTAACAAAGTCATTTCAGCTATGAACCAGTGGTGATTATATCTGGCATATTCTAAAATAAGGTTAAACATGCAGAAATTTTGTTTTCAGAAACCAAGAATAATGTTAATCAATTCCTGACAACATAATCTCTTTCTTGTATGACTATAACACCAGCTTATTCAAGCTCCACCCTTTTGAAGGATAGCAATCATTTTCTTGAAACATAAATCACAAAACACAATTTAGTTGGCAATGGCAAACAGTCATTGTGAAGAGATAATACTTTGAAATTAATATGATTAATAGTTACTTTAACAAGTTATTGTAGATACCTCAAAAATTAACTTGTTTCAAGGATCATCTTTTATCTGATGTAACCAAGTTTTGCAACTTTTAATTTAATCATGAACCTGACCTAGAAGTTATTAATTTTGATAAGCCTTAAAAGCAAATGTGTGAAGAGCAAAATGTCAGAGTTTTTTTTTTTTATCAGATCCTGTTTTTTAAAAAAAAGCTTTTTCCTACATTGTAGTGAATAAAAATAACTGTAAAAGTAAGACCTATAATCTCACAATTCATGAAAATAATATAGCCTTATCTAATCAAATTTTCAATCACTTAAATACATTGTCATCCAAATTTAGATGGACTTAGTTACTTATTACTTATCTACATTTAAAAGAGAAAAGAGGTTACTTTATTCATGTCTTGGTTTGCTTTTAGAAATGTAAGTTTAAATCAGAAAGTAAAGGCAATTTCGAAATTGTAAAAACAGGAAAGTGCTGATATGTAACACGATGCATGCACATGAGATGACAGGTAGCTAGTAGCATTCCATTATTCAGTCGAGTGGCAGGAAGCATCAAAGTCAGACATATGGACACTCATTCAGCAACTGCACCACCGAGGAACAATGCATTGTAGTGTGCTTTCTGTGAGCAGAGGGAATCAAACCTGCAGAAATCTATCGTCAGATGTTGGCACAGCATAGAGCACTCATTGTGATTCAATGAAAGGTCTATGAGTGGGTAAAATGCTTTAAAGTGTAAATGAGCAAAATCCAGTCTGGTCGGTCACCAACATTGTATATAGAAGCACACATTCAGAGGGTGGATGCTTTGATCAGAGGAAACTGATAAATCACAAGTGTCAGTAATTGTGAGCATCAGTTATAGATCTACACAAGCCATATGCATGATGATTTGGGGTAAAGTTTGTGAGCTTTGGGTGCCTGAACAAATGTGGTTTCATGAGCTACTGAAAAGCTTCTTTTTGGAAGGGTTGAAGAAGCTTATTGAACAATACCAGAAGTACATCGCCATGCAGGGGAACTATTGAAAAGTGACATATACATTTGTTCTTCATTAGTGGAAATGAAGGTGTTTGGAAATTGCTTTCATTTATTGATTTACCGTCATATTTTAATTATTGGGCAAAATAATTAATAATAGATGTAAAATTGAACACAGGTTTTATTTGTTTAGACAGATATACACAGTGAAATTGATCAGTATTTATTTAACTTACTCCAATACTGCCACACTGGCAAAACTATCTTTAAGTCTTCATCTTGTAAGTGAGTAGGACTCTTTTTGATTGTCTGTGTAAATCTCTTTCATTTTCATGTATGTATAGATTTTTTAATAAAATGCAAAATAATTTTGTGGAAAATAATTTAATCTCTCAGAATACATTTCAAAACAACATTCAAAATAGTATCTAAAGATTTCAGAAACATGTAAAGACACATACTCAAACACACACGCACAAAGAGAATCAACAGACATATCAAAACAGTAAAAAGTTGCCAGAAATAAAATATAAAATTATTAATTTGCAGTCATAGTCAAAAATACTTCATAAAATGTATATAAAAAACAATTTTCTACAATTTGCTGTTAGTTTGAATAAATTCAAAAGCTTTTGAGTTGTATTTCAGAAAACATGGTGATCCATTTTTTTAACTTTTGAATAAAATTATCCCTTAGCCATTTTTGTTTGTGTATTTTATTCTTTTTTTCTTTTTTTCTTTACCACTCATCATTGGAGAGAGATGTAGTAGATCTACCAGCAACAAAGAAACATTGATCGTGTGGGTTACCCCACTTGGCTTTGCCAAAAATGCTCGTTAGAGTGCGATCTTTAAGTCTATAAAAAAGCAAGCATATTCTTTTTCCTCTTGCTTTCTGATGTAGTCAAATGTAGATAAAGAATGCCTTTTTCTGTTGATTTTTGAATGCACTCACACACGCACATACACACATGTCTATCACACACACTTGTTTCACACACAGCAAGCACATTCTTATAGCTTGTTTCAGTGTCATTTTCTTTCCTTTCAACACATGCAATTACTTGTTTTAATATATAATGTTCCAGGAGTGCATAAATATTTACTTTATAGAATATACACACTTGTATCAATAGTGTAAAATCCCACAGCAAGCTTCATTCTTTGTCTCTAGTGTCCTTGCATGTTAGCACCCAAAATACAAATATCAGAAGGGATGGTTGGCTTTTTCTGGTCTTTTATCAATATAAATATTCTTCTTCTTCTTCTTCTTCTATGTGCCCTGTCCCTTCAGGACGTAGGCGATCATGGCCCTCCACGTCTCCCTATCCCTTGTGGCCCTCAGCATGTTCGTTCCCGTTACTCCTGGTAACCCCCGTTCCGTCATCCACCCGACCAGGCCCTGCAAATATGTTATCCGCTGCCTTCCTCTGTCTCTCTTTCCCCTCTACCTGGCCAGTCAGTATCAGGTTCTCCAAACTCTCCTTCCTCATTGTGTGTCCCAGGAACTTCAGTTGTCTCTTCCTGATGCTCGGTATTAATTTCCTTTTGGTTGCCATTCTTTCCAACACCTCATCGTTGCTTGCATGTTCAGTCCACAATATCCACAGCATCCTTCTGTAGAACCACATTTCCGCTGCTTCCAGTTTTGTCCTCATTTTCGATGATATTGTCCAGCACTCACTACCGTATTGAAGAACTGACGTCACATAGCAATCCAGCACTCTTTTCTTTGTTTCTAGTGAAATTTTCCTGTGTGTTAGTACTTTGCTCAGCTTCTGGAACACGCCCTTTGCCATGCCAATTCGCCTTCTGATCTCTGTGTTGCACTTTCCATTTCCTGTTAAAACACTTCCTAGATATTTAAATTTTTGCACCTGCTTTATTCTGGTATCCCCCACCTGTATTTGGCATTTTGGGTTGCACCTTTTGCTGATGACCATGCATTCGGTTTTCTTAAAGTTTATTTGTAGTCCTTTTTTGTCACTCTCCACCGCTACCTTCTGTAGGAGGTCCTGCAGTTTCCTTTCCGTGTCTGCAATCAGCACTGTATCATCTGCATACCTTATGTTGTTCAAGTTGTGGCCTCCAATAGCAAATCCTGGCGTGTTGTCTAGGGTCCTCAAAATATTCTCGCTGTACAGGTTGAACAAATCTGGTGAAAAGACAAATCCTTGTCTTACGCCTCTTTCTATCTTTGTAAATCTACTGAGATCATTACCTGTCCGTATGCAGGCCGTTTACTGCCAGTAGAGATTCTTAATTACTCTGATGTCTTTCCCGAAAATGTCTAGGCTGCTGAGCATCTCCATCAATTCTTTGTTGTATCTTGTCGAATGCCTTCGCATAGTCAATGAAACATAGGTATAAGTCTTTCTTCATTTGTATTGCCCTTTTAGAGAGCATCCTAATCATGAATATGGCGTTCCTTGTTCCAGTGTCTTTAACGAACCCGCACTGTTCCTGTCCAATCTCTGGCCTGATTCTGCTTCTCGCTTTATTCATCAGGATTCTGACAATCAGTTTTGTGATGTGACTCATTAAGCTGATAGTTCTGTGTAGTTCACACTCGTTTGCACCTGGTTTCTTCGGCAGTGCTATAAATATCGACTTGCATAGGCCGTCTGGTATTATTCCACTGCTATAAATTTCGTTTATTATGTCGGTAATTTTTTCTATGCCATATTCTTCTAAGGCTATCAGCAGCTCTATCACTATGCCATCTGGACCAGCTGCTTTATTTCTGTTCATTTTGGCCATTGCAGCTTCCACTTCGGATAAATATTACTTATCTCAAAAGAGAAGAGAAGAGAATTTCTTTATATTATTACCAAAAGAAGGATATTCATTTTTTACTCTGTTGGTGAGACTTTATCCTTCTAAAATTAGGTTTTATTTAGAATTGTGTATCTGAAAATGTTTTCCATGTAGACATCAACAATTGAATTGTACATCTCAAATTTGTAAGTTGAACATTTCCTGAACCAAATTTTTTTATGATAGAAAAGGAGTAAATGCTGTTTATCTATTTATTTATTTATTTTTAATTTTTTTTAATCATATCATCCTGAGCAAGGTGGTAATGCCACTGATCTGCAGGGGTCTACATAAGAGTAAAAGCACAAGATAGAAGAGAGTGAAGAGAAGGAAAAACCATTTAGAAAGGAGCAAGAGAAGGAAGGGAATACAGGTGTGATGACAGTTGCAGAGGTGCAAGGAAAGAAGCTGCAGGAGTAGAATTGTCGTCTACATTTGGTTGATCTCACTGTGAATGGGTCAGACCCAGTTGCCAGTCTGGTTGCACAAGTAAACACCTGTTGCAGAGGCACCAGTGACTTAAGTTTGTTGGAGCAGAAGCCATGGAAGTATTTATAGAACAGACAAAGGGAAGCCACATAAAACAGTTGATCCCACCTGCTGGTTGCCCCATTTTCTATATCATAATCTTCAAATCATTTAAGTGGGACAAATTCCAGTTAAAATTCATTTAACTGAAGTAATGGATTTTTGTATGAAAAATGTATTTTTCTTATCTAGATTGGTCTGTTTTGTTCAAATAAGACCCATTTGTTTTGGAAATTTTTAATTTTGGAGAAAACTTGAGTTTTATAGTGGGAGCAAGTGAAGTCGCTCAAAATGGGGATTCCTTGACAATATATATCTGAGGATGATAGCTCTTCACAGCTTTCTATCTCTTGTAGCCCTTAGCAGTTTATTTCTATTTGCTAAGTTCACTTTATCTAATATTAACACCTGTTTCATTTTTCTCCCTGCCTGCCTGAATGATCTTATATGTGTTGCTTATGAAGTCCCCATTACTTACCCACTTAGTTTCACACACACCTAAAATGTTGATATTTAATCTATATGTCCCTTTTGATGTCTGTAACTTTAAACATTCTTTAAAGTTATTTTCAAAAATTTTAAAAAGGAGATTTTAAATGTTGGTCTTCATTTAACTTTATAAAGTAGAAGTTTGTAATTTGTTTATATATATATATAAGCAATATAGCTTTTGCTTCTCTAGGTCAACTGCTGATGAATTAGCAATTATTGGTGAAAGGGTCTATCAAACTTTAAATAAGAATTGTGATGTTTGGACTGTTGCTATGGATACCTTGAAGGAATTTGACAGGATTTGGCATAGTGGTTTTATTCAAAAGCTGAAAGGTATGATATTTCTGGACAAGTTTTTAAACTGATTCAGTTTTCTTATAAAGTTGTGAAATGAAAGTTGTCTTGAATAGCTACACATCTAGATCTTTTTGCATGAATGCAGGTATTTCCCAGGGCTCTATCCTTGAACCAACATTGTTCCTAATTTTTCATCAGCAACCTTCCTGACGGCATGAGTTCTTAACTTGGTATCTATGCTGATGGCACAACTATTTACCCCTGTCTTAAAAGTAACTATGATCAGTCCAATAAGGTCAAATTGGTAGCTGATTTAAAAATATTATCTACATTCTGTTAATAATTAGAGCAAGGAAAAACCTTTCTCTCCCTCAATAGTCTGAGGGAACCCTTTTTGCCTTCCATCAACATGGCTAATGCTAACCTCCAAGAGAATGACTCATTGCACCTTCTTAAGCTAACTGTTTCTGCTGACATGAAGTAGAAAGATTATATTTTTTTAATCAATTATTAGGTCTGCTGCTGGCAAAGTTGGTTCTCTCTGTTGTGCTAGACAATTTTTTTTGCCTAAATCTCTCTTACACATTTATAATGTTACCATTTGTCCATGCTTAGAATATTGCTGCCACATATGGTCTGGTTCTCTTGCTATCTATTTAGAGATCTTTTATAAAATCCAAGGGATCTGCAAAGTCATAGGCCCTCACCTGACATCTTCAGTCACTTTTCTACCACCATAATGTAGCTTCACCATGCCTTTTCTATAAATATTCTCATGTTGATGAGATTTCCTCCTTGGTACTTAGATTTTATGAATTTAAGTGTAGTACTAGATTGTTGGTAAGATGTCATCATTTTACAATTGAAATGGTTAACTATGCTAACAGTTTCTTTTCTCGCACTTCTCACTTGTGGGACTCTTTTTCTGGCTTCTTGCTTTTGAGTCAAGTTTGATCTTCAAAAATTCAAATTCAGTGTTAATCATTATCTTCTGCCTTCTTAATTTCTATTCTTTTATTGTTCTCACTTCTTAACAATGTTTTTCTTTTTCTTATATTCTTTTACATTCATCCTCGAATCTTAGTGGCAATGTTGCCTTGCTTGGGGTGAAATGATTATATATATATATATATATAAACTTATTTATAAATGGAACTTTGTGTGTGTGTGTGTGTGTGTGTGTGTGTGTGTTTGTGTGTGTGTGTGTGTGTGTCCGTCACCTATAAACTCTGAAACACCTGAACCAATTTTCTTGAAAATTTACAGAGTTGTACTATAAGCGTCTGCGAGTGTTCTTAGCTAGGTTTTGTGTCAAGATACCCCCGATAAAAATTGATAATTGAAAAAATCGGGTTATGAAAGCCATGGTCCGATTTTAATCAAATTTGATACACTCATAGACAAAGACATAAGAAACGATATTCAGAAGTTTCAAGGTTGCAGTTCTTACAATAGTGCAGAAAATCGATAATATATATATATAAAAGGCAAGATGTTTGTGTGTGTGTCTGTTTATCTGCCTGTATGTTTGTATTTTTTCAGCCTTTTATTTTAGTTTTTGCTTCGGGTTTGGCTCTAAGTAGGTATAATTGTAGTTCTTAGTCTCAGCCATGATACCATTTACTCAGAGGACTTATTTAGCCTTCAAAATTCAGTTTACGATGAAAAAAACTTTGATATTGATACCAGGAAATCAAAATTTGACTTACATCCATTCATTTTTCTTTCAGTCTATGGTTTCGCTTTAACTAGAAACAACTATTGCTTTTTAGTCTTTCATGCAAGCGTCCAAATAGTCTGAGCTCCAGGAACATGGATTAGTTTTAAAGCTTTCATTATACTGGAGCAACTGCTAGTATATATATATATATATATATATATATATATATATATATATATATATTTAGTATATTGAGGCAGCAAGTAATTTTCTAAACATATACTGTTAAATATAATAGACAATGAATGTCTATTATGTTTAATCATGAGCCGTTCTAAATGTCGTATTTTTGCTTTAATTTCAGTTGAAAATAAAGACAAAAATTCTCCAACATTTGGATAATTATTTATTGGTTTTCTTCTAAGCTTTCAGCTCACATGAGCCATCTTCAGAGAGGTTGTTTAAATGAAATATTATAAAATCCACCATCACCGACAATTTTATTTTGTGTTGACATAAAACTCCGCTTGGCAACGGCAATAGTTACCAAAAATAATAAACGCAGTTCTTAAGTTTGCGATGCGGTTTTATGACGTCACACCGCGGGATAGCGCCAAATGACAACAAAACCATGTAGTCAAATGCAATGTAATATGTTATTTCCTGTTTTAAAGTTGATTTTATTGAGTGTTGGTTGCTTTGATTTGATGTGCATGGCCTCCAATATCTGCAGGCTCCTCTTACTGTGTGTATGAGTAAGGATCACCGTATTGTTGACCTAAATCTGTCTGATATTACCTACATGTTTATGTTTTTCAGAGAAATGTTGTTTAATAGTACTCTGATCAGAAAGATGACATGTAAGTCTACGGGAGAGCGTGGTTGTAGTAAAACCAATATATGTACTAGGTTTTTGATTAGTATCAGAGATGCAATCTCTGAATGGGCGTGTAAATTGGTACACTACATTGGTTTTTTGTAGAGAATTTAGTTTAGTGCTTGTTGGGTTATTATAGACTATGAGGTCAATTGTTTTAAACTTTTTATAATATATAATGAGTTTAATTTGATTATTACTTTCCACTGGTTTAACATTTCTACATATTATATTTTTGAGAGTTTTTTCATCTTGTTTATAATTATTATGTATTTGGTTGCAATAGTATAAGTTAATAGTGTTATGTTTATTTTGATGTAAACCATTATTATTAATATTATCATTACTGTTAGAGCTATTGTTAATTTTTTGAGATACATTTTAATTTATTGATCAATAACGGAGTTAGGAAATCCATTATTGACTAGTGTTTGCTTAATGTTGTGTAATTCTTTATAAAATATAGATTTGGAAGAAGATATCATTTGTGTGCGTTGAAGTAAGTTTTTTATAACAGCTACCTTATATCGTTGGGGGCATTCACTATTATAATTAAGAAGACACAAATTTATGCTAGTTGGTTTCCTATATAGAGAAGTAGTAAATTTATGTGTGCTAGAATCAATGAATACATTAAGGAATGGGAAGTTACTAAAAGGTTAAAAATCATGCATTTTTGTGACTATTTGCAATATACACAGGTAAATTTTTTCTGGCTGGGTTAAAATTTAGGTAAAAAAATTCAGCAGTTGCACTATACAGGATATCAGCTTATATACAAGTATATATAGTAAGTTAAACAGTTTACCAATGACTGTTGGAAGTTGCAGAAGAAAATTTAAATCAATGTTAACACCAAAAATAAAATGTCAAAAAAACTTGTAATTTAAACAAATATAATAAATAACACAAGAATAAAGTAATTTTTCACACATTTCTTACTCAGATATTTTGTTTGTAAATTTATTGATTAAAACTTCAATTTTTATTTCTTGCTATTTTCTCCTTGTGATAATATGTTATATTACAGAATATATTGTAAATATTAATGAATGTATTTGAATGTGACTAGCCTGTGTAGGTATATTTGTGGAGTGTCCACATCCCTTTCTGCTTCAGCATAAAAAAATCAATGGTACATACTTCAAAAGGAGGAAAAAACAGGAAGAGAGAGTTACTTAAGGCTTCACTTGTTTTCATGTCCTCAGAGCTGCTGCTGATACTATGTTTATTAATGCAATACAACTGTGATAAAAAAGTGTATTTTGATAAAAAGTAAGAATAAGTAGATGGAGGAAAACTTATAATAAAATATCTAAAATTTAAAAAATACATCTTTATTCACTCAGTTTAACTTAGTCTGTTACAAGTCCACAACTGTGGGCTCAGTCTGTTAAATGCTGTATGAGATACACACTTGAGTAATCATGTTTTGAAAGAGACATGACTGACTGGGCAGAATATTTTCTTGCAGTAGGTTGTCAATACTTTCTGCAGTAGACTGATTGCTAACCAAGGCTATAGAACTCAATCTGCCCTGCTATTTAACTTATAGCTGGAGGGAGAAGTGATGGATTAATATCTTTCCCAAGGGAATTTGCACATAAGTGAAGCCAACAAATTCAACAAGAATTTGATCTCGGCTCTCCAATTTCTCATTCAGAGCTGTTATCCACTGCTCCAAAATGCACATTCAACTGTGGGTTACTCAGTAAGAATTGATCTCATAAAAAAATGGTCCATAAGACTTGCCATTACTATAGCAAGGCACCTGACATCAGACTTAGATAATCTTATTGTTATGTTTTGCATATCAATGCGAGTGGCAGTAGTCATAGCACAGCTGTCTGTCTTCTGTGATGACAGCCTATTTTCTGTCCTACTTCTCCAAGTACTCTTCATATATATATATATATACTGGTCTCTTCATTTGCATACAATACTACACCTCCCTGAATCGGAGAGGTTGTACACCCTTGTTTTTTCTCTTACTGCTCTTAATTATTTTTGTTCTGTACTGTCCTTCCTCTTGTCTCTCTTGTTTTCTCTTCAATGGGGATCTCAGCAGTCTCTCTTTATTTTTTGTCCTCATCTTCATCCATTTCCTTATTCACACTTTCTTCCATTTCCTGCTCTGTTCCTCTTCTATAACTTTCTGCCTCTTCTTGTTTTTGACCTTCCATTTCCCCATCCTCAAGCTCATTTATGCTTCTGAACTGATATGTATGTGCCTGTGTATTTTGTCCCTTCTTTTCCAATATAGCTGTGTTGAGATGTTTTTGCATTAGGAAATTTGCTTCTTCTGGATTTGTCTCCTTATTCTTTCTATACCACACCTTTTCTCTTGTTGCAAATGACATAGTTATGTAAGCTCTGATTTGTCATCCCATTAATGCCGATGGACTCAGTTTTCCTTCCTGCATGTGGAATAGATCTGTGACTGAGAAGCATTTTTGATAAATACACTTTTATGTTTCTAATAAGTGATGAGAATGCTTTTAACCCCATTTTCAGGGTTTGCACCATTCTTTCCACAACGCCATTAGACTGTAGATGATATGGTGGTATCTTGTATGGAAAGCATCCAATTTGTTTTTTCCACACACATAAATTCTTGTTACAAAATATGGGTACATTGTTAATGACTAGTGTCTGGGGTACTCCATTTCTTGAGAATATGTTCTTAGTATATATTTTATTGTGGTGGCTTTTCTGCCTTTTACTCTAACAACTTCTAGCTATCCTGAATATGAATCCACTAATACTAAGAATAATATCATATCTCTGATATGTGCATGATCCATATGAACCCTAACCAATGACTCTGATTCTTTGGGCCATGAGTGAATTTTTGCTTGCTTGAAATTCTTTATTTCTGTGCATTTTAGGCATCTCTTAATATATTCCTCTACATCTTTTGAATATCCTGGCCACCATGCTTGCAACTTGCATATACCACCATGCTTTGCATAGCTGTTATGCCACAATGTACGCCATTATATACTCCTTTTAGTATGTCCCTTCTCAGTATCTGTGGAGCTACTATTACATCTCCATTGCATATAACACCATTTTCTATGGTTAGTTTGTTCTTTGTTTACATAAAGGGTCGCTTAATCATCTAAAAATTACTCCATATATTATTTTTTATTCTCTTTGTTATTTTGCTTAATACTCAGTATTGCTTTGTTTCGATTTTGAGTTTATTTAGAGGCAGAATGTCTGTTTCCACTCAGCGTATTATTTATCTTCAGCATTTTCTTGTCTTTCTTCTCTTTCATTTTTCTACTGCAATCTTGATAAAGCATCTACATGAGGAATAGTGTTCCCTTTTATATACACTGTCAAAATCGAATGCCATGGTTTTTATTGCCCATCTTAAAATCTTTGATGATGTGACTTTTGGCAATTCTTTTCTCAGGTTAAATATGAATTCTAATGGTTTGTGGTTCAATTTTAATAAGAATTTTTTTCCTATCGAAAAATTTTGTGCCCTCTCCATGCTCCATACTATTGCTAGCACTTCTTTTTCATTATCTAAGTAGTTAGTTTCTGCTGAAACTTTCTAACCTTCTTGATATGTACATGATTGGGTGTTCTTGTAATAGAACAGTAGCAATCACCTTGTGTCCATGGTTAATGTTATTTATTTTTGAGGATCAAACACTTTTATTATTAGTTTGCTCCTCAGAATATTCTTTAGTGTTTCAAAAGTGATGGTTTTCTTCTGTGTCCACTCAAATTCATTGTTTTGTTTTTTGTTTTTGTGCGTAATTTTGCAAATGGTTCTATTGTATCACTATATCTTGGTATATATTTACTATAAAAATTTATCAGCCCCCAAAAAGGATTCAATTCTTTTTTATTTGTTGGAGCAGCTATTCTGTTATTTTCTTTGTTAGTTTATCTTCAGGTGATATATCTTCTTTTGATATTTGATATCCTAAATATGATATCTTCTTACAGTCAAAACTACATTTCTCTTTGTTTATGGTCAAACCTGCCCCCTTTTTAATCTTACAAAAATTTACTCTATTTTATAATTTAACTCTTCTTTAGTTCTTGCCCCTACACCTATATCGTTCTGGTATATTATTATATTTTTTTTATTTTTTCCAATAAGACTCTTTAAATTGCTTTTTGAAAAATATGGCTGGAGGTTTTTATCCTAAATGGTAGATGTGTCCATCTTGATAAGCCTCTAGGGGTGTTTATCATGGTTATTTCCTTGAATTTTTCATCATTTTCTATTTGATTGTATGCTGACTTCAGGTCAATTTTTGCAAAGTTTGCTGTTTTGATATTTGGCAGTGGAAACTTGTTTGAACATATCTGGTGATTCACCCCTTTCTTATAATCACCACATATCCTTAAATCTCCATTAGCTTATCAGCTTTCTCTATCACGACTATGAGTGACACCCAATTACTATCACCTTGAATTCCTCTTTCTAGTATGCCCTGTTGTATCATTTTGTTTAATTTTGCTGCTAGCAAAGATAGGATATGAACTGGTTAGTTGAATGCTCGCTTTATATCCTTTCAACAATCCTACTGTATTTTCTTCTCCTTCCATGGAATTAACTAGTCTCACTGTGACTACTTTTAATACATCATAATAATCCCTAATAATCTATGATCTTTTTTGCATGCTACAACAGTAATGGGAATTATTTCAAAATGCTTGTTGGTTTCAAAATTCCCTTAAAATGTGCCCATTGTTTTTATGGTCATTCCATCAAATTGCTTTAGTTGTACACTGCTTTTTCTTAATTTCGGTCGACCTAATTTTATCCAGAAATTTTTTGGTATCTGTGTAATTTCACTGCTCATATCAATTTGTATGTCAAATACTTGACCATTTATCTTTATTTTTTCTGTACCTCTTTTTTGTGTATTCATTGTAAATACTCCAGTTTCTTCTTCAGAGGGGATTTGAACAGTTTTTAATTTTCTTATTTGCTTGTCGTATTTGCTTACGCCCCGAAAATTATATTTTTTTTTTTGCAATTCGAGCATATTTTTCCAAAACCTGGACATTTATACTTGTTTCTCATATGACCATTTCCACAATATTTACATTTAATTATGGACTTAGTAGTGCTCATCCTATATGTTTCAAATTATTCTTTTGGTTGATTAAATTCTCTAATCAACTCTTATTGTTGCAAAAACTCAACACTAGCTTTCAGACACATTCTGCTTCTCTGCAGACATTCTAGTATTTTGCTCTTGTGGTTTTGCTCTTGCAAGCCTTCAATTAATCAATTATTCATCTTTTGTAGTCATTTCATGTGCTTCCAATTTTTCAAATTCACAATACTTTACTCATTCTTGCTCTATGTTAGAATTGCATAATGAAATCTTGTGTTGCTTGCCTAGTTTCCAAAAACTTCATTCTTTCTACTATTACCAATCTATATTTAGTCTTATGCTCTTTTTTATGACTTTCATGATTTGATCAAATGTTATTTCTTCTAACTCACTTGGATAACACATTGTCAAAACTTTCTTTACAGCTTCATATTCCACTGTTGCAAGAAATAAATTAGTTATCTTGTTTTCTCCTCCATCAGTATTTGAGTCTTTTAATTTCTTTATTCTTGCAAATGCCACAAACATTCTCATCCATGTTTCTATGTGTTCAGGGTTGTCCAGTGAAATCATGGATCCTATCAGTGACACCATTGTTATGTTTCATATATTAATGCTAGTAGCAGTAGTCATAGCACAGCTCTATGTGTCCTCTATGACAACAGGTTATTTTTCTGTCCTACTTCTCCAAGTACTCTCTACATATACTGGTCTCTTCATTTGCATATACTATACTACACTTATTTAGAGAAGAACTGGAAAATGTTGATACTAACAAAATTTGACACTTGATTATGGCTACAATGTCAAGCATCAATCATTTCAGGAACTGAAGATTGTTTATTTATTTGATTAGAATGAAGAATATTATAAACAAATTTTTCTCTCTCCTACTCTTATATTTATGTACAACACACTTAAACAAGGTTTCTTTAAATACAACTATGTGTTTAGAATTTTTTTCTTTTTTCTTCAAGTCAAAATATTTGATAACATAACATGAATAATAACATGTACCATGATTAGGGGTTTATTTTAATTGAGAACAGCAGTGGAAGCAAAAAGGAAATTGTAAAGAAGGAGCTACATTTTTGTTCAATGGGTTCTGCTTTAGTATTGAAAATAACATCAATCTGATTATTGTTGAATTCCTGGATATCAGATTTGACTCGAATAGGCACTTAGTTATGTGCTTCAAATAATAAATTATCCTATGTTAAGGCTAAGTCAAATCACCCTAAATGCGTATTTGGGTACATAGTTAATTACATTAAATATAAAATATTAATGCATTCAATGCTAAAGTTTTCAATAAAGTAAATTATGAGAATGGCTCAACACTGAAAAATGGGTATAAAACTAAATTAGCATTTAGAGAATCTTCCATAAAAAACATAAAAAGAAAAAAGAAAAAAAGTAATATTATCTGGTTAACACCACCTTTTAAAATGGCTGTTAAAACCAAAATTGAAAAGTGGTTCTTTTGTTTATTGGCCAGATACTTCTTTAAAGAATCCATATACAACAAGAACACAATAAAATTACGCTACAACTACATACTGAATATAGACAATATAATTAAAAAGCAAAATATTAGAAGGAAAATAACTGACCCTAAGGTTAAATGTAACTGGAGAAATAAGAATTTACCCACTTGCTGGTGAATGTCTAGAAGAAAACTGAGTACGTAAAGCAACTGTGAATGTTGAGGGCTACCCCAAGAAAATATACATTGGGTCCATAGAAAAAAAATTCAAATGAAGATTTCATAATAATAAAATAAATATAATGAAGATTTCATAATAATAAAATAAATATAGTTAAATGCAAAAATAATAAAGCATTATACAAATATGCCTGGGAGATAAAAGAAAAGTTTTTCAAGTAACCGTTAAACAAATGGTAAATAATGAAGTAGGCTTACAGTTATAATGTCAGAAATAAGTTATGTAAATTGTGTTGGGTGGAAGTATTCTCCAGAGCTGCATACCTGAGGCAAAGAGAGTTAAGGAATATAAAATCAGAAACACTGATTTGTAGACATGCTAGAAAATATCTCCTTGCATTTAAAGCACTAGTTTAAAAGACCAAACAGTATTATTATGTGAATTATGTAATTTGTACATATATTTTACAGAAATCTATCTTTAGTATATAAATTTTGCATGTCTTCCACCTGATCATCTGCTTGTAGGTGAAACTGTAGTTGTAAGTGGTTATCAATTTTGTGTGCGTGTGTATACATGTATACATCTGGGCAGCAAGGATTTATTCAAATAAGTTTTATTAAAATTGACTGACAAGGTTTATTTATTTAATTACATATTATATTTTTCCAGTTTGAATGTTCAGATTAAATTCATAAAGAAATTATCAAAAATTCATAATGCTTTTGTTTGAATACTTTCAACTGTTTTTTATCATTAGGTAATGTTAATGCTGTTAGTGCCATAGAGAAAAGTTTTTATTGACTATGTTCTAGTATTTTGAGAAACTTTCTAATTTAGATATATGTGTATCATATACCAGTAATGTTATGTCATTGTATTTCAGGCCAATTTAAAAAAAAAAATTACTTTCTTGACAGTACTTGAGTGCAAAGATATTGTTAAACTCTTTAAACATTTTAAAATGCCACCCAGTGTGATTAAAAAATATTATTTATTGTGGATTTTCTTCTGTATAATTATGTACAAATTGTATTAAGTTTTGATAAGTGGTAAGTTATAAGAGTTGTCTGACTAAAGCACAAATTTAATGTTATTTTTTTATTTAATCTTGCAGAGGCAATCTCTCAAAGGGTATGAGTGTTCATAGACAACATTGTTTTCATGCCAGGCTGATTTTATATATATATATATATATATACATACACAGAGTCATGCAATGACTCTGTGTATGACAATAAATAAATTGGTTTTTCTACATCCTTCCTATTTTCCTTATCGTACACCACCTGGGATAGGCATGCGCCAATCGATTGATCGGATGCGTCAGTATATAACCTATACACCTTATTTGGGTTGGGATAGGCTAGTGTTATCATCTCCGCGAGCTTCGTTTTTAGTGTATCGAAAGCGGTTTGGCAAGCATCGTCCCATTGGAATCGTGCATATTTCCTTGTCAAATTGACCAGCGGTTCGGCTATATCAGAGAAATTTCTAATAAAGCGGCGATAGTATGAGGTCATCCCGATAAAAGCTCTTACTTGCCTAACAGTGGTTGGAGTAGAAATTGACTTTATAGCCTTGACTTTATTGAGGTCTGGTTGTATTCCCTCTTCACTTATCTTGAACCCCAGGTATTGGGTCTCTTTCTTAAAGAACTCACACTTAGCTGGCTTCAATTTAAGGTTGTGCTTACGTAGACTACTCAAGACTGTGTCTATATGTTTTAAATGATCTTCCACCGTATTTGAAAATATCAGAATATCATCTAAATATGCCAGAGCAAAATCTTCCTGTCCCTGTAAAACAACTGACATTAATTCCTGGAAGATGCCGGGTGCGTTTGCAAGTCCAAATGGCATAACATTAAAATGAAACAGACCCTTGTGGCAGGTGAATGCACTTTTTTCTTTGTCATCATCATGAAGCTTAACTTGCCAGTACCCTGATTTTAAATCAAGCTTCGAAAAGTACCTTGCCGAACCAAGTGATGCCAGTATATCATCGATGACAGGAAGAGGTGGAGCATATTTCTTTGTAATCTTATTAAGTGCTCTAAAGTCTACACAAAATCTCCTACCACCGTCTTTCTTATCTACTAAAACTACTGGAAAACCCCACGGGCTATTGGATCTCTCAATTACACCTGCCTGCATCATTTCGTCGATTGCTGAATCCATTGTCTTTCTTTGTTTGAGGGGTGTGCGATATGGGCGTTTTCTTATGGGCTCATGCGTTCCAGTATCGATATGCATCTCCACAGTATCGGTTCTGCCCAGGTTCTTGTCGTCACTAACGAACATGTCCCTATTTCTTTTTAGCAATTTGTTAATTTCAGGCTTGAATTCCTCCGGTACATGTACCTGTTCCAAATCTACATCAGGACTTTTATTATTTTGTTTATCGGGCATAGTAATTTCAGTAATATTACCTGCCCTTTCCAATTTAGCCAGCAGACACCCCCGTCTCAAAGTGATTGTCTGGTTAGTGTTATTCATTATCAGCAACTGAAACTTACGAGACTTTGGCATTTTTACAACTGCGTTGGCTACTGATATACCACATAAGTTGCTAACATATCCACTACTCAGCTGTTCGATTTCATATTCTTTGCCACGTTCATTTCTCAGCCTGGTTAATCCCAGACAAGCATGCAGGTGTTGAGGTCTTAATGTTACTTTTTGAGCTAACCTAACAATAGAGGAAATATGAACATCCTCCTCTAATGCCACGTATTCTTCACCAATCTTCAATGCCCCCAAATCGAAATACATTCTCATCCCGTTCTGCATCAGCCAATCTTGGCCAAGTATAACGTTTCTATTGAGATTTTTCACGACTAAAAAATCATGGGGTATGGACTTACTTCCTATCTGAACCTGTAGACGACAAAGGCCTTCAATGTATAACGGGGATCCATTCGCAGTTTGAAGTTTAATGTCCCTCTTTTGCAGTAAAAGTCCCAGTCGCAATTTTTTAAATACCCTACAGCTTATAACCGATACCTCTGCTCCCGTATCTACCAATGCCCTATAAGGTCTACGTTCTATTCTAATAAAGATGGAATTTGGCGCGCCCATATTACCAACTATGTGCGTTGGTACCGCCTTGTTCCGTTCGTTGGGCGTCGCACGAACGGACCTCTGCCGTTTCCCGGGGCGCGTCTACAAAATTTCGCTATGTGGCCTTCTTTCCCACAATTCCAACACCTAACAACGCTCCCGTTCCTCTCCCGCTCACGAGTCTTGTATTTAGTTCCCCTATTACCAACTTTTCTATTGTTCTTATTCCTATTATTATTAGTATTAGATTCAGCGGGGCTTACGGCTTCTATCGGTACCCGTCTCCGAGAGTGGCAAATTTCCATAGGCTCCTCTTCGTATTCAGAGTTTGCGTCGAGTCGAATTTTCCATCTCAACTCAGATAACGCTTTCTGATAGGCAGCCTCTAGTGTTTGTGGCTCATCCTTCATAACTGCCATCTTTATTTCCCGATCCCTTAGACCTTTTATGAAAAATCCTAGAACTTGTTTTGTCACAACTTCATTCCTCCCGTCAACCCCAACATATGCGCCCTCCGCTAGGCGTACTACTCTCTGCATGTAGTCCTGCACCCCCTCCGTTCTACCCTGCTTAATGTTCACTAATTCGACTAACCGTGTGTCGGGGTCTAAAACCAATCCGTAATATTCCTTTAAAGAAGTTTTTAACTCCTTCCATGTGAGTTGTGGGTTATTAGAGATTAGTCTATATACAGTGTCCAACAGCTCCCCTTGTTGTGAGAAGAGCTGCCTGACACTTGTCTTCTTCTGCCACGCGCACAACTTTAAAATACCTCTCCATATCCTCCAACCAAGCACTATAACCACCATCTTCTTTGCATGCTAATGGCTGTATATTTTTTAAAAAAGATTCTCCCCTTAAAGTGTTCGACACCGAACAAGCCACACTTCTCAATTCTAGGGTCAGACCTTGAACAAAATCGGCAAAAGTATGCTGTTCCATTTTTTTTTTTTTTTTTTTTAGACTTATTATAAACTTATGAACAAGAGCAGAACACACACAAGATCGAATCAAAAGTCACCTACCTTTCGTTGATGTCGTCCGGTTGCTTTTTATTTTCGTCTTCTATCAGGTAGTTTTAATTCCGTTGAATTTCAATTGTCGCCGTGGTAACCAAGCTCGTATCTATCTGTTTTGTTGTTGTTGTTGTCTTAAAACAGCAAGTCACTGGGCACCAATTTGCGTATGTTATATATCGCCGTACGACGACAAAACAACAAACACGCATATATAAAAATATAAGGTTATATTTTTATTAATGACGACGAATCGTGTGGAATAGAGAACAGGAGAGTGAGAGCGCACATAGAATGGGCCGACGGGAGTGTAGTCTTGCCTGTGGTGTTTCTCTGCTTCCACTGGCCGTTCTCTGCTGGCGAATCCGTGTGTCGAGGTCTTTTTATAGTCTTCTAGAACCGGGACTTTCCTTCCGGTTTTGCCTCGCCCACGCAATGCCCACATAATTCCAAGAGACACCTGTTCTGTTTGCCTCCGTAGTCATTTCCGCCGCTGTCGGAAATAAGGTCAAACGACATCCGCTTCAGGCCCCGACAGGATGTATTTCTCAAACACCTGTCTTGTCGTTCGCCGACCCCTTCACCGACGGGAAACACCATCGCTTGCATCAACCTTCCTCGGGTGGGGCCAGATTGCTATATTACACAGTGACTTGACTCAAAGAGTTGTTATTTCAATACCTGGCCACAGCAGAAGTGATCAAAAACTTGGAGAGTTGAGTTACTAAAGGGAAATAACTGAAACCGAAATATCCATAAAAGGGATGGTGCATAGAACTAAAACTATCTACCCTGGTGGACAAAATAAAGTGTTCAGTTCAAAATTTCAATGTATATCACCTGAAGATAGCTGGAGTGTACCATGGCTGAAATGTTGTTAATATGACAATAAAGATGAGGACCTTAATCTAAGCAATGTAAATAGTTATAATACCTCATCTCAGAAATATAGATAAATAAAAATAGTTCTCTTGCTTCCAAATGAGGCATTTAATGTCATTCGTTGATAGATGAATAACTATTCTTCATGGTATATAAAAAGAGGTAATTCTAATTATTACCAAGTAATTACTCTTACTCTTAAATTCTATATCCTTTCTGTGATGGCTCTCTATAGCTTCTTTTTTTTTTAATAGTGTCAAACTGCTAAGATGGTTCTTGAGAAAAGATAGTGAACTGACTTCCCATTGAACTTCTCCCAGGGTTTTAAATTCAGAGTTGCTCTACTTTTAGATTGCTTATTAACCAAAGTTATTTAAGGTATAGCCAAAGAAAAAAAAAGAATGGATTAATGTGAAGTGAACAGAAACTTTGCTAGAATTTGAACTTAGCTTCCCGATTCCATTTTTATGTGCTGTTAACTGTTAGTCTACTCTCACCTTCTAAATAACCAATATTGATTGAAAATAAAAAATATCATTATAGCCTTTTAAAAAATCTGATTGTACCGTATATATGCTTATATATAAACTACCATCACCCACCATCTGAGAAATAGGCAAAAATCCAAACCTTGTATGTAGGTCAAGGCAGCTAATTGACACATTGTTCAGATGATACAGTTTTATAAATTTCCACAAATGGAGAATATCTTTATGAATTTTTAATATTTTGATATCTAAAATGTTTATAAGTGTCATTTAGAATATGATTTTTATTTCACAACAGGATTACATAATGATTTTTTTACAATTTCATATGTTTTATAAATTTTCAAAAAGTTTCTCAAATTATTGTTTACTTCCATTTAGCTGACAACAACATCACTATCTTTCAAATGTAACAGGATTTTATTTAGTATATGAATCAAATGAAATATGTGTCTTAAAAAAACTTCCCAAACAAATCATTATAACAGGGTATCTGTATAAATACAATCTGATTGAACTATTTATTAAATAGAAATTAATTAGAGAACTAACCACTCACATTCTGGGGGAAATAAAAACAAATAATGACTGTGAGTATAAAAATATTCTGTAAAATGCTTTTAAAATCTAAGTAAAACTGTTTTATTGCCAAGCAATCACTTTTTTAAGATCGTTGTTGAAGTTGGTAAAAATTGACAAAATATTTTCATAGAATATAAGCATACCCTTCATTTTATCAATGATTTTTTTCTTATCTGTTTCTCATTTTATATATAGGCATATGCTGTAAGCACAAAAGAAGACAGAGTTGTTTCTGGAAAATCTTTTGTGTCTTGATACAGTATTTTTTGTTTTTAAATAAGAAAGACTTGCACATTCTTTGTTTGGATACAGAATTATTTTGAAGCAATATCATTTTTTAATAGATATGTAACCACCCATACATGTGTTCTATAAATAAATGATACTGGTTTAGCTAGTCTAACTCGGATAATTAATCGGCTGTTTAATTTGTTCTGCTTGTTTATGTATACTCTGATTTTATAATACTCTAGACATTTACTTACTAGAAACTAAATGTAACATAAGTTATTTTAGTATGATACTCAAAATTGAACTTGCTTTCACTTATTTACAAACAGGTATGCTAATTATGATATGATGATTAGTTGATGAAAATGTCATGAAATAATTCCACTTCTATGACACAAATTAAAAACATATACGATGATTATTGTTTAAAACCCAATTATTTTTACTTGTTATTGTTGTCTTGCCTGGAGAGGAAGCCATAGATGATGTAATGTAAACATGGTTACCTTGTTGTATATAGTCAGTAAGAATCTAGGGAAAAACTCAATTATAATCTCAATCTGGATAATGTTAATGAAATAAAAATATCTCATCAGTAGTTAAACTTCCTGGTGTCTTCATGTTCTACATTTTCTGCCTCTCAACAATGTCTTTTTTTTTTTTGGATTGTACTATCATTATTATTATCATCATATGTATCAGCATTTTGGACAATGCAAGTTGCAATTCTAGTATCAGATGTTTACAGAAAACCACAATGCAAATCAACTTTGTCTAAGACAGTACCAAAACACAAGCCTAACACCCCCACAAGTCCTTGTTAGGTTGGAAGATTACTACTTAATTTACCAGACTAGATTTTGATTCTTTGAAAGCGGTACAGTTTCACCCATTTTACTTTCCTTGGGGATTTACATTTGACATACTGATTTTATGTTGAAACCTAGTCTGTTACATTTATTTTACACTAATATCCTTAGGAAAAACATGAATCCATCTCTTCTCCCCATCCCATGAATTATGGGTTAAATAGCAAGGGAGACGAGACTATCTAGCCTTGAGTGGCATCCAGTCTAGAAGGAAAGTTTTGAATTTAAAACCATGGAAAAGGTAATTGAAACACACTCCGCTATATTCCAAGAGGTCATAATAATTTTCAGATATTAAAGAATGTATTTGCAGAAAACCATGATTGCATATATCTTGACATTAAAAATATATTTTCCTTGAGTCTATAGCATAATGTTTTGATAGATATGTGAGATATTACTATTATTTTGAATGTTGATAGCTTTTAGTAGGTTATGAGATACAGCGAAGCTTTTGAGTAAAACATCATGTTGGCAACACCAATAGGATATCTGACCACGCTTGATGATCCAGGGCATGTGGAGATGTGGATTAGATGCTTTGCAGTGTTGGCCAGAGTAAAGAAACTGAGAGACAGATGAAACAAAGAAGAAATCACGTAGCTTCCTACGAGGTTTACACATCACAACACATGTATCTCTAAGCTTAAATAATGCATTCTTGAAATCTGTTGATGTCAATCATAGATAAGTTTAAGACCTTTTTTCCTAAGACAATAGTAATCTTTGCTTTAAATTAACTTTAATATAACTGTTATTATTGAATATATCTCTCAAAGAAAAACAAGTGTTACAACAGATTTGAAAACAGAAAGAAAAATACTGTTTTGAAATATATAGGAATAGTTTTACTTTGTAATTGGGATTTTCAATCTGTTATTTTTTTTTAGCTTAACAATGTTTTTTTTTTAATACCTGTATATGTTTACAAATTTTGAAACTAAAAATTTGATTTAAAATTACTATCACACATGGTCTGTAGAGATTGAATTAATTGTGCTTTACTTGTTGCTGCTAGTGGTCAATCTTAACGCATTATCTCCCACATGACTCACTGGAGGGTTATGTAGTATATCTGTAAGGCCCACACAACCTTCTTGTGGCTTGTTTACCAATTTCTTTTCTATGAAAATTGTTGGGATTGGGATGGTACACCAGAACAACATTTTTTTTCTAAAAGCTTTAAATATTCTTTAATATAGAAAATGAGAGTAAGTGTCAGTAATACTTGTATATTGGGACTTTTCCAGTGACCCACAGATGGGTTTTGTTGGACCCTGGGTTTTAAAATGGACTCAGGTGCCAAATGGCATACTGGTAAGTTATGGGTAATTTTTTGGTCAAATTCACAAAATAGGCAAAGCATATTTTGAATCTTGTATACATTCTTCCCTTTGTATGTGAGTATTTGTATTTTTGTTTCTCTTCTCTTTGAGGAGACGGGGTAGAATTTAAATATCTTTTAATACTTTGATTGTTACAGCATTCATTCATGTCATTTTTATTCTGAAACTGTCTGAAACCTTGCAAACAGTCCATGTCACTGAGATATTCCATACTAGTGAGAAGAAAAAGAAAAAAAGTGGCTATTTGAACTTATACAAAGTCATAACTAAATAATCACAATCTGGTTCCCAACCACCCAACTAATCTGTACCCAATAATCTATCATTCACTTCAGCTAGAGAGAGACTAATCTAATCCTTCTTCTGAAAGACACAGGTACATATACAAATTAAAAAAAAATTTTTTTTAGTCATTGTGCTGTTACAATCAATTCCCTATCGAATTGTCAGTGACCAAACCAGCTACCCCACTCCATGGTCTTGTGAGTGAAGTGGGATGTTAGCAGCCCTGTAGAACCAAAAATAAAACCTACAAAAGGGTGGAAGAACTCTTAAGTAGTCAACAGCCAGCTAACTAGAGGCAGAGTCTTGATAATTCACCATGAAGAAGACAATGGGGAAACCACTTCACTATTAATCCAAAGAACAATCATGGCCTTGAAAAATCAATATATGAAGCATAACGGCATGAAGGGGGATAAGTCCAAAAGAATTATCTCTTTGCCCAGTAAAGACTGACATGGGCAACAGATGTCACCTGTCATACAGCAACTTTTAGCATCAACAGCAAAAAGGGGATACAGTTTCTTGGAGCTGATCTCTTGCCTGGAAAGGAACAATATGAACAACAGGTGTCACCAAACTGCTATCCTGCAACTGTTGGCATCAAGCAAAAAAATATTCTCGGGTTATGGAACATCAGCTGTCCATGTTGAACAACTGTGAACAGCTGGAACATGTCAAGCAGGAGATGAGCAGAGTAAATATCAACATTTTAGGCAAATGTGAAACTAGGTAACCAAACAATGGAAATTTTATCAGTGATATCTAAAGAATCAGATAAGCAGGCAGTAAAAATAATGAAAATGGAGTCAGCTTGATAGTGGATTAACACATAAAAAATGCATTCTGGTGTACTGCCAGTTATCTGAAATCATTCTTGTGGTCAAACTGAAAGGAAAGCCTTTCAACATAGCTGTTAGAGTAGTGTATGCACTGATAAGGCAAAGCACTAAGAAGGAAATAAAATCTTTCTATTCCATACCGGACAATGCTAGAGCTCAGTGTAAACACAAGAAATTAGAATTATCATGGGAGACCTGAATGCCAAAATAGGCAAGGAGAGGGAAGGTATAACAGGTGGCAACTTCAGACTAGGAAACTGCAATGACTGAGGAGAAAAATGAATTTAATGGTGATAGCAAATCACCAAGTAATAACCAACACCTGGTTTCAAGAACACTCAAAATGATTATGGACATGGAGAAGCCCAAGAGGAGACATGCAAAACGAAATCAACTATATAACTATAAACAGAAGATTCAGGAATGCAGAATTCAGAAATGTTGTATATTGCAAAACTTACCCAACTGCCAACTGCAAAAGCGACCACCTCCTGGTTATATGTAAACTAAGGATCAAACTTCAGAGATTAAAGAAGCCTAGTGCAGTACCCAGACCTCTGCAATACAACAGACTCATGAACGACCTCAACCTGCAGGATAAATACTTAGTGTGAAAAAAAAAATATGAAGGACAAATTGGAAACACAAACTTGAAATGGAATGCTCATATTAGAGAAAGAGAAAATACTTCAGCGATGAGAAGAATATATCATGGATCTTTTCCACGACAAGAGAGAGCAACCAACAGGAACACAGCACACAGAAAAAGATATCCTTGCCTCATATGAAACAATGTTAAAACATAAAGTTGCTTGTACCAAAATTAATTAAAATATGGTGTTGGGAGCCAACATGTTAAAACCCAAGTCAAAAAAAAAATCATACCAAAATTTTGATTATTGATTTTCAAAGCAGACTGTCCCTCCCTATTTGATGCAGCACAATCTCCCAACCCTACTAATCTTATTTATATGAAGCTAAACTTATAAAATGCCAATGTTGCTAAACAGTGTTTGCTTAATAGTTGTAATAGTTGTGAGTATTTTCCTTAATGCCAGTTTTCAAATCCCGATAAAAAGACCCAATTGTGAATCTTGACTTCACAATATGCTCTCCAACTAGGAAAATCAATTGATCTCAGTTTTTCTATCCACCATTCCTCCCTCCGTTTAGCTGAGTGGTATGCAAATAAATCTGAGTAGTTGAACTGAGAACAATTTAGAGAAAGTCTTAGGGAGAGATCTCAGTTGACTGTATTTTAATAATAGATCTACTGATGTCTAGTCAGGATATTTCATTGTGAAGACACTTTCACCTTTTATGGTTCAAGAATTGAACTGCTCATAACTTATCCATTTAGTGTAAGAAACAAATCTGACACTGGAGTCATAGTTGCCTAGTTCATAAATTGACAACAAATCTTCTCAAGTACAATAAGAACAGTAAATTTAGACCATGCTCATTGACAACAATCATGTTTGTCACTCTCTAAGCTCATGTCAATGGCCAAGCTGTTTGATCACATTGACATCCTTTTGTAATTGTTGATATGTTCAAGTACTGGGACAGTCTTAATTCATTTACTGAATATGATCTAAGCAAGCTTGAATATCACTAATACAATAAAGCCAAGTTAATCTAAGCCAAAAACTAACTGATAACTTATGAACCAGATGATCATTTGTGCTAGACAAACCAATGATTCTTGATATGTTGCATTTTTATTTAATATCAGACTCACCAATGTATAAGATGCACTATTATTTTGAAAATAGTTTTAAAAAATATGGTCATATTTAAAAGAATAAGAAAACTCAATATGATACTTTAAAATTTAGTATATGTTTTTCTAGATGAAATGAACTCAATTTACTACTGCTATGACTAAAATATTTAAATGAACTAAACTATGCATAACTATATATATATATATATATATATATATATATATATATTATTCATACCTTTGGCATATTGAACACATCAAATTTTGGGGTAAAAACGTGGGTCTTGTACACCAAAAAATATGACAATAGATTCATGATTATGAATGTTTGATTACTGATAAAAAAAGCAGCTACAAAATCAGTGTTTAAAATATTGAATTTTACTCTATATATGAATATCCTTCTTGCTTATAAAAAGGTTTGAATTTTTTTAGAAAATAATTGTAAATAACCTTGTAGCATGGTATGCAAATGAGATACATGCATAAATAGAGCGAGCCTCAGGTGCCAGTGGAAGAAGAAATCATGTAGTTTCCTCTGAGATTTACACATCACAACAATGGCATCACTGACAGGATGTTTGACCATGCTTGACTATCCAGAGCATTGCAGCACTGGCCAGGGTAAAGAAACTGAGAGACAAATGAAAATAAGGAGTACAAAATGAGATTACTGACATGTTCCTCGCAACAGCAGGATGTGAAGCAGTAAAGAAAGTTTCGACAATAGCATACCCAAAAAACTTAGATGATCTAGCCTTCAAAGAAATTGTCCAAATAATAAAATAGAAAATTAAACCAAAGAGGAGGTTAGTCATCGCTGAAAGAACAAAGTTTCTTGTGACGAGACAACAACCAAACGAGTCTATCATACAGTTTTTACATCAATTAAAAGAAAAAGTCAAGCACAGCAAATTCAAAAAACTTAGCAGTGGTGAAATGACCACAGACAATGAGCTGATCCAGTTATGCATGATAGAAGGCATGCATGGCTCGTTTAAAAATAAGATATTAGAAAGGTTGCAAGGTGTTAATTTGAATGTAGAAACCAGCATAGAATTTGTGCAGCAGCTAGAATTGATAAAGCAATTTAATCAACAGCAGGATGAGAGAGAGAAATGTATAGCACAAAGAAATGCAAAGTCCAATGCAAATACTATATCAAACAGCATGTAAGAGAAAAAATAAATGTCCAGCTTTTGTTAAAATATGCCTAATCTGCAAAAAAAAAGATCACTTTCAGAAGGTATGTAAATACAAAAGGAAAGTTGAAGAAATTGAAAACATGTGAATTGCTACAGAAAAGGTGGAAATATTTGCAGTAAATACACCAATGAAAACTAGAGAAAGAGTAAAAATAAATGGGAAATATTTTCAGAGTCAGATGGATACTGGCAGTGACATTATACTAATTTCAATGAATTTTTGGCAGGACATGGAAAAGTCTAGGCTAAAATAAGTCTACCTTACAATTAAAACAATTTCATAAAACCACAATTAAAGTATTGGGCATGTTTGAAGGAACATTCAAAACAAAGAATCATTTCAAACTCATACCCATAACAGTAGTAGCCTGCACAAAAAACCATGGATTGCTAGGAACAGACGTGTTAAGAATGGATACATAAAAATTGATTAATTCGATGGAATCTGAAGAACAAAAAATAGGACTATAAAAGGATTATGAAGCAAGCATTTGCTTGAAGAAGAATTATCATTCAAATCAAGGAAACTACTGATACATATTTAACCTGCAGTGATGGTAAAGTTGAAAAGAATGATTCAGCAGGACATTTTGGAAAAGGTCACACATTGGGGGAGCAGTTGTGCTTCACCAGTAGTTACTATTAAAAAGGCCGATGGAGACATTAGAATATGTGATGATTACAACATTGGGGTTAACCATCAGATATGTATGAATTCATTTCCTCTACCAAGTATTGAAAATGTGAGTCATGAATTATCAAGCATTTTGCAAAGATTGACTTAAAACCAGCATATAATCAAATTGAAATAGATGACAAATTTAAGGAGGTTACTACAATAAATACATTGTTGGGATTATTAAGATGGACTCACCTGCTGTTTGGAATTGAAACGGCAAGCCATGTTTTTCAGAGTGTTATCAAGAAGATCTTATTAGAAAAAGTGAAGAATATAATAATATATCTAGATGATATATGCAAGGGAACTTGCACCAAGGAGAAATTAAAGCGTAAAACAGAACACATCTTACAGAGATTAAATCAGGCAGGCATGACGATAAACAGAGACAAATGCAAGCTAGACAATGAAAAAATATCCTATCTTGGATATCAAATATCTAGAGAAGGAATATATCCTGACAAGAGATTAATAAACAAAATTGCAAAAGTAGCAAAGCCCATGAACAAGAAAGAATTTGCATCTTTCTCAGGATTAATTAATTTCTACAGCAGATATCTTCCTACACATATATAACTTATTGAATCATTTGCAAAAATGCGTAAAAAAAAGGTAGATGGCACAGGGATACAGAAGCAAAACAATGCTTTCAAAGCATTAAAAAAAGCTTTGACAAGGAAACCAGTAATAAAAATAATCAACCCGAGAAAAGAAGTTACTTTAACAAGTGATGCAAGTGAACATGCCATAGTGGCCATTGTATCACAAGAGGGTCACCTAGTCATGTATCTTTCTAACTGTTGTCAGCAGAATGTAATTATCCTAATATAGAAAAGGAAGTATTGGCCATAGTCAGGAGTACAGAAAGGGCACAGAATTTCATGTTAGGTAAAAAAATTCCTGTTAAAATCAGATCACAAGCCTTTGGAATTTCAATTCAATCCACAAAAGGGGTTACCAAGATTAACATTGTCAAGAGTTTTAAGGTAGACCATTAAAATTATGGCATTTGATTTTGATATTATGTATGTTAAAGGAAGCACCAGTGGATGCATTATCAAGAACAAGATTTCAAAATGAAAATGGAGAGGAATGTGAAAATTCAGATGATAGAGTTATACAATGGGTGGAAACGGATGTATTATCCTGCAAAACACTCAGTATAGAAACTCAACAAGATCCAA
The DNA here is from genome assembly GCA_037127315.1 of Ascarosepion bandense. Classification (NCBI taxonomy): domain Eukaryota; kingdom Metazoa; phylum Mollusca; class Cephalopoda; order Sepiida; family Sepiidae; genus Ascarosepion; species Ascarosepion bandense. The sequence goes on from JBBBDQ010000256.1 coordinate 13,619,473, forward strand.
TACTAAACAAAATACTGGAATGCATAAGAAAGAATGTGTGGAGTAACCACACTATAGCAGAAAGACCTTTCAAGGAAGCATGACTTAGGTTAACGGTAGAGAAAGGCATTATATATAATGCAATAGCACGTCCCTAAATTTTAAGAAAGGAAATAACTAAAAGTGTGCACGACAATATACATTGTAGTTTCACAGCAATACAAAGAAGCTTGAGACTGCAAGCTTGGTAACCAGGATATTTTAAAGATATTGATGAAAAGATGCCCCAAATGAATGGAAATTAAAAACATTTAAACAAACCAAATTACACTCATGGCCTAAAGAGGTGGGGGGCATGGACAAGAGTTCACATTGACCATCCCCACATTAGAGATATTGATTTAATTTTAATCTTAGTAAACTCATTCTTGGGCTGGCCAGAAGTAATAAAGTTGGGAAATAGGAAAGCTGCCACTGTGAAGCAAATATTGAGAATAATATTTGCAAGAAATGATGTATCTAAGACCACTGTCACAGACAATACACCAGAAATTTCCATTGCAAAATTTAGTGTCTTAGTTAAAAAAATAAAATGTATACCATATAAAATGCCACACAATTGAATGTGATCGAGGAAAGGATAGTTCAAACAGTAAAAATGGGACTAAAGGGGTTTTCACCTTTTAATGAGAATATAGAGGTATAGCTCCTTAATTTACTTTTAAGCTATTGAACGGTTCCTCATACAGATAGAAAGCAAAGCCCATCAGCTTTAATGGGCAAGCAAGTTAAAGCCCCAATAACCATGTCGTTTACCACAGAGGAGACAAGTCTGGTACAAAAAAAATCAAGGAGGCAGAGCCAGAAATAGCAAGGTTTGTCTTACAAAAAAGACAGAACATGCATGTCTGTACTAGAAAAAAAGGAGCAATTAATATTAGCTCATGATGATCAATTTAGAATCAGGTTCAAGCCTGAAGATGTAGAAATACAAAACAAGGAACAAGAAAAAATAGAGGATGGGGAAACTGAAACAGAACATAGCATGGAGGAAAATAGAAACCAGATCTAGATGAAGATGATGAATCTAGACAAAGATCACCGTTAAAGAGGACACAAGAAAAACAAACAGAAGAACGATGAAGACCATCCAGAATATTTAGAAGCAATAGAGAAACTAAGGGTACCAAACCTCTGAGGTTCAGAAAGATATAGCATAATATGCAAATAAGATACACGCATAGAGTGAACTTCAAGCACTTGTGGAAGGAGAAATCATGTAGCTTCCTATGAGATTTATACATCACAACAAACCTTTTTTTCCCCTTTGAGTAGTATGAGAACAAATTTTAAGAGCTGCTGCATTTTTCCTGAACAATGTGATATTTTAGTCTATAACCATTTGCAATTTGATTCTTTGATCTTTTCCCCAGGTTCTATCTTTAGAATTGTTTGAAGATTTTTTTTTTTTGCACCCATATTATTAGAAATTTTATATCCTTGACAAAGATAATATGAAGAAATAGCAGTTTATTTTATCTCAAATCAATATTTGCATGAACACAATTAATACAATTATGATTAAATCTAAAATTTAATAGTCCAGAGTCCCAACAAGTATACATTTACCTGATGTAATATACCCAGATGGTTAAAAAAATAAACCAGAAAGTAAACTTCAGCTGAATTCCTCACTTTCTAAGTATTTAAAGAATGGTATTATACTTTTTTTGCAGCTCAAACCTCTTTACCATAATGTATTAATTGTTTTTAATTTTCAGGTGATACACAAAAAATATAATTAGTAGTCAACAAATAAAAATGTACTAAAATTCAAATAATGCAAATGAATCTGGGTTTTACAGGTAGTTTTCATTTGCAATGATTCTAGATGTTAAATTGTTTTGCAGTGAAAAGTTTTAGATATGAATTTGCAGATTCCTTTTTAATGATTATAACACATCACTCAATAAATCCCTGGCCTAACTAAGGAAACAACAACTTTAAAGCAAAATTCAACTTTATTCATCAACATAGTCTCCTTCTAGGGTGATACACTGATTTCAATGCTTCTCTAACAATTCGATCCCTTTTTTGTATAACAGTTTGTCATTGGCCTCAAAATGCGCCTCAGGTTCCGATATCATTTCTTCATTGGGGCCAAATCTCTTTCCCTGGAGCATTCTTTTGAGGTGTGCAAACAGCCAATAGTTCCTAGGAGCCAAATCTGGAGAATAGGGTAGATGCAGAAGCAATTTGAAGTGAAACTCATGTAGCTTTGCCATCGTTAGGATCGACTTGTGACACTGTGTGTTGTCTTGGTTGAAAGATCACTTTTTTCGTCTTCATTTGTGGCCATTTTTTGGCAATTTCTTCCTTCAAATGCACCAATAATGCTATATAATATTCACTATTGATGGTTCTTACTTTCTCAAGGTAATTGATGAACAAAACCTTGCGCATCCTAAAATATGAAGGCTAAATCTTTGCCTGCTGTTTGCGGCTTTGGTCATTTTGGATGGCTTTCACTTGCTTCTGTCCACTCAGCTGACTGTGAATTTGACTCTGAAGTGAAGTGGTGGAGTCATGTTTCATCCATTGTCATGTATTTGCACTAAAACTCATTCTTGTTGCGTTGAAACAGTTGCAAACAACACTCTGAATTGTCGACGCATTGTTGTTTTTGATCATCTGTCAACAAACACGGCACCCACTTTGAACACAGCTTTCTCATTGACAAATTTTCATGCAAAATGGTGAATACACTGTCTTTTGATATGTTTAACTCCTTTTCTATCTCATGCAACTTGAATTTATGATCAGCCAAATCGAGTTTGTGGATTTTTTGGTGTTTTCCAGGACAACTTCTGATTTGGGCAACTTGAGCATTCAGCATCATTTGTGTCTGTACAATCATGTTAAAAGTCAGCACCTCTTAACCATTGTTTCTGATGGAACAAAGTTCAAATAACACTTATCAAGCCATTGCTTTGCTTGAACAGTATTTTTTCCCATCAGAAAGCCATGCTTTATCAACGCACAAAATTCAGATTTTCTTCTTGTTTTGAAAATTTGCAACAGTAGCTTCACTTAAATAACTGTAATTTGTAAACTTATAATGCGATTGGGCCCAAATTTTGTCACGTGCCATTAAAGGTGAGTAATTCATAACAATTGTATGGATTTTTTATTAGTGGCGCCATCTATATGTCAACCCTGGTACTTATTGAGTCATGTGTTGAATCAAAAGTATGTATTTATTGTAATAAATTTAATTTTAGAGTAGGTTATTTTTGTTTCTTTTGTAGAATTGCAAACTGACTTGAGAAACAATGTATTGCAGGTAACAGATGGTCTGTTTTTGACCTGAAATATGTTAATGAGAAAAGAAAGTGTAGAGATCAAACAATTTAATGTCCACAACTCATTTGTTAGTAATTTTAAGATGATTTTCCATCTAGAATCAGTGATTGATACAAATATTCATAAAGCTACAATTTTGCATGATAATTCATTGCAAATAAAGTTGTAAAATTGAAATAAGTATGATGAAATTATATTGAAAATCATTTAAAATAATAAATCTTCCACATTCTTTTCTACTTCTGAAGTGACAGTATTATTAATAATAAGAGGGAAAACAATGAACTTGAAAGCAGAAAAAAATGAAATATTTAATTTCTAGGTGAAGATTATATATGATTCAGTCAGTCAGTTAAGTGCCATACGTGAAACACGCTTGGGCGATCATGTCTTGAAAGAGACATGACTGACTGGGCAGAAGATTATCTCACAGTAGGTTGCCATTGCTTTCTCCAATAGACTGGTTGCCAGCCAAGGCTATAGAACCCAATCTGTCCTGTTATTTAACCCATAACTGGAAGGAAGAGACGGATTAATACCTTTCCCAAGGGTATTTGCGCGTAAGTGAATGCAATGAATTCAACTGGAATTCGAACTTGGCTCCCCGATATCTTGTTCCGAGCTGATATCCACTGCCCCACAATGCACATCCTTATATGATTAACAAACCAAAATGGAAGTGGGAAGTGGTAGAAAGGTTATCAATGCAATAAATAGAATTGACAAATTTTGTGTTCCTTTTGCAACAATGCCATTGGGAAATCCATGAATTTTTAAAAAATTATGGATAAAGGTCAGGTCAGTCTGTGTTCTTTAGTCATGTAAAAGATAAGGCAATTAAAAAATGTAGGTCTAGCATAGATATAAATACTTTGTGGGAGCCATTTATAAAGCTGCAGAGAAGTCAATAAGAGAATTGGGTTTACTGTTCTAGCTTCAAGATTGTCTATGAGACAATAACAGAGAATTAAATTTGATGGCATAGTAAATGAGAGTTCAATCTTTATGCTGTGTAGCATAAACTCAGTCTCAGTGAAAACAGGACTAACAATAAGTGAGCAGTACTAAAAATAAACAAGTCAAGATATTCCTAGACATGGACAATGGAATAAGAATGATTTACCCTCATAAATTAATAAAGGGTTCAATTTGAAATTCCCTGAAGGTTACCCAGATTGATAAATATACAAAGAAAGGCGAAACATTGTGATCGTAACAAGAAAGATCAGGACATTAGTCTAAGATAAATAACAAAAAAGATTTATTCTGACAGAAAAATACTTAGTGTCCCAAACCCAGATGGGGGTGGGGATGCAATAACAAATAATGAATGATGATGAAACTAAGATAAAAAATGAAGCAGATTTATATTAAAACAGCCACAAATATATCTTCAAGTAAAAAAAGTAAACATAGTCAACAAAAACTGTATAGAATTAAATGATATAAATAAAAAATACTGGCTTGTTGACATGTTTAATTTATGGCATGGAAGAGTAGAAGTTAAATACTTTTTTATAACAGCTTTCTGCTTAATATATGACATAAAATGTATTTAATAACTCTTCTTTTTTTTTTTAATGACATGTCCCTTCAAGATGTAGGTGATTATATTTCTCCAGAAATTCTTTTTCTTTATTATCCATAAATTGCCATAATTTCTTCAGAAATATAGTGGAGTTGTTTCCTGTTGTCTTCTTCACAGTTTTGAATTCAGACTTGTTTTTTTCCTAGAATGGTTGTTGAAGTGTAATTCCTCTGCTGCAATAAACAATCATCTTGGCTGCCAAACAATGGACATGGAACACATATATATAAAAATAAAAATACATATTTTTTTTTTTCATGAGTGACAGTTGTGTGGAGAAGGATGTAGCCAGAGAGAATCATGCACATACAAAGGAGTTGTCAGGAGTCATTAACTAGTGGGAGTTGTCTTCTCTTCTCTCTTCTATACATTCTCTCAGTATTCTCTTAAGGTTCTTATTTCAGCCAGAAAGGCCCCAAACATACATAACCTTAAATTTCCACATATTTTTATCTTCTTGGGTTTTTGCTTAATTGTGTCATTTATAGCTAGGCACATCTGTCAATCATCTTCGCTGGCTATTGCCTTTCAAGCCAGCTGGCTTTAATGTCGATTACACTTTTGTCAGTCTATGACACTTAGCCAGGTTGGTCGCTGTTGGTTTTGATCCAGATAGCTGGTTGTAGGTTGACTCTGTTCACGATGATCTCTCTTGTCCCACGTTGTGTTGATTGATCACAAGGCACTTACGTGAGTTTTCCACTAGCTGAGTCTCTGCTGAACTAAACCAAACCGGGAAGCGTGCACACAATTGGATAATAAAAGAAAGAAATATGGTACCAAAAATAAATAGAGCAACGTCTGAAGTGTTATAAAAGAGAGTCTTTATATACAGAAAATAATTCACATTAGTAAAATGATCATTCGGATATTTCCCAATCCCTACTCCTATCAAGCTGGTAGTGGATCGGAAGTAAATCGAAGTATAATGTTTAGATGTTTATCCTCCTAAGTAATAATTGAGAAATCTGGCTAGCCAGAGTGCTTTGCTTCGAATGAAGTTTTAAGTTCGCAGCAAGTCTAGTCAACTTTGGTTCTTTCTCTTCAGAATATTGCGGAAATTGCCGAAGTGCTGAGCTATGGGTAGGTTGGCGCAGTTCTTCTTCGGAATCAGAATCGAGGTGGATTTCTTGTTTCGGGCTGGATCACTTTGCTCTTTTGGCCCTTGGGACCCTGTAATTATGCCTATGCCATGGTGTGGGGCTGACGGACGCTGGGTGTCTAACCCCTCATCTCGGCAACCAATAGAGTGCTGAGGTTAGCTGCTGTTTTTTGTTGCTTTTGGTTTACCCAATGAGATTAGTTGTATTTCCACGATATCAATTGCTGGTCATCTCCTCCTTTCGGGGTACTGGTTCACAGAACCAATGAGATACCTCTCTGTCTTATGATGTCATCTTCCTATACCCCTTTTCTGGGCTGGGCTTATCTGGTGAATTTTCTTTCTCACAAAATAATTTTGGGGTTTTTTAATCAATCACTATTAACCTTTGAACTTGTCATAAAAGCCTGTATGACTAAACTTTTCCCTTTTCACCTGAAACAAAGAGACAGGCCACAGGTGGTCTTTGTTTACATTGTCATCTAGATAAGAATTCCCGCATCTGCGTTTTCAATATCTGTATTTTCAGTCACAGACATTTTTAGAGCTTTCCTTGATGACAGAAAAATATTTTTGTTATCAATTTCTTTTTCCAAATTCATGCTAGCCAGACAATTCCTTCATTTTACTTGTCACCTTGGTGGGTGGGCTAATTCTCTTAATTTCCAGTTTCAACTTTCATCTAGGGCATCTGGATTGTTTTTACATTTAATCAAATTATCAATGTCTATTATTCTGTGTTTTATCTAACCTCAGAAATAAAAACAAATTTATTTCTCTTTTCTTTCTTTCTTTCTTTCTTTCTTTCCCCTCTTTCCTTCTCAGATTTAGAATAACAACAAAGAAAACAAAACTTGTTGCCTTTCATTTCTTTTACCTTCGTTCATATTTGGAGAATTAAAAAAAACTTCTCAGTATGTTTCCTTTCGATCTATAATAGTAATTTCTTCTGTTTAAAAAGATTTTTCAATTATAGTTAATAAATAATTAATAAAATTAATTACTTATATTCAGCTAAATATTGTTACAAGTCACTGTTTCTTTTTTCTGCCTTTGCTGTTGATCATACTTTTGTTAGTCACTGCTTTTGATGTCAAGCTCATTTCAGTCAGATCACAGAAATATAGTACATTCCTTGCCATCTCATTTTTCAAAATGTTCACATCTGAACATTTTAAGTGCATCTCTCCTCCACCTACATCACTCCCACACAACTGAGACAATTGTACAAAAACATAGATAATAACATGCAAAAAAGATTTTATTTTATTTTTTTGGTTTTTAAAATTTTAAAAATATGTTCATTGCATCTCTCTTTCTGGCTATTATGCTGCATGAGCAAAGAAAATAAATAAACAATACAGAACAATACATGCAAACAAAAGTAATACAAAATTAACTCTACGTCTTGCAGTTGTGTACATATTTCTTCCTTATTAATTCTATGCAAAAGACATTTTCCCCAATGTAAACTCTAAGTTAGTCTCTTAAGTTAGGCATAATAATGAATCAGGCCAGAACATGATTTGCAAAAAAAGAAAAATATTTTCTTTTTCTTCTTTTTCTTTCCTTTTTTTTCAACTTCCACAGAGTATGTTGTCTGTCTACACATTCTGAGATGCATTGAGCACTACAATGTGGTGTAATGGTTAGCGCTAGAACAATTACAACTGAACAGTGAGCCCAATCCTCACTAGGTGCTTCACAAGTTCAACCTTATGCCACATCTTAGCCACATGTAGAAAATCACCATTTCGAGACATAACTTATAATCATAAGAGAATTTATCTTGTACTTATTTTTGTTAACTTCCAGAATTTTATGCACATCTCAGACTCCAGTCATATCAATAACTAACTTATAGCATCTTTTGCCATGGCAATATCCTGTCTTTTCGGTTATCATTAACTCTGTTTTTTATCATTCCCTTTTGTTTCTTTACTCATTCTTTTTTTTTTTTTTTTTTTTTCATTTATTTATTTATTTGTTCATTTGAGCACTAACTCAATCCACTCTGGGCCTCATACTGACCAACTAAAAGACTGATTTGCTTCAGGTATCCTTCACTTCATTTTTTTAACAAGTTTGTTATCAACTTTGCAGCATTGACCAACTCTTTTGTTATACCCTGAAGAAAATCTTTAAACAAAGAAAAAGTAATACACAATCCACTGGAAGAGAAAAGTGAGAGAGCACCTACCCTTTTCTGTGATTATTCATATTATTTTTTTCTTTCTGGTTAATTTTAAGAACATACATGTCAGAAAAAAGTTCTGTAATGTTTCATAAGTTTGTTTTTTTCTTTTCTTTTTTTAAGAACACATATCAGAAGAAAGTTCAATAATGTTTCAAAAGTTTGTTTTTCTCTATGTTGTATCATACCAGTAGACATCTCCATGCATGACCATATGATTGTAGGTGGCAACCGCACCCCAATTTACAAATTGATATTGGGTAAATGACCTTCAAATACACCATGCATACACCGTCTTGAATTCAATGTCATATATATAATTTCCTTAATTTCAACCATAATGTGTTTGAGCTCAAAACTCTGCCATTATCTGCAGTTCATGTTATTCAAAGACTGACTGAGAAAACAACAACAACAAACAAAAAGAAAACAAAGAAAAATTACCTAAGGGTCTGATTGTATCTGCTGATGATGGGCACATGTTTTGTTTGGCAGATTAGTTGTATCACATACAGTTCTAAACTCCCATATAACTTAGTCTAAAAAAATAGGTCCATCACACTCTAAATGCCATTTAACTTAATGTTTTTTACACAGACTGCAACTTCCACATGCATTATTACAAGGAAGCTAATTTAACTCTTTATCACAAGCATTCTTCATTCCTCCCACAGTCTTCTTCCCTAACATCTTACAGCATATCTGCCAGCCAATGTCTAACTTCCCTTTCGTACAGCACTGGTTCTTATAATACCATAAATCAACCTCAAGCTCCATATCCTTAGTCTTACTATGAGACTTATCCATTGCAACTTTTTTCGTTTTTTTTTATGTTATTCCTAACAAAGCAGTGACAGTATGAGATCATTCCAATGAAGGCCCTCACATGTCTAACATTGGTTTGAGTTGAAATTGATCTTAATTACTGGAAGCAGTTGAAAATATCTCTTCGCTTTGCAATTACACTATTTCCTCCGTCAACTTCATTTCTTTTGCCAATTCCATTTCTTTTGTCAGCCTCATTTCCTTCATCAATCTCCTTTCCTTTGCCAACTTCATTTCCCCTATTTCCCCTGTTAACTTCATTTCTTTTACTAACTACTTTTTCTTCATCAGCCTCATTTCCCCCACCAGCTCCATTTCCTTCATCAGCTTCATTTCTTTCTCCTTTTCTTTCGCCAGCCCCCATGCATGCGCTCTCTGCCAGGTGTACTATCCTACTTAATATGTTTGAACAAGCCATATTTCTTAGCTCAGCAGTCAAACTCTGCATGAAATTAGAAAAAGTATGAAGTTTTTTTTTCTGAACTAGAAACTTTTTTACAATAAACACAAGAGTAGAGTACTGACAATGTAAAACAAAAAGTCACCTTTCTTTGATGTTTGTTACCATGATCATCCAGTGCCCTCACAAATGACAACCAGGTTCATTATCAATCTGCAAGTCACTGCACACCAAATTTACATATGAGGTGTAATGCCTGGTTTTCCAAAGATGATGATTGTCTTGCCGAATAAATGATAGGCACGTATATATAAAGATCCACTCTGGGCCTCATATTTATATTTTTATTCTTCATAGGTAACAAATCTGAATTAATTCTCCTGAGATTAATACACTGTCAACCATGACTCAAGAACTTAGTCTACTCTGCTATTTAAAACCTATCTGAAGAGAGAACATATGAATTCATGCCTTTTCTAAAAGAATTAGTGCAAAAGGGTATACAATAGACTAAGCCAGAATTTGAACTCAGTTTGCCAATTCCATTTTCTGTTCTAATACCTTCCATTGTAACTAGTGAACTATAATATTTGAGACAGTTGAATTGTGTTTAAGTAATCTATACACATACAACACTTAATGATCAGACTCCTGCATGTGTCTGTGTCAGTTTTCTTTTTTTTCTTTTGGATTCTAATTCTCTATACTTTCTTGAAGGCTGCCTTTTCAGCAACCTAAGGAACATGCTATATTAGAATATTGAATCAACATAGTAGAGTCACTGCTGACCAATAGTTATATCACTTTAGATCATTAATTCAGATTTGTTTTCAATATTGATTATTGTGCTACTTTACAATTTTTTATTTCCTTTTTTTATGATCAGAGAATGTGTTTTCACTCTTCTAAGAAGGAGATATGGCTTTATGTCAAATTTTTGCCATTGACTATTTGTGTAGTATATTATGTTGGATCTGGACAAACAATGAGGAACAAGTATATATAAAAATATAATATTATATTTTTATTCTTCATCAGTGCCACTTGAGAGGAGCAGGAGGGCAGCTGGAGAGAGTTGCGCACATGAAGAGCCATCAAGAGTTGGAAACCAGCAAGGGTTCTTGGTCTTCAGCCAAAAATTCTAAACTTTATACAGTATTAAAACTCTCACACATTTTTGCTTTTTTGGGTTGTCCCTTTGTTGACTTATATGGTCAGATGCATATGTCAATCATACCCGGTGGTCAATTGCTTTTCAATCCGGTTGTCAGTTTTTTTCATTGCACTTAGACATCATCTATACCGGATATATTTGTCAATCACTCTTGTCCTTTGTTGACCTCACCTACAACTGGATGTACTTGTCAATTAATTCTACTGTTCAAGGTAATATATTACATTTGCCTTTGGTTAGATAATTATTCAGTCAAGTTTCTAAAAATCATTAACTGGGTAGCAATCTGTCTACAGTCATCAGATGATGAGATTTGTGTTTAAGGATTCTGCTTATATGATGATTTTAAACAGTGGTAATAATTCACTAAACTTTCCTGGATCTCCTTCACCCTTTTTTTCCCCTAAATCTGCTGTTATTCAATATTTTTCTTATTGTTTTATAAAGTTGGTCAACATATATATTTTTTTAAACCTTCTTCCAAATATAGGTAAACAAATAGGCCAATAATCAGATTTTGATATTAGCTTTATTTTATACAAATTTCAATTACATAATCTCATTATTCCTATGTCTCAATTTCAGGAAATTGGTCATTGAATATCTCCGACAACCTAATTCCTATTGTTCAAAATATCAGTCAGGAAATCTTTAAGTTCTCATCTTTTGGTATACCTGGCTTCATTTGAGAGTCAACATTTCACTTGGTTAAATATTTAACTACTGTTTGTTCATAAAATCATAGCTACTCTGAAAGAGGGGAGTAGTTTCTATGCAAAACATCAAAGAAAAAATGGCTAAAAAAGATCTCAACAATTTTTCTCTTGTTCTGGCAATCATGTAAAAATTCATCCTTTAATTTTTTTTCATAAAATTTCTGACCTATTCTCTTTACATTTTATTTTGTTTTGAATGGAATACAGAATAATTGTAATAGATCACTATTCTTTCAGATTAGCCATCAAGACATATAAAATGTGTTTTAAAAACAACTTTTTTGTAAAATCACATATACTAGAAATAATGCCTTTGAAGAATACTGTCAGACCTTTTCTTTTCCTGCCCCCAAATTCTATTTTATGTACTCATACATGTATTATTTTTATGTCATGTGATCCTAGCAGCGCGATTTCTCTAATTACATCAAAACGAGGTGACTGTTTGTTCTCTGGCAATCTGTGTTTAAACTCAAATATCGGCAGGGACACTTTATTTATATATGACACCTTTCCTTTGAGATGACTTCCTCTGGCATCTATATTTCTTCAGCTTTGGTTCAATATTTAAAAAGTCTGTTGCTGTTCTTTTTCTCTTGCTGTAAAACCTTGGTTCAATAATTTCTGATAGCGTGTATGTCAAACGTGTCATACAATATTGCATAGCTACCTCATTTTGGAGACTTTCTGAATCAGTGAATCTTCATTTTAACTGATTAATTCATGTTCCCACCATTGTCTCTGTATGTCATTTTGTTGATCTGTGTTTTTAATGCCATCTTTCCAGAATTCTTTTTCATGTTGATACATTTTAAGAAACATCTTATCTCCAGGTTTGAAGTATTTACTTATATTGTTATTTCTTGATGCTCTTACCTCACATTCTGGTCATAATTTATTAAAAACGGACTTAATCTTTCTGGTGAACATCAACTCTGCAGGTGACATTCCAGACACGGTGGTCAGGTTTTGGTGTTATTCTGAAAACACTCAGAATTTGTTGTAGCATCACGTCATCTGATTTTTTTAGTGCCGTTTTAAATGTATTGACAAACCATTCAACTTGTTTGTTTGATCTTGGGTGATAAGGGCATGTTGCTAATGATTTATAGAAAACTTTAAATTCACTAGCCATGAATTGTGTCCTATTATCTGAAACAATAGAGTCAGGTTCACTGAACCTTACAAAAATCTCATGCAAAAAATTTATCATTAGAGTGGTAGTTGATCTTCTACATTTTAATATTTCTGACCATTTAGTATAATTATCGACTACCATTAGATAGTAGGCTCTGTTTAACTGCAAAATCTATATGTATTCTGGACCTTGGAATATCAATTTTTGGCCAAGGCCTAAAATTTTATAAGTGGTGACTTCACTGCCAGAGCACAGCTTCTGCATGATTTTACAAAATTTTCAATATCTTGGTTCATTTTTGGCTAATACATATAACAACTGATTAAGGATTTAATCCTAAAAAGTCCTATGTGAAATTCCTTTAGCATATGTTTTTTCAATGATGCTGGTATCACAATTCTTTCTGTATACATAAGTACATTATTGCATGATGAAAATGTGATATTTCCAGTAATAATCACTTTTCTATCTGGCTGTAACTTTTTTCAGCTGTTATTAAATACTTGAAGCATGAGCTGTTGGTTTAGATTTTCTGTCCTCATATTTTTGTAGTATCACCATTCCAATACCCAAATCACTTGCATCTGATGCAAGTACAATCTTTAATTTAGAGTCAAAATAAGCTAGTGACAAGTCAAACATTAAGACTTTCTTGATCTCTTTGAAAGCACGTTGACTTTCATCTGACCAATTCCCTTTAATATCTTTCTTTAGCAGGTTATTGAAAGGTGCTCTTAATTCATGCATGTTTGGTATATATACATGATGGTAATTAGCAAACCCCCAAAATGCTTGTAACTTTATTACATTTGTTGAGGCAGGCATGTTTTTAATTGCACTTGACCTTGAAGGATCTATCATTTAAATTGATAATTTGTCCTAGATATTTAATTCTGGATATAAACAATTCATGTTTTCCTTCACTGATTCTAAAACTACATTTTAATTCTCTCAAATGTATGTTGATTTTGGGTCTCACTTTTAATAAGTACATCATCTAAATATGTTTGTGCACAATTCAAACCAGCAAGCATCGTATCCATAATCTGTTGGAATATGCTTGGTACTACCTTTATACTGACAGGAATCCTGTTAAATTTGTATAGTTCTCTATGAGTGTTAACTGTTAATATTTTTGAACACTCTTCATCTACTAGGTAATTGTCTGACAGGTCTAATTTAGAAAAAAAATTACCACTATTTAATTTGGCAAAAATTTTCTCTGGACTTGGGTAGTTATATTGCTTCAAAATTTCATTTAGCCCTGTTGAAAAATCAGTACATACACGGATTTTATTATTTCTTTTTTTAACATAAACTGTTCAGAAATATCACACCTAATTTTTCTAGTCTCTCTAATTTCTTATTAATCGGTTCTAAAGTAGCAAAAGGCACACTCCTTTTTGGCTTAAATATTGATGTTACATTCTCATTTACTTCAAATTTAGCTTTTGTTTTTGTGCATGTCCATAGATCCTTTGAGAAGAATTTTGGAAAACTCCTTTTTAATTCATTCTTTAATTTTTCAGTTGCCATATTAGCACTGGAGGTAACAATATTTTTGTTGCAGAAAGAGTTAATCGGGAGGTTCCAAATATCAAATTATGCAATCCAGTCTGTTCCAAATAAATTAGCTTTTTCAGTTTTGCCTACAAAAGAAATGTTACAGGTGAATTCACTCAAAGTTCTATTCCTTTCCTGAAACTCAATGAGCAACATTTTTAGAAGTTTTTCTCCGTGTCTGTTCATTTATGATGATGATGATGATGATAACAGATCCTATACCTAGTTGTAGGTTTATTTTTACATTATTAATTTTCACAAAAACAAATTTCCTCTTTTAAGATGTTTCTCAATTGAAGTCATTCGAAATCTTGTTGTCTTTTTTTTAATGTTCTGTTAGGAGTTTAAAAATGTCTATAGTCTTTTTTCTTAGATGGTCAGAGGCTATGTATTTTGAAATGTCTCTTTCCTCAACCTTGTGGTATTGAGTTTTAGATTTACAACATGTTGAAACTCTTCCACTATTTTCTGGAAAGTTAATTTGGGATTCATTTATAATTTAGCAATTGTCCTGAATCTTATTTCCATGTCCTTATTAGAAGTTAAGCCCTGTACTAATATTAGGTGTTTAAATAAATATGGAGTTAATTTATATAAGTCAAACTTCTCACATTCTCAATTCACGACTCCTGCATAAGTGACAAAATCTTCATCATCACACTTTACTAAGTTAATTTTTACGTATGATTCCAGCAACACAATTCCACTATTTACACCAAAATGAGGTCAACTATGTTTGTTTTCTGGCGATCTGTGTGCAAAATCAAATGTCAGCAACAACACTTTATTCATATATGACAAACTTTTAGGTACATATAAAGTCAAAACTGTTAATAAAGTTAATAGAAATAATTATGATAATGTAGCATGTATCTGACACTAGATCATGCCAGAAAAAAATTTGAATTTAGTGTCCTTCACTGGTATGACCTGAGAGATGACCTGGCCACTGACTATAGATCTCTATGATCAATCTAGCTGCACTAGGGTGTGCATGTACAGGGGAAAAATCATAATTGGTGAATATATAAACACCCACTCTAGAGGGAAGAAAAGCCATTTACATCCACATGAGAATGTAGGCTCCATGTTTAGAGACTTTGTTTTCCTTCTTTGTATTTTATATTTTTGTACATATTTATATATACATTTAAAATGTCTTTTTAAAGTCCTGATAAAACACTGTACCACCCCACCAAATTATTTAACATTTTCATTATTAATTTGAACTGTTAATCAAGCAGCATGCATCAGAAATGAAGAAGTAACATTCAGTGAGATTTGAACTTCTATCCTATATCTTTGATCTTTGATCTAACACGGTCAGTCTCTTTCTGATTAGCCACAGAAATAACCAGGAATCGGTTTAAAAACACGCAAAGTGTAGACCAAGCAGAAAAGATGTAAGTCAGTAAGTCACTAGAAACACCTTCGTAACAAATTCTATTTTTGTATGCCATGCCGAGAATTACACTTAATACACATAATTATTCTGTCAACTCAACAAAAACTTACCTTTTTTTATACATTCTCACCGAGCCAGAGAATTTGCATATTGGGCGTGCTGCCAGCCTCAATCTGACTTACTGACGCATGCACCTCATTATTTCAGTGCCATTGCTCGGAGAGTCTGCATTGTGAGCAATTTGCTTGCACTTATAGACCATGCTACTCTGGCCCTCTTGGATCTACGAGGTAATTTGCCACAGTTTTGTAGTTACTTTTATAAATCTACTTCTCCCTGTTAAAATTATAATTAGATCATAATGAAAATAAATTTGGACAAAATCAAATATTAATAGTCATGTTAACTGTCATTCTATATTATTAGCATTGATAGTGTATAAGAAAATTTAAACTTGTAAATATATTTGTCTTCAAATTTACAGATGGTTGTATTCATCCTGTAGTAGACTTTTCTGGATAGAATCATTGTTAGATACTTTACCACCACTAACAATAACAATTTCAGTTAAAAAAAAACAAATAGAACTATGTTTCCTCTAAATATGAATGGCATGAATGTTCTTTCATTGTTAGAGGACAGAAACTGTGATATAAAAGCTTGTTTTTATTTGTGATATTTTAATTGTAATTACTTTATGTGTGCTGAAACATTGATCACTCTGTGTTTAACAGACCAGAAACAGAAAAAAGAGTTTTAGAATTTTATCTATTGTGCAAGTTTTATACTTGAGTGAGGTACTAAATTATTTTGATTGTTCCTCTAATTCCTAATTTTATATCAGTATTCAAATGAAGAAATGAATCACAGTAATGAGTTTGTTTATAAATGTTTTCATTAATCAATAAGTTTATGCCTGGGTAAGGGTTTAATATTTTTTTAATATATTTACAATGAAAAAGCAAAACGCATAGGCTTGAAAATTTTCCAATATATTTCAGTAAAATTTTCACTTTCCAAAATTATAGTTTATAATTAAAGTGTAAATATATGAAAAATAAAAGACACCAGGTTAAACCTTTGCCAGGGGAATATAATTTCAGAGATATGATTACACAATTAAACTTTTTAAATAGACTGGTAGATAGAAACAACATACAGTGGAACCTGTCATATGCGACCACTCCTCCTGCCATCAAAAATTGGTTGCATACGGCAGGTGGTCACTCACTAAAGGCTCATAGTCATGACCTATTTACACCATGAATGTATATTCCACTCATCAGAATGTACATATTAGAATTTTACCATGTAATCTGGTAATAAATAAATGAGAACATAAGAAAATGACCTAACTTTAAAGAAATTTGTTCAGCATAATTCATTTTAAAATTTTAAAAACTGTATTTACAACGATCAAAAAGAGGCCAAAATATTTATTCACAAAAACTATTTATTAAGTGGATTTTAGAAAAAGTTAGTTATTGCTTTCCTTTTCATGCCTGTACTAGTACTAGCCATTTCTTATAAAATATGTAGGCTGGAAAAATTTGCTACGTATACAGTTTCAGGTTTTTTTCTTAGAAGTGAGTGATAGTAAAAGAGAATCTGCGATAATACATTGAAAAAAAAACAAAAACATACAAAAAACTGACAGTGATCATGGGTGGGGGTAGAGAAACAGAGATAGAGATAGATATACCTAGATAGAAATAGAGTAGATAGATACACAAAAAAATAAAGGAATGAAAGAGATAGACATTTGAGAAAGGGACATAATTGTGATTTTCCCAATCCCTGAATTTATCCAAGTCAGTACAGAGACTGTGATAAATCCCTTGAACATGTCAAATGCAATACATGTTGTATAAAACAGTGATGTTTGACCATGAGGTGAACTCAGGCAATGTACATTTCAACAAGAAATAACAGTTTGATACAACACTACAATAACAAAGCAATGAGGAAATGTTCCTGGCTTAGATCAAATTAAAATGAAATAGATTACTCATTTAGTTTCTCCTAATTTAGAAGCTTGCAGTGTACTACCAAAATGGATTATTTTTTTTTTAAAGAAGTTGCTTGATCAGTGATTTTCACTCATTGATGTTAGTCGCTGGTCACGTTCTGGAGGTGGTTGCTCATTAAGGGTCAATTAACATTAGCAAATTGTCTGTGCATAGAAAAACAGTTATTAACAATAAGTGGTCACTGACGAAGAGGGTCGCATATGGCAGGTTCCACTGTGATTTCTCTTTAATGTGTAAAGTCAAATACCTATAAAATATGTTGCATTTTAAAATTCAGCATTTATTTCATTAAATTTTTTAGTTTGACTAAAACCAGGCAGAAATTTAGCAATTATCTCTGAAAAAAAATTCAAATATATTGTGAATATTTGCAAACTTAGAAGAATTTGGAATGCATGAATAAATCTCCATATTAATAATATTCACTTCTGCAATATATTCAATGTCCATTATATATTGAAGATATGCAGCCAGTATAGTGTTTATTGGCATAGAAAGTGGAATCAGTATGCACAGTTCAAATTCTGACTGAATTTGTTTTATTCAATTCATGCTAATGCTCTTGAAAAAAGGCATGAAACCATCTTCCTTCAGCTATCAGTTAAATAGATAAATAAATTGATAACAACATAGAAACTTGGTTAAATTGATCTTTTTACAAAAAAACGTTTCTGCTATGATCCCTTAAAAGAATCTTTCATAATTTTTAATTTTGAAATATTTTAAAGAAACATTGCATTATCAAACTAATACAAATTCTTTAATGAAAAAAAAAATGAATAACTAATGTTTCACAGATTTTTTAAGTGAAAAATATTTTTCTCTTTAAAAACTAACTGCCTGCAGATTCATCTTTTACAATTGTCTTCTTCAGTACTTATCTCTTGCTCACTTTTTCTCTCTCTCTCTCTCTTTATATATATATATATATATATAAAAGGCAATCTGTAAGTCTGTGTGTGACTGTAATCTATGCATGCTTACATTTTTTAAGCTACACCATTCAAACTTTCTAGGGACACATATCTACAGGGAAGCCAGGTCAACACATACTTTTTGAGTTTAAGTTCAGCAATTTTCCCTATCGCACTTTTTTGCCAATAAAGCCGATTGTTTACATTTGCTCCATAAAGCATCTAAGATCTAAGATGGTTGCTAGTTTACATCAAAGAAATCAAATCACACATGTCAAACGCGACTAGAAAAAAAAATGAGCCTTTATATTTAATTTTTATTTCGATGTTTTAAGAATTTATTTGGTCAACAAAAAAATGTGAATGTTTCCCTGTAATTTTGAAACAAAAGAAATATTTTTTAAAAAAAAAGTGTTTTTTCAAACAAAAACACAATATGTAAAAAAAACATGCCAATGGTTAATTTAATTAAGTCTTTTTTTTTTCAGATTTAATATTTCATACTTAAGAAAATAAAATTAAAAAAAAATAAAGCTCTTTTTTTTCACTAAATATTTTATGCAGGAAATCAACTGTCTGTAATTCATGTGGCATTAATGTAACTTTTTCCTCTGAAATTAAATGTCTACATTTTTAAATATTCTTCGAAAATTTCTGAAAATCATTTAGTCAACAAAAAATGTAAATATTTTCCCCTGTAATTTTGAAACAAAAACAAACACAATGTTGTTTACAATGTCACACAAAGCATCAACTCACATTTCCACAAAAAAAAAAAAAGAAAATAGATTTTTTTAATGCAATTTTTGAACAACAATTTTTTATATAATTATTTTTTTATATAACTGAGTTTTAAAGTGAGTCAGCAACTACGCTCGGAAATCGCAACACACTGCATTAATCATCTAAATAAAAAATATTTTGAGTTGCATGGGCAGCGCTGGGCTATGATGCTAGTATATACAAATCTACCAAATCTACCATCCGCCCGTGTATTGAATATTGCTGCCATATCTTGTCGGGTGCCCCTGCTGCTCTCCTTGGGCTTCTTGACAAAATACAAAGGAGGATCTGTAACGTGGTTGATACTAACTTGGCAGACCGGCTGCAGCCGCTCTCACACCGGCGTGATGTAGCTTCCCTGTGCCTCTTCTACAAGTACTTTCATGGCTTCTGCTCCGATGAGCTTAGATCACTGGTGCCGCCCAAGCACGAATTTACACGAGATACTAGATTAGCAACTAGGTCCCACCCTTTTACAGTTAAACAAATAAGATGTAACCGTAAATTCTACTCCAACAGCTTCTTTTCTCGCGCTTCCCGCCTGTGGAACTCCCTTCCACAAGTCTGCTTTCCCGACAGTTACAATCTCCAGGTGTTTAAATGTAGGGTCAATAGACACCTCCTATCACACTAACTCCCAACTATTCTCACAACACTCTCATCTACCCAACCCTCATTCTCGGTATCCTCACCCGCCTATCACCCACCCTCTGTTATGTCCTATATTTAACCAGCCTTTCTCCTCTCTACGTAGCCCCCTGCACAGTAGTGGCAGTGACATGCCTTGCTCGGGGGTGAAACGCTTATAAAAAAAAAAAAAAAAAAAAAAAATATATATATATATATATATATATGTGTTGAATATATGAATTGAAGTGTTTCTAATCTAACATGTTTCACTTTATTAAGTTTTTTTCAGAGATTTGTTATTAAAAACTAAAAAAAAATTTTAAAATAAAAAAACCAAAGAGACAGTATGTTGGTTGAGGTTTGATTTCATTAGTCAGATATGTGTCATGTGTAATATAGCAATAGATGATCATTTTTAAATGTAGGAAATCTATGCCTGTTTATATGTATGTTTACCATGTGTAATAAAAACAATAGATGTTTATTTTAAATGTAAGTATGTATAAATGTCTGTTTGAATGTATGTATGTAAATATAATCCATGTGTCAAATATATTTACATGATGGATGAATTTTTAAATTATGTATATGAGAAGAATCATGGGTAGTTTAATGAAAGTGTTTGCTTATAAATTGGTAACATTTAGTATGTGTGTGAATGATAAAATTAAATACATTTTTGATTATGATAAAAATATAATTTTAAGGTATGCTATATTTATGGGAAGAAGTACTCAATATCTGGAATAGTGATTTACTAAGTAAAACTTAGATGTGGTGCAAGACTGACAGTATGGAGTGCACAGTGAGGATTGAACTTGCTACTCAGTCATAATTGATTTATTGAGACCAATTATCAGGAATAGAGCATATGTAAATATAAAAATGGACACTGATACTCACATCAAGCAGTGACAGTCTGTTTCATGCTTGAATGCCATCTTCATGCTTGAAGATGCTCTTAAAACATGAAAGACTGTTGTTATATGTTGACCTCATTGTCCACATATATAATAGCTCTATACTGTCAGTTTTCTTTTATATATATCCTGAAATGACTTAGTTGAACATGACTCTTCATAACTTTTTGTCTTTAAAGATATTACTTTTAAGCTGGGTTCACTATTAATGCCCTATTTTTCCTTGTTGATTCCTGATTATTGCGACAATCACGTTTCCTTTTTTTTTTTAAGTACAACATACAAACTAAAATGTTCTAAAACAAGTTTTAGGTAAAACTTTTAAAGCTTGATCCTTGATGTTCATTTTTCCATTATCACCAGTATTTGTTTTGTTAGAGCAGAAAATATCTAAAGCAAAGTTGTAGCATAAGAAAGTCTGAAGCCTTGCCTATATATGCCTGTTGTAAATGCAATCAATTCTAAAATATAATTGAATATTTGACAATTTTTCTGAATCCATAATTAGCTATGTCAATGCAAATACAATCATTATAATGAATAAATATTTTTATGCATAAATCCTACCCATGATGGTGCAAGTTTCATAATTTTCAAATCAGTACAATATTTTGATTGGTGCATTCCTCTGTCTTTGATAAATGTTAGTATTCATATTATTTATGAAGGTGATGCTAATTTTTAAAAATACTTTTTAAAGAACAAAATGCATTTTAAAACTATTTTGAAAATGAACTTGTAAAATAGTGTGACACTATAATTGTGGCATCCACATAATGGTGGCATGAGATTTTATCTCTGTCTCAAGTGTTTTGTGTTTTATGATCAGCAACAAGTCTGTGAGGTATGGTCTCCAAAACAGTCACCTCCTTAACTAAAATGAAAAAGAATAAATAAATGAAATATTTTGGGATCGAGTTACAACAACACCAGACATCGGGGATTTCCAATCACAAGTCTATATTAAAGATCACAGTTGAGATGTAGTTCAGTTTGGAATGGTCTGTTAACAATGACAAGCTGTGTCTTAGGATAGTCCCAGAGCTGCCCATTAGAATTGCCTGCCATGTGTAGCTTTGTTGAAATGAACAGAGAGTTGGTAGGAAGAAGAGGTGAAAAGATTAGCTGATTTGTTCGACTGACATGGTAGGACTTGTCCAAATGTCACCTACCTATCCACTCAGACCATACAAGTGAAGCCCAGAAATAAACATTTCTATATTGGAAACAGGGGTCAAGTTTTTATTTCTCTTTGTGGTGTTTATTATCACCATTCATTCCCTTGTATACTTGCAACAGGCCTTTCCCAGTATTTGGTATACACTGACATGAACAAGACCTATAACATGCAGCTCTATATGTCAGTAACAAATTGAGTGGGGTCTTTATTGTATGTTTTTAATGGAAGATCAAAATGATTCTTAAAATGAATTAGAAAGAATAAAATTTGAAACAAAATAATTTTAACAAATGTTATTGAATTCAGTACAGTTTATACAAGCTACAACAAGCTTGGGAGAAGAAACTATTAATGTAGAACTTTTGGTTACATCTATTAATTTTAGCTGTAAAATGATGAGACTTAGCTACCAATCTAGTACTGCATTAAAATTCCTAAAGTTGAGTTACCAAAGAAAAAAGCTCATCATAACAATTAGCATAAAAATATTTATAAAAATGTCACAGGAAAGCTACATTACAGTGGTGGGAAAATGACTGAAACTGAGATGCTAGGTCAGGACCAATAACATTGCTGATTCTACTTTGAATTTTGTCAAGAATCTCTCAATGCAAAGCAAAAACACCAGACCAGATGTGGCAACAATATTTGCTGCACAGATCATTGATAGAAAAACAGATTCTGGTGAGAAACATTGTCTGAAATGACATAATGAACCATCTTTCCTAGCAGCAAACCTAGCAATTGATTCTATATAGTTCTTCCACTTCATCACAATAGAAAATGTTAGACAGAGAAGGTGCAATGAGTCACTTTTCTGGAGGTTAGCATCAGCCATGCTGACAGAAGTCAAAAAAGGTTCTCTCAGACTATTCAAAAAGAATAATTTAGTTTTGGAGGTGTTAAAATTACAAAGTAATTTCTTTTCCCATTGAACAACAGATTGTAAGTCATTTTTTAGATCAGTTGCCAATTTGACTTTATCAACTTGATCAAACACTTACAATTGGGCTGCTTCTTTGGATATCTCAAAGGCATTTGAAATGGTTTGGCATGATGGTCTTCACAAGCTAAAGCATTATGGTGTTTCTGACTAAATTTGTGATTTGATTCATTCATTATAATCAGATCACAGTTAAAGTTGTCCTGAACAAACACTTTTCTAGATTGCTTTAAATTGGTGGTTCCCAAGTGTACTATCCTTTGTTCATAATTTTTTCAATGACATTCCTGATGTCATCAGTTCTTGCTGATGACACAACAATATTGCTTCCATTTTTCTATGTCAACTGCTGTTGTATTAATTATTATTACTAATAGTGTTTATGAAGCTTTAGATAACAATGGTGAAGCTTGGGCTGTTGCTTTGGTTATCTTGAAGGCATTTGACAATATTTGGCATACTGTTCTTTTTCACAAATTTAAAGTTTATGGTATTTCTGGACAAATTTTTAAACTCATTAAGTCTTATCAAATTGTGAAATGAAAGCTGTCTTGAATGGCCACTCTTTTAGATTTTTTTGCATTAATGCAGATGCTTCCCTGGGTTCTATGCTTGAACTTATATTGTTCCTAATTTTTATAAATAGCCTTCCTATAAATAACCTCAATTCGGTATATATGCTGATAACATAACTATTTACTCCTGTCTTAATAGTAAGTTTGATTGGTTCAATAAGGCCAAATTGATAGCTGATCTCAGAAATAACATATAGTCTGTTACATGTAGGCAAGGAATGACTTGTTAATTTTCATGTCTCCAAGATGAAACTGCTCTATTTTAATTATCTGAGAGAACTCTTTTTACCTTCCATGAGCAATGCAGATGCTAAGCTTCAGGAAAGTAAACCAGTGTGTCTTCTTGGGCTAATGTTTTTTGCTGACATGATGTGGAAAAATTATATTGAATCAATTGCTAGGTCTACAGCAAGGAAAATTGGATCACTGTGTCATGCTAGACAATTTTTCTCACCAATATTCACTGCACCATAACATGCATACTCATACATTTTAAAAGAATTCTACCTTTTCACGAGAAACAAATTCAGCATGAAGAGGAATTTTACATATAAATAATAACATGGCTCACAAAAGAAGAGAAAAAGAAAACAAAATTTATTTATACATATATATATCAACACCTCAAAAATGAAAAGAAACATTTATTTACTTAATCATAGATAACTTTACTTTCAAACTGCTAATTGACACATCATCTAGTGGATATTCTGGTAAACAAGGTGGAAGTAACAATTATATCAAGTAAAAATGCTGATAATGTACTATCCATTATAATCGTGTATCTTTTGTGTTAAAAAATAATAACTCTAAAAATAAAGAATATCAGTTTGTTTTTAAATGAACTTTAGTGAATACATCATGTGACCCTCTGCCAAAAGCAGAATGACGATGATGACAGTAGCTATCGGCACCGTAGCTGGTCCTCAAGACATCTATTACAACAACGTGTATCTTTTGTGTTAAAAAATAATATCTCTAAAAATAAAGAATATCAGTTTGTTTTTAAATGAACTTTAGTGAATACATCATGTGACCCTCTGCCAAAAGCAGAATGACGATGATGACAGTAGCTATCGGCACCGTAGCTGGTCCTCAAGACATCTATTACAACAACGTGTATCTTTTGTGTTAAAAAATAATAACTCTAAAAATAAAGAATATCAGTTTGTTTTTAAATGAACTTTAGTGAATACATCATGTGACCCTCTGCCAAAAGCAGAATGACGATGATGACAGTAGCTATCGGCACCGTAGCTGGTCCTCAAGACACCTATTACAACAACGTGTATCTTTTGTGTTAAAAAATAATATCTCTAAAAATAAAGAATATCAGTTTGTTTTTAAATGAACTTTAGTGAATACATCATGCTTAGATAACATTACATTTATTTTTTTCTATATGACTTCAGTGTAATTTTTAATTATTGTGCTGCAATAAAAATGAAACTGTAACTCATAATTATTACAATCAAACTTCAGAAACTCGGGGAAAAAAGGAAACATACTTTGACACATGGGATGAACACCTGGTATATACATAATCAGTCAGATAAAAAAGTGGTAGGATTCACAAGGGACTTGTGGATATTGAACAGTTTCCAGTTACACTTTATTCAACAACCCTAGGAGATAATGTTTAATCATGATCTAATGTTTAATCATGACCTATATAAATTCAACATGAGCACATGTTGAATTTATAATTGGTTATCCATTTGGTATTAATAAAATAGTATGTTATATTACCTGGATCAATGAACAAAATTGTTTTCCTTGCCACATGAAAAGATTCTAAGGTGATAATAAGTAAAAAAGGAATCTGATTTTTAGATGTTGTATGTTAAAAAAACAATACAATATACTATGAAGGACAATGAAATGTAGAAAGTAAAGAATCATCACAAGTAACTTTAAATCAAATGAAAAATATGTCCTCAGAATATTTTAGATTCTCACTGAGGTTTCCATTTTTGTTTCAAGTGTCAACTTCTTTCTTATACATGAAAAGTGAGTTTTCTGAGATAATATAGCATTGTTGTCAATAACATTTTTGCTGCTGATTGACTTTTGAGTATGTAAAAGTAAAAGAAAGATTGTTTTCAGTAATTAATTAAGAGTCTATGCTTTTTTAAAGTTGATTCCCTTATTGACACCTTTCAGTTAAGGTTTAAGTTTTTGTCTATACATCTAAGATGAAGTAATATTTACATTATTTGCATTGTTCAGACTGTTATCCTCATCTTTATTGCCATATTCATATTCAAAGACACATGGCTCAGTGGATAAAAACATTGGTTAGGTCCAGTGACTTTACCCAAAGAGTTGTGAGTTCAATACTTGGCTACAGCAGTGGTGAACAAATAACTTAGGAAGGTGAGTTAAAGGGAGATAACTAAAACATCCAGAAGTGGCATTGCTCATGGAATGAGAACAAAATACTCCAGTGATTGAAATAAAGGGTTCAGTTCAAAATTCCAGTCACTTGAAGAAAACCAGAGCATACAATGGTCGAAACATTGGGAATATGACTATAGCAATAACGATGAGAACAACAGTCCAAATAATTTAAATAATGTTTAAGTTTTTATCTAAATCCCAAATTAAAACAGACAGCATTTTTATATTTCAAGTAGTAGCATTAATTTTGTTTGTTACAATTGGAAAAGTATCAAATTACAGCAAAATTTAGAGTGTTTGTTGCTGTTTGTCCATTGCTAACACAGTTAAAGAAAAATTTTCAGCTTGAAAAACTTCTGTTCTTTTGTTATTTTGTTTCTATAGAGTATAGATTAATTTCTTTTTTGTATACATTTTCTGAGTCATTAATTGTACTCTGAGCTGTAACACCTGTTTGGAAAAATATACAGAGTGCAATGGGTTAGTTGTTACCATTTTATATTTTTAATTTCCCACATGCACATTCTTTGTTTTTAATTTTGTTGACTGTACAGTATAGTAGGTTCAGTTGGGTACCATCTGTGAGAAAAAGACCACCATGACACAACTCACTCCACTAGAAATTTGAAAATGGCATGTTATACCACATTTCAGAGTGTTTGTGTCTCAACTTAGGACAGTGCGGATGATTCAGAAAGAGTTGAATTATATACCTAATCAGCATCATTGTCTTTGGAGTAATTACCAGTGATGGTGATATTATACCTCTATCCATCTTGCCACAGGGCTTCAAACTCAGCACAGAGGCTTACATGAAGTGCATTGAGAAGATAGTGCTGCTCTGGGTCAAGAGGGTGGTTGCTGGAAGACCTTATGTCTGAGAACAGTACCCTGCACTATGCTACACAAGCAACAGAACCCAGTGATGGCTGTCAGACAATTTCTGTGACCACATCATCCCTTATATCTGGCCACCTAACTCTCCAGACTGCAACCCACTTGATTGTTATGTGTGAGGCACAGTTGAGCGAGAAGCCAACTAAACACTTTGTAATACCAAAGATGAACTGAAAGCAAGGATTATGGCAACACTCACCAGCTTAAACAAGGAGGAAGGAGATTCCAAAGATGTCTGGAGGCTGTGGTTGAAGCCAATGGCAATTTTATTGAAAAAGTTTGCTGTTTAGTATTTCAAGATACTTATGTGTAATTTTGGTAAATATATCTGTTAAAATGAGATGTCAATGTTGTTTTCATTTTTGTGTAATTTAGATTACAATTCAGCCATCACAGTCTGTACATACTATATGTTGATTGCATTGAGCCTCCAACTGTTTGCTTGAACAATTAAAGACCAGAAGGTGTTTCTTCATAACTTTTATTTTTTATTCATTTACAATAAAAATATGTTAATATATTTATGCCAATATAAACTGTGGGTGTGTATAAATTAGCTTATATGCATTTATACTTAAAATTACTTACCTCCAAATTTATTTATTACTTGTAATATTTATTTCACCTTTTCTAATATTTAGGTAAGTTTAGACAATCAGAAAATAACACTTAAGTGTGAAAATTATGTAAATAAGAGAAGAAAACTAGTGTAGACATTATTATTTGCTAATATTACATTTTGAGGAGTGGCTACTGCAGGAATGATAGAAAATATATTTTCTCTAATAAAATTCCATATCTTTTTTGCAGATAGATTAAAAAGAAATTGAAAAATTGTACCATATGAAATGGCATTGGAAAATTTTCAGACAAGGATCTCTTGGCAGATTTTATGACTTATTTTAGTCATGTGAGAGAGCTGATGGGTTGTTCAACAAAATCCTCATGGATCAGTTCACAAATATTATCCACATTTTCCTGACATTTTTCTGTTGATTGATCACCCTGAAAGCTAACCCTCTTGAAAAAACATATTACTTGGCATTGAAAAATGCATTCCACTGAATTCTGTGTTCAACCTGAAGAATGTTTAGCAAAATCCCAACAAAGCATTTCTAGGATTGCTCACAGATTTGCCAAGCTTCACACAAAATTTGATATGGGCTTATTACTTGAATTTGTTAGCTATTGTAAAAATCACAGAACCATTGCAACACACCTATAGAAAACCATGGGTAATAATTAAACTTGAGTGGATAGCATATAGCCTAATTGCAAACTAACTCAGTTGACTGGGTACCAACGGGAATTAGCTTTGTGTACATTGCTTTTGAATGGTACAATCCCAGCACAAGAGCTTTCTATTGCATCATATATATATATATATATATATATATATATATATATATATATATATATATATATATTGGTTAAACAAGTTTGATGTCCATTTGACTTGTTAAGCTATGTTAGTAAAAGTTATGGCATTCTGAACTCAAGGAGAGATGACATGTTTCTCTGAAGCTCAAAAAAATAACAGATTCCAAGCCTAGCTGAAAAAAACATAAATAGTGGTTTATGTATGCAAGTGTATCATAATTCTAGTTTGTCTATGTGGGATTCAGATAATAATGTATGTTTGTATGTGTGTGTGAGAAACTAAAAATGAATAAAAAAAATAAGGAAAATAACCAAAAAATGTAAATCAATAAACAAGATAACAAGTTAAATAATAAATAAATTAAAAATTACAAATACATCCATAAACACAAGTAAATATAATATTAACAATCAACAGTAAATAATAAAGTATAAAAAATATAATTAGTAAAAAAAGTTAACAAACAATGCTATAAAATAGCATTTGGATCTACAATTATTTTTATTCAATGGCCTATAGAATATTTTGAAGCTTAACCATTACCACCCACTTAATAACCCTTAAGATAATGCAATAAACCTTCTACTTACAATGCTCCATTGACGAGTACATATAAATAGTTGAGCCAAAACACAACATACGTGGCCTGAAGATTGTGTTCAGGCTGTTGACCTCAATGTCTACTTTTATACATTTACATTCATACACACACAATATTTTCTATATGTGGACCATGAACCGTTTAAATGGCTGGTCAGTAATTTTGGAAAGATTTGACATTTAATGTATTGGTTTAGTTTACAATTGTTCTGGCTAAACTTTTAAAAATATTTGATAGTAACATTACTTTTTTTCCACATTTGATTATTCATAGTTGGGAAATAGAGGAGACATATTTAAGGCAAGTTTATTTTTCTAGTTAAAGATAGGATATAGAAATTAACAACAGATGCCAAAATGTGCTTGATTTGGTTACAATTACAATTACTGGTGCATGGTAACAAACAGTGACCTCATATCACAGGCCACAGGAATACAAAGATGCTCGTTACTTAATGGTAAATACCTCTATTTATGGAGTTCTATTTGCTCATTGTTTAAATTAGTGATATTATGGAAGTTTTTGTTTAACCCCAAATCTTGATAGGTGCCTATTTGTCTGACACTTTGTTGTAATTCAGGTTAAGAGATGAGATTTTGATAATTGTCAGACAATTCACTGCCTATTGTATCTTATCTACTTTCACATTTCTCATTGTTAATGATAAGCAAAATAACATGGAAATTAAAATATCTACCCTTCAATATTAAGGCCAAATTTTATTGGCTTATTCATTAAGAGAACTTAATAAAATAGTTGATCATATTTAGCATACAATTTGATTTCACTCTTCAAAGCTTCTTACTTCTCTTATTCAATGAATTTCTAATGTCTACCATATGTAATACAATACATGATAAATTTATATTGTTTTTGTTGTAATGAGTGGTCACTTTTTTTTTTAATTGTTTCACCCCAAGCAAGGTGGTACCACCACTGGTGCACAGGGGCCACATAAGTGAAGAATGAAAGTTTAAGCAGGAGGAGAGCAAAGACAAATATAAACCAGTTACAGGGGATATCGGAGAAAGGCATGAAAAAGACAGGAATACCAGTATGAAGACATTTGCAAGGGTTGGGTGAGAAAGGAAAAGAACAAGATACACAAGGTGATTGGGAAAGGACTAGAGTCAAGCTGACAAGAGATGGGAATTAAGACATTTTTGTAAGAGCATGTCAGTTGGACCTGATTCCTTTTAATTATGAGTGTAGAAGAAGCAAAAATTGTTACCAAAAGATCAGGTATATATCCCATAAATATTCATTTTACTTTCTCATTACAGTAAAAGGAATAGATTAAAAATAATGCCTTGATGCCTGCAGCTAAGCTGAAGTATCCAGGTAAAATAAAATTTGGTGTTGTTTCATATTATAAAGAAATATACTT
Source organism: Ascarosepion bandense (assembly GCA_037127315.1). Taxonomy (NCBI): domain Eukaryota; kingdom Metazoa; phylum Mollusca; class Cephalopoda; order Sepiida; family Sepiidae; genus Ascarosepion; species Ascarosepion bandense. The sequence goes on from JBBBDQ010000256.1 coordinate 13,649,561, forward strand.
CCTCTAATATTAAATTATAACAGTTATTGGTGCGGTAAGTGGAATTGTGTGTAAGGTTCAAATTCCAGTTAAGGCTGGTGCATTCATTTTCAAACAATCCATCTCTTTTTTTCTCAAGCTATAGGCTAATAGCAGACTGAACTCTATAGCACTGGCTGGCAATTAGTCTAGGAGAAGAAGTCTGAGTTCAAAACTAGTTGAGTGTTGGTTGAGCAAATTCATCCTATAAAAATCTATTTGCTATGAAAACCACAGTAGCACCATCAAGTGTGGTGGAGCTGTGGCTCTGTACTTTACAGGGATGTCTACAAAATAAACATACACATTGAAGAACTAACATGTTTTGTTTTGCTTTTATAGAGTGACAAATTAGTATCTACTAATTTGAACTTTGCATTTTGTTTATCTATTGAATATAACTAACTATATTTACAGAATTGTACTTATCTTTTCTTTTTTCTTTCTTTTCTTTCATTGTTTTTGTGAAAATGACTAAAACATCTAATAGATTTTAACTGTATGTCTATTTGCATTAAATGACACAACCACAGCACAGACAATGATTATTAATAAAGAAATCCAGATTCCTGTTGCTCCAACTAAATCAGTTAATGGCAACATCATTCAATTTTCCATTTGTCTGACAGCTATGACTGGGTTTTCATTGTAAACTTAACAAACCTTTAATTAACTACATAGTAGGTGCTTTACAATGGCTACATATGATTCTGAATTCAGAATTATACTTCTCTTAGACTGGTTATCAACCAAGATTGAAGAACTAAGTTTGTCTTACTATTTAATTCATAGTTTGGGAAGAAGAGATGAATTCATACCTTTCCCTAGGATATTTTGCATGATTCTTGTTCCAAGTCATACATAACTAGGGTTAAATATAAGCTAAATAGACTAGGATTTATACTAAATTGATAGAACTGTACTAGTTACACTAATGTAAATAGTTGAATGATCACATGCTACAAACAGTGCAACCTATTGCTACCCAGTTATTTAGTGTGACAATTGAATGAAATTCAAATACTTACTCACAGATATTGGCTGTATTAAAAAAAGAGGTGCTGATTTTATTGTAACCATCAGTTGCAATATAATCAGTGTTTCACCTGGATTTTGTTTTTTTAGTTTCTAGATGACTGATCCACACTTGGTAACAATTAAGGAATACTCTTCATATAACATGTAAACTTTTTCAGTAAATTTGATGTGTAACAGGAAATTGTGAATTTTGATCTTATATGCTCTCAGTAAATTTGAATGCACTAATAATCACATAATCACATAATCACATAAAAAATACATCAAGCATTTCTGAGTTTTTCTTATTCATTCATTCATTTGTTTTTTTTTGTTCCCAATAGGTTATTAGATCATCAAGATCCCATGCTGAGTAATATTTTCTTCATAGCATCTTTCAAAGCAATAAGTGAGAGCTAGTTGGTGTTGCTCATGTGTTATGCAACAGGTTGTGTTGACCTGGCTTATTTTCTAAGTTAGACTACATCAAAAAGGCTAAATGATCACAAGAATTACCTTGTTATATTACCATGGTTGGTGGGAAGAAGTGTATTCATGCTTTTCCAAGAACATTAAAGGAAAATGAAAACAAGCTCTCAGCAGGATTTCGAATTCGGTTCAGTGATTTCATTTTCTGTTAACTGTTAGTTCAGTTACACCTTCTTTCCCATATTGTACTGGATAATAATCTTCAATATTTCTATTTTTTTTTCATTGACTTGTAGCTTTAAAATTTATCTTGTCCATTTTTTTAATAAAACCTTTAATTTTTAAAAAATAATTTATTTCATAATGTTCTCTTATTGATAGTGCACTATAAAAATGGAAAATCATTTATAATTATGATTTATTTGGAAACTTTAAAAAATTAGGCTTTAGAGACTTAGACTAAAAAGTACATTATACATGCTACCCTTCTTGAGGACATTCATTCAAGTAAATCAGTATGCAATAATAATTCTTCTTTTAAAAAATTAAGACAAAAAAGCTCAAGTATGTTGTATTCTTAAGAACGTGACATTTATCATTTGTAGCAATGCCATGCTGCCACCATAAAGAAGATGAACATAATCATTTAACCTTTGGAATATCTAAAAGTAAAAACAGAAGGAAGACTAAATTTAATTTTTTTTATGAAGAATTAATGAGAACAACTTTTAATTCTTGTTTAACTCAGAGGGTGGTGCTACTGTCATCTGTGAATTTTGGACCTCAGCATTGAATCGACGCCACACAATATAGAGGTAAATTAAGCTAAGGTCTGAGATATTATCACAGGAGACCGACATCAGAATAAGTCTTTCTTCTGGTGTTGTCTATAAAGGAAAAACTTTTTCCACTGAACTCTACCCCCAGATCAGTGATATCCTAGAAATTCATTTATCTTATTGGTCAGTATCAATTCATCAATGCCAGCCCCAAAGTGGGATAGTTAATGTAGAACTTCTTCCTACACCACTTTGCTGGTTACAGTTTCCAACCAATTCAGGAACATCAAGTCGTATAACAATCTTTAGCATAGAAAGTTTGCTGTAGGTGCCAGGATGTCTGAAAAATCAAAGGAATTTAAGTTATCAATCTATGTAATCTTTTTTTTGTTTTGTTTCAATTAGACTGAAGATGAGTTTGTTATGTGAATAAAAGTAAGAACATACTCTTGAAGAGACATCTGTATCATTTAGACATTGTAAATGTTATGAGTGATAACTAAAGGTTTTTTCCTCCTCAGTGACACAACTTACAAAACCAGCACTTGAAAAATTCTAAGAACTTTAGATTTTTATATCATTTGTATACAAAACATGTACTGAGAGATAGAGAGAGAATAATTTACCGTATTGAATGTTGAGAGTAGCAAAAATGTAATTTTGTCTTCTTCTGCATGTATTTCTATTTATCTTTGTTCTCGATCTGACTTTTTGCAAGCTCACAACTTTACTTTCTTTTATGTTTTAGGTGACAGTGATTAAATGATATTCATTCTTAAACAAAAACATGGTTATACTGTGAAAAGATCACGCTTTCACAAACATTTAGATTTTCACCAGTTCATTTCCTTCTTTCTCCTTTGTCCATATTATAGAAAAGAATTTCTAATGTACTGCTTCAAAATTTTGCAGAAAAGCTTCACTATAATTGAATTTATTATAATGTGACCCAAAACAAATATAAAGATTTTATTACACTGCTTCTCAGTATGTTACACTTACTTGTTTAGCTGTTACAACATTTTATAATGAGAAAATTTTAAAACTTCTAACCATGAAATTAAAATTTTACATTTTTTTAAAAATAAATACATGATGATATATATGATAGTTTTTCTCTTGATACTGTTATTACTGTATATTTCCTTGATAATGTTTCAAAATTAAGAATTAAACTAAATCTAAGCTAGTGTTTCAAAGCTACTCTTACCTAAACATTTTACATGTAATACACTGATTTAGTGATAATAGATAAGTTATGAAAGAAAGGTTTATTCTCCCATTTTCATTTCCCTCATTATGGGCATTATTATAACCATAAGATTATAACATTATATTTTACAGATGGAACGGAATGGCTGAAAGGAAAAAGAATGACAAAAATGCTATATATTCAGAGTTTTATACTGCTAAGTCATTTATAAAAATTATATATAAACATTTTTTACTGAGAAAATATAGCACATATCTACTCAACAAGCAGAGTAACAAAAAGGAGTTTTGCATGTTATAATTCTCAATGAGAATTGTAGCTGCTGGGAATTCTTCTGTGTTTCTGGAGAAGCCATATTTAGGATTCCTGATTCAAGCAAGCTGGAGTCATCTGTTATGCTACTAGTGAGGACATATTCTGTAAATATGAGTTGTTAGGTTTTTTCAACATGAAAACTGTGAACTGGAGATAATTTCTATATTGGGTGAGGATATATTTCCATAGGAAAATGATGCCATAAGCTTGTAAGCTGCATCACATGTTGAAGAGGTAGATTTAGCATTAGTCCAGGCAGTGGGGTGCAGGCTAAAAATAACTACTGCTCAATTTGACTCCTGGAAGTGAGTACAAAGACAAAATTAGCCACCCACTAAAAGTGAGACTTGAGAAACATCAGTATTCTGTAGAAAGATTTTAGAACTGGATATAACTGAAAACAGGGCATACCAACTTTTATAGAATTAAACCAGTAGGCCAAGTATAGATATAAACAACATATGGTAGCCACACTAAAAAAGAACAAATATTAAATTTTATATGAAAAAAAATACAGCATCAGTATTCTTGTAATCTAAGCCAGAAAATGGACATGTTTGATAGAGATTGTCAAGTGTTCTGGTGTTTCATGTGTTCTACAGGTGTGCAGAGCCAGACATTGGTTCTGTATGAAGACATATAGGTGGTATAGGAGAAACTGTTAAAAAAAGCATCATGAAGGGATATTTATGGTAGGAAATGTTTATGCCATCCTCAGATCAAATAAGAGATTCACCATTCCAAGTGATAAACATAATGATTGTTGGACGACTTCTTTTTTGTTTTTTTGTTTTTAATTCTATGTCTCATCAGGATGTAGCTAATCATAGCTCCTTACAGATTCCTTTCTTTTTATCTATGAGTTGCCATGAATTTTCAAAAAGAATAATGGAGTCTCCATGCTTTTAGAATTAAGTCACTCTTCTAAATTGATTGCTACCCAAGGTTAGAGAACCTGGTGTACTCTGTTATTTATAATTTTATATGTTTATTTATGTTGTTAGTGTAGTGGATGTATTTGTCATCTTTATTTACAGAGGTTGTTTCCTTCTTCCTCAAAAAAATATCATCTTCACTGTTGCCCAGTGTTTTGAATGACTTTACCACAGGAGTGTTTCTTTTTTTTCTTTTTTCAATGGAAACAAAAAGAAAGGACACTTATGTTTAACATCAGAAAGGGATGGTGAAGATTTCTTAGACACTTTTTGAGGAAAGAGTACTTGAAAAATTTGATACTTATAGGATATATTGAAGGCAAAAAGGGAAAGAAAACAACACATAATCTATCTAGCAAGCTTAAGTAAATGGATGGTGTAGCAAACTTTAAGAGAGATAACAAAAAGACAAAATTTATTATTTACTACAAAAAACAGGAAATTGTGAAAAGCCTTGGTTGTCAATGTCCTGAAGGGACATGGCATTTTGAAGAAGTGTGAGATTATTTTCACTGTAACCATGTTGTATTTTTGTGTGAACATGTCTATGGATTCTCTTTAGATATCAAATCATAATGTAAGCTGTACAATTTTTTTGCTCATACAAATTGGATAAAACTTGAACAAATATTAATTTTAGGTTATATTTGGCAGCTATGAGTTCTTAGTTAGTGTATATTGTATAGGAAAAGAATGCATTTATTTATTTACAGAATTTTGTAGCCCAAAGTTAGGAGTGCATTGTAATCACAGTAATTAATGAATTAATACTTTTCCAGAATCTTGATCAAAAAGAAAAAGTTCACTGTCAAAAATGGTTTTCTTGACAGTCATTTTAAATTCTAAAAAATTCAGAAATGATAATAGAAAATTTGGAAATTTAACTTTGGGAAATTCAATATATCTGGTTTCTCAAACATCTTTGCCTGAAATCTCTAAACAAATGAAGATAAAAAAAAAACAAAATAGAATTATACTTGATAGACTGAAACAAAATTTGTGTCTACCTATCTATCTGTATAATTAACCAACTAAAGAGGTAGAGGTGAAGGAAAGTTCTTGAATGAACTAGTACAAAAATCTGATGCTTGCTTATATTCACTGTGTGCACTTCCTCACTGATGCTCTATATTAATATAAAACCATAAACATTAGAAAAAAAAATCTTAACTGGGTGACAGATCAATAAAGTCTAAAATATTTAAATTATATAAATGAAACTAAATTAGTTGTCACTATATGTTACTTATTTTTGAGAAAATAGGTTGCAATACAAATACATAAAGGTTGAAATTAACTCTGGAAAATATACTTGTAGATTATCAATATTTGACTAAGAAGCAATAACATGTGGTTAGTTTTGTTAATATTTTGTTGTTTATTCATGCATTCAGAACATAATAGTGTCTTCAATGTGAATAAATTCTGTAAGAGGAGATAGCCTGTCTGAAAACCATTCACTCATGTAATATTAATAAAAAATGTACACTCTCAGGACAATATTACCTTAATCCTCTTTAAAGTACTGCTTCAAAAGAATCTGAAAAATCCTCTTTCAAAATTTTTATCAGCTGCCTTGTCACATTTATCTTAAATTTCTTCATCAGCTCAAATTCTCTTTCAGCTTTGATAAAAACCAAATATCAAAACTTAACAAAATACACTATATAAACATCACACACAAGAGAATGCTGAAAAGTTTTTGCCCCAACCCACTTTTCAAAATCTGATGTGAGAATTTTTAAAAAATCCCTTCTTCATTTAACTGAGAAGTTTTTAGCACCACCTCATTCATTGGTCCTGGGTATGACGATAAACTGCATCTGGCAGCAAGGCCTCTTTTATAGAAATATATACATAAAATTGACTTTTATAGAAAAATATACATTTTTGAAGCAAATAAATCATTACCATAACACATTTTTGAAGAAAAAAAATGATTGCCTTAATACTCTTTTGAAGGAAAAAATTATTGCCAACAATACATTTTTGAATAAAAAACTAGAAGACATCTTCAGTTTTTTAAAATAAAAATATAAAATTTCCTCAAAATCTGACTAAATCAACCTTCTCACTATAATTGAACATAAAAAAATGCCTTAAAACCTTATTGTTTTGGCATTAAATAACCCACAGAGGTTGATATGCCATTAAACAAAACTCAAACTAACCTCATTCATTCATACATAATATATATATATATGAAATGAAAGTGTGTAACTTAATATTACACAACATTTTTAAAAGCAAAGCAACCAGTTTTGCACCCACTATTCAGGCCTCTTCGGGAAATTCAAACTTTGATTAAAATAACAATGGAATGTGTGGTGAAAAAGAAAGAAAAAAAGGGAAAGAAAAAATATGAATAGAAAACAAAGAGCTAGAGACAATAGAAGTCCCAACAAACATTCACACTGTTTACACAGGGAAGGTTTGCGGGACCCGATATAAAGAGCCTCCAACACTTTGAGATGAAATATAGACACAACAGTGAACCAGTCAGCACTGAAATTAGCAGCACACTTGCTGTTATTTAACAGGTGCTCACATATAGTGGGACCATAAGTATTTGGGACAGGCTTATTCAAAGCCAAGATGTGATTCCTGATCTTAGTGGGAACATGTTTAATTGTCATATCCAGGTGCTGAGAATTTCTCTTAATGTAGTCAGCACTGCAATGACAATTATATTTATAAATATTTGAATTTACTTGGTGGGGAGGGAGGGAGAGCATTCATGCACCTTGAACAAAAAATAGGCCTGGTTTGAAAAACTGTATGCACCTCAGCTGAGAAAAAACAATTATGGACATTAAATGAAATCTGTCTAGTTAAGCTTTCACACTTGGATCCAACCCAGGAAAGTCTGCAATAAACAGGGTATCTTTTAACTGTACAAGGTTTGACCTTTCTGAAATCCACAATCTTGTGATGGATGACCGAGTGAACAGTAGTAGGGAGATACCCTAAACCACATAAAGTTTCCTTAACAAAATTAATTTTTTCATCCAAGAAAGACTCCAAGCATATCATTGATGCCCTATGAACTAGGGTTCTAATAATGTTTATCTTACGTTTTCTAGGACAAAAGGAATCACAATGTATATATAACCCCACAAATGTTGGTTTCCTATAAACTGAGGTGAGAAAAGTTGTTAGTGTCCGATGTACTAGGACATCCAAAAAAGCTAGTTGAGAATTAGATTCTTCTCAATCGTAAACCTCAGGGCTGGATGAATACCATTAAGGAAAACGAGAAACTGATTAGCCTCAACTTCATTATTAAATAAACAGAAAGTATTGTCAACATATTGACAATACAGTTGAGGACAAAGTGCTACTGCATATTCTCTCCTCATGAAAGCCAACAAAAATATTGGTCAGTGCTGGACCCAAAGGGGAGCCCATAGCAACCCTGTCAATCTGTTGGTACATAGTATTATTGAAACTAAATTCAACAGATGATGTAGCAAATTTCATCAACTCCAATACAGATTCAGGAATACTAGGTGAAGATAAAGAACTGCAATAAAGCAAATCACAGCAAATGTTAATTATCTCCAAAAGAGGGACACAAGTGATTAAAGAACAAACATCAAAAGAACACATGAACTTACCTGAAGAAGATAAATTTCAGATGCGGTCAACAAAGGAAAAAGAATCTTTTAAACAAGATCCACTTAAGTGCTGCAACACCAGTTCTAAAAGTAATGACAGCCATTTGGCCACCTTGTGTTGGGCTGATCCAATCATTTAGCAAAATTGGTCTCAACAGTACTCCATACTTGTGGAATTTTAGAAGCCCATACAAATGGGGAAACAAATTGGTGGTTTCTTTGGTTTTAAAAATATTGTGTAATATTAAGCTACACACTTTCATTTTATTAGTTAGATTTTGTACCTATAAATATATATATATATATATATATATATATATATTTTTTTTTAATCATTTCGCCCCAAGCAAGGCATTCCACTGCCACTATTGCACATGGGGCTACATAGGGGAAGGTAAAGAGAAGGAGTGGTTAGACATAGGGAATGTCAGGAGGAAGGTGACAGATGAGTAAGGATACCGAGGATGAGGGTTGGGCAGATGGGAAGAGTGTTTGATAGAATGGAAGGTTAGTGTGTTAGGAGGTGTCTATTGACCTTACATTTAAACTCCTGGAGATTGTAGCCATTGGGGAAGCAATCATGTGGAAGAGAATTCCACAGTCAGGAAGTGCGAGGAAAGAAACTGTTGGAGTAGAAGTTGCGGTTGCATTTTATTAGTTTCACTGTAAAAGGGTGGGATCTAGTTGCTAATCTAGTATCTCGTGCAAATTCGTATCTAGGGGGCACCAGTGATCTAAGTTCATCGGAGCAGAAGCCGTGAAAGTATTTATAGAAGAGACACAGTGAAGTCATGTCGCGCCTGTGGGAGAGAGACTGCAGGCGGTCTGCCAAGTCAGTATCTATCACATTACAGACCCTCCTCTGAACCTTATCGAGAAGCCCGAGGAGAATAGCAGGGGCACCCGACCAGATATGGCAGCAGTATTCAATGCATGGGCGGATGGTAGATTTATATATGTGCAGGATAGATTTAGATGGAAAAAAACTTCCGGACCCTACACAGAGAACCAACTTTCATAGCAGCGGATTTAGCAATGGATTTGATATAGTCATTCCATTTGAGGTCTGCTGAAAGTGTGAGACCAAGGAGGTGTAGTGTTTTACTCTCTGGGAGGCAAGCCTGGTCCATGCTAATGGGAGGTAGGTGAGATTGTCGATGATGGTTAATTGAGAGTAGCTTCGTTTTAGAAGCATTAAAATTTACTAGCCATTTCTTACCCTAGTCCACTATGGATTGGAGGTCTTTTTCAATCTTGGCTGCGAGGTTAGCTTTGGCGCCTACACTAGATTTTTGTAGGAGGCGAGAGTAAACTGTGGTGTCATCAGTGTACAAACCTATTTGGGCTCTTATGGAATCAGGGAGATCATTAATGTATATCAGGAAGAGTGTAGGACCTAAGATGGAGCCTTGGAGGACACCTGCGTTTGTATGGTAGTTCTGAGAGGCATGTCCGTTTAATACCACTTTCATTGTGCGGTTAGAGAGGAATGACTGGATTAATTCAAACAAATGTCCAGTTATACCATAGCTCCGCAGTTTACATAGAAGGCCAGCATGCCAAACTCTGTCGAACACCTTAGATATATCCAATGCAATGGTTCGGGCTTTGCCATTCCTGTCGAGTGCCTGGTATATGTACTTGGTGATGGTCGTTAGCATATCAGCAGTAGACCTGGTGAAGCGGAAACCATATTGCTTGTCCGAGAGGAGCCTGTGTGCTGTGAGATGCTGAACCACCTCGGCGTTGATAATGGCGTCAAACACTTTGCCAAAGATCGGAAGAAGGCTGATAGGGCGGTAATTTGCGGGGTCCAAGGGTTCTCCAGTGTTTTTAAATATAGGAACTATAGAGGAAGATTTCCAACAGGTAGGAAAGCAGGAAGCAGATAGGCAGAGGTTGTAGAGCTTAGAAAGGACAGAGGAGAGTTCAGGGACACATTTCTTTAAGACTATGGTTGGGATTCCGTCCCCACTGCTCACTTTGTGAGGGTCAAGTTTTAAGATTATCTTAGAGACAAGAGAAGGTGTAATGTGAACATCATTCAGTTGTACCTCGGTTCTAGGTGAAAAGTCGAGTGTAAAAACTCCAAATGAGTCCAGACTCGAATTGTTCAAGAATCTGCAGGCAAAGCATTCAGCCTTATTTGCTGGGGAGGTGAGGACCTCAAATTTGTTGATTAGCGGGGATATTGTGGACTTGCTCTTGTTAAGTACTCTTTTACAGAGTCGCCAGTAGTCTTTGGCTCCGAATTTAGAGCATGCTATGTGTTGCTTCATTCTGGCAGCAAACAACATCTTAGCTTCGTTAAGTATCTTTTTACACTTATTACGAGCTGAAGTGAAAAGGCGCCTGTTTTTGTCCGATGTGTAGTTACGATAGAGTCGGAAGAAATGATTCTGGTGGGCAATGGCAGCTGAGCAAGCGGGTGAGAACCATGGAGACAAATGAGATTTAAGCTGGAATTTCCTAGAAGGGATGAAGGCATCGATGCCAGCCTTAACCCAGGAGGAGATCTCGGATGCACATTCTTCGATGGGAAGACTAAAAACGTTGTTCCAAGGGATGTCACAGAGGAAGTCTCAGAACAAATCCCAGTCTGCTCTTTGATAGCAGTAGGATATTCTACTTGTCTGGGTTTCATGGGTCGGGCGGGAGTGGAATGAAATATTGACGGACACTACAGTGTGGTCAGAGTTTCCGAGTGGGCAGAGTTGTCTGGTAGTGCAAGAGTCTGGGATGGAAGTGAAGCAGAGGTCTAGAAGTGAGTCCCTTCTGTTAGGGTTGTCAGAGAAATGCGTGGGGAAGTCCACTACTTGCGTAAGGGATTGGGTGATTGAAAAGTTCATGGTGTGGACACCAGCAGGGTCGGTGACAGCGTTCTCCAGCCACTTGATGTGGTGGGCGTTAAAGTCACCAAACATGAATACATGGGCAGAGGGATGGGAAGAAATGGCTTTATCAATATTGTCAGAAATGATGTCAAGTAACGAACAGTCAGGGGAGGAAGGAGAGCGGTAGAGAAAGAAGAGATAGCTAATCGAGCTGAGAAGTGAGAGGCGGAAGCACATGAAAGAATGATCTGGGGATTCAAAAGATGATACCCTAGCTAAGGGAAGGTGTTCACTGACATAGACACCAAGCCCATGCATATGAACATTGGAGTCCTTCCTGAAGAGGAGAAGGTAGCCAGGAATGTAGAACTCAGATGAGGGGATAGAAGGGTTAAGATTAGTTTCACAGAGGGCTAATATATCAGGTGAGTTATTGTGGAGGAATGAATCTATGCTGAGGAAGTTGGTGCGGATGCCGCATATGTTAGTGAAAGAGATGCTGACAGGTTTATATATATATATATATATATATATATATATATATAATGAGTAATGGTTACCAATGGAAGTATATTCCACAGTTAGTTGTTTACTTTAAAAAGTGCTTAATATAAATATATGGTAATCATTAGTATTATAATAATAATTGCATACTTCAATTTAATGGCTATAAAGTTTTGGTACTAAAACACTTGTCAGTCAGTATTATATCTTCACACATCAGCATGTAGTGTTTTGCCATATTCATTTTGAGATAGATATTTGAAGAGTTCAACATATAATGTAGGCATAGGAATCAACACTACATACTGACCGTCAGTTTCATTCTTCAATGCAGTTTTCAGATCAAGTCTTTATAGGGACCGTTTAAATGCTGATATTCAGCTCTATTTCCCTATAAATACTGCAAATTTTAAATATCTGTGGTGTATTCCCTTTGATAGACATTCCGTTAAAAAACCATTGAAAGTGCTTTGTTTAAGATTTTCTTTTATGCTTTCTTTTATTGTATTTAATCTATTTTCCTGGTTTCCAGTGCAATTTGATCATAGATTATTCAATGTTGGTTGAGTGCTTTCAGTTTTTTCATCAACCATAATCAAACATTTTTTGTGGATTAATAAGGGTGTGCCTAGAGGTATGAATTGTATTTCTTAGTGGTTTTCAATTATCACATTGTTATATATCAGTAGGTGTCATTTGATTTTATTGTATTATATCTTCACACATCTGCTTTTAGTGTTTTACCATATTTATTTTGAGATGGATATTTGAAGAGTTCAACATAACACTCACTGATATATGGTGTGTATAAAATGAACAAATATAAGCTGTACTCAGTGTCGTATATAAAAAGATAGAGGGCAAAGTATAAATGACGATAAAAGCTATTTGACATTTCATATGCAGAGAAGTGAGTTTCATAAAACACAATATTCAGGTGGCCAGGAAGGATAGTAAAATTCCATTCATGGATTTTTGTCCCAAATATGTTGGTAAGAATCAGAAAAAGAGGAAGATGGAGGTAAGAAGGAGCAGTAAATCAGTAATGTTTTTCATGAGTACCAGAAAAATGTAAGCAACTTTAAATGGTGTGTCATTTTATATATATATATATATATATATGAAACGAGGATGTCAGTTTTGACCTGGGTTTAGTATTTATATGCTTGGAAATAGTAGATATCCTGATTCAGTTTAAAAAAAACAAACAATTTTAACATGCCAGTAATACTCATACCAATACATCATCTCTGTCAGAGCTTTAGATGATGATGCAGACTGTCATACAGTTCATTGAATTCTTTATAAGCAGAAATCATGCCATAGAAATGCATATATTCACTTTTTTGTTCAATTAAAACCATGGCCATTTTGGAGAATAGATGTCATGTGTTGCCAATGAGTTGATGTTAACAAAGGTAATCAAATGAATATTATTTTGTCAAGAAGTAAAATTCTCTGATGATTTTATACCTCTGTTTTAAATATGATGCATCAGTTATTTTCACTTTTTGACTATTCAATATCAACACTGCATACTGACTGTCAGTTTCATTCTTCGATATAATTTTCAGAATAAGTCTCTATATAGGGACTGTTTAAATGCCGATATTTAGCTCTATTTCCCTATAAATACAGCAAATTTTATGGCATTGGAGCTGTAATTCTCCACAAATTTAAAGATGAATCAACTAATCCAATAGCCCATGTGTCAAGAATGTTATTACCTACAGAAAAAAATTACAGTCAAATTGAAAAAGAAAGCTTGGCGATAATCTATGCAGTGAAGAAATTTCACTGTTTTATTCATGGAAGGATATTTGTATTACAAGTTGACCACAGGCCATTATTGATGATTTTTGGCTCCAAAAGAGGTATACCCACACATAAAGCAAGCAGGCTACAGCAATTTTACTAAATTACAATTTTAAAATAGAGTTTTTGCCCTCAAAGGAATTAGCCTATGCTGACGGATTATCTAGATTAATCCTGAAGTGTGCTGAACCACAAGAAGACACAGTCATTGCTGCATTTCGTGAGGAAAATGAACTGTCCATATTACTTTGTAATATGATCTGCAAATTACCAGTGACATTGGTGGATATAAAGGAAGCAGTGGAAAAAGATGAGTTCATAAGTAAAAATGAAAAAACAACTATGGTTGGACAGAAGTAACAAAAATGGATAAAAAATATCACTGTTTTCGATTTGTAAGCAAGTACTTCTGTATGCAGATAGAGTTGTTATACCTTACACTTTGCAGAGAAAAATTTTGAAAGAATTCCATGTGAGACTTTTAGGTATATCCAGAATGAAATCTCTAATGCGTATTTTTACGTATTAGCCAAAAATGAACCAAGACATTGAGTAAACAGTGAAAGAATGTAAAGGTTGGTGACTTGTGGCAAAAGTGCTGGCTATAAAAATACACCCATTGCTAAAAGCAGACATCCCATGGTCAAGATTGCATTTGAACTATGCCAGACCCATACATGGTCATTATTATCTCATAATTGTGGACAGTTTATTTAAATGGCCTAATTATAAAAAGGCTCAGTAGAGTCATGTATATAATAAAAGGAAATGGATCAGAATGCTAAAGGCATATCATCCAAATAAGGCCAAGAGACACCAGTGATGTTGTGCAAGAAAGTGATAAAATACTAATGGAAGTATTATACAACAAATTTGAAGTGCCAGTTCCTATATCTTCACCAATTCAGAAAATAGTGGCCAAAATTTTAGCAAAAAGGACAAGATCCATGTGGGATGTTCTGAGGATAGAAGATGAGACAAAGAAGTTGGCCAGAAGTATTTTAACTACCAAGAATATCCAATTACAAACGGAGTATATGGGCACAAGATGAACAAAAATTATGGTGCATGGTGTACCACGGACCATGTTGGGTCGGTGGATGAGGTGTTCTTGGTGCAGAGCAAGGCAGGCATGCTGACTGGAGACTTTTGTCTCCTGGTTACATTGAATAGGTAAGAGTTTTAGAAGGTTCTGGATATACTTGTTTGCAGAGTAAGAAAATTTTCATAGTTGTTGAAGGAAGAAGACCCCACTGCTAGTCATGTAGTGCTGCAGGACATATTTAAATGTGCCCCACCAAGAATCCAGTGACAGCACTGGTAACACCAGTATCATTGGTTAAGTCTTCAACATCAGAAGAGACAGTGGTGGTGATAGATGTCCAGTCAGAATTTTAGTGGTTCCAATAAATGGACAGTGGTGAGGAGGGGAAAAAACCTGCTACCCCTCCTCCTCCCCAGCAGGATGTTTCTGAGACAGCGGTACTGTCACCCAAGAAGTTTTTGCAGAAGCCATCCCCAAACAAGCGACAGGAGGTGAAACAGGTGGAGCAAGCAAACCCAGTTCTCCAGGGAGTACAGCAAGGACAGTAGGAAAATGTACCACAATGTTAGCAGAATATGGAAATCAAGGAAATGCCTCCACCACAATCCTCATTGCTAAAAAGGGGGGAAGAAGAAGAGCGGGGGTGGGGAATAATGTAAAAAATAATGGCAAAAGAAAAGAAAGTAGATTGAAGCAGGGCAGAAAGGACCCTGGTTGACACTAAGAATCAATCAGCTCCTGCTTCACCTGCAAAAGAACAGCAAAAGACCCCATTTAAGATGAGGAGTCTTTCTTCCTCCCCATCTAGAACTCCTTCAACATCCTCCCCAAACCCTCCACGAGTCCTGCTGAAGGAAAAGAAAAAAAGAAAAAATGTCCTCCATGTAGGGAAAATCTATTGAAGACCCTAACAACTTCCTTGATACCAAAGGGATGATCTTCCTAATTTGGAATATTGGAGGCAATTTAAAAATGTGGGATCACTTTGTGGGGGCGAAGGAAGCATTTCTGAAATTCAGGATGGCTCAAATCGAGTCACCTCTACTGAAGAAATTTGCACAGCTCTGTGCTGGAAGGGTCCTAGTAATTCTCCACCTCTCTTTGTATAGTGCTCTAAAACTTATGTATCTGACAGATGTTGGCCGTACTGTCCTAGATGAATGAATTATGTCTGATATTGGCACAGGTAATCTGAAACAATCTGCTGGGGTCCTGATTCCCACAGATTTTTGGCCTGTGTGTGCCTAAGGGATTGGGGTGCCGAGTTCGAATTCCAGTTGAATTCCTTGCATTCACTTATGCACAAATACCCTTGGGAAAGGTATTAATCCATCTCTTCTCTCTAGTTATGGGTTAAATAATAGGATAGATTGAGTTCTATAGCCTTGGCTGGCAGCCAGTCTACCTCAGAAAGCAATGGCAACTTACTGTGAGATAATCTTCTTCCCAGTCAGTCATGTCTCTTTCGAGACATGATCGCCCAAAGTGTGTATCACGTATGGCACTTAACTGACTGACTGTGCCTAAGGGACTCAACTTAAAAATGTTTATCAAGCTAGTCAGCTTGAATGTGAGGGGCCTGAGAGATTGGGGTAAGACTACCTGCCTGCTTTGATATCTCTTGTCTTTCAAGGCAGGTGAGGCTGTGATCCAGAAGACACACTTTCTTTGCGAAGTTGATTCTTGTCTGCTGTCTAGCAACTGTGTTATTTATTCAGCATATGGGAACCAGCAGGCCAGAGGTGTTTCCTTGTTGGTTAAACATTCTCTGGGTGCAAGAGTGGACCTTGTCCATGTTGGTGCAGGGGGGTGGTTGATTGTGGCCAATATTGTCATGAACAGAATTTTGTTTCAGATCGTTGCGGTTTATGCACCCAATGACCAATAGGAGCGTATCTTATTTTTCCGTTAGATGGGGTTGTTTCTGGTGGATTCTTCACACCTAGTCTTAGAGGAGGACTGGAATGCCATCCTGGATCCCAAGATAATTAGGGGGTGGGGAGCTAGTGGGATGTCAGAAAATCATAGCTTGGTTGATCTGATTGACGAGTTTAGTCTCGTCGATAGATACCGGGTTGATCACCATGGAGGGAAGATGTGGACATGGGCACTTCAGTATCCTCTACTCAGGTAGTTAGCTAACTAGATAGAATGTTAGTGAGATGGATCAATCTAGATTTTCTAGATTGTCCCATGTTCCACTGGTTAGGCTATTTGGACCACAGACTTTGTTCTACCCAGATGGTGTTAGATGGTAGGCCTAGATTGACTGGACACTGGAAGTTCAATGTGTCTTTATTGGACAGGCAGGACTTCCGGCAATAGTTAATTAAACTAGTACAGTAGGAATTAGTGGGGGCAGTTATTGGGAATAAGTGGTGGAAGTGGCTTAAGGATAGCATTAGGTCTTTCACTGCTGACTATAGTTGTCAACTCGCCCTAGCTAAGGCTATCAAGGTGAAGGCACTTAAAAATAGTCTATCCTGGGCGAAGGCAGGGGTGTCCCATAGAAACAGCATTAGCTGGGCAGGTCTTGGATCGTTTGGCTAGCAAGTGTTACTGAGGTCAGAAAATTAGACATGGGTTAAACAAATGAAGCCATGAGTATGGAGGCAGAATTGCGCAAGGAAGTGATCCATTGATGTGGCAATTGATATATTATCAATCCCATTGTCAAAACCCCAGAGGAGTGTACTTTGAGGTCAATCAACGATATGTGAGAGGTGTTAAGATGGCATTTAAAGAGCTGTTTTACCAAGGTGCCTTGTCTCTGTGAAAACAAGTTTCACAGCTATTTGGCTGACATTTTTGGTTTGCTCTAACTGAAACAGCTAGCTGCGAGGGTGAGATCATGGAGGGCAAAATTCACTTCGCATTGA
Organism: Ascarosepion bandense; assembly: GCA_037127315.1. Lineage (NCBI taxonomy): Eukaryota > Metazoa > Mollusca > Cephalopoda > Sepiida > Sepiidae > Ascarosepion > Ascarosepion bandense. The sequence goes on from JBBBDQ010000256.1 coordinate 13,666,961, forward strand.
AGAGGGTCAACAGTGGCAAGTTTCTGACACTTGATAGTCTACCCTATGAATTGTACTTGAGACTGTCAGATATCTTTGTACTAATATTGATAGTGGTGTTCAACAACTGGTTCCAGCAGGAGTTCATTTCCAACCAGATATCCAGGGGTGTGCTTATGCTATTGAAAAAAGTCAAGGGTGTTGGAAGGGACTTACATGATTACAGGCCCATAATTCTGCTAAACACAGAGTTAATGATTTTGGCCAAGTTCCTGATGGAGCATTTACAGTCAGTTGCTGAGATTCTGTTGGAACCTGAACAGACTTGTGCTGTGAAGGGCCAAACAATTCAGAGCAACCTGCATCTGATCCACATGATCATAGAGGGTGTAAAAAATGATGAGCAGGCTGCACTGATCAATTTAGATCAGTCCAAGGCATTTGATAGGGTCAACCATTGGTATCTGGCTGCTGTCCTGAAGGCCACCGGATTCAAACCCGACTTCTACAAGTGGATCAGCCTGTTGTATCGCTCTCCCTGTGCTGTGGTACAGGTCAATGGAAAGTCGTCAAGCACTTTTGTGCTGTCTTGATCGGCTTCTCAGGGTTTCTGTTCTTGTCTGTAATAATTTTTGTGTTGAATAAACCTTTTATTCTATTACACCTGGTTTGGTAATCTTTTCACTCAGATTAACACTTTGTCCATGATAAAACAATTAAGTAATTCAACAGTAGAGTTTATGCCTACACAGTAAGGTCCTCTTTGATTGTTTGCCAAGTTATATCATGGCCACACAACTGGTGCTAGAAATATTCAAAATAGTGAGATACTCTTCATATAAACCTTGTATAGCCAAGCATTAATGCATCATTTCAATAATTCAGATGCTGTATTCTTTCAAGACATAAGTGATCATGACTCTCCGCAGATTTTTCTTTATTATATGTGAATTGACATGCATTCTTATGAAATATAGGTCAGTGGTTTCTCAATACCTTCTCCAGTTTGGAATTCAGTGTTTTCCTTCTATTATACTGGTTGCTATCCAAGGTTAATGTGCCAAGTCTATCTTGCTATTTAATTTATAGCTAAGGGATTGGGAGGAGAAATAGTTTCACCCCCACCAGAGCATTTGTGTGAAAGTGAATGCAACTGTCTAACTCAGAATTTGAACTTCCCACACTGATATCCATGGCACTACTCGTGTAATACTTATTGGAACCAAAATTAAAAAAGAAAATGAAGAGAATCAAAAGGAAAGAGTGGCAGAATAGTTAGAGATTTATTCATCATATCATTCTCAACATTTCTGCGGTCAAAGTTAAGGCAACTTCAGTAAAATATTGGCTGCCTGATATGTGTTTAAATCTTATTGGATTATATTTTTTTATTTCAAATTACATATTGTTTGCTCTAGCAATGGAAAAATTTATTGATTCAGAATACTGTGAGAAAAAGCAACTATAATAAGGCAAAGTAAAACTAGTTACAAAATAATATTAATAATGAAAGATATATTGACGTCAAGCATTGTAATGAAAAGAAAATAGAATAAAAGTAATAACAGAATAATGTTAGTAGAAAAGGTGTTTCAGTAAAAAAAATTCCTTTGTATTTATTCACAGTTTATAGTTAAGTATAAAGATACAGGCTGTAAAGTTTGGTGTTTTGACTATAAACTCTGTGCAAAATTGCATTTATTTATTTCTCTATAATGTATTCAATTAAAGAATCTGCTAAATTCTGTCTTGCTGAGTCATATGTGAAGCCACATTAACTTCAGCAACATCTTTGTGTTTTTATTTTTTTATTGTGATTAAACATATTTTTCCAGTTGTGCAACTTAAAGCAACAAAATTCAAAACTGAAAAATTATCAAAGTGAGAAATTTTTACTTTAAATTCTTTTGTTAGCATGCATGCTGGATGAGCTTTTTTGTTTTTTTTTTAAATATCATTTAAGTTAGTATTCACATGGTTAAGAAAATCTTTGACTAAATCACAGAGAATTTATTTTGTATTGGCTTAGTTCTCAATTGTACAGGAACACATAAAACTGAAATTCTTTTAATAAAATTTATTTTTGTGTCTGTTCTTGCCTCTTTGCTTTCATGTAACTACAATTAGATCTTCTTATTTATTACTGTAATAAATTTTCAATTTTGTTTTTACTCTGGATATAAATTTCCCCAAGTAAAGTAAGAAAGCCAAATCCATACTTTGCTTAAAGTAGGTTCTATTGTACATTAATTCAGCAAAGGCTTATCGGGCAAATCCAAAAATCCAAAAAAGAAACAATTGAGTATTTTCCAAATAGATATAAATGAGTAACATAACCCATTTAGGATTGTTGGTGTACCATACATAGCAGCAGCTGAAGTGTCTAATGGCAAGATAGCCTGACAGAACCTGTCACTTCTCAGGTTTGTTTTGAATTCAGTTATCCTTCTTGTGAATGTGTATTTGTGTGTGATGGATATCAGACTGGAATGAGAAAATGAAGAGCTGAATTTGAATTCCAGTCAAATTCGTTATATTCACTTATGTTCCAATACCCCTGTGAGAGGTATGAATCCCTCTCTTCTCCTCAAGCTGTGGGTTAAATAACAAGAAAGACTGTGTTCTTTAGCCTTGGTTGGCAACCATTTTTCCACAGAAAGAAATGGCAACCTAGTGCAGGAAAAATCTTCTGCCTAGTCAGTCATGTATTGAAAGATGCATGATTGCCCAAGCACATATCACATACGACACTTCTCACGTATCACATATAACTGACTATTCTTCTCTTATACTGGTTGCTATTCAGTGCAAGAGAATCCAGTAACTCATAGCAAGAGGAAAATGGATTCATGCCTTTTCCAAGAGCATTAGTGTGAGGTGAACAAAATGGAATTAACTGAAATTTGAATTTAGCTCAGTTTCAATGTCACTAACTGTTACACCATGCACAGATCTAAAATAAGTATAGAATAGTCCAAATTAGGTTAAGTAAGCAATGGGAAGAATATATAAATGATCTTTTTCACAACAAGAGAGAACAACTGATAATACACAAAGATGAGGACAGACCGGAAATATTAAAGTCCAAAGTGGAAACTGCAATGGCCAAACTGAATAGAAACAAAGTAGCTGGACCAGACAGCATTGTAATAGAGTTGCACATAACCCAGGAAGAATTTGGCATAGAGAAAATTAGAGAAATAATAAATGAAATCTATAATAGTGGTGTAATACCAGACAACCTAAGTAAGTCGATTTTCATAGCACTGCCTAAGAAGCCAGATGCAAATGAGTGCAAACTCCACTAAACAATCAGTTTAATGAGCCACTTTACAAAACTGATCGTCTGAATCCTGATGAATAGAGCAAGAAGCAGAATCAAGCCAGAGATAAGACAAGAACAGTGTGGGTTTGTCAAAGACACTGGAACAAGGAATGCTATATTTATGATTAGGATGCTCTCCAAAAGGGCAATACAAATGAAGAAGGATGTGTACCTATGTTTTATCGATTATGTGAAGGTGTTCAACAAAATACGCCTTAAAGAATTGATGGAGATCCTCAGCAACCTTGACATATTTGGGAAAGGCATAAGAGAAGAATCTCTACTGGCAACAAACCGCCTGCATACGGACAGGTAACGAATTAAGCAGATATACAAAGATAGAAAGGGGCGTAAGACAACAATATGTCTTTTCACCAGATCTATTCAACTTGTACAGTGAGACTATTCTGAGGACCCTAGACTTTATGCCAGGATTTGTCATCAGAGGCCACAGTTTGAACAACATAAGGTACACAGATGATGCAGTGCTTATAGCAGACACAAAAAGGAAACTACAAGACCTCCTGCATAAGGTAGCTGAAGAGAGTGACAAGAAAGGACTACAAATAAACTGCAAGAAAATCAAATGCATCGTCATCAGTAAAAAGAGCAGCCCAAAATGCCAAATACAGCTGAGGGATACTAAAATCAAGCAGGTACAAAAATATAAATAACTGGGAAGAGTTCTGACAGAAGACAGAAAGTGCAACACAGAGATCTGAAGGCATATTGGCATGGTGAAGGATGCATTCCAGAAGCTGAGTAGAATATTAAAAGACAAGAAAATTTCACTAGAACCAAAGAGGAGAGCACTGGATTGCTATGTGATGTCAGTTCTTCAATATAGCAGTGAATGCTGGACAATATCATCAAAGATGAGGGAAAAACTTGAAGCAACTGAAATGTGGTTCTACAGAAGGATGTTGTGGATATCATGGATCAAGCATATGAGCAATGATGAGGTTTTGGAAAGGATGGAAATGAAAAGGAAATTAATACTGAGCATCAGAAAGAGACAGCTAAAGTTCCTGGGACATGCAATAAGGAAGGAGGGCTTGGAGAACCTGATACTAACAGGCCAGATAGAGGGAAAGAGAGACAGGAAAACAGAGTGTAATGTATTTGACTGGCCTGATGAAAGAATGGGGGTTGCGTGGTGTAACAGAAGAAAGCATGCTAAGAGCCACCAGGGATAGTGAGACATGGAAAGCCATGATAGCCTACGTTATGAAAAGACAAGGTACATAGAAGTAGAAGAAGAAGAAGAAGAAGTCTCTTCTACCTAACAATACAATTTTATATGAATATTTACCTAATGATAGTTAAATATAGGTAGATTGAAGTGTAGTAAAATGCATAAAAATTAAGGCAATATATGTTTAAAAATTAAGGCAAAATATTAAAAATGTAAGTAAGTAAAAAGCCATTTAGTCTGTAATTACAGCCCAGGTTATATCAACAATAGCTGTTATATACAATACAAATTAAATTAAAAATGCTCATGATTTCTGTTTGTGTTTCAAAAATTGCATTCTTAATTCTTTTTTATTCTTTTCATGGTGTTTAAATCCATTCATAATTTTAGAAAGCATTTTTATCTTTTCCTTCAATAGCTACATTAGTTGGCTTACTTATTATGCAGGAGTGTTCAATGGTTTAAACAGAAGATCTAGAATTTAAAGATTGCTAACTTTGATGTTTGCAAATATTAGTCATTAGCATTTAATCCATATGCATGCAAGTATACTTGAAAAAGAAAAAAATAACAGTTATTAGAAAGCTGTTTTAGGTAATATAAAATTTAAGAGTTTCTTTGATTCCCAGACAAATAGTTTTATAATACAGTCTGCCAGTAATTTTACCATATCCCTTGAAACTTAGCAATCAGTATACCGTCCACTATGTGAAAGTATATATCACCATACTCATCAGGGGTTCAGAATTAAAAGGGTTAACTGACAGTTCTTTTCCTTTACTGATTTTCAGTGTATTTCCATAGTAAAATTTTTAATGCATTTACATGATACATATAATTTTCTTATTCTGTCTGTATTACTTGCCTTAATTCCTGACCACTGATAACCTTTTTCTTTTCATAATTTCAAATGTGTGACTGATGAAACTTGCTAAAACAAATTTCAAGTTATTAATTGTAAAATTCAGTGCTTAATCATCAAACATTTTTCCTTCCAACCAAAAATCCTTCATTTGTTAGTGCAGAAAATATTTTAAAGCTAAACAACAGAATGGTGGAGTAACAGTAAAGTTAGTGGGCATTTATAAGAAAAACTGAAAATTCTTCTACAGATATGTTTCAAACATAACCAGCACTAGAATACAACTGTGAATATTGTTTTGCCCCCCTCTTACCATGAGAATGTTTATCTGTGATACAGTACATGCAGTACTTACAATCATTAGATTGAAGGGATCATTTTGTTATACTGAGGAAGCCATTGATTATAAACAGATAATTTTATCAATTATTTTTTTTATTCAAGTCAGTTCAAAACACTATTTAAAATTAATTTAAAAAATTAATTTTACATTAATTTATCACAATGAATTTTAAACTAAAGATGTAAATAGTTGCAGTTTTTATATACTTTGCTTAATGTTATCAGCAAATTCTTTTTATCTCAAAGATTCTGACCTAAATTGATAATAATAAGCAACTTTCACTGTATCTGTAAACAGTAAATGTTCATAGTAACACTTATTTTAACAGCTTAATGAAAAAAATGTCTTTTTATTATTATTATTAAACTGTTTTTTTTAAGTATGTTATTTAAAACATTTATAGATCTTAAAGACATTTTTCAAAACTAAACAAAGTGTTAACAAACAAGAACATTTTCATTAGAAACGAAGGAAATACTTCTGAACTACTATATAATATCAATCATCCTTTATGCAGCAAATGCTGGATAATTTCCTCAGATGAAGAGGATATTTGAAGCAACAGAGATGTAGTTCTACAAAAGAATAGTGAAGATACCGTGGATGGAACATGTGACTAGCAAGGAAGTCTTGAGAAAAATGGAAACATCAAGTAACCTACTTAAGCTTGTGTAAATATATGTCAGAAAAGGGACTGGCAAGGAGATAGTAAAGAGACAAATATTGCCTAAAACGAGAAAGGATAAGATATTGTGGAGTGCTTTGATCAGCCATGTCCTAAAATGTTACAACATATAAAAGAAAAAGTAGGATTTGAGAGTCCTTTATATTTTTATTTGGTTCCAGTGTTAAAAAGTGGTTATTTTTCTATTGAAAATAGACAGTAAAGGTTTTGCATTGTTCTTAGGTGTAATTGTTAATTCTTTTATCCCATGTGCAGGGGAATCCAAGCTTAATATTTCAACTCTTTAAGTCTATGACTGAAAGATTTTGAAGTAGTTGTTCATTGCTTCATTCTCTGTTCAGTATCATCACAATTTCAGTATCAGCAGCATCTTTCCCTTCTTAATCAAAATAACTCTTCTTCTTCTTCTATGTGCCCTGTCCCTTCAGGACGTAGGCAATCATGGTTCTCCATGTCTCACTATCCCTTGTGGCTCTTAGTATGTTTGAGCCTGTTGCTCCTGGCAACCCCCGTTCCGTCATCCACCTGATCGGACCCTGCAAATATGTTATCCGCTGCCTTTCTCTGTCTCTCCTTCCATCTATCTGATCAGTGAGTATCAGGTTCTCCAGGCTCTCTTTCCTCATTGCATGTCCCAGGAACTTCAATTGTCTCTTCCTGATGCTCAGCATCAATTTCCTTTTTGTTGTCATTCTTTCCAACACCTCCTCGTTGCTTGCAGTCCATGATATCTGTAGCATCCTTCTGTAGAACCACATTTCGGCCGCCTCCAGTTTTGTCCTCATTTTCAATGATATTGTCCAGCATTCACTGCTGTATTGAAGAACTGACATCACGTAGCAGTCTAGCACTCTTTTCTTCATTTCTATTGAGATTTTCCTGTGTGTTAGTATTTTGCTCATCTTCTGGAATGCATCCTTTGCCATGCCAATTCGCCTTCAGATCTCTGTGTCGCACTTTCCATCTTCTGTTAAAACACTTCCTAGGTACTTAAATTTTTGTACTTGCTTGATTCTGTTATCCCCCACCTGTATTTGGCATTTTGGGTTGTATCTTTTGCTGATGACCATGCACTCAGTTTTCTTAAAGTTTATTTGTAGTCCTTTCTTGTCACTCTCCACTGCTACTTTCTGTATGAGGTCTTGTAGTTTCCTTTCCGTGTCCGCAATCAGCACTGTATCGTCCGCATACCTTATGTTGTTCAGGTTGTGGCCTCCAATAACAAATCCTGGCGTGTCATCTAGGGTCCTCAAAATATTCTCGCTGTATAGGTTGAACAAATCCAGTGAAAAGACACATCCTTGTCTTATGCCTTTTTCTATCTTTGTGTATCTACTGAGGTCGTTACCTGTCCGTATGCAGGCCGTTTGCTGCCAGTAGAGATTCTTGATTATTCTTATGTCTTTCCCGAAAACGTCAAGGCTGCCTAGCATCTCCATCAATTCTTTGTGTCATATTTTGTCAAATGCTTTTGCGTAGTCAATGAAGCATAGGTACAAGTCTTTCTTCATTTGTAATGCCCTTTCAGAGAGCATCCTAATCATGAATATGGCGTTTCTTGTTCCAGTGTCTTTGACAAACCCGCACTGTTCCTACCCTATCTCTGGCCTGATTCTGCTTCTTGCTCTATTCATCAGGATTCTGACAATCAGTTTTGTAATGTGACTCATTAAGCTGATAGTTCTGTGTAGTTCACACTCGTTTGCACCAGGTTTTTTCGGCAGCGCTATAAATATCGACTTGCATAGGTTGTCTGGTATTCTGCTGCTATAAATTTTGTTATTATGTCCGTAATCTTTTCTATGCCATATTCTTCTAAGGCTGTCAGCAGCTCTATCACTATGCCATCTGGACCAGGTGCTTTGTTTCTGTTCATTTTGGCCATTGCTACTTCCACTTCGGATTTCAGTATTTCCGGTCCATCCATCTCCTTGTAGTCTGCTCTAAATTATAAAGATATGAATTTATAATTGTTTCAAATTGGTTCTTTAAACTTAATCACTCTCTAGCTGACTTTTCTAATAATTACTATTGCCGAACTATAATTCCTATGTGTTTGAATTTTGAAGTTACTCTGTTTTCAAGTCCTGCTATAGCAACAGTGAAAATAGCCTTAATTGAAATTGAGAAATAAGCCACTTCAGTTGATGAGTTGTCATTTAAAGTAGTAGAAAAAGTAATACTCATAAATAATGCAGAGAGGTAAAGGATAAATTCTAGTATTTTTGACAGTTAAAAAACTAAATAAATCAACAGTACTATCACTGAAACTGCTATTTAGGTTAAACCTTCAATTCAAAAGATTTATAGTTGACACTAAAAAGTAGAGAAATACAATTAATGTACTTCTTTCTGTCTTTAAAAAAATAAGTTGTAGCTTGAAATTAGTTAAATATCTTGATTATTTACAAACAAAATTGTGTATTTTTTGTGTTGCAAAGATGTAAAGAGATTTTTGAATTACAATGCATCAATATGTAGGTTTGGTGTCTTTTAAGATATTATTTAGTTTTTCTAAATAAAAATCAATAGCTTTAATGAGTGAAGCTTACAAGTTACAGTTATTATGATTATAAGAAAAACAAAAGGGACATTCATATTAAATCAATTGTTTCATATAATCTGAATCATTTGTTGCTTTTTGAAGAGAAAGCAATGCCATAGTATTATCTAAAATCCTGGAGCTAAGAGACCATAAAGATGATGAAACACTTATCTTAAAACTCATGTTTTCTGTTTAGAAATAATGTTTTCAAGAAAGCAGAGCCCAACAATATCATTATGTTAGTTGTATTATTTTCAATAGTAATGAAATGAATGTGAGTTTTTCCCTTGTATATCATTTTCCATTTCTGTTTAATATTTACTTAGCCATTTATTCAAGCCTGAGCTGTTGTCCTAAATTCAGCATTGTAAATTCTCCTGATAACCTCATTACACTTTAATGTCACAGAAATCTCAGTGTATTTTTTTTTTACAGTATGGTTCATCTCATACAACGCCTTGGTTATGTTAAGAGGTAGTTTATATGGATAGGAGGAGAAGATAACGGTTAAGTCTAGACTTGAAGAGGTCAAAATTGTAGTGATCAGGGAAACATCTTCTTGGGAATGTGTTTCATAAAGTAATGGTTTGCAGGAAGAAGCTGTTTGAGTATAACTTCTTGCTGATGGAATACAGAGAGAGTACAGGTGGTTTACTACTGCAAGTGGCATGGTAGGTTCTAGCTGTGAAGGTCAGAGCTGGTGGAATTGGAAGATAGAGTTTGTCTGAACACTTTCCATGGTAGTAGTGATAGAGCAGTGAAAGACTTGTCATATCCCACCTGTGAGGGAGAGATTGGAGGGTGGAAAACAATTCTTCTCCAACAAGGACTCAGAGATGCTTTTAAACTTTATCAAAACTGGAAATTGAGGTTTGGGTAATGTTTCATTTTCAGTCTGACCTGGCTCTTATAAAGGTAGAGGATAGCAATCAGGGATCAGGTATTTACTGGAGTGGTACAGGGAACCAATCATTTTATCTGCATCTTAGAGCAATAAATCCTATATAGGCATTCCACTTCAGGCTGGGTGGGAATCTGAGGCACAACATTTTCTAAAAGCACAGGACTTCCTTGAGGGGACATTTGTTCATCATGACTAGTGGTAGTTCAGGGGTCTAATCAGCAGTGATGGAATGTAACGAGTTTGGTTTTAGATGCATTAAATGTAACCAGCCAGTTTTTTCCCCCACTGGGAAGTTAGTGTTAGATCAGAAGAGAGAACAGCTGCCGATCTTTGATCATCAAGACTTTTGAAGGTGCACCCATATATTGTTGTATCATAGGTATAGATGTTTACAAATGATCATAGATATTCCTAGGTAGATCGTTTATATAAAAGAATGATAGTTGGTCTGAGAAGTGACCTCTGGTTGACTGCCAGGGCCTCAGAAGACTGGATGTTAATAACTACCTTCAGAGATCTACTTGTTAGGAAGGATTTTATGACAGAGAAAAATCCTTCCAGTGATTTCATAGCTGGAAAGCTTGTGTAGCAAGCATTTGTGCCACACCCTCTCAAAGGCCTTTGAGATATCTAATACTATGATCCTTGTGGTATGTGTGTTGTCAAGAGCCTCATTAATTCTGTGTATAATGGTAGTTAGGATGTCAGCAGTGGATCAGGCTGATTGAAACCCATACTGTTTATCACACATGAGGTTGTTCTCATCCAGGTACTCGACAACCTTATTGATTAAGGCCTCAAAAGCTTATTGAGGAGACTAATGGGTTTGTATTGGAAGGGGGATGATTGGTTTCCTGCATTCTTGAAGACTGAGCATATGCTTGTCACCTTCCACATGGTTGGGAAAGAGTTCTTCTTCAAGCAGCAGTCAAATAACTTTGCTAGAATCAGGTATAATTCTGGGCTGAAATTCTTAAAGATGACCACTGGATTTTGTCTGGGCCAGTGGATTTTTAGGGGTTGAAGCTTTTGATAAGTTTAGAGACTTCTCTGACTGAAATGAGTATATTACTGAAAGTGTTATCAGTGAGACATGGAAATTTGGGGAAGGGATGGCCTGTATAAGATAAAAAAGAATTGTTTAAGCACAGCTGAAAAATCTCAAGATAAAGTTAAAAAGATAGGTAGGCAAAATAGAAAATAGTTTGCAATAACTAGAAAGTAAAATGATTCTTAATTGAAAATTTTAGCTATTCATTAGAATTTTGAATCCAACAGAATGAAAAGATAAGGAAAAAATAGAAAACATTTATAAATCAAACATGTTTTGTTTTTATTAAAGCTTCATCAGAGAGGGAAATATGGAGGAGAAAAAGAAAATTCTTCTATTTTTGATTTTTATGTTGTTTGTTTTTCATTGGTTATGCAGACCTTCCATATTATCAAGCAGCAGTCATGTGTATAATTTATGTTTGTATATGTGTCATAATATTAATTTTTCTCTACAGGATTTAGATGATAATGTATATTCGTGCATGTGTGTGCATCTGTGTCTAGTAAGAATTTTAAGCTCAAAAATTAAAAATAATAGAATTTTTTTAAAAAACACCTACTACATACACACATGCACACCTTATCATCCACATCCTGCATAGACAAACTAGAATTATACACACGAACACTGCTTGACAAGACTGATGCATGTGCTGTCTGCTTTTCCAATGAAAAGCCCAAAAACTTTCCAATGTATCAGTAAATTCTTATTTCCTAAATAGCTTTAGTGTCTTTTACCACTCCACTCTCTTTTCTTATCCTTTATCATTTTTTGACTTTCCAGCATACTACATACATGAACAATAGGAACACAGACACACAACAGTTTCTGCATATTAAATTTTCTTAAAAAATATCAACCAGTAGGTATTTGTTAAGCTTAATTATTTGTTAAGGTAGTTGTTAACCTTAATTATTGGATAGACTTAACTGATCAGTAATGATTTGTGAGACCAACTCACTAATCATCAGTTTCCTTTTTTTATTGTATAAGTCTTTTTGTTTGGTACACATGCAAATTAAGACACATACATCTTTCAAATTTTATTATGGTATCTTCCATTCTTTGAGTTCAAATCACATTGCATATCATCATTAACTTTTATTGGATAATTTTATTTATTCTAAACCACATTTAATGTTACATATAAGTAAATACAGAATACAAAAGAAATGGAAGATGTTTTAAATAAATAAAAGAAAATATTGTTCATTTATATCGGAACATTATTTTACATTTTTTACCTGTGTATTTTTGTTATCATCATAATGTTTTGCGTGTTGTATCTACTGGCCTTCTTCACATGTTTGTCTACCCAGATAACTTTCAAGGAATTTTGACCAGGACTCATTATTCAATCTATAGGAGTAGACTGTTCTTATTTTGTGATCTATGTCTAGGGATATCTTGTCTTGTGTTATTTTTTGTTTTACTCAGTTATTGTTAGATCTGTTTCAATGGAGTCTAATTCTGTCCTACTTTACTATACTGCCAAATTCACAAACCAATGCTTGAATTGACATGGCTATTGTTCCAACAGGCATCTGAAAAAAGCCAGAGGGAATGTTATGATCATAGTAAAAAGACAAGGACATTAATTTGACTTATATAAATAATGATAACTCTTAATCTGAGAAATTCAGATAAAAAGAACGAAATGTATTTAGTTCTTGTCACTGTCTAACAACAAAGTGAAAAGGTGAACATATTCATTTGAATTATATCTTAAACAGTTTCTTTTGTGTGTGTGGTGGTGTGGGTATGTGTGGGTGGGTGGGTGTTGATATATATGACCAGCTTCAAGCATAATTTCCCATTCTTTTAATGTCACTCAGAAAAATAAAACAAAGCAGTAAATAAAAAAAAAGCTGCTTATGTAAAATTTTCTGGGAATTGGCTGGTCATTTCTGAATTTTTAATGAACAGAAGCACTGAGAGAAAATGCAAGTTATCTTCATGATAAAATGCAATATGTATCCATCTAGAAGAAGGTTGGTTGGTTGTTTTGTTTTTATGGCATATCAACCTCAGCCAGTCATTTATTGCCAACTAATTTTTTTATTTATTTATTGCTGGTAATACCTTTTTCTTTCAACAATTTATTGTTGTTTTTATATAAGTTTTGTGTCTAGTAATATTTTTTTCTTTTCGAGAATCAAGATTCATTGGGATTTTTTTTTTAAGGGCAGGGGCCTCAAGTCCTACCCTGTTATTTAACCCATAACTGGAGGGAAGGGATGGACTAATACCTTTCCCAAGGGTACCAGTGCTTAAGTGAATGCAGGGTATTCAACTGGAATTCGAACTCGGCTCACCGATTTCTCTTTCCAAGCCGACATCCACTGCACCACAACGCACATCTGTCACTATATGCTTACAGCACCTTGTATTCCCAAGTGGTCACCCATCTAAGTACTGACCAGGCTCAACGTTGCTTAACTTTGGTGACCGAGCAAGAACCGGTGTATTCAACATGATATGGCTGTAAGCCTCTAGAAGAAGGAAATTACTGGAAAGTAATTGAAACTCACCTGAAGTAAACTGAATGTGTAATGCTCCTGCCAATGCCATTTTCTCTTTATGGCATATGATTTCATTGAATTTCTTTTGAATGTCTTCCTCTCAAATTTACATTTAAATTAATTTGGGGTCATCAGGAGAGAATGTGCACGGTGTTCTCTCAACGGTTTCACTTGCACACCTGTTCCCCCTCACTGATGTGAGTCCCTATTTTAATGATATACTAGTGTATAGTAGGTATACTAGTTCAGATACCCAATGGGGAAATTAGATTTACAAAAAAAAAAAAAAAGAAAAATGACAAATCTCACATTCTGAGAATACACTGTGAACCTCATTACACATTCACGATCAGTTATGTCATGCCGTCATGTTCACTTCGCTGAAACGCTACACGGAATATTTCTTTTTTTCTTTATTCACAGAGAACTATTTTCAGTTACTTCTGTTAGGCATTTTATATTTTGGGCCCTATTACCCACTTTGATTCCAGTTTGGCCCAGGAATTGGTACAGAGTGCCTGCAATGAAACCCCTTCCTCCAATTTCCACTGCTCTAATAATTACATTTATACCCTTCCTTTACCAGCTCTGATTTTAGATTTTCATATTTATTAGTTTTATATTCGTGCCTTTGTTCCATCTGGCTTTCATATGGTACTGTTAATTCAAACAGGGGGATTTAGTAGTTCCCCCTTAGAAGAACAATATCTGGTTGTAGACCCTTACTTGATATTATTTTGGGGTAATCATTACCCTAACCAGAAAGGTCTGCAGATATCCCAAATGCCACCAAAACTAAGGAGATTTTGTCCAGGTATAGCTTGCTTGCTTTGAGTTGTCATATATTTTTCTCTCTGCAACAAATTTCTGTTGAAGTAGATGATTCAGATTTCATATATTTCTTTATAATTTTGACCAGCTCATCTAAAACACTATTGTGTCTCTAGGTATATCTTCCATTCACAAGAAATGTTCTAATGTTTGTGGATTTTCCTTACACAGGGGACAATTAGGATCACTCTCTTTCTTCTGTTTAACAAGATTGTTCTTAGATGATAACAGGTCATATGTGGAAAATATTAAAAAAGCCCAACCTGAGTGAAGCCATCTGCCAAATGTCCTTCCAAGTAATAGATCTCTGCAGAGCCTCCTCCCAGTTTGTCCATTGGCCTTGTTGGGATTGTTATACTGTTTTTACAAGTCTTTTGTTATCTTCTTCGTTCCTTACATTTTGGATGACCATGTAGCGGCAATCTTTATCAGAATTTTTTGACCACAACTCCCTTTCATTGTTTCCCTGCTTGAGTGTATCCAATGACTTCATTGAAAGCTAGATTGTCTTTGGCACTTGTTATCATCTCTGTGACCTTCCACTTTCTCCCTTTTTTTAATGTAGGACTTAATGCTTTTACTGCTTTATCCTTGGAGTCATGCAACATCATTTGAAGTCTGATTTTTCCAGATTTAAACAATACAATATGAGACAAACCTGGTGGTAAACCCAACAATTTTCAGATATATTTGTTTATCTTTCTTTTCTTTGACTCAACTGTACTCATTCTAAATTCATATACAAGTAGGGGCCACAGTAGCATTGGAATGAGTACATGCTCTAAGCATGTACTCTTGTATTTTCCTTATAGAGGACAAAGCTCTATCCCATGGAGATCTTCTTGTAATGATCTGCATGTCTCTTTCACTTGGTTGGTATCTTTTAAGGATTGATCATACCACCATCCTAAACTTTTCACTGATTTTTCTGATACAGTAGGGATCCTTTGACCACCTACTACAAAATTTATGTTCTAAAGTTGTTCTAAAGTTAAAATGTATACATTTCAATGGCATGGTACCTGCTTACACTTTTTCATTAACCCAAACATTATTCTGCTATGCAACACTAAGCTTTTAACAAAGAAGATGTACTAGCATGAATGTTACTAAGTCACAAAAATTTTATCAGAATATCTACTACTCGCAAGCATAAATATTTTTTCCTTAGATCAATCTCATCCTTCAAGATGTTGCAATTTTATATACACACACACACACACACACACACACACACACACACACACACACACACATCTTAGAAGTAGTACAAACTAATGGGTTAGTGTTTGACTGTTTGTAGCAATTTACTTTTTTAAGAGCGCTCGATACTTAGTAGAGCATTAGATATAATAATATTTTATTATAAGTGTTTATAATAAAAACATAGCTTACTGCAACACAAGAGCCATTGTGTTTCAGTGCTTGCTTGTTATCACCTCATCAGGCAGTGAAATATTTTTTCTGTTAGGGATCATTATATCTAGAAACTTAAAAACAACACAATTGTTTCCATATCCAGAAAATTAAGGAAGGGATTCCAGAGTGTTTGCCTCAATTAACCAATAGAAAGCCAGGTCATGATGAATAGGAGGAATTAGATTATAAGGGTAAAGATCTCACAAAACAAAACTATCATTTTCTGTTGGATTCCGAAGTCACTCTAGATTTCACGGAAATGAGAACGCCGATGTGGCTGCAAAAAACTCCCTAAAACATGACACAAATAACATAAAGGTTCCATGCACTGACTATAAACCCCTAATCAAGAACTATATTTTAAAGAAATGGCAAGAAACCTGAAACAACTGTCAAAACAACAAATTATTTAAAATCAAACCCATCCTAAAGAAACAACTACCAGAACCCAGTAAATCACACAAAGAAGAAGTGGTTATATTCCATATTTGAATAGGACATACACACATAACCCACTCTTATCTCTTAAAAAATGAAGAACCTCCCGAATGCATTGCATGTCAAGAACCCTATACAGTAAAACATGTTCTACTCAACTGCAGTGATTTTACATATATCCAGCAATCCTGCTATAATGTTAACAACCTGAAAGATCTTTTTGAAAAAATAAACTCTAATACTATTTTAACCTTCCTCAAAAAGGTCAAACTATACAACAAAATATAATCTAAGTAAAGATACGAAGATCAAAAATAGATCTGACCCTCACCAGGTGAAAAATTTAAAAAGTAATGCAACTTAAAAGCAATGGAAAAGTTTAAAAAGCAAAACATCTTCTAAAATTCTGTAAAAATAATATAACCTTACCCAAAATCATTTGTTATGACCGTAAATGATCCCATAAGGATTGATAGGTTGTTAAACCTTGAAACAAACAATAAGGGTAAGGAGGGTGGGTAGACCCACTCCTCCTCTTAATTATCTGGATATGATAACAATTGTGTTGTTTTTAAGTTTCTATATATAATGATACCTAACAGAAAAAAATCTTTCCCTGCCTGACAAGGTGCTAATAAGCAAGCACTGTGTTGCAGTAAACTATGTTTTTATTATAAACACTTATAATAAATTTGGAAACAATTGAACATGTTTTGCCAGTAATTCAGCATTGTCAGAAAAAATTTTTTTCAAAAAATAAAATTTATATTACCAAAAATAAGACAACTTAGTATAAGACAATGTTTTTTTCACATTCAATAATTTTTACAAACAAAAATTTCATTTTTCTGTTCAATGGTGTTTAAGCATGTCTTTTCAGAATTTGGTTATTTCAAAACTTCTTATCCAAAGACTGTTTATAGCTTCACTATAGAAATGACAAAATATTAAAATCAAGAGAGCTAGGAGCTCATATATTGAGGGTGACTCTCTTCATCCACTTTGACTACTATATCTAACACATTTATGTAGGTAGTGATATTGACCTTAGGTACTACAGAAAGTAGTGGATTGTTATGACATGATCTTCATTGTTCACAACATCATCACAGACAATGTGAACGATGTGCATTATTTTGGGTACCTCTGTGAGATTAACTTTTGGTTTTAGTTAAAGTTCTCACCAGAGAAGAACCAGAGTACGCCAGATTCTTTGAAGTGGTTGAGCCTTTTCTTTTATCAGATCATACAGTTCTTCTTCATCTTTTTGGATATGAACTTCCCTCTTTACATTGTTGACCTGGAACCTGTTGTCCTCATGCACCATATATCTGATAGTGAACTCAATCTTGAGTGCTCTCCTAGACTTACTAAGGTTGTGGCCAAAGATGTCCTGGACTACTGGACAGACTTTGATATCCTCATGACATCTGACCACTTAAAATCTTCCTTTCTATGGGCCTTGGATGATACATCCCTGCTAGTGGCCTCCAACTCATTCCTGAACTTGAATACAAAAGATATGGCCATTTTAAAGAAGCTGGCTGTCTGTTAATTATTGTGATTATTAGTTAGTGACATGAACATGTTCTAATGTAATAATAAATATTCTTTGGTCTATTTTTATATTGAGCACTGTTTTAAATTAATGTTTTGAATGTTGCAATTATTTTCTTCATTCTTATTCATTTATATATATATATATAATTTTCCATTTGAAGGATGTTTTCTGTTTTAAGTTTTATTCTCATTATGCCTTATAACATAAAAATTATAAATTTTAAAGCAATACTCAAGTTCTGTATCACAAAAAATCTGTTTAAATAAACTTAAAAACTTTAATGTATTAAATAAATTTAAAAACTGTAATGTATGAAAGAAATATCAATATGTCAGTGTTACTTTATCTTATCTTCTGATAATTAACATCTATATTTTGTCCATGAAGATGATCAGAGAATTGCCGAAAGCACTAGAATCAATGATTAGTTCTTACAGAGTCTTGAACTGACTATTATTCATTTCCTTGTATGAAAACAAGAGAAATTACATTAAAAAAATAACAAAATAACCCTTCTCAGTGGTATTTAATTATATAATGATTATATGAAAACTTGCTGCCCAAATATATATTATTTGTGTGTATGTTGATCCCTATAAAGTTTGACAAGAGCTATAAATATTTTTTAGTTATTATTACCTGAATTGTTGTTATAGCCAATTGATTTGTGTAAATATTTACTCCACCACTCCCTTTTCTGTCAACAATTGGGACATGCCAGTTGTGATGCCTTTTTATCAAGATGCAATGAGACAGTGTACATTTCCAAAGCTCATTAGCACTAAGTGAATATGTAGCCTCAACTGTCTGAAAAGTATCCATCCCTTTTGAATATCTCAAATATTTGATTAAATTTGGCAGTCACTTAGAGGTGACCTTACTCCTTATGTATGAAGAGAAACTCTCCAGTTGGGTTGCTCAGTTAATAGTAAGAGAAAATGTGTACTGTGTGATCATTGGATTCATAAAGAAACATTGGAGTTAAAATAGCATATCGACCAAGTCTGTGCCAGTGAATTTTAACTTTTCTAAAGTTAAATTCATCATTTACGGGTAAGTTTAAGCCTATAAACAAGATTAAGTTGCAAAGGAATCCAACAAGACTGCTGATGGCAATCCCAAAATATGGTTTTACAAATTGTTTTGAAAAGTGAAAGGACACTGCACTAGGATAAATATGTAAGGTCTCAAGGAGGTACTTGGGAAAGAATAAGATTCCATTTCTCTCAGTAAGGATTTTTTTCATTAACATTAATATTTGGAAAATTCCAAGAGAGTGCTTGTATATATAGTGTGATGTATTTGCACCTGACAGTTGTGCTTAATTGAAAGAATTTTTACATTGATTTCTCATCATTTGTATATTTAAGAAAATTCATATTTGATAACATTTAGCATTGAAGAAATAGGGAAAATATTTAAATTATCATCAAAAACTATGAGTGGGGTGATTACTGGTTGAATGATATGAGCAATCTGGAATCTTCTACGTACAACATATGTAAAGTTTACAGCTATGTTTCAATGCATTCTGGGAGTGTGAACAATGACAATAAACCAGTCCTATTGTGTAAGCAGCCAATTTTTATATTTTATTACAACACTAGCAGAACAAAGTAAACATTTTCATTTGTAAAGAAAAGAAAATAAAGATTGGTCTTGTTTGAATGTTGATAATGATAATTTAAAAAAGAATATTAGTTTAAAAAATGAATACAAAAGCAATTGTGGTAGTGAACAATTCTTTTATTATTAATAGCAGTTCAGTTAGTTCATATCATGTCCATAGTGTGTGTGTGTGTGTGTGTGTGTGTGTGTGTGTGTGTGTGTGTGTGTGTGTGTGTATTGTAACCTTGCCTGGTTATTGTTGTAACCTGCAAGGTTACTGATGTGTTGGTATCACACAGTTTGCTCAACACTCAACACCCCAGACTTCTGTTTGGTGCTTGCATAGTTATTTTAGTGGTCACCTGGTTGCCAGTAGAATAATCCATATTCCTCGTATTATTCTTTATATGTTGATCAATGTTGAACCACATGCATCAGCATTTATACTTCTTTCTACACAACACCCCTCCCCTTTTGAGTTTACACTTCTTTCTATGGGACACCCTCTCCTTTTGAGCTGACTTCTTCTGGAGTCAATCTTTTGGGGTCTATACACTTAGGAACTCCATATTGTTTCTTTTTCTTTAGATATACAGTAGTTACTGTAAACACTGGTATTGCATTCTCTTTAAATTTTGTTTTCACTTTCATACATAATCCAAGACCTTCAGAAAAAAAACTTCCAGTAGTTTATGGCCTATTCTGCCCCACTGATAGTATTTCTTATTTCTGAAAAAACTCAGCATTCAGATTTGAAGTGTTTTCCTCCACATCCATGGCAAGTATTAGGTGCTGAGTAAGATTTGTCATATTTTTTAACTGATATTGAGGAGGGTTTTCATATTCTCTTACTTCTTTGCCAGGTGTTTCAAAATGTTTATGTTTTTCATTGGATGATCGGATGTTATGTATTTTATAATTATCTTTTCTCTATTCTTTTCTTTAAATTTACCATGCGCTGACACTCTTTAGCAATATTTTGCAAAGTTATTTTTGAGTCTCTTTTAAGATCTTTGATCTTATGTCTGCATCTACACTTGACATTAAACCTAGAATGAATATTAAACACATGAAATAGTCTGGAGTCAATTCATTAAGTTTGAATTTTCTGCATTCTTTATTTACAATTTGTGCATATGTGGTAAAATCATCTTCCTCGTTTTTTACTAGATTTAGGCAAATCCATCTTGCATTGATTAATGATGTTCTTTCACCAAAAATATTTGATAATATGTTAATAGTTTCTTTAAAGCTTATTTCTTCATGTTGTGTGGGAAAATGTAATTAATATAGTTTTCGTGTTCACCTGGGGCCAACTTCTTTAATAGAAGACAGACTTTTTTTTTTTTGTATTTTCAGAGAGCACAATCTTTCTTGAAAATTCTTTTGTATCTTCTATAATATGTTTTCAAGGTTATGCCATTCTGGATTGAGTTTGCAGTGGCATCTGGAGTAAGTCAAACAACATCTGTTGTTGTTTCAACTAAAAGTCTTGTTCTTGTTGATCCTTCTGCTCTTGCAAATGTATTTCTTGTTATTTCTGCAATTTCAACTTTTGTAGCTTAATTCTTCCATTGTAGCTTACTATTTTGGTGAATATTGTAATAATACTCATGGTAATAATTATATTTTTTTTTGTGTGCGAATCCTGATTTTGTCACCAACTTGTAGTAATGTCAGAGAGAGAGAGAGAGAGAGAGAGAGAGAAGAAATATTTTTTCTTTTCCCTGTGAATCTGAATACTTGTCACTAAATATTGAATCGATGAGAGGAAAATCTTTTTCTTTTTTTTTTTCTTGTGAGTCCGAAATCTTCATTGCCAGTGTTGTATTGGCGAGAGATAAAAAAAAAAATTTTCCTTCTTCATGTGAGTCCTAAATCCAGTGTTGTATTCTCATTTGTTTTTTATTGTAACCGTCAAGGTTACTGATGTGTTTTGTTGGGTATCACATGGTTGTATATCTTGGTGATATTTTAGTTACTTATAATACGATTGATCCATGGTAGATTCACAGTGTTTTAGTTTTTCAAGATAGTTTGGTGTAATTTTGATAAATATATTTCTTAAAATGAGGTGTCAGTGTTGTTTTCATTTTTGCTTAATTTTAATGACAATTAATCGACTGTACCCTGTATTTCTACAATCATCAATACTTTATCATAAATAGCTTTTTTATGAGTATTCAACCACACCAATGATTACTCAGTTGAGTTTCTTTAGGCACTAATCACTGCTAATAGACAATTTCTCTAACCTTTGATAAAGCTTCCGCATCTTTTAATTGGTATTTTCAACAATTCATCTTTTCAATTGGTATTTTCAACCATTCATTTCCAAATTGTTTGCTTTTTGATAGCTTCCTGTTAAGGACAACAGTTTTCAATTTATATCACAAATGTTCTGTTGGATGTGGATTCAATTACTGGGAATGCCATTCCATTTTTCTTTTATATACTATCTTCCTTCAGAATGTCAGAACTTTATGTCTTTTGTTACTCTAAATAAGTTTTGACTATTTACCACCACTTTTTATTACTATTCTGCCATCTCTTCATGCAAACTCATTAAGTAGGTTATTTGCTGTTTACTTCTGATTCTCATGTCTTTACTTCAGTGTTAGATTATCCAGGCTTACTTTCCATATTATCTATCTCAGAAATTTCACTTTATAATTTTAAGTTTAGATTTCCTTGTAGTTTCTATTTCCCTTAAAACTTTCTCATCTTCATCTGTGAAGAGATTGCCCAACATTTGTAGCCAGAAGAAAGAAAAAGACTAGATATTACATAGCAGTTCAGCACTCTTCTTTGTTTCTAATAATATCTTCCTATTTCCTAATACTTTGCTGTGTTTCTGAAATGCATATTTTGCTATGTACCTCAGATTTCTGTGTCACATTTTTCATCATTTCTTGCTACACTATCCAGATTGTTGAATTTCTGTACCTATTTGGTTTTGATGGTCCCCAATATAGTTCACACTTTGTCTTAACCTTATTCTACTTAAATAATTCTGAAGATATTTTTCAGAATACATTTAGGTTCTTGTCATGATGGAAAATGAATTGTATACCAAATCTAAGCTGAGCAACAGAACATAAAGAATTTTGTTTTTGAAAGACTCACCTGATATTGTAACAAATCCACATTTTCCTTGGTCCTAGTGAGTTTTTCAGTACTATTGATTGATTGATTGATTTTCTACTGTTTAACTCTTTGCAGGTTATTTAAAGCAAGAAAATATTTTAAGATTATAAGAATTTTCTTTTCTTTTTTTGTGATAATAATGGTTTAGCGATACAAGTCTTACTAATTAACTCATAGCTGAAGGGAGAAAAGGGAGGATTCATACCTTTTCCAAGGTTATTTGCTTGTAAATGAGTATAACAAACCCAACAGGAATTGAAACTCTACTCTCCAATTAACAATTCTAAACCATTATCTATTACACCACCCACACATCCAAGCTTGTAACACTTGATATTCTCAAGTTGTCATTCATTGACCAGGTTATAATATATTGGAACAATTCCAATTGAATAATTTATTTTTAACTGCATGTGTGGAAGTTATTCAACAGCTGGAATTGATTAAAAAGTATAAGTCTACTGAGGACAATATTGAAACGTACAGTACAAAAAAGGAATGCAGTTACCTTAAGTATGAATATAAATTGACACTTTTGAAAAAATTTGCTATAACTGTGGAAGAAAAAATCATTTTCAGCTTGTATGCAAAATTAAAAAGAAATAGTATAGAAAAATTGGAAAAAGAGAATTTAGGACATTTTTTCCAATACAAAGTTCCTAAGGAAAATAATTCTTTTGAAAACATTACATTAAATGGCATGATTTTTCCAATACAAGTGAATATGGGGAGTCACTCTAATCCCAAGATATTTCTGGTAGCAAATTGGTAAACTGAAAAAGTCATCTGAAATTATGACAATTCAATGGATCGTTTGTAAAAACTTAGGGATACTTTAATGGAACAATGTAATTTTGCAAAAATCAGATGGAGAATATGTGGTGATTTTAAAATAGGCATAAATCATAAAATATGCTCAGATTATTTTTGAATTCTCAATATTGTAGCCACTATCCACAAATTATGAATACCACAATAATGTACCTTTCAAGAAGATTGATTACAACAGAAGTAAATTATTCAAATATTGAAAAGAAGCATAGGCCATTGTCTGGAGCACACACAGAGCTCAAAAATTTTTATTTGGTAAGAATTTCCTATTAAAGTCAGACCACAAATCTCTAGAATTTATTTTCAACCCTAGAAAGAAGTGACCAAAGTTACTTTTTCCAGAATTCTCAGATGGGCAATAAAGTTAATGGAATATGATTTTAACATTGAGTATGTAAAAGGAAATACAATACCACATGTTGATGTGCTGTCAAGGTTATAATTTAATAAGGATCAAAAAGAAAAAAAAATGGAAATTCAGGATGAACAAATATTTATTACATTGGGTTGTAACTGACATATTATTTCTACAAAAATTGGCATCAGAAACTCTACATGATATATGATGTTAAGCAAAATTGCTGAGAAATTAAAAAATAGGTACAGTAATTATTCCAAAGCTGAAAGTCCTTATAAAGAAATAAGACATAAATTAATGATGCAAAATAGCATTATATGTAATGGAGATGTGATAGGATAAACATAAAGAGTAAGAAAAGACATTTTAAAAAGTGTACATGATGATGTGCATTGTGTGATAATGGCTACAGAGAGGATATTAAAATTAGAGGTATGGTGGCCAAGATATTATAGCTCTGCCTAAAATGTGCAGAAATAAAGAATTTGCAACAAAGGAGAATACATTCATGGCCAAAGGAAACGGAACTGTGGTCTTGTGTTCAGATAAATCATGCACATATAAATGGTCTGGGACTGTTTCTAATTTTAGTAGACTCCTTTTCTGGATGGCCTAAAGTTGTTAAAGCTAGAAAAATAATTACAATAAAGAATAAAGCAAATATCAAGTGTATTATTTTTTATAAATGGGGTCCTCAATATATTAGTATCAGACGATACACCAGAATTTTGTGATGAAGATGGACATAATTGGTTGGGGTGAATTGGCTGCTTTCCTTACAAAATACCACCATATCACCCACAATCTCATGGGATTGCAAAAAAAATGGTGTGCATAGGAAAAATAGGATTGGAGGCATTTTCCCCAAGTAGAAAGATACTATAGATGCTTACTTATCAAAGTTACTGCTTATTTATAAGACATTTCCACATGTAGGCAGATTGCAAAGCCCATCTGCATTAATCTTACTCGACAAATGAAAAGATATGGTATAAAAAAAACAAAGTAGCAAGTCCTGAGATAGTTATTCTCATCATGCAGAGGTGACATAACATGACCGTTATATCAAAGAAAGGAAACGGCCTAATGACTCATTCTGACCTAGAATTTAAGAGAAAGATGTGATCTTGACAAAGAAGAAAGTATGAGTTCTTCAGATTAAGATTAGGATAATGTAATAGAAGTCTATGGATGATATTGGGAGTGATTCATATATAGAAGATGAGATGAGAACAAGAACTTCATTAAAAAGAACAGAACATAAACATCAAGAGGAAGAGCAGGAAACTGTTTACAGAAGTTCAAGAGCAACATTAAAAGGCATTAAACTTCTTCAGTTCAGGGAGGTGTAATGGGATTGGTAAATAGGATTTTACCTATGTGCATATGTTGGCTATAGGAGAAATAAAGTATAGTGGAAAGAGTCAGGCAGAAGTAAGTTGACCATTGATCACATGTAGAACAACACTATACAACATAAGGAAAAAAACAACCTACTAACAATTCAGGATGGTGGAGGATTCATGATATTGTTGGGTTGCTTTACTGCATCTGGTATTGGAGACTTTGACTGTATCACAAGACTCCTGAAATCTGAAGATTACCAATTTATTTCAGACAGATGTGCTACTAAGTGTGAAGTGTGAAAAAATTAGGTTTGAATTGTAGATCATGTGTCCGCCAACAAGATAACAACCTGAGATACACATTAAAAAGCACAGAGTAATGGTTAAAAAGGAAGAAATAGACTTTTAAACTAGCCAGCAATCAGTCCTGATTTCAATTCCATTGAAAATGTATGGGGTCAGCTGAAATCTGTCATTAGGGAAAGGAGTATGAATATTCTACAATTTTATCTACATAATTAACTCTACTGTTGTATATTAGAAAGAGTTCTGTTTTTTAAACCATTAAAACAAAACATATCAAATTACAATAAACTCAAAGTAAAAATAAGCAAAAAAACTATTCTTACTTTTGGTTAATGAGTTATTCAATTATGATAACAGAAGACATTACTGTTGATGTCAAGTAATGCTTCAAGTTACCATTACAACAGAATATCTCATTAGTAAGTTGGGGAGATCAGGCTGTGTGACTGATAAGTATATATAATCACATTAAGTTTTATATTATAGAATAGTTTGCAGTCTGTTACATCCAGTTTAAATATGGTAAACTGTATTGTTTCCTTCTTTTTTCTCACATTTTAATTTTACTCCAAATGAACATTTGAATAACTGTTTGTTCCATTTAGTTAAACTCAGTTAATCTTACTAGAACAAGACACACTAGGACTTCCATAAGTTATAATTATATTTTCCAGTTAGTTTTCTGAGGTGATTCATTTATATAGGAAGTCACAAGTATATAGATACAGCTTAATATGTGTTAGTAACACTACACAACAATGGCATTGCTGATATCTAAAGAATTGAATGAACAATTATCACTTAATAATTATGAGTACACACAAGTATGGCTTAGAAGTCTAGCAGCTAAAGCTAGAGCAAAAAGCTGAAACCATCTGGAGGAGAAAACCAAATAACTGATCTCTTCTTGGAAATTGCAAGTTGTGAAGCCATTATAAAAGTATAAACAATTACACATGCAAGGCAGTTGGGGGAAATGACATTTGACAATATAAGTCAGTTAATTATAAAAAATATAACACCTAAGCAAAAGCTAGTGAATGCAGAGAGATCTAAGTTCATGAACATACTCAAAAAGTGACTGAACTAATTGAATATATTCTTCATTTGAAACAGGCTGTAAAATATTTTGAGTTTGAAAAACTGGGATTGGAAAATCAGTCAAAGAGGATTTGTTTCAAATGAAATTAGTAAACAACCTTAAAAATGGGGAGTATTGACAAATTACTTTAATGCAGTTACCACTGAGAAAGTTGTCACTAGTGTGTTGAATTTGTTCAACATCAAGAATTGACTTGAAAATTTAATTCAACAAAAGTTATGGATCTAGTAGAGGAAATGGATACATTTGTGATAGAATAAAAAAAAAAAGACAGAATAATGTGCACTTAGTGTGGTTATAAACATCAAAGAGAAAAGCAAAAATGTCTATGAAAGATATGAAAAATATTTCAAGATTAATCATTTTGTAAATCCAAAAAGTAAAATATAGAGATAGTCCAACAAAATGAAGAGGAAATGAATATGATGTCTTTTCATTGAAAAAAAAAATGAAAAAGAATGATTAAAAATCTGAATCAATAACATTTTAATAGACATGCAACAAGATATTGGAAGTAACATGACTTTGATATCCAGAAATATTTGGAATAAATTAGGAAAACCAAGTTTAAAGAAAAGCTTTGTCCAATTGAATCAGTGATAAAAACTCTTTTGAAGACTACATGGAATTAAAAAATAAGTGGAATAATTTCTCATGGGCAGAAAGGCTTTTTGAAGAGGTTACACAAAAATTAACTGTTGGAAAAGGTATAATGGAGATGTAGTGGTTCTACCAGCAACAAGAAGGAGCAAAATTATAAAAAGCATACTTGAGGATGTTTATTGCAGAATAATTTCTACACAAAGGAGGTTAAGGCTAGAGGCATAGTGGCCAGGCTATTCTACAGATGTAGAAGAATACATAAAAAGGTGTAAAACATGCATTGAAAGAATATTCAGACTGATAAAAACACATACATAACCTAAAGAGTCCCAACCTTGGAACAGTACATATGGATCATGCTTATGTTAATTGAATGGCATTATTAGTAATACTCGTAGATGCCTATTTAGGCTGGCCAGAAGTAATACAGGTCTCCAACAAAAAAGTTTAGCAGTAAAACAAGCATGAAGGATCATATTTTCAAGAAATGAAATTCTGAAAATACTGTTATCTACCAATTCTCCAGAGTTCTGTGATGAGGAACTATGCCAATGGTTGAACTAAATTAGATGCAAACCATATAAAACCCCACCATACCATCTGCAATTCAACAGATTAGCAGAAAGGATGGTGCAAACTGTTAAAAACAATTAAAAATATGTCTACAATGGAAAGAAAAAAATAGAAACATTTCTTCCTAGATTGTTACAAAGCACATGCTGGAAGATTGAATAGCTTGTTCACCTTCATGGGTAGATAAATTAGAGCCCCATTAACCATGTCTTTTTTTTTTTAATCATTTCCCTCCAAGCAAGGCTGTACTGCCACTGGTGTGTAGGGGGCTTTATAAGAGGGGAGTGAAGAGTTACATAAGAGGAGAGTGTAGAGAAAGAGGAACCAAAGAAAAACCAGTTACAGGAGATGTCAGAGAATGGGCAAGAGAAGGATAGGAAGACTGGTATGAAGAGAGTTTCATGAGAGTAGAGTGAAAAACAGAAAAGAACAAGATTCAAGGGGTGTTGGAGGAAAGGATAAGAGAAGGATGGGAGTCAAGGGGATAAAAGCTAGCAATTGAAGTTGAATTCAAACTCTTAGAGATTGTAGCTATCAGGGAATAAAGTATATGGAAGGGAGTTCTAAAGGTGGGAAGTGTGAGAAAAGAAGTTGATGAAGTAGAATTGTTGCCTGCATTTGGTTGTTATGGTTGTCAAAGGGTGAGACTTTGTTGCCAGTCTTGCTGCTTGAGTAAATTCTTGTAGAGGGGACACCAGAAGGCTAAGCGCATCAGAGCAGAAACCACGGAAATATTTGTAGAAGAGACATCGGTGAGAGTGGCTGGAGTCAAGCTGCCAAGTCAAAACTGATGTCATTGCAGATTCTCTTCTGGAGCTTGTCAAGAACCCTGAGATGAATAGCAGGGGCACCTGACCAGATATGACAACAGTATTCAATGCATGGGCAAATGGTTGATTTGTATATGTGCAAGATAGACTCAGGCAAGAAAAACTTTCTGGCCTGACACAGTGACCCAATCTTCATAGCTATTGATTCAATGTAGTCATTTCACTTGAGGTTGGCTGAGAGAGTGAGGCCAAGGAGGTGCAGTGTATTGCTTTTGGGGAGACTAGCTAGATCCATGTTAATGTGGGGGCAGGAGGGACTGTCTATGGAGGTTGATAAATAGCAGCTTTGTTTTGGAAACAAGTTTACAAGCCATTTCTTACCCCAGTCCACCACAGATTGGAGGTCCTTCTCAAGATTAGCAGTGGGGTTATTTTTGTCTGCCTTGGCAGATTTCTGACTGAGGTGGGAGTAACTTGTGGTGTCACCAGCATAAATGCCTACTTGGGATTTGATCACTGATGAAGAAAGAGCGTCAGGCCTAGGAGAGAGCCCTGGGGACACCTGCATTCATGTGATAGGATCTGGAGGTGTGCCCATTCAAGACAACCTTCTTTATGCAGTTTGATAGGAACAATTGGATCAAACCAAGCAAGCATCCAGTGATACCATAGCTCTGTAGCTTGTGCAGAGGGCTGGCATGCCAGACCCTATCAAATGCTTTGGAGATATCCAGTTTTGCTGTTCCTATTGAGGGGCTGGTATATGTACTTGGTGATGGTCATTAGCAAATCAGCAGTAGGCCTGGCAAAGTGGAAGCCATACTGTTTATCCGATAATAGTTTATGAACTATTTCAGCATTGATGATAGCCTTGAACACTTTGCTGAAAATTAGTAGGAGGCTGATAGGGTGATAATTAGAGGGTCTGAGGGTCTGAGAGTTTTTAAATACAGGAACCACAGCAGAAGACTTCCAGCAAGCAGGAAAGCAAGAAGCAGAGAGGCAGTAATTATAGAGTTTAGAGAGGACAGAGGAGAGTACAGAGGCACATTTCTTCAAGACAATCACTGGCTTTCTGTCACCTCCGCTCACCTTATGGGGATCAAGTTTTGAAATTATATTAAAGACCAGTGAAGGGGTTATGTAAAGATCCCTCAGTTGAGCCTCAGTTCTAAAAGAGAAGTCGTGTGCGGATACTCCAGATGAGTTAAATATGAAGTTGAAGGAAAATCTGCGAGCAAAGCACTCAGCCTTGTTCGCAGTGGCTGTGAGGACCTCAAATTTATTGATTAAAGGAGGGATGGAGGATTCACTGTTGTTCAGTACACATTTGCATAGCTGCCAGTAGTCTTTGGAGCTGAATTTTCTCAGCAAATAACAGCTTAGCATCATTTAAGATCCTCTTACACCCATTACAAGCAGAGGCAAATAGGCTTCTTTTGTGGTCATATATGTGACTACAATATAACTGGAAGAAGTGAATCCTGTGGGCAATGGTGGTCAAGCATGCAGGAGAGAACCAGGGTGAGGTTTAGGATGAAATTTCCTGACCGAGATAAAAGTATCAATGCCAGCTTTCACCCAGGAGAAGACCTCAGAGGCACAGTCCTCAACGGGAAGGCTAAACACTTTTTCCTATAGGACGTCACATAGGATATCACAGAACAAATCCCAGTAAGAAATTCTGTTGGTAGAAGGTTCCTGGAGGGAGTGGGAGTAGAGAGAAATATTAATGGAAATGACAGCATGATCAGAGTTTCCAAGATGGCAAAGCTGCAAAACTTGGCAGGAGTCAAGGACAGAGATGAAACAGAGATGTAGCAGTGAAGCATGTCCTTTAGGGATACTGGAGAAGCATGTGGGGAAATCCACTACTTGCGTAAGAGATGGAGTAATTGCAAAGTTCATGGAATGAATGCCAGCGGGATTGGTGACAAAGTTTTTCAGCCACTTGGCATGGTGGGCATTAAAATCATCAAAGCAAATATGTTAGTGAATGGGTGTGGGGAAGTAGAGCAGATAGACTAAACTATTGCCCGGTTCACACTCCACCAACGTCTATTGAACAGGTGAAGAGGCTCATCCCTTGTTCCCGGTTTAGGATGTGGTTTCCAGTTTTCTCTTTTCCAATCTTGTCACTCTTACGTACCCCCCTGCACATCAGTGGCGTTACCGCCTTGCTCGGGGTGATATGATTAAAAAAAAAAATATTGTCACAGATACTGTTCAGCAGGGAGCAGTTGGGAGAGGAAGGGGAACAGTACAGAAAGAAAACATAGCTAACCGATTTTAGAAGTGAAAGACAGACACAGATGTATAAGTAGTCAGGAGACTTGGGAGAAGTTCCCCAGCTAGAAGGAGGTGTTCACTGATGCAAGCCCCCAAACCATGCATATGGACAGTGGAGTCCTTCCTTAAGAGGGGAAGGTAGCCAAGGATTGAGAAGTCAGAGGAAGGGATTGAGGGATTAAAATTAGTTTCTCAAAACGTGAGGATGTCAGGAGACTTTTTGTGGAGGAAAGATTCCTCGCTGCAAAAGTTGGTGTGCATACCATGGATGTTCATGAAGGAGATATTGAGTGGTGGAGGTGATTTTGGTTTAGCTGGTTTAGCTTGAGATGCTTTTGTTCATTTTTGTGTTGTTGCTGAGGGGAGACCTCAAGTAGAGGTAGCAGATGGTCATTCACTGCGACACGTGCAGGAAGGGAGCTGGCACTGACTGCAAAAGCTGGTATAAAAAGAATAGTGAATCTAATCTACAATAGGTAAGATTCATAATGAAAAGTGGGCAGAACACAATGATAATAGAAAAAAATGAAAATGGGATATTAGTGCATAGAGATCAAGGCAACATGATAGCAATGAAGAAATGTACAGTGAGCCTGAAAGTAATGAAAGTGAAAATGTCATGTCAATGCAAGGCAAATATAACAGTAAGATTGAGAGCAGTATAGACACTGAAAGTGAACAATTGTTGGAGGAACATTCCTATTAAAAAAGATCATGATCACTCATATCTAGACAATCTCTTACAGAGAGGGAGAAAGATAGTAAAGAGACAAAAACTCCCAGAAGAAGTACCAGGGAAAATAAGGGGATAAAACCTCTTTGGTGCAGGGAAATGAGGTGACTCATTTATATAGAAAGTTACCAAGAGTAGAAATAGCTACATCTATTACCCATGAGATAGTTAAGTGCTTACCACTTCCCTTGAGTTAGTAACATTACACAACATTTTAAAGGAATTGATGTATTTTATGTCAATAACACAAAAATGTCACTTTCTTATTCATCTTATTTTTCTTTGCTTTAAATCAGGTTCTTATTAAATTTTCTATAAACAGAATTATCCTGAAATGATTGCTTACACAAAATATTTAAATATTTCTGAGATTTGTAAAATAAAAAAAATATTTATCATACCTTATACATATATATTTCATATAGTGGTTCATTCCAATTGTATTTTTGTTGTTTATTACGGAATTTAAAAGAATGTAGGGTTGGTTAGAAGGTTGTCTATTGTAGGTGGGTGCCTGTTCATATGTATCATATTAAGCTCAAGTCAGCCTTGCACAGAGTTGGAACAACCAAAGAAAGGTTTCTAATTACTTTATATTGGATGATTATAGTATGTCTGTTATCTTTTTCTTGGCCCAGAAGTTAGAGTAAGATGATAGACATCATTATAATGGTTGAGCTCAAGTCATCCTTGGACTGAGTTGGAACAACCACAGAAAAATTTTCACTTACTTCATAGTTAGAGGTTTTGGAAATCACATTCAAACACCATATATTTGGAGAGTTACATGTCAGTGAACCAGGGGAAGCTAACATGCCCCAGTGGGACCATCCGTTTTTACGTACTGCTACATTTTGGAGTAAGGAGGAGAAAGAGAGGGGGACAGGAAAAAGTTTGCCTTTTTATAGACTTAACAATCGCTGCTTAACAGCATTTAATGAAGCCAAGTGAAGCAATCATATTTCTGATTCTTTTCCTCTTGGTGTCATGGGAAATTGTATTAATTTTTTAAATTTTTATTATTATCCATTATTATCTTATTTAGTGATTTTATTTCTTTTCCCCACATGTTTTTTTATCACAATATTTTGATCTTTCTATTTAAATAGGTGTAAGATGACTGCCTTTAGAATATCAAAACTTCATTTTTTCAATTATATCTATCATTTAACTGAAAATATTTTTTTTCCTTTGCTGTCATTTTAAAATCACTATTGTTTTTCTTTTCACTTGAAGCTATTTTATTGACTATCTATAGACATTTTCATTATATAAGACATATAAAAATTTTTAAAGCTAATGTTTTGGGTAAAAAGAAAAGCAGAAAGAAAATTTAGTTTTCTGAATTATTTTGAAAATTAATGGCAGTAACATTTTTAGATAAATGCCACAGATCAGCTCAATGGCATCGTTGTCATAAATGGAGACCAAGAGAATAAATTTTATTTCTGTTTCAGCAAAAAATGTGAAGGGCTGAAGCCTCCCAGCACCCTCCCTAATGCTGTGATTTTTGGAGTGGCCCCAAAATGAATTTAACTATGAATTCCCACTTTTATATCAATGCATTCTGTTAGATATCCATTGTTCTATGTTTTAGAATTGTTTTAATAGTATTCTATCCATTTGATTTCTTTTTGAACAAATTAATTAATCTATCTCAGTATATAAACATTTGTTCTTTGCAAAGATTGTTCACTACATCTCAAAAACTACCATTCTCTTTAGCAGAAGATATCTAAAAAAAGAAGGAAAAATCAAAGTTCTTTGTGTGAACATATCTTATATTCAGATGAAATTCTAAAACAGTACTTCTGAATGTGAGGTGTGCACATCACAGAAGGGGATGATTTGATCATTTGGCAGTGGGGAGCAATTTCCAATTTTGGGGAGAAGTACCAAAGGCATTCTGTGGTCGTGAACTGAGTTGTTATGGCTTAACTTATTAAGTCTAAGAACCTTCAGATGTATTATTCAGATATTTAATTATTTTTAGCCTGTCAAAGTTGGGCATGAAGTAGCAAAGGTTAGAAATCATTGCCTTGAAGTGTTTTTAATTTTACCAGCTTACTTACAAGGTCACAAAGTTCAGTCAGATCAGATAAACACCTACCCATATGATTATGCAAGTTTTTTCTTTCTTTTTTGTTTAATTATGCATAGTCATCTCATGAAGGACAGGCACCAAATTTCAGTGACCTTCATAAAAAGTTTATATTCATACCTTTCTTGTGAAAAAAAAAAAAGAAAAAGTGATGTGACAGATGTTAAACTTTTTTAAAAAATTCTAAATTCTATCAGTTTCATCTAGCCCTCTCAAAAAAAGGAATAAATTAAGCAGTGACATGTTTTTTCCTTTTTTATGCTGTTTCTTCATTGTGATATTTTATATGGAGATAAACAGAAATTACAGTAAAAGCATTTAAGGTCATCCAGAGGAACATATTGATATACCTTTTGTTCATATAGGTTCTATCCATTAATTTCCACAGACAGGGAAGCTTTATACTGTTGAAAGCTCTGGTGAAAGTCTATAGAGGCAATATGCACATGATTATTGATTTCAATAGATATTTCAATTATCTGTTCCAAAGTGAGGACTTGTTGAATGATTTTTCTGCCTTAATATGCAGCTTGTGATTTGCGACATGATGAAACAATAAATGTTTCCTTAAGTGCTTGAAGCACCTTGCCAGTATCTAATATGCAGTAAAAAAGATTCAACAAGGCAATAAGCAATAGCTCTCTCCCTGCCTTTATGTACTCAGAATAAATGTTGTCATGGTTAGGACTCTTGCCATCTTTGAAATTTTTGTTAGCAAATTCAGTTTCACTCCTCAAGAATTTCTTCCCTTGATGAATCATCATTTGGGTTAAAATAGGATCATCAGAGTAAAGATCTTGATAAAACTTGGCCCAGCATTCAAGTATACCAGCTTTACTA
The DNA here is from genome assembly GCA_037127315.1 of Ascarosepion bandense. Taxonomy (NCBI): domain Eukaryota; kingdom Metazoa; phylum Mollusca; class Cephalopoda; order Sepiida; family Sepiidae; genus Ascarosepion; species Ascarosepion bandense. The sequence continues at coordinate 13,701,231 of JBBBDQ010000256.1, forward strand.
GTTAAAATATTACCATCCTGGTCTTTGATTACTCAGCTTCTTAACATTTATCTCAGTCAGTCAGTTAAGTGCCATACGTGATACATGCTTGGGCGATCATGTCTCAAAAGAGACATGACTGACTGGGCAGAAGATTATCCCGCAGTAGGTTGCCATTGCTTTCTGCGGTAGACTGGTTGCTAACCAAGGCTATAGAACCCAATCTGTCCTGTTATTTAACCCATGGATGGAGGGAGAAATGCAAGATTCATACCTTTCCAAAGAGTATTTGCGTGTATGTGAATGCAATGAATTCAACTAGAATTGAATGCTGCTCTCCAATTTCTCATTCTGAGCCGATATCCACTGCACTGCAATGCACATTCTCTATTACCAAGAGTAAATGAAAAAGTGTATAAGTTACCTTATTCAGAAGAGGTAATCATTACATATTGAATACTATCATTCATCTAACATAACATCATAATATCCTGCATCAAGGTCATATGTAGGTCATTTGTTTTGCTCAAAGCATATTCACAATATCAGGTATGGCTCAATTAGAGCTATGATTTAGTTGGAAGTTGTCTCCAAGAGATATTTAGTATTTATACTTTCATCTATCTAGCCTAGAGTATAGAGTTTTATTTGTCTGAGGTATTGTAATTATTGACATTGTTCAGATGGTTGTCCTCATCATTGAGACCATTTTGGCTATTGTATGCTTCTTTAGGTGATTGGAATTTTGAACTGAAACCTTTGTTTTATTCTAGTTCAATGTGTCAAGCCTCTTCCAGATTTCTCAGTATCAGTTAACTCAACTGTTACTAGGTATTGAACTCACAAATCTTTGGGTTAAGTCACTGGATTCAACCAATGCTTTTATTCACCTGGCCACGTATCCTTGAGGACATCTGTAGAGGAATTTTTTGACTTATAAACCTAATGTCTCAGTTACCATTTTTTACCAGAACTCATAATACAATTTTGTTTGTTACTGTTTTTCGTTAGTAATCTGTATTATTGTATTCATTTCTATGCTTGAGATTTTTGTGGCCTAGAATATATCCTGATTCCTTAAGTTTTTGCATTTTTCAGTGGTGTTCTCTGTTATTTTAAATTCATTCTACAGAGTAAAACAATCTCCCTTTTTCCTCTAAATGTGGTCAGCTATGCTTGATTTTTTAAATTTTAATTTTTTGTGTTATGGCTTTACAGTGTTCTTTCAGTTTTATCTTAAGGGGACAGCCTATTTCTTCTTTATATTTCTTATTTCATCTGCATGGGATGCTGTACACACAGTCCTTAATTATGCTCTCCTTTATGAGAGATCTTATTCAGAAGAGATATCTGTGAAGTGTTGAACAACTTTTGAAGGTTGTCCTGATGTTATATTGACCACAGATCTTTTGTATATTTTCCAATAATCCCTTCACATAAGGTAGGCAGACTAAGGCTGTTTTCTGAGTATTGTTATTCTTTTGTGCCCTACCCCAGTTTTGTTGGAGCTGCTGCCATGTACCCAGGGTAGTTGTTACATTGTAAGGTACTGCTTATACTGACCATTTCTTTTTCATATATCTCTGGGTTGCCACTCATGACTTTTGCTCAATGTTGTAAGCATTAGACGATCCCTTACTTTATGCTGTATGGGTTGTGGGAGTTGAAGTTGAGTATTCTCTGGTGAATGTTGCATTGTGATATATGGATACCTTGAACCCATGCTTTGTTTGAGATATTAGTACATCATCCAAGAATACTAGTTTGTTGTTCTTGTTTTTCTACTTTGTGAATCATAGCAAGGATCTTATTGAGATCTTTGTATGGCCAGAGTATGAAGATGTCATCTACATATCTCAGCTATAAAGTTGGCTCTAGTGATGTGGATTCTAATGCTATCTCTTCAAAGTATTCCATGTGATAATGGTGAGCCCATTGCTAAGCCTTCATCTTGTCAATATATGACTGATCCCATTCCAAAGTGAGTATCTCCAATGAAAATCTTATATCTTCTTAAAAAATATTAATTAGAAATGCAAAAATGAATTCTTACAATTTTTTCTTACTTTTTTGACAAATATAAGAATTCAAATTTGTGTCTTGCAAAGAAAAAACAACACTTTTAATCAATAAAAACATTTACTTAATAAAGGTTCAATTAAATGGCAATGAAGTGAAAATTTTTCTTTAAATCAGGAAAAATCACAATAACCACTCTCTGGTTATTGGCAATAACTCAATATTTTAAACAAATAAAAATAAAAATCTATCAAAAAATAAAAAATAGTCACAACATCAAGACAATTCTATGAGAAATATTTACTTTCTTTACTTGATTTAACTACATCAAAATAATGTATTTTTATAACATTGATGACTTCCCTCAATTGTGTCTTTCATGTTGATTGTGTTTTTTTGCTGCCCATGCTGGCAGAATGTGACACAAAGTTGGTTTAATGTGGGGAGCCTGAGCATGTGCACCTGGACAGGTCCAAAAAATAGGCCAACCCTCGCAAATATCAGTTTTACTAGCATCAGTATTACTACTGTTCCCCACTCTTTAGTGCAATGGGGGAGGTACTTCCATGAGCAACTGTTTCCCAAGACATGGACACTCAATATTTTCAGTTGTGCTCTGTCTGATGACAGACACAACTGAGAAATGATATGCTGTTTATCCACCTGAGGGACGATATTACACTTTGATATGAACTAAAAGGCCAAGAAACAATGGGCCTTTTGTGTTGATAATTCTTAGACAAAGTTGATACCTTTTCTATAGACTGAATAGCTTATGTTTGTAAATATGGTGAGCCATAAATATCAATATTTTATTTTTTGTAAACTTATTATTGTTTTTTTAAAATGGAATAACCTTTACTTTTGAAATAATAATTCTAGTTTTGTTTATAAAGAATGTAAGAAAAACTCAAATAGATGTAAAGATATTTGAGCTTTTGGTGGAAATGATTATTATGATATTTAAAGAAATCAAATTTTATCAGTGAAAAATTTAGGAAGCAAACTATTTTACTTTTAAAATAAAAACAATCTTATAGCTTCTACACAAGTTAAATACTGGAGCAATCAGAAAAAAGGGTTTTACATAGAAGACGAGTGCAAAATATTTTAGCTGAAGAGCAGAAATGATTATGAATTTATGCATCTGTAGTAATTTAAAAAAAATTATATTATGAATAGTTTCAGAGAATATTATCTTTATATATTTATTTATTAAATAAATTATATCTTTATATATTTATTTATTAAATAAATTATATCTTTATATATTTATTTATTAAATAAATTATATCTTTATATATTTATTTATTAAAGAACATCAACTTTACAAAACAAAATCATATAGTGGTTCAATGTCTTTCAAAAATATTACATTATTAAAATTATAAATTTATAGAAAATTACAAATTGTATCTCTATAAAATATCAAAGAAAATTTTTGTTGTTAAAGACAGTAGCCCTAGAATATAAATTTTTAAAAAATGTTAAAAAAGGGCCATATTTTATTATTCAAAAACTTAAGATAAAGGCACCAGTTTTCCTTTCTGATTTTTCATTTTTTTTCAGTATTTATTTTGTTATGTAGAAACATGACTGACCTCTACTCTAATGATTGCACATAGAATCATCCATTCACTATAAGTGGAATGTTTTCTTATACAAAGAGAAGTCACAAAGTGGGTCACATGCATTCTTGCATGAACTATTATTGTATTATTAATCCAAATGTTTAAACAGTTTCTTCACTAATCGTTGTTCCAGTGTTTTCCTTGGAATATTATTAACCAGAGGAGGACTTAAAAATTTGCTGTCAAAGTGGCACCTAGCATTTTCCAGCAAGTAATGGATATAATGCTAGCTGGCCTAGATTTTTCTTTTGCATATTTGGATGTCATATTCATAAAAAGTAAAACTAGACAGCAGCATTCAGAACACATACAACAATTATTCAACAGAATAGAGTATTATGGGTTTAAACTCTGAGGAGAAATGCCAATTTTTCAGGAACAATATAAAATACTTGAGATATTGAATATTGTTGTCACATCTGGTCTGGTACTTCCACTAATTTTACAAAATCAAAAGAAAGGTCGGTAATGTTATCGATCATGTCATATCATCTTAACTTCAGTCACTTTCCCACCAACATGACATGGTTTTTATGTGTTTTTTCTGTAAACATTTTCCTGACAATTGTTTTCATGAGTTTCCTTGTTTAGTACCCCAACTGCATGAATTTAAGCATACTACTAGATTGGGAGAATGTGCATTTTAATGCAATGGATATTGACTCAGAATGACAAATTGGGGAGCCAACTTCAAATTCTAGTTGAATTCCTTGCATGCAACAATTAGTCCATCTCTTCCCTCCAGTTATGGGTTAAATAATAGGACCAATTGGGTTCTGTAGCCTTGGCTGGCAACCTACTGCAGGATAATCTTCTGCCCCGTCAGTCATGTCTCATTCAAGACATGATCACCCAAAGTATGTATCACATATGGCACTTAACTGACTAGATTAGGAACTAGGTCTTATTATTTTACGGTTGAAATAGCTAAGATGTAACTGTAAGTTATTTCTAAAAATTTTGGTTCTTATATTTCTCATCTACAGAACACTCTTCCAATTTCTTGCTTCCTTGCTACCTGTGATCTTCAAAAATTTAAAGGCAACATCAATCATTATTTGCTGTTTTTCTGAGACCTGTTCTTTTATTGTCTTTTCTTCTCACTAACATCTCCTTTCCTTTTTATTTTCAGTCACCCGCTTTAAATCTTAGTGGCAATATCACTTAGAATCAAGTGAAATGATTTTTAAAAAAATGAATTTTGGAAGATGTTTGAAAATTGATGTTTTTATGCCCTACCTCTACCCAAAATAAAAGACACATATTTTATAGTGACAGTGTTTACATTATATAAAGTAAACAATGTTTTTAACCTGAATATTTCCAATTCTACTTAAAATCTAACAATAATATCTATATCAGATTTGTTCCATTCTTTTAGCTTTTGAATACCAGAAATGAAAATAACCATAAAATTAGGATTATACATGTTTTGTAGCTTTTTTTTGCTTTTTTTTGCTTTTTTTTTTCCCAGGTGCCCAAATTTTTGCTATGAATGTGGTTATAACAATGCCAGTATTTTTTCATCTCTCTTCTTGATTTGTTTTTAAGTTGTAGTATCATATGCAAATTAAGAGGAATAAATAGAGAATAACTGGAGAGGTAAGAAACAGAAGACCCTGACGTCACAAAGGACATGAAGAGCTGTGTTATGACTACCATTATGCACAAAGAAATGCAAGACATAACAATGGCATCACGATAGGATCTTTAAATTTGCTGAAAAATCTAGAATGCATAGAAACATGGATAGGGATTTTTGCTGCATTTACAAGAATAAAAATATTAAGAAACACAAAGGTCGACAGATGAGAAAACAAAATAACTGATTTATTTCTTGATGAAGCTGTGAAGAAAATTTTGACAATGTATTACCCGAACAAATTAGAAGAAATGACATTTGAAGAAATTGTGAAAATTATGAAAAAGAACATAAGACCAAAAAAGATTAATGATTGCTGAAAGAACCAAATTGGGTGTCATTGATAGTAGTGATAAAGAAACCTGATGGAGACTTAAGGATATATGGTGATTAAAAGATGGGGTAAATCACCAGATATTTTCAGACTCTTTTCCTTTGCTAAATATTAAAACTGTGAGCCTTGAGTTAGCAAAAATGGACTACTTTGCAAAAATTGATTTCAAGTCAGCATACAATCAAATAGAAATTGCTGAGAAATGTACGGAAATATCTATGATAAAACCTCTATAAGCTTATTAAGATGGACTTGTCTGCTGTTTGAAATAAAACCTTCCAGCCATATTTTTAAAAAAGCAATTGAAAGTGACTTATTAAGAAAAATAAAAAATATCATAATATACCAGGATGATATAGGTATAGGGACAAGAACTAAAGAAGAGTTAAAATATAAAACAGCAAATTTTAGTGTGATTAAAAAAGTCAAACTGGACGATAAGATAAATGTAATTTTGACTGTAAGATATCATATTTAGAATATCAAATATCAAAAGAAGGCATAGCCCCCAATGATAGACTAACTTTGAAAATAACAGAAATAGCTGCTCCAACAAATAAAAAAGAATTAGAATCCTTTTTTAGGTTGATAAATTTTTATAGTAAATACATACCAAGATACAGCAACATAATAGAGACATGTATAGAATTACGCAAAAAATAAACATGAAGTTGATTAGACACAAAAGCAAGCTATCGCTTTTGAAACACTAAAGAGTATTCTGAGGAGCAGACCAATAATAAAAGTTTTTGATCCATAAAAAGAAATAACATTAACCATTGACACAAGTGAAAAGGCAATTGCTGCTGTTTTATCACTAGAACAACACCCAATTATGTACATTTCAAGAAGGTTAATGTTAACAGAAACTAACTACTTGAATATTTAAAAAAAAGTGCTAGCAATTGTATAGAGCATGAAAAGTGCACAAAACATTTTGATAGAAAAATTCTTATTAAAATTTAATCATACACCATTAGAATTCATATTTAATCCAAGAAAGAATTGCCAAAAGTCACATTGTCAATGGTTTTAAGATGAGCAGTAAAAATCATGGCATTCGATTTTGACATAGTGTACCTCAAAGGGAACACTATTCCTCACATAGACACTTTATCAAGATTACAGATCAAGAATGAAACAGAAGTAAAACAAGAAAATACTGAAGATAAAATAATATAAGTAAAATAATAAATGTCTACAAATATTCTCCCATTGGTAAGTAGTTTTATATGAAGCTAGGAGTTCTCAAAAATAAATCTTTCTTTATGGATAATTACTTCATGATTATATCCAACTTTAAATAAGTTATTATATTACATCCAGCCTATCACTTATTATTGTGGTGCCCAAATGTAGTCGTTTCACATCATTTCTAGATTGTTTTAGATTTTGTCTTTGACAAGCTCAACAAAATATCAAAATGACTGTCCATTTCTTTGGATTCTTCCAAAAAGCTACTGTTGATTCACTTCTATTTCTTTATTATATTTTTGACATACAATCAAGGTTTCATCAATTTTTATTCCATTTCCTGGACTAACAATTTTTTCATTTTTCTTTCTTGATATAATGACAGCAGAAATCCCAATGAAACCTGAACCAATCTACAAATGTATTATCCGAGTAATTGTAGTCTGCTAATATCAACTATTGAGCATATTTCTTGACCATAAATGCATTAATATTAAGTTTTTCATAATATCCATTTTAGAATTAAAAAAAAATGAATTTTTCCTTATTGATATCTTTTTCCTGCATGATTTCACAGAGCAGCACCAAATGAACCTAACATATAACTTTTTATCATTTGTTATGTGCATATAGATACCACATTTAAAAACTAAAATATTATTAATTGGTTATTAAATTAAAAAAGTAATTAAGTTCTCATCTTTTATCACTTCCTTAAACTCATCAATTTTTTATGTAGTATGAATTTTTTCATGTTTTTTTTTCTCAATATGATGGTAGCACAAATCATGACTCCGTGCATGAACAGGAGGCTATTATTCTACATTCTTACCTAAAAATAATAAAAATAAATGATTTTAAAAAAAAAGTTGCAAGATATATTCTTTAAATTTTTGTATTATGTTTTATAATCATACTATTCTTCTTTTAAACCATTTATTACAACACTTTAGTTATCTATCTTTCAGTGCTTGTTCAAAAGGCTGGAGGATACATAACCAAAAACATTGTCAAAAATAATAAAACTTGATGAAAATAGATATACAATGATTCAAAAGTACCATTTAACAAAATTCAGATACTTTAAATCTATTTAAGTTGTATGAAAAATAAAATTAATTTTTTCTTTATCAGCATGATTACAGTAAAATAATTTCAGCTATCTGTAGAGCAACACAAAACGTTATTTGTATTTGTTTGTTATATCTAAAATAAAAACTGAATTTCTTTAGAACCTTGAGAATATACTTAGTAATATAATAATACTTAATACTAATACTTACTAATACTTAATTTTCATTTGTACTTTTCTCCAAACACTACAACTACTGCCTCTCTGCTTCTTGCTTTCCTGCCTGCTGGAAGGCTTTCTCTGTGGTTTCTGTATTTAAGAATGCTGGAGAACCCTCAGCCCACTCTAATTATCACCCTATCAGCCTCCTACTGATTTTTGGCAAAGTGCTCAAGGCTATTATTAATGCTGAAGTGGTTCAACATCTCACTGCCCACTGCCTTTTCTCCAATAAACATTATGGTTTCTGCTCAATCAGGTCTACTGCTGGTATGTTAACAACCATCACACAGTATATATACCAGGCTTTTGATAAGAATAGCAAAGCTCGAGTTGTTGCACTAGATATATCCAAAGCATTAGGTCAAACAATTGTCAAGTTATACCATAGCCAGATATCTGGCTATGGTATAACTGGACAATTGTTTGACCTAATCCAGTCTTTCCTTTCAAAATGTATAATGAATGTAGTATTGAATGGTCATACTTCCAGATACTATCATATGAACTCGGCTATCCCTCATTCTATTCTAGGTTCTACACTTTTTCTGATCTTCATCAATGATCTCCCTAATGTAATCAGATCCCAAGTAGGCATTTATGCTGATGACACAACCATTTACTCCTGCCTTGATAAGAAATCTGCCAAGGCTGACAATGCAAATTTTGCTGCTGATCTTGGAAAGAACTTCCAATCTGTGGTGGGCTAGGACAAGAAACAACTCGTAAATTTTAATGCTTTCAAAATAAAGATGATCTCCTTTGACCACCATAGACAACTGCTCCTACTCTCCATCAGAATGGATCAGGCTAGTCTCCCTGAAAGAAAAACATGGCACCTCCTTGGCCTAAGTCTATCATCTGACCTCAAGTGGAATGACTACATTGAATCCATAGCTAAATCTGCTGCTTGGAAGGTTGGTTCCCTTTGTTGGGCCAGGAAATTTTTCTTGTCTAAATTCATCTTGCACATTTATAAATCTACCATCTGCCCATACATTGAATACTGCTGTCACATCTGGTCAGGTGTCCCTGCTATTCCAACCTGGTAGCTCAATTCCATTCACTTTCTCACCGTAATGTGGGTTTTCTCTGTTTCTTCTACAAATACTTTCATGACTTCTGCTTTGATGAGCTTAGCTCCCTGGTGCCCCCTCTGCATGAATTTACTCAAGCTACTATGTTCCACCCTTTTACAGTGAAACCAACCAAATGTAACCGCTACATCTACACTAGTAGCTTTTTTTCTCGCACTTCCCACCTGTGGAATTCTCTTCCATATACTTGCTTCCCTGAAAGCTACAATCTCCAAGAATTTAAATGCAAAATCAGTTGCCATCTCTTATCTTCTTGACTCACATATTTTTCCTGATAACCCTTGTATTATGTTCTTCCTTTCCACTCTACTCTCATGCTGCCCTCTTCACACCTGTATTCTCACCCTTTTCTTACTCATTCTCTGACACTACCATAACTTGTTCCTCTTTCTTATCATTCACCTCTTATGTAGCCTCCTGCACATCAGTGGCAGTACTGTCTTGCTTGGAGTGAAATGATTATAAAAAAAAAGGGTTTTATATCTTGAATTACATCTAAATTTTTGAAAATTGAAAATAACATGCTGTGAGTATTAATTTCTTTGTGTCTTCTTTCATCATTATGTGACCCACAAATGTCAACTGTCTCTTCCTGGTTATGAGTTTCCTTGTCAATCCTAATTTCCTTAATACTTCCTTGTTGTTCACATGTTCTGTCCCTGTTATTCTTAGGATTAAACAAGTTAGTTGATGCAAAATATGCTTCAAAACAATAGAAACAAGTTTATTTTGCCTATATGAATGATTTTTGTTTGTAATCTCCTGAGAATGATGTGAAGAAACACCATTAACAAAACTAAACGTGATTCTTGTTTCTTAATAATCAAATAATAATCATTACTCAAATGATGTTCAGTTATTTCATTCCTTTAAAGGTTTTGATAATGCAACATTTTAAAGATTGTTGCCTTGTAGGGAAGTTTGTAGGAACATAAGATCTTCAATGTTGCTCTTTTTAATTTCACTCTTACTTGCAAACTTAAATATTTGTACCAAGAAAGAAAAGAATATGCTGTGAGCTTCATTTCATTAATTTGGGTTTATTTTCCCAAACCAATGAAAAAAAAACATTATCTGCTATGATTGAAAAAAAATATCATATGTTTTTTTTTTATTATTTTTAATTTTTTTTTAATTATCAACTTTGCAAAATTCCTTAAAAACAAGGAAACTTTATTTCTGAGAATCCCATCTCTCTTTCTGACTCGGGGTGGCCTGTCTTTAAGGGTCACAAAATTCTTTCAACAATTTCTTTAACAATGGAAATGATTCTGTTTCAAATCAAACTATAGTCAACTGTCATTTTATCAGTGGTCATAAAATTTTCACAATAGCAGAGAGACTCAATTTTTTTCCAATAATGCCCCCACCCCAATTTCGGTGATAAAATGCCATATAAAATTTTATCTTTTTGACCGAATTTTGTGGCCAGCAGTCATCCCCATGTGATGAGTTATAAAAATTTATCTCAAGTGGTTGTTCATTTTCATGATCATAAATTTTATCTATTTTTCTTGGGTGGGCTTTTTAGAATATGTCTTTACTTAATCTCATCTTCTTTCTGCCATCACCCTCCTATCAGATGAAGAAGAAAAATAATATTCGGTTACATTTTTTTTTGTATATCGATCAGTCTATCCAAATAATTTTTTTCTTTTCTTTCGGTACCAGAAAATAATGTTACAATATCGAACAGCCAATTCAGCCAAGCTGTAAGTAGAGAAATTTAGAATGAGTTCAAATTACAGAGATTAGAGTGATGAGAATTTACAAAATTATTGTGTGTTGGAATCATAAAAGCTGTAAATTTTATTGGCATTTATCACAAAATATTTTCATTTCAAGAGTTTCTATAGGTTTTGAAGTTTATGTAATGCTCTACATATAGTAGTATAGCAGTGAGGTCCTACTTTGTATCAGACAAAAGAAATTAATTTAAAACATGGAAGATTTTTATGCATATATTTTTATATAAAGAAGATTATGGCTCTTTAAAGAAGAGAAAAATGATATTTACATATATACAGATAGCCCCTAAAAGGGGAACAAATTATGAGATTAGCAGTAGTGTACTACACTGGGGTTTAAATTAAGTAGTTAACTTTGTCATGAAACTAAATCACCTCAGAAGGGAAAAAAATGGACACATCTTCCATCTCCCACATCCTGAAGCAAAAAATTAAAAAAAATGAAGAGAGTGAGTGAAACCTTTACTTTATGCTGACTGCCATGCCATCTAGTAGGTATCCTGTCAGACAAGGTGGAGTAATCCCCTCAGTATTTTTCAATGAACAGAATTCTTCTGAAAATCTTGTTTTGATAGTTATCTACTTCTGAGATTTATTTCAAAACACACAGTGCTATATTCCTTCAGGATGTTAGTGATCATGGCTCACCACAACTTTCTTTCCTTTGTAGCTCTCAATAAATTTTGTCTTTTTGCCATCTCTCCCAAACCCTGCTCTGCCATCCATTCACTCAAGCAAGCCAGGTAGGTTATTTGTTGTTTTCCTCTGTCCCTCTTGCTTTTGATTTGTTCTGGAAGTATCAAATTTTCCAAGCCATTTTTCCTCATTATGTAACATAGAAATTTCAACTATCTCTTCAAAGTGTCCTTTTTGTTTCCATTTTCTGTAGAACTGTGTTGTTGCTCACATGTTCAGCCTATGTATTTCTAGCATTCTTCTGTAGAACCACATTTCTGTTGCTTCAAGTTTCTTCAGCTGTAAGGAGATTGTCCAGCACTCACTACTATATAAGAGAACTGATATTATGTAACAGTTCAGTACACTTTTCTTTGTCTCCAATGAAATTTTTAAAACCGGTTTTGGGCAGCATGATCAGGTATTGTTTCATTTTCTTTCGCTCCCTCAAATTTTGAAACCTTTTTTAAAATAATGTTACAAAACTGCAAGAATCTCAATGCTTGAATCAACTATTATCCCATCTTAAACAAAGTATACAGATGAACAATATTTATGGTTTTTATATACAGGGTGCAATGGGTAAATTGTCCCCCGCTTATATTTTTAATTTTGTGCCTGTACATTGTTTATTTTTGATTTTGACAATCCCACAGGCACCATCTGTGAGAAAAAGTGTAATATAACAATCTGGCCCCACCCGAGGAAGTGATGCAAGCGATGGTGTTTCCCGTCGGTGAAGGGGGCGGCGAAGCGACAAGACAGGTGTTTGTGAAATACATCCTGTCGAGGCCGGAGCGGATGTCATTTTGACCTTATTTCCGACAGCGGCGGAAATGGCTACAGAGGCAAACAGATCAGGTGTCTCTTAGAATTACGTGGGCGTTGCGTGGGCGAGGCAAAACCGGAAGGAAAGTCCCGGTTCTAGAGACTATAAAAAGACCTCGACACACGGATTCGCCAGCAGAGAACGGCCAGTGGAAGCAGACAAACACCACGGCAAGACTACACTCCCGTCAACCCATTCTATGTGCCTCTCACCCTCTCCTGTTCTCTATTCCACACGGTTTGTCGTCATTAATAAAAATATAACCTTATATTTTTATATATGCGTGTTTGTTGTTTTGTCGTCGTACGGTGATATATAACAAAAGAGCACTATAATGCAATTGACTCTGTTGGAAATGGTATTTCTGTATTGCTTGGCTTTCGTGCTGGAAGCTCTAATACAAATATTTCAGAGTATTTGAGTGTCAATATGAGGACAGTGCAAAGAATTCAGGAAGAGAGAGCACTATAATGCAATTCACTCTGTTGGAAATGGTATTTCTGTATTGCTTGGCTTTCGTGCTGGAAGCTCTAATACAAATATTTCAGAGTATTTGGGTGTCAATATGAGGACAGTGCAAAGAATTCAGGAAGAGAGAGCACTATAATGCAATTCACTCTGTTGGAAATGGTATTTCTGTATTGCTTGGCTTTCGTGCTGGAAGCTCTAATACAAATATTTCAGAGTATTTGGGTGTCAATATGAGGACAGTGCAAAGAATTCAGGAAGAGTTGGATAAGTCTAATGGTGATAACGATGGTATGGCAGCTCAGAAAATTCACTCTGATCATTTTGATAAGAAAAGAACTCCTGAATTTGTTAGTGGGATCAAGGCCATGATTGAAAATGATCCTCTAAATCAACTAAGTCCATAGCAACACAGGTAGTGGTCCTCTGGGTCAAGAGGGTGGCTGCTGGAAAACCCTTTGTCTAACAACAGGACCCTGCACTATGCTACACAAGCAAGAGAACCCAGCCATGGCTGTCAGACAATTTCTGTGATCACATCACCCCTTATATCTGGCCTCCTAACTTCCCAGACTGTAACGCCCTTGATTATAATGTGTAGAGTGCAGTTGAGCAAAAGGCTAACAAAACTCCTTGTAATACAAAAAAATGAACTGAAGGCAAGCATTATGGCAGCATTCACCAACTTAAATAAGGAGACCACCCAGAATAGTTGCGTGAAATTTCAAAGTTGTCTGGAGGCCATGGTTGAAGCCAATGGAGATTTTTGTTGTATAAATTTACTAGTATTTAGCATTTTAAGATATTGTTGTGTAATTTTAGTAAATATATGTTAAAATGAGATTATTATTTTTGCGTAATTTAAACAACAATTTATTCATCACGCCCTGTATATATATATATATATATATATATATATAGTGAAGTTATAAGTTTTACACTATGTAAGAGTTAGAGTAAAGGTCTGTTAAAAATTGTTGCTCTAATACTTCAAGCTTCTGTCTTCAAAACAAAATTCCTGTAAAATATAGATTGATGTAATATATTGGCATCTTTCCAAGAAGGAAAATGCTTTACATTTCAGTTTTGTATTTTGACAATGTAGAGAAATAGCAGCTTTCATGCAATTAATTGAGAAATACTTCAAATTTTTGATTCCACTTTTGTATTTTGTTTAAACGGAAAAAAGACAGCTGACATAGTATTGTAATGTCTATTCATGCATGTCACAATTATTAATTGATCTTAACTGATCTAGACACAGCAAGGGAAGAAAAAGACTAATATGAAAGACTAATATGAATAGACAAATCAGATATGGTAAAAATTTACATTTAAACATCATAAGTTCATACCTTATTTGATAGTAAAGAAGACCCAGTAGTAATTGCAGGTGCATGTTCCATACACTCGGGTATTTTTTATTTCTCCCATATATATATTTATATATATATATATATATATATATATATTTTATTCTACATACAGATATTAATAGTTTTGTGCACTTTTATTGGTGGTTAGAAGTTGGTATATTCATGACTTTAGTGGTAGTTATTAATGCTAGTTTTTTTAATGTTAACTTAATATTAATACTGTAAATTTTTGTTTTGTTCCCCGAAGGCCTTTACCCCTTCAAATCTTTCCAAAACATCCTTAATTCCATGCAAATGTATATGCTGAACTCAAATCGATAATTGTTTATTGAAGAAACCTACATTTTTTCATGATATCAGCCAGAATTTTATCGGACTATATCTCACCCCTTCTCACCGTTCTCATATCTGATTCACCAGTGATTGACTTGAGGCATAGGATTCTGAATTCATTCTATTTACTCCCGTTTCAATAATTGTTCCGCAAATTGTTTTGTTTCGGAACTCATTTTCCGCGCATTAATCGCAAAATGGAAGTAAACAGGCCAAAAAATTGGAAACTTATACGTGAAGTCAGTCTGCAGTGAATAACATTTTTGAACCATGGTTAGGGGTAAGATAAACAGCAACAAGAAAGTTTCATATTTTCTTCTCGATAAAATGACAAAAAGGTAGGTTTTTTTTTCAATAAACAATTATCAATTTGAGTTCAGCATATACATTTGCACGGAAATAAGGATGTTTTGGAAAGATTTGAAGAGGTAAAGGCCTTCGGGGAACAAAACAAAAATTAACCAATATTTTAACTTTAAAATTTAAGAATTTAGGCAATGCATTTCACAGGAGATTTGAATACATCTCAAAGATAAGAATGTAGAAACGATTAACGAGGCTGCAGTAGTAGCAGATACCTATAGTTTAACTAAAAAAAAGAGTTTTGAAAACATTAAAATAAACAAGAACCAGTCAGGTTTTCACACAAATACACAAACACCGTCCAAACCTCGCCATGTATCTCATAGAAGTGATATGCACAAAAAAATAAGAGACACACCTAAAAGTTCTGTTCTGACAGAATCAAAAATTTCCTGTGCATACTGTAAGAAGAATAATCACATAATATCCGACTGCCGTATCCAAAAAAGAAAACGGGAAGAAAAGAACTTCCTTCAACTTCATGCTTTTGCTATAAAACAGAACAAGTAACTCCTTTTTTCATTCTTCCTTCTCTAAACTAGATGTTAGAAAAAATAAAAACTCATGTATGGAAAATTATAAACCATTTTTATCCCAGGGCTCTGTTTACATCGACGATCTTGAGAAAGCTAGGTCTGTCCAAATCTTGTGAGACACCGGTGCGTCTCAAACATTATTATTAGAAGGCATACTAGAGCTACTGGAACTGACCATCACTGATGATTTTGTTTTATTGCAAGGTGTTGAATTAGGTGTAATTAAGGTTCCCCTTCATAAAATTTATATAAAATCAAAATTGGTGAATGGTTCGGTTGTAGTCAGTGTACAAGCGACCCTGCCAGTTCAAGGGGTTTCCTTACTGTTAGGCAGCGACTTAGCAGGTGACAGGGTAGTAGCAGAACCAATTGTCTGTGATAAAATAGAAATAAACGATGAATTCAAGGTAAAAAAAAACAATGAATTATACCCTGATTGTGTTATTACTAAGGCAAAAGCAAAGAAACAAATTTCAGAAAAAGAAGATTCAGTAATATCAACTAATTGGTTACAATTGAATGAAACCTTTATATCTCATCATTTAGAACAAACCAATAATTTGAATATAAAATGAACTAAACCACCTCCCCAAAAAAGAAATGGTACAGAAAAAATGAAAGCCGATCTAAATAAAAATCAACTTGTTATTGAACAAGAAAAAGATCCTGAACTTTATCTTTTAAAAAATAAAATACTCCCTTTAGAAGAAGCAAGAAAAGCTAGAGAATGTTTTTATATGAGAGATGGCATTTTAATGAGGAAATGGCACCCAGTGGATGCCAGCCTAAATGAGGAGTGGAAGATAATAAACCAAATAGTGGTCCGAAAGTATACAGACAAGAAATATTAAACATAACTCATGATACTCTAACGTCATGACATTTAGGAATAAATAAGACATGTGAAAAAATATTAAATTGTTTTTACTGGCCGAAACTTAGACAAGATGTTGTCAATTTCTGTAACTACTGCCACACATGCCAAATTGTTGGAAAACCTTATCAAAAGATTCTGTCTGCCCCTCTGAAATCTATTCCAGCATTTGAAGAACCTTTCAGTTCAGTTGATTGTGTTGGTCCTCTTCCAAAAACAAAAATAGGAAACCAGTATTTATTGACAATTATGTGTACATCAACTTGCTTTCCAGAGGCTATTCCTCTAAGAAATATTAAGGCTAGGACTATTGTTAAGGCTCTAACTAAGTTTTTTGTTTAGTCAGGATTCCTTTGGCTATTCAGTCAGACCAAAGTTTGAATTTTATGTCTTGTTTATTTCAACAAGTAATGAGTAAAATGGCAATTAAGCAATACAAATCCAGTGTTTATCACCCCGAAGCACAGGGAGCTCTTGAGTGTTTTCATCAAACAGTAAAGTCTATGATCAGAATATATTGTTATCAATATAAAAATGATTGGGACGAAGGGGTTCATTTTGTTTTGTTTGCCACTAGAGAAGCTGTTCAAGACACTATTGGGTTTAGTCCTTTTCAATTAGTTTTCGGACATATGGTTAAAGGTCCTCTAAGACTTCTAAAAGAAAAATGGTTCACTGAACAAAATGAGATGCATCTTTTAGACTATGTATCAAATTTTAAAGAGAAATTATACAATGCTTTCAAAATAGCACAAGAAAATTTTAAAAACTCCCAAATTAAAATGAAGTCTAGATATAATAAAAATAGTAAAGATTGTAAATTTGAAAGTGGTGACAAAGTTTTAGTATTTTTGCCAATTCCTAATCATCCTCTACAAGCAAGATATTTTGGTCCTTATGAGATAGAAAAGAAAATTAATGATGTAAATTATATCATCCACACCCCAGATCGAAGGAAAAAGAAAAGAATTTACCCGAAAGAATCTCTAAGAAAAGTTGCCGACCAACTAAAACCTGAAAGAGAATCTCTTGGAACAAAAAGGATAAATAGATATTTTTGACTTTTTATTGACCATACTTGAAATTATTCTTTATATACACATTTAAAGATTTCTAAAAAGTATATAGCACTTTAACTACTACGTTAACTTAACTGGGTAAAGAGACTGACCTTTCCTTCCTCCCCTTCATAACACTTTGCCTGCCAGTAGTAAACTCTATGTTTTTCTTTTTGGATGCAAAAACTGTATATTTGTCAATATTTTTATTTAATTTTTTGGTAAAGTAAATAATTGTTTGGTCAATCATTTTCTTTTTCTTTTGTTACTCTTAACACGTAACAATATATATATATATATATATATATATATATATATATATATATATATATATATATACATACCGGCCATAATTATTAGGCCACCCCAGTGTCTTAAAAAATGATGCATTTCATACTATTAGTATTTATTGTTAAGTGAATAATTGTAAATGAAAATAGAATGGTTCTTTTGTTAATACTGCACAATAGCATGTGCATCAAATGAATTTATAAATATTTAATAATTACCTATATTGCAGTTTCATCAATGAAAGAATGAAAAAATGTAGCGTGATTCGGACGAGTTCATTTTTGCTTACTTGCCTTGTAAAATTTTACAAAGTAATAATAACAAAAAAAATATTCTATTTTCATTTAGAATTATCCACTTAAAAATAATATGAAATACATACATTTCTTTTAAAAACTTGGGTGACCTAATAATTATGGCCGGTAGTATATATATATGTATATGACAATATTTGTGTTTATTTTTGTTTAAACTAAAATATATGTTCTTATCTAATTCAGGTATTAGACAAGACAAGACTTTAAAAGATATGTATTAAAGTTTGGCTTTGTAATATGTTCAAAAGTATATGTATTTATGTTTAGTACTATATTTACATTTACTTACGAATAAATATATGACTTTTTTTTGTTTACATTCACATATAATTTTTAGTTTTATAGCTATGCCAAATTCTTTAGTTAGAGAAATTTCTCTTCCTTGTACAAGTGTCACTAACAGTCCAGCAAATAATCAGACATCTTATATGTAATAAAACCAAATACAAGGTTTGTATGAAACATATCCAGTCATTTTGAATATATTTAGAACCAGCTGAACAAATATGAGTTAATGTGACAAGCAACCAGAGAAGACATTACTTCACAGATGTAAACACATATCCTGCTGTGAGTTTGCTCTCTTGGCAGTGAGACATTATTGAGTGAGCTTGTCTACTATGTGACTGTTATATTTCCAATGACTAAGCAAAAATATTATTCACATCTTCTTCAGGAATTTTTTTCTTTGCAAAACAGTTGAGATTTTCCTATGACCTCTGGTTTTTCACAAAGATAATAATCACTATAGTTTGATTAATTAAAACTTATTATCATTAAATGTTATAGGCATTATTATAGACTTGTCATTTTGGCAAAGTATCATTGTGGCGCAGTGGATATCGACTCAGAACGAGAAATCGGAGAGCCGAGTTCAAATTTCAGTTGAATTCCTTGCATTCACTTACGCGCAAATACCCTTGGGAAAGGTATTAATCCGTCTATTCCTTCCAGTTATGGATTAAGTAACAGGACAGATTGGGTGCTATAGCCTTGGTCGGCAACCAGTCTACCGCAGAAAGCAATGGCAACCTACTGCGGGATAATCTTCTGCCCAGTCAGTCATGTCACTTTCAAGACATGATCGCCCAAGCGTGTATCACGTATGGCACTTAACTGATCTTATTACCATTTTTGAACATCAATTATGTGTAAGGTACATTGATTATGATCTTATTTCTGTCCCTATAATGTCATTTTTTTTGTCTCTGCTAAACCAGAGTATATTGTTTCATTACCTGATCCAGAGATTGAACTCATGATATGGTCACTAGATGGCAACAAAAATTTACTAACCAATGCTTGATCATGAGTTCAATCCCTGAAGTAGTGAAACAATATATTCTGGCTTAGCAGGAGCAAATAAGAACCAACATGTCCAATATATAACCAAAAATAATGGATACCTGAAGTGGTCATAGAGTAGTTGGCTGAAATGTTATTTCTCTAATAATATGTATAACAGATGAGAACAATAATTTAAATAAGTCAGTATATTGATAATTTCTCATTTAAAAAATCAAAAAGAAGTGATAAAAATCATTGAAATGTTGTGAACAAATTTAGTTTGAATGGGACAAGGCAACTAATGGCAATTCTGAAAGAGGAATTTGATAACTGTTTTGAAAAGAGGAATAGATGTTAGAATAGTTGTATTAGATCTGTAATGGACTACTTTAAAAGAAACATACATGTCATTGCTCCAGGCTGGCTTTTTTATTTTAATTAAATGGCTAGATATTCTCTAAGTAAACGTATAAATTAGAGAAATTGCTTTTAAAATTTATTATGTTACAAACCTATCTGTACAAGTTAACTTTTCTTTTTATATAATTGTACATAATAATGTATCGTGATAAATCATAGCAGTACATTTTATGCCTATTTACAAGAGGTCTTTCTTGATCAGTTATCTGCTTTACTCAGATTAAATACAAGGCCATATGAACCATTCATTAAGAATTGAACTCACTATTAAGAACTTGTCAAACTAACTCTCTAACCATGGCATTATAATAATTGTTCTTTAGGGTGGATCTAAGTGTGTATAGGTTTATATATCTGTGTACGTGTCTGTATATTGCTCAAACTTAAGTGATAGTGCTTCATTCTTTACACCTTGGGTCCTAACTTGTCTTCTTGTGATTAGTGGGTTACTTATGCAATCCACACCTTTCTGTCTATCAGAGTACTGAGCCATGCTAAAGTAGGCAGAATTTTACTGCAAACTCCTCCTCTTAGTGTCACATTAGTTTATCTTAGTTAAAACATTGTTTTTCTTTTTTAAATCTTTATATTCCTATGTGCCTCACTGATTTTTCAACTGTTAATTTGTTCTTTTCATTTTGTTTCTTTCTTTTTTCTTCTTTCTACCTATTTAATTATCTCTATCATCCTCTATCTTTCCTGATATATATTTATCTGTTTATATAGATAAGTGCCTCAAGCTTTTCATATTTATGTATTTGTTCTTCTCCCTATATCTCTATCTTCTCATTTCTGAGGATGGGTCAAGAAGTATACAACTTAAAACAGTTACCTGAATTTTGGTCTGAAATTTCCACTGTATAATGTTCAATCTGTTACATTAATAAAGAAGTATTGGGTACAATGACAAAGAATGAGATTATATTGAAAAATATTATATAAAATAAATGTCTTTTTCATTGATGTACATATGTATTGGAATGTTCAAATTTAATCCTTCTTGTGTTATTTACATAGGTGGTCTTGTGTTAGGTTAATGTGAGCTTGCTAAAAATCCATGTCTGTCAATATTGATGCACCTCCTTACACACACCTTTATTTCCATTTAAACTTGTCATTACTGCCCCTTTCTTCTGCTTCAAAATACATACACATATACATTTTATAGAAATAAATTTTTCTTTTCTTTTCTTTTTTTTCACCATAATTAAACACTATCACCATTTAACACCCACCTCACACTGCTGTCTTTTCAGAGATACATGCATACACATGCTCATTCATATAGAATTCCTGTAGAGACTCCTCCCTTGGACTTTGCTAAGTAACTGTTTTCTCAGTTACCTTTATTTTTTTTTCTTTTTATCTACTAATAAATAGTTATGTACTATAAGTTGCTGCAGACTTTTTTCTTTTTCTGAATGCTTTACTATTTCTTCCAAATGATACTAAATATAGCATTCTTGTCCAGCTTATCATAGGACAGTGTATCTACCTTTCTCACACTCCTCAGGTGTGAAACACTCACAGAAAGCATCTAAGGCAAATTTAGAGTTCTAACCGTTCTTTGCTATTAAAAGAAAAAAATGGAAGAATTACTTAAAGATGGAATTGGTTTTGAAAATGGTAGTGTTTCTGCTGTTAATCTTCTAAAAGTTGGCAATCATTTTGGATATGTAAGTGAAAATTTTATTTATTTATTTTGGGTAATTAAGAATTCCTTTTTATTTTAAATTGTTAATTTTATTGTGAGGATGTTTAAAAAAATTAAATCCTTCAAAACTCAAACAAAGTATATTTTACTCCACATACTTTGATTTCATTTTTAACTTTTTTAGAATTAATTTTATGATGTAAATTTATTCCTTAAAAAGTGACTAATTTATATTCCTAGAAATATTCTTAAATAAAAGATATATTTTTCAAATCTCTATTGTATCATAAATGCTAAATGCTATATATACTGAAATAAAAAGAGACAAATAAATATTAAAAACAAATGTATGTTAAAATCTAGTTTTAAACAGAGGGTTTAGCATTTCATCTTCAAGTTTATACAAAATAATAAAAAAGCAGTCTTGTTTGCAAATTGCTTATTGTTTATTAATTTAAATAATTTTTTATCCTTAAGAAATATCATAGTCATAATATTTGTTGATTAATGCCATTTGCCAAATATGATTAATACATACCAAATATAAATAGTCAATAGTACATAATTATTGATTATAAATTTGTAATTAGTAGTTAATTAATACTTAATTAAATATGATAAATTCAAAATATTGTAATTAAATATTGTAATTAATAATTACTAAATTATATTCAGATAATAAATATTATGTTGTGTGTATAATGCAAATCAAATAAATCAATTTTTGTAAAAGCAAAGATGCTTGTCACTCTCTTGATCTCTTATTGTGAGGTGAATTTAGAAAATGTTTAATATAAAAAACATTTTGAAAACTTATTTGACATAACTATCTTCACTCACAGTATTAAATTACTTGTCTACATGTAATTTTCATAATGTTTATGTTTTTTTAATATACATATTTTATAGAATTTCACATCTTTATACGGTTGTTTATTGCTCAATCTATTGTATTCTATTTATATAGTCAGTATTGGATAATACAAAAATGATCAGTGGATCATCTTAAAGCCAAATATTATTAAAACTAATTATTTTTGCTTTTTATTAACTTTTTTGCTTTAATAAATTTCAAATATTTTTCTTAAGATTTAGCAGTTAAAACTATATCCTGTTTCTATTTTTTTTTCATTTGATATATCATTATTTTCAGTTCTTTTACCATTATTACAAAGCTGCTATTTTTTCTTTTGTAAACTCCATTGTATCTCCAAAATAGATGTCTGCTAAAATACAGTTAATCTAATATTATTTTTTGACTCTTGGACTTTTTATTTAATTTTTTCTAGCAAGTATACAGAAGTTGACACAGGAATTATCTTGCTTGTCTCTAGTTAAACATATCATAGTCTTATTCTGCCAAGTAATATTTGGATAACTATCAAACACTTTCTTTCTGATTTCTAATGCATTTCTCTGGTAAAATCCTTACATTATGCATATTCATTTTGAAAATTCTTGCATTAATTTTGTACAACTGATAACTTTTTTCTATCTGATTTTCAGTGCATTTCTTACAAACAGAAAATCAAAATGTTCTGAAACAAATCATAGGCCAAAATTCAGTGCTTTATATTAAAATTATTTTGTTGTTACCAGAAATATTTAGTTTTTTCATGCAGGAAATGACTAACACGACGTAGGGAAGTTATAGAGTACAGATAAAGTCATTAAGCAATAATAATTAAAAAATAAACACAAAATCTTGCCTATGTATACCAGGTTCAAATTTTTGTAGTTGAATTATTTTTCCTGCTGTCAAAATTTTCTGTGTCACTTTGCAATCACAAGTCTATAGGAAAGTTTTGAAACATTTCTTTAATTGATCTTACCTTTGATATCACATATTACATGAACAGCTACTTATATTTACTTAATATTTGCAAGACAAGTGAACAAATGTTATATTAATTACAACTCATATTGTTTTTAAAAATAGTGCTCAATATTGGAGAGAGAGAGCTAATATCAAGTTGAGCTACATAGCCATCAGGCATTAAAAAACCTTTTTGTCCCTGATGATGAAATGATCTTGAAACTGACAGTTGCGAGAGAAATTTTAAATGATTTTAATTGTCAGTCTACACTTTACATATATGCATATAAGTAGAGTTGATTGCTTTATAATACATAAAACAGGTTATGTTTTTAACTTTCCTGATTCATGCATTGAATACTGCTGTCAGATCTAGTTGTGTGTCCCTGCTATTTATCTCAGGCTTTTTGACAAAATCCAACAAAGAATCTGTAATGTAATTGATCCTGACCTGGTAGCTCAACTCCAGTCACTTTCTCACTGGTGTAATGTAGCTTCTCTCTGTCTCTTCTACAAATACTTTCACAACTTCTACTCTGAGCTTAGCTCCCTGGTGCCCTCACTGCATAAATTTACTCACATCCTTTCCATGACAACTCTTGTATCATGTTCTTCTTCCTTTTCATTCCACTCTCATGCAGCCCCCTTCACACCTGTATTTTCTTACTCATTCTCTGACTCCCCTGTAACTTGTTTCTCTTTCTCATCACTCACCTCTTTTATAATCCTCTGTGCACCAGTGGCAGTTCTACCTTGCTTGGGGTGAAATGATTAAAAAAAATATATGTGATGCAATTCTACTTAAATTTACAAGCATTTCATGACACAGCTGAAGTATGGCTGACCAAAAATGACAAAAACCTGGGATGACCAAAAATGGCAAAAGATATATTTCCAACAATAAAATGCTGCCATATGACTATTCAACAATAAGCTAAACACTTTTCTTTTTATTTTCAGAATGTAGCTGCTTATTATTACATTTTTTTTAATAACAGTTATTTTCATCTTTGATGTTTTGACTATTACACCATAAAACTAAAGGAGAATGAATCCAGTTTTAGTAGACAATTTGTAGAAAGAAAAGGAGGCATGTTGTCCCTTTTATAATGAAGTCAAAATAATAGATACAATCAATTGTGAAAAGTTCATAAGGCAAAAGTCGGTACACATATTTATCAGAAAATAAATACAAAGCTGAACAAGTGTAAATTTTAGTAACATAAGGACACCAGTATTTAGGAAATTTTGAACACAAGATTATTTAAAGATAATCTGCTTTGGTATTTTGGACTTCTTAACATTTCCTACAAGAAAAAAAGATTTCAGGAAGAATCGGTTCCAATTTCTCCTGTTCTTACTTTTGAAGGTGAGGCAATTGAATGAGGCTGCATATATCAATTTGGTAGCCAAATAAATGCCTAATTCAGCTAAGTATAGATTCGAATTCCAGTTGAATTCATAGCATTCACATACACACAAATACCCTTGGAAAAGGTATGAATCAGTTGCATCTCCCTCTAGCTATGGGTTAAATAGTAGGACAGATTGGGATCTATAGCCTTGGTTGGCAACCAGTCTACTGCAGAAAGTAATGAAAATCTACTGCAGAAAATCTTTGACCCAGTTAGTCATGTCTCTTTTGAGACATGATTGCCCAAGTGTGTATCAAGTATGGCATTTAACTGACTGATAGATTCAACAGTGTTCAATTATACTTCCTGTGTATAACTTGGCATCACTCATGTATATAGCTGGCAGCATAGTTCCATCTATATACCTAGGCTGCTAAAATGGACTGTTCCAGTTGGTTTATTAACAGCAGCTTCTTCTTCTGTTGCAATCTTTCTGGAGAAATTTTTAATTTTTTAATTTTTTTAGTCCTGGAAAGAAAAAGAAGAAAAAGAGTCAATATAAAACAAATTCTAAAACATTTATATCAGAAAGATCAAAGGATATATAGGTTGAAATATATAAGATATTTTCAAAAATCTGTTCATATATTGATGAGTTATAAAATATTAGGTTGTGTGTGTGTGTGTGTATATATATATATATATATATATATATATATATATATATATATATATATACATACACACACACACTAATTCAATGGCAAAAAAGGAAAGTTTGAACTGCCAAAGCACAACCTTTGCAAGAATTTACCAATCTTTTGATGTCTCTATCTGCCAGTACACATAACCTTCTCATTAAGCTTTTCATTTTGGATATAGCAGAATGTCCTTTGTGGAATTCATTAAGGATTTGTTTCTGTAGTGATAAAGAGAACACCACTCTCTCACTGTACATGAGAACATCATTGCAAACTAAATATACGACAGATTCTCTTTTACCCCTCTCTTTTAGTTTCTTTCTTCATTGCCACAATAAAATTGTTATCCAACACTTTATTTTTTATTTGTTCCAAAGTAACAGGTAGTAACTGCATAGTACTTTTTTTTCTCTACTTCTGCTTGTAGAGAAGCAATGACCATGTTTTCCAAAGGTTCACTATTTTTTGGAATAAATTTGGACAATGTTTCCACATGACTTAATTTTGTTAATGATAAGAATTCCATCCTGAAATTGTAATTTACTAAGATGGTTCCCCATCATTGTAACCTATTACCTATATGGGTTGGTAGCTAGCAATGATCTGTGATCCATTTGTAAGGTAAACCTTTTTTTAGTGGATCAATTTATGAAATTTTGTAAGGTTAAACACAATCCCTAAACTCTTTTTTTTGTCATGGAATAATTCGTTATGGCTGGGAGAACTGACCTGGATGAGTGTGCAATAGGTTTAATAGAACTGTCTTTAAGTTTATACATAATGCAGGCTCCTATTCCATATGAACTAGCATTGCTTGCAATGATTATTTCTTTTCTTGGATCATAATGCATCAAAAACAACATTCCTTTAATTTTTTGAATTGCTTTCTAGCACATAGCTTTCCACACCCATTTATAGTCTCTTTTTATTAGTTTGTTTAATAGACCTTGCAAACAATGCATGTTTGGCAGAAATATGTTGTAATAACATACAAACATATATATATATATATATATATATATAATGTGTATTAGGGCAACAATCTCTCTTTTATACAGGTTTCATTGAAAATGACAGACAAGGTATTATCATTAAGTTTTTTATATAATTTTTCAAGTGTTTGTATTATTTTTTCTTTTCAGAACTCAAATTATATAAGAAATGTCCAAAGCATTTGTTCTTTTGAGCACTTTTGGCTATACTTTTAGCCATTATCAAGAATTAATTTTGTTTTACTTATAAATAAACATGTGGAAAGTTTATGCCTATAGTGTCTTGTGTATGTTAAGTTCCGAACTCTGTAAGCACATTGTTACTGTGTTCATAAATGATGTTATTAAGTGTAGAATATCTCTTTTTTATTAGTAATGCCTCTATTATTTTTAATATTCTTTTGCATGTGGATGATGCTATTATGTATGTATTGTCAATGAGAATGTATGAGAATTCATCTTTGCAACCACTTTACACAATACACAACTTGTAAGAAACGCTTATCAAAAATGACTTTCCAAATTATTTACTTGATTATCATATTAAGCTTTATCATCGTAACATAACAAATGGCAGCCACAAGCACACAGAAAAAACAACAATGATAATACCTTGTCTGTCATTTTCAATGAAACCTGTATATATATTCATACATACACTTCTATATATATATATATATATACATATATACATACATACATACTTACATATATATATATATATATATATATATATACTTATATATATATACATATATATACATATATACATACTTATATATATATATACATATATATACATATATATATATACATATATATACATACGTATAGATACATATATATACACACACATATATATACATATACACACACACACATATATATATACATATACACATACATACGTGCACACACACACACACACACATATATATGTTGTTGCGGATATAAGCCAACAATAAATACCCACCCCCTTCCCATATCACACACAAGCTAACAACAGATATGCACCCACTTCTGATATATATAAGCCATATCCGCGTATTTTAGCATTAGTCTACAATCACCACATTTTAGCATTAGTCTACAATCACCACATTTTAGCATTAGTCTACAATCACCACATTTTAGCATTAGTCTACAATCACCACATTTTAGCATTAGTCTACAATCACCACATTTTAGCATTAGTCTACAATCACCACATTTTAGCATTAGTCTACAATCACCACATTTTAGCATTAGTCTACAATCACCACATTTTAGCATTAGTCTACAATCACCACATTTTAGCATTAGTCTACAATCACCACATTTTAGCATTAGTCTACAATCACCACATTTTAGCATTAGTCTACAATCATCACATTTTAGCATTAGTCTACAATCACCACATTTTAGCATTAGTCTACAATCACCACATTTTAGCATTAGTCTACAATCACCACATTTTAGCATTAGTCTACAATCACCACATTTTAGCATTAGTCTACAATCACCACAACAACATACATTCGTGCAAATGCTAATAAGTAGTAGGTGTTCAAAGAATCCCTACTGTATCAAAAAAAGCAGTAAAAAGTTTAGGTCGGTGGTAAATTCAATCGTTAAAAGATACCAACCAAGTAAAAGAAACATCCAGATCTTGACAAGAAAATCTCCATAAGATAGATCTTTGTCCTCTAAAAGGAAAATATAAGGTATGGTGCTTAGAGCATGTACTCATTTCAATGCTACTATGGCTCCTACTTATATATGAATTTGGAATGAGTAAAATTGAGTCTATGGAAAGAAAAATAAACAAATATATCCGAAAATGGTTGGGTTTGCCTCCAGGTTTGTCTGATATTGCATTGTACTGCAGACAAGCAAAACTAAAGTTACCATTTAAATCGATTGTGGAGGAGTATAAATCTGGAAAAATTAGACTTCAAATGATGCTGGATGACTCCAAGGATAAAGCAATAAAAGCATTATATCCTACATTAAAAACAGGGAGAAAGTGGAAGGTCACAGAGATGATAACAAGTGCCAAAGACAATCTAGCTTTCAATGAAGTCATTGGATACACTCAAGCAGGGAAACAATGAAAGGGAGTTGTGGTCAAAAAATTCTGGTAAAGATTGCCGATACATGGTCATCCAAAATGTAAGGAACGAAGAAGATAACAAAAGACTTGTAAAAACAGTATAACAATCCCAACAAGGCCAATGGACAAACTGGGAGGAGGCTCTGCAGAGATCTATTACTTGGAAGGACATTTGGCAGATGGCTTCACTCAGGTTGGGCTTTTTTAATATTTTCCACATATGACCTACTATCATCTAAGAACAATCTTGTTAAATAGAAGAAAGAGAGTGATCCTAATTGTCTCCTGTGTAAGGAAAATCCACAAACATTAGAACATGTTCTTAGTTCCTGTAAAACAGTTCTTGACAATGGAAGATATACATGGAGGCATAATAGTGTTTTGGATGAGCTGGTCAGAATTATAAAGAAATATATGAAGTCTGAGTCATCTAATTCAACCCAGAAATTTGTTGCAGAGGGAAAAAGGTATGTCAGTTCTAAGCAAACAAGCAAATGTCAAGCTATACCCGGAAAAAATCTCCTTAGTTCTGGTGGCATTTGGGAGGTATCTGCAGACCTTCCTGGTTGGCGTAATGATTACCCCAAAATAATATCAAGTAAAGGTCTTTTTTTTCTTTTTTTTTTTTTTTTTTTATAAGTGTTTCACCCCGAGCAAGGCATGTCACTGCCACTACTGTGCAGGGGGCTACGTAGAGTGGAGAAAGGCTGGTTAAATATAGGAAGGGTGGGTGATAGGCGGGTGAGGATACTGAGAATGAGGGTTGGGTAGATGCGAGTGTTGTGAGAATAGTTGGGAGTTAGTGTGATAGGAGGTGTCTATTGACCCTACATTTAAACACCTGGAGATTGTAACTGTCGGGAAAGCAGACTTGTGGAAGGGAGTTCCACAGGCGGGAAGTGCGAGAAAAGAAGCTGTTGGAGTAGAATTTACGGTTACATCTTATTTGTTTAACTGTAAAAGGGTGGGACCTAGTTGCTAATCTAGTATCTCGTGTAAATTCGTGCTTAGGCGGCACCAGTGATCTAAGCTCATCGGAGCAGAAGCCATGAAAGTACTTGTAGAAGAGGCACAGGGAAGCTACATCACGCCGGTGTGAGAGCGGCTGCAGCCGGTCTGCCAAGTCAGTATCAACCACGTTACAGATCCTCCTTTGTATTTTGTCAAGAAGCCCAAGGAGAGCAGCAGGGGCACCCGACCAGATATGGCAGCAATATTCAATACACGGGCGGATGGTAGATTTGTATATGTGCAGAATAGTTTCAGGTGGGAAAAATTTCCGGGCCCTGCACAGGGAGCCCACTTTCATAGCAGCAGATTTGGCAATGGATTCAATATAGTCATTCCATTTGAGGTCCGCCGAGAGTGTAAGGCCAAGGAGGCGTAGTATTTTACTCTCTGGGAGGCTAGCCTGTCCCATGCTAATGGGAGGTAGATGCGATTGTCTATGGTGGTTAGTTGATAACAGCTTTGTTTTGGAGGCATTGAAATTTACCAACCATTTCCTACCCCAGGTCACTACGGATTGAAGGTCCCTTTCAAGTGCGGCAACGAGGTTCACTTTGTCGTCCAGACCTGGTTTCTGATCGATGCGGGAGTAGATTGTTGTGTCGTTGACATACATGCCAACTTGGGATCTAATGGTGTCGGGGAGATCATTAATGTAGATCAGAAAGAGCGTGGGACCTAGGATAGAACCTTGAGGGACGCCCGCGTTCGTCTGGTAGTTTTGGGAGGCATGCCCATTTAATACCACCTTTAATGTGCGGTTAGAGAGGAAGGACTGGATGAGGTCAAACAGATGTCCAGTTATCCCATAGCTCCGCAGTTTGCACAAGAGGCCAGCATGCCAGACCCTGTCGAATGCTTTGGAGATATCCAAGGCAACGGTTCGGGCTTCACCATTCTTGTCGAGTGCCTGGTATATGTACTCGGTAATGGTCGTTAGCATATCAGCAGTAGACCTGGTGAAGCGAAACCCATACTGTTTGTCAGAGAGAAGCCCGTTGGTCATAAGGTGCTGAATCACCTCGGCGTTGATAATGGCTTCGAAAACTTTGCCAAAGATTGGAAGGAGACTAATAGGATGGTAATTGGCGGGGTCTGAGGGTTCGCCAGAATTCTTAAATATAGGTACTACGCAGGAGGACTTCCAACAGGCAGGAAAGCAGGAAGCAGATAGGCAGAGGTTATAGAGTTTAGAGAGGACAGAGGAGAGTTCTGGGGCACATTTCTTCAGTACTATGACTGGGATTCCGTCACCGCCGCTCGCTTTGTGTGGGTCAAGTTGTGCAATTATCTTGGCGACCAGCGAGGGTGAAATGTGGACGTTATTTAGTTGAGCCTTAGTTCTGGGTGGGAAGTCTGGTGTAGGTATTCCTAACGAGTCCAGTGTCGAATTGGTTGAGAATCTACGGGCAAAGCATTCAGCCTTGTCGGCTGGGGAGGTGAGAACTTCAAATTCATTGATTAGTGGGGGTATTGAAGTCTTGTTCCTGCTGAGCACGCTTTTGCAGAGACGCCAGTAATCTTTGGAGCCAAACTTAGAGGATGCTATGCGTTGCCTAATTCTGGTAGCAAACGCCCTCTTGGCTTCGTTCAGTACTTTTTTACACTTGTTCCGTGCTGAGGTGAAAAGGCACCTGTTTTGGTTCGACGAGCAGCTTCGATAGAGCCGGAAGAAATGGTTCCGGTGGGCAATAGCGGCCGAGCAAGCGGGTGAGAACCAGGGGGACGAATTAGGTTTTAGTTGGAATTTTCTGGCAGGGATAAAAGCATCGATGCCAGCCTTAACCCAAGAGGAGACTTCGGAGGCACAGTCTTCGACAGGAAGATCAAAGACGTTGTTCCAGGGGACGTCGCAGAGGAAGTCCCTGAACGAGTCCCAGTCGGCTCTTTGGTAGCAGTATGATATTCTGCTGGTCTGGTTTTCTTGGGTAGAGTTAGTGCGGATTGATATGTTTACGGAGACTACGGCGTGGTCAGAGTTTCCAAGGGGGCAGAGTTGCCTGGTAGTGCAGGAGTCTGGGATGGAGGTAAAACAAAGGTCGAGTAAAGAGTCCCTTCCGTTAGGGTTTTTAGAGAAACGCGTGGGGAAGTCCACCACTTGCGTTAGAGCTTGGGCTATTGAAAAGTGCATGGTGCGGATCCCAGCAAGGTCAGTGGCTGAGTTTTCAAGCCACTTGGTGTGGTGGGCGTTAAAATCGCCAAACACAAATATATGGGCAGATGGGTGAGAAGAAATGGCCCTGTCGATGTTAGTCGAGATGCAATCAAGTAACGTACAGTCAGAGGAGGAGGGGGAGCGATAGAGGAAGAAGAGATAGCTAACCGAGCTGAGAAGTGAGAGACGGAAGCACATGAAGGAATGATCAAGGGATTCAAGAGATGTGACCCTGGCTAGGGGGAGTTGTTCGCTGACATATACACCAAGCCCATGCATATGGACATTGGAGTCCTTCCTGAAGAGAGGAAGGTAACCAGGAACGAACAGCTCTGAAGAGGGGATAGAAGGGTCAAGGTTAGTCTCATATATAGCTAAGATATCGGGTGAGTTAGTTAGAAGGAAAGACTCTACACTATTAAAGTTACTGCGAATACCTCGTATATTTGTGAAGGTAACGCAGAGAGGTTTGGGCGATTTACGACTAGCTGGTTTAGGCTTGCTATTTTGTTTGTTAAATTTCATGCTGGTTATAGTTGTGGATAGAGAGAGGTCTAGAGTAGGGTCAGATGGTCGTTAATTGCAGCAGGTGAAGGATGGAGAATGGCGCCGCCTGCAGCATAATGTGGCCTCGGGGTTGCCCATCGGAAATTCATGCAGGGACGCCCGTCCATGCGCGAAATGGCACTACAGGAACCCCGATATTATTCAACTGTTGATCAGAGCAGCCTCTCGAGACGCTACGCAAGAGTTCGGGCTCCTAACTGTGACCAGATATTGTTCTTCTATCAAGGGTGAATTATAAAATCATCTTGGTTGAATTAACAGTACCATATGAAAGCCGGATGGAACAAAGCCACGATTATAAAACTAATAAATATGAAAATCTAAAATCAGAGTTAATAAAGGAGGGGTATAATGTAATTGTTAGAGCAGTGGAAATTGGAGCAAGGGGTTTTGTTGCAGCCACTCTGTACCAATTTCTGGGTCAAATTGAAATCAAAGGGCGTAATAGGACCAAAAGTATGAAATGCCTAATAGAAATCACTGAAAATAGTTCTATGTGGATATGGAAGAAAAGAAATATTCTGTGGAGTGTTTCAGTGAACATGATGGCATGACATGATTGATTGTGAATGCGTAATGAGGTTCACGTTGCATTCTTGGAATGCAAGGTTTGCCGTTTTTCATTTTTCGCAAATTTAATTTCGCTGTTAGACATTTGAACAAGTATAACTACACTTGTATATCGTTATAATGGGGCCTCACACCAGTGAGTGGGGCTGGTGTGCAAGTGAAACCGTTGAGAGGAAGGCCCCAAAATGGTGCACATTCTCTCCTGATGACCCCAATTTAAATATAAATTTGAAAGGATCAAAAGAAATTCAATGAAGTCATATGCCGTAGAGAAGCTCAGTGTAAATGTTATTGGTATGAGGAGCATTTGATATTCAGCTCACTTCAGGTGAGTGTCAATTACTTTCCAGTAATTTCCTTCCTCACCGCATTTTAGCATTAGTCTACAATCACCAAAAAAACATATGTTCGTGCAAACACCTTTACAGATGTGGAAATAGAATATAATCGTATGATATATGTTGCTTTGTTGGTTTGTTCTGTTCACCACTCAACGTCTTATCACTGATTAAGACAATATCATATTCATTCCCCCCTTCCATATTTGTTATTCAACCCCCTTTTCTTTGTTCATTAAATTGTTATATTTTATGTTTGGTGTTTGTTCACTCATTCATGGTCAACGGTCAGTTGAATGTGTTAATGAATGTGGATCCAGAAACATTATGTTATTTTTATAATCATTGTCTATTCTGCCGACAAGCTTTCAGTGTAAGGGAGAGAACCAAGCACTTTAGTGAAATATTAAAGTTCAAAGATAAAAGATTTGTCATTGTGGAATATCTGATCCGTACTAAGTAGGGATCTATAACAAATGGGGGCTCGTCCCGGAGGTATCCATTCAAGCCTACTTTAAAAAAAAAACACTGTAGACTGACCGTGGCCAAGTGAACAAGAAAAAGGGGGAGCATTTATATAATAAAAGGGGAAAAGATGGCAAGCATCAAAGAATTCATGAGAGAACCCACCCCAGAAAGACTAAAAAGCTTGAAAAAGGATGCAGCACTAGAAGTAGGGAGAAAGTTGGAACTAGAGATCAGAGGGTCAATGAGGAAGACGAAAATCATGAGGAAAATATCCGAACATATGGTCGATAATGACGCATTTGATGAAAAACTTTGGAAGACTTCTCAAGGGAAGAGATGAATATGTTTAACGCACAGTTGGAATTAGAAAAGGCCAGAATATGGGTGAGGGCTGAGATAGAAAAGGCAAAAATTGAACAAGAAACAAGAACATGAGAAATGAATATGAGACTGATTAATAAAGAAAGCACATTTGAAATGACAAAAAAAGTGAACTTCCTACCCAAATTTGTAGAGAAAGAAGTAGAAGAGTATTTGGAGCACTTTGAGAAAACAGCCACAAACATGAATTGGCCAAAAAAACATTGGTCAATGTTATTACAAACAGTACTGATGGGGAAAGCACAAAAAGCATACACAGCTCTATTGACAGAAGAATGTGCCAACTACAAGATAGTCAAGGCAGCTGTGCTGAAGGCATATGAACTGTTACCCAAGGCTTAACGACAAAAGTTTAGAAGCTATCGAAAGTATGACTCCTAAACGTACGTTGAATATAACAAGCAAAAGGAAATATATTTGGACAGATGGTACCAAGCAAAAGGGGTAACAGGTGATTATAATGGATTGAGACAAATCATATTAATGGAGGAATTCCAAAATTACCTGCCTGAAGAATTGAAAATATACCTAAGCGAAAGAAAACTCGAATCTGGCTATGACGTGGGAACACTGGCGGACAAATACAACATTATACACAAAAAACCCAAATCAAGAACCATAGTGCCTACACCACCCCAATTACGAAAAGCATGCCATAATGAAGACGTCAAATGCCCAGGACCACACCCATTTTTAAATAATCAACCATTACTCAGGCGTGAAACTCAGCCAACACTGTGCTTCCACTGCAAGAAACCAGGACACATAGCAGCAAATTGTAGAGACAGAATAAATACCTTCCATAAGGCAAAACAACAATGGGCAGTACTCACAGGAAATGTAGACGAAAGTTACCGACTTTTCATCACAAATAGGCAGATATTTAATAAAAATGGAAAACATTCCAAAACAGTAAAAATATTGAGAGATACGGGAGACTCCCAATCGTTGGCAAAAAGGAAAGATATACGTTGTAGACAAAACATCCATTTTTTTTCAAGTCTGTCAAGATTGTCATTGATCTGTTTTAATGATGCATTCCTTTTTTTTTTAATAAAAACTATTTGTACATTTTCCTTTAGCTCAAATTTAGCTTTCATTTTATTACACCTACCTAGACCACAAGAAAATTTCTCTGTGAATTTAATTTTCAATTTTTTCTTTAAACTTTCTTTTTCACTGGTTAAACTTTTAACTTTTTGGCAAAATGAACTGATCAGATTGTTCCATAACTTAAACTGCCTTATCTAATCTGTTCAAAAGAGGTTATTTGTAGTTTTAATTATAAACAATCTTAATTTCAACATTTTTGTTCAACATCACATTTATAATAAATTCCCCTTCAAATTTTATTTTCTCTCCTGTAACACTACAAGTGATTTTCTTGGTAACCAATAACGTTGGTTTTCAATTTTCTTCCATGTACATACATTTATTATACTTAAGTCAAATTCGCTGTCCAATTGTAATTTAATATTTTTGTTAAGGATTTTTACCTGCACAAATTTTCTTATATTCTGACTGGAAGATTCATCTGCGTAAGTAACTTTAACGTAATTATTCACTTGTTTTTTTGTTTTTTTTTTTGTCTTACAGTGAGTCCTTTTCTTTTGCAATGAAAACATTCTTTGTTTTTGCTTGGACAGTCAAAATAAAAATGTAGGTGTTAGGAGTAATGTTTTTTTTCTTCTTCACTTTATTTTTTTGGTGCACATTTTTAATGTGCCACACACCACTTACTTCAATATCCTTAGTGTCTTGTCAAACATTTATAAACCTCTGACAATCTTCTGGTAGGTTTTGTAAAGGCATATTGGGCTCATTTTCAAGTTTATTTAAAACCCTCCTCCTGATTTCAGTGTCTTTTGTCAACACCAAACCTTGAACAAATATCAGGCATTTAAAATTGTCAGGGCATAATTCAGCTAATTTGAACCCCTCACACTAATTGTTCACAATGTTAACAAATGTTGTGAAATCTTCATATTCCATTTTTACTAAGTTCATGCATTTCCATCTTTTATGAAACTAAGAGTTTTTTTAAACATTAGGTTACTAGTTTTCTTTGGTCATATGTAATTTATGCACTTTGTGTGTTCCACAGTGCCTAGTTTTCTAGCACAAGTCTGACCATTTTGTGGTTGGAACAATTTGTCTGTTTTGTAAAGGTTTTCGTATTTATGGAAATACAATATTTACATTCTGCAATCACATTTATGATAGTGCCCAGTAAAAAAAACACCTGAATGTTTGTTCATGTTACTCGTTAATATTTTCCATAGTTTTTTATGAACAATTCTTTGAATTTTTCAAGTCTTTGTTCGTAATATTTTGCTGTTCCTGTTGTTTTAATATTTCCAGTAAAGCTGTTTTAATTTCCTCCATTTTGTACTTTTATATGAACTAAATTTTCATAAAAGTATATATGTATTTTACACTACTGTCTCGCAAAAACACTTTAAAATCTTCCTACTAATTAACTTCTTATGTCATACCTTTACATCAAGAAACCCTCTTAATAATACATGATTTTTGCAAATTGAAAAATACAATTTTCAGTTTCACATACCTTTTGTTATGTTTCCAGTTTGTTATAGTTTGAATAATATCCTGTATATATATATATATATATATATATATATATATATATATATATAAAATCTTATCTTCTTTAAGTATTATAAAGTTTCTTTTACCTTTTCTCTGATTTTAAATATATATATATATATATATATATATATATATATATATATATATATCATTCTTCAGTAATGGATTGAACATTCTTGGCTACTGGCGTTTGTATACATTGTGTATATCATATGCTAAAACCTGCCTTTCCTCCACCATACACCGATAACTTAGAGGTAGAATTTCTGACTGATGTCTAATCAGCTGGGTTTCAATCTTGGCTGGAAGAAATCGGATGTCTAACCGTACTGATGAGCTGTGATACAGCAAAACAGGACTGTCTGCAGATGATTATTTACTCTCTCGCCTGTTGATTGAACACTCTGGAGAAATGGTAGACTTTAAAAACAGTAGCTACTCACCACTATTTACACATTGTTCTCAAGCAATGGATTGAACACTCTTAGCTACTGGCATTTGTATACATTGTGTCTATAACATGTTAAAATCTGCCTTCCTCCACCATGTGCAATAGCCTAGAGGTAGAATTTTTGACTGATGTCAAATCAGTCAGGATTTTATCCTGGCTGGAAGCAATCAGATGTTTAAAAGTACTGATGAGCTGTGATACAGCAAAACAGGACTGTTTGTGGATGACTATATTGTGTGAATGTGATGACAATATCAACTGGGATACCATTGAAGACTCACTAGTGTGTTTTATTATCACCAGAATACCCATATACAATTGAAAATGTACATACCCAACACAAATATGTATATATGTATGGGGTTTTATTCTTTCATGTGCTGTTCCTCTTCAGGACAGAGGCAATCATTATGGCCTCCACATCCTCCTGTTAATAAGTTTTTTTCTTCTAAATAAATTTTGTCTTTTTCTTATTTCTCCCAAACCCTGGTAGCCATCTGTTTGCTCAAGCCCATGAAGTATGTCTTTATTGCTTTCTTCTGTCTCTCTTTTCCTCTGTCTTGTGAGTATCAGATTTTCCAAGCCTGTCTTCCTCATTCTGTAGCCCAGAAATTTCAACTGCTTCTTCCTGATGCTAAGGATAAGTTTTCTTTATGTTTCCAAAACCTTAATGTTGCTCACATCAGCTCATAATATCCAAAGCATCTTTCTATAGAACTATATTTCTGTTGCCTGAAGTCTCCTCTTCATCTTTGAGAAGACTACCCAAAATTCACTGCCATACAGGAGAATGGATATTATGTAACAGTTTACTAATCTTTTCTTTATTTTTAACAAAATTTTTCTCTCTCTTAATATTCTGTTTAGCTTTTGGAATGCATCTTTGGCCATCCCAATATGTTTTCAGATCTCAGTGTTGATTTTTCCATCCTCTGTTAAAACACTTTCCAGTTATTTAAATTTTTGTATTTGCTTGATTTTAATATTCTCAAACTGTAATTTGCATTTTGGGCTCATCCTTTTGCTGATAGACATGCATTCTGTTTCCTTATAGTTTATGCTTAGTCCTTTCATCTCACTCTCCTTCACTGCCTTCTGTAGGAGTTTTTGTAGTTTTCTTTTTGTGTCTGCTATCAGCATTGTGTCAGCTGTATATCTTACATTGTTAAGATTATGGCCACTAATAATGAATCCTGGTAGGATTTTTAGTTCTTTCTGAATTGCCTTGCCATATAGATTGAATAAATCTGGTGAGAAGGCACATCCTTGTTTTACACCCCTTTCTATTTTGTTTACTATTAAACTCATTTCCTGTCCATATGCAGGCAGGGTGCTGCCAGTATGGATTCTTGATTATTCTAATGTCTTTCCCAAATATATCAAGGTTGCTCTAACAGATCTTTGTGACATACTTTGTCGAATGCTTTTCCAAAGTCTATAAAACACAGGTACATGTCCTTCTGCATTTGTATTGCACTTTCTGATAATATTCTAAGCATAAATATTGCATTCCTTGTTCCGGTGTCTTTGACAAACCCATTCTACTCTTGTCCTAGCTCTAGCCTGATTCTATTGCACGCTCTAGTCATCAGAATTTAGATGAGTTTTGTTAAGCAGCTCATTAAGCTGATAGTTCAGTAGAGTTCACATTCATTTGCGCCTGGTTTATTATGCAGTACTATAAAAATAGATTTGCTTAGGTCTTCCATCATATCACCGCGTTTGTAGATTTCATTTATTATTTCTGTAATCTTGTTTATGCCGAAATCATCTAAGGTTGCCAGCATCTCTATTACAATTCCATCTGGCCCTGCTGCTTTGTTTCTATTTAATTTGGCCAGTGCAGCTTCCACTTTGGATTTTAATATTTCTGGTGCATCAGTATTTCTGTGTATTGCTAGTTGTTCTCTTTCATTGTGGAAGAGTTCTCCAATGTATTCATTCTATCTCTGAAATATATTTTCTTTCTCTAATATCAGTGTTCCATCCTTGGATTCTATGTCAATTATTGATGAGCATGTGTTTTGTCCTGTTCTCTTATTTTTTTATACATATCTCCTTTGTCTAATACTCATTCTTTCTATTTCTACACAATTTTTATTGAGCTATTCTTCTTTAGTCTGTCTGCATTTATTCTTTATTTCTTTGTGTAGCTTTCTGTATTCTATTCCATGTCTTGGCATTGTTTTCTGTCCCCTTTGCAACATGTCAAAAATCTCATTTTTTATCCACTTGTTTTTCTTCTTTGTTTATTTTCCTTTGGGTTGATCTCATTTGCTGATGTCACTAAAACTTCTCTTAGCGTGTCCCACCTCCTAGTTACATTTTGTCTTCTTTTCACACATGTTGCTCCTTTCTGGACAAGTGATCAACTCCTTGAAATTTTATTCTCTTTATGTAAACAGTTGCTGGATGACAATCAGGTGACACCTGTTGCATATGTCACTCCTTACTGGTTGAGGAGTTAATTTGCCTTAGAGTTAACCCCCTACATATCATTAGCTTTCATATGTTGTTTGGTAATTGCCATGATATTTCTTGGGATTAATAGTGGAGTGGATTCCTTTTACCTTCTCCATGGTGATTTATTGAGGCACCACCTCAAGTTAGCTGACTGTTCACTCATCGAAACCAGTCTTATTTTTCATCTTACTGGACTGCTAACAACCTGCCACATGCAAGAACATGGAGTGGAGTAGCCAGTTTAGACACTGACACTCCAACAGTAGCATAGCATTCATATTTACCAATATATATATATATATATATATATGCCCACACACAAACCTATGTATATGTATATGTATGCCAGAGTAAAAAAAAAAACTACAAAATTTACAGGACACATACATTTAAAGTGTCATGTTTGCATGACGGCGTTTTGATTAAATGTAATGAATTGTGCCTAGAATATGCTATTCAATGCTAGAGAGAAAGGTTTGAATTCATCTCCTTGCCAGCATTCAACTCCCACTACTAAGCTTGTAAGGGGTCGGGGGTGTATGGCCAGTATGAGGATTCCTCCCTTTCTATTTTTTATTTTACTTTTTACCTATTTCCTTTAAAAAAGGTAAAAGAAAAATATTCACCCTTTGTAACAACATTATCATATTCTTAGTCAGTCTCCACCAAAAATATCACTAAATACTGCAATCCCAATCAATTAACATTACATCAATAAACTCATTATCAGTACATACATACACACACACACACACACACACATGCGCACACACACACACACATATATATATACACACACACTCACACACATTAAAAAAAAGTGAGAAGGCATTGGAAAGAATCAGAGAAGATTACCAAATACAAAAAAGTAGCAATGATGTTAAATGTCTAAATTTATTAAGTCTAGGTATCAAAGCATAGAATTTATATGAACAATTGTCATGAAAGTATTTATAGGAAAGGTACAGTGAAGCTACATTACAGTGATAAAAAAGTGACTGAGGCTGAGATGCCAAATCAGAACCAATAAGATTGCTGATTTTTTGGATTTTATCAAGAATCTCTAAATATATAGCAGGAACACTGGAGCATATGAGGTACTGATTTTCAAGGCATGGATGAATAGTAGACTTATAGATATATAAGATAGATTCAGAAGAGAAAAATTATCTAGCATGACACAGTGAACCAACTTTCTCAGCAGCAGACTTGGCAATGGATTCGATATAATCTCGACTTCATGTCAGCTGATAAGGCACAATGAGTCATTCTCATGAAGGTTGGCAGCAGCCATAAAATGCATTTCCTGTTACATGGAATTTCTATTTGGAGTTATGTAGTTCTGAAAATTTTTGACATCAAAAAATGAGTCACAGGTAAGAAATAGTTGAAAAACACTGCTTTAGTGTGCCATGACCAAATTAGCAGAAGTGAATCTCTGAATGAAAAACTAAATATACAGGGGTTAGGGGAAAAAACAAGACTCAACTTTTCATATCTCATCATAGTGATTATTTTCATCTTTTGTTTCCTTGTAAATATACGATCAGTGGAGGCACAGTGGTGTAATGGTTCGGATTGAGGAATCATAGAGCCAAGTTCAAATTCCGGTCAAGTTCATTACACATGCTTACATGCTAATATCCTTGGGAAAGGTATGAATCCAGTGTTTTTCCCCATCAGCTGGTTATTGATTTCAATGTCCACTTTTATATTTACATATGTTCTATCTGTGATATGTAATACTTTAAACCATAAATATAGCATATCTTAAAACTATATTTTTATCATATTGTGCATTTTGGCAGCAATCCCTCTTTTATACAGGTTCACTGAAGATGACTGACAGGCACCGAGATTAAGATTTTTATTATACGTTACTTGCTTGCATGCAAGAGATTTCTTTTTTGGACATAGTGTGTGTTTGGACAGTTTTTACACACTCTGTCCAAAAAATAATCTCTTGTATATACACAAGAAAAATATAATAAATACCACTCCAGTAAGTACTTGACTCCTCATGCTATGCTCTACCTTTACAAAAGCTTAAGCAGGTTGAAAATGGAGTACTGTTGGCATATTTGGGCAGAAGTTGTCCGATTCTCACTTTCCAGACTCAATAGAGTCCAAAAGCATCTCTGTGTTCTTGAGGATGATAAATTGTTTTCCACTCTGCCAACACATAACAAGCCTCTTACTGGAAAGGGCTCAAATGAACTATATTCCTTAGTGCCGGATTTGATCTTTATGGCTAAGAGTTGCCATGCTACTTGCATTGTAGCAAACCACCCTCATGCCCTCCATATTCCATTAGTGAGAACTAAGTTTAACTTGAACAGCTTCTCACAAATCACTACTGTGTAGAACCAACTTTCCCTGATCACTACAATCTTAACCTGTTCAAGTCTAAAATGAACAATTATCTTCCCCACATATCCTCATAAACTGTACTTCTTATTCTGTAA
Organism: Ascarosepion bandense; assembly: GCA_037127315.1. Taxonomy (NCBI): domain Eukaryota; kingdom Metazoa; phylum Mollusca; class Cephalopoda; order Sepiida; family Sepiidae; genus Ascarosepion; species Ascarosepion bandense. The sequence continues at coordinate 13,743,079 of JBBBDQ010000256.1, forward strand.
CCCTCTACCTTGAGTGACTCCCGAGCCTTGTTCAGGGTAAACCTCACTGAACTAAATAGAACGGTATCCTTTAAACAACTATATTTTGCTGAATCTACATGCAGTGCTTTCGGTTTAAGTTATAAAAACAGTTAAAAGATCTTTAGAAAAAAAAATTATCATAACATTACTCTGAAAACGATTGATATATTCTCATTTAATTTAGCAAATTGAATGAATCAAGAAAAGGTGGTATTATCTTTGTGTAAAACAAATACTAACATTAGCTTTGGTAGAATAACATAAGGTTATACTAACTGATATTTTTGTCAAATGTTTCTATTTTTTTATACAGTCATGAGTGGATTTTAGCAAAAATTAATTTAAATCAAATACTGAGTTTTTTGTAGAAATTTTCTATTGATTATCAAATAGAATATCTGCAATTTCTGCATTGAAAATAATTTAACTGAATATTGTTACTTCACATCTTTTCCTTGTGACAAAATTGTCCATCACTTATTGCTATATAGATTAGCTATTACATAACAACCCTACACATCTTTCTTTATTTCTAAGGACATTTTTTGAATGTTTGATATTTTACTAAGTTTCTAAAAGACATTTTTGCTATGTTTATTGAATTTCTATATCATGTCTATCATTTGTTATTATAATATAAAGTTAAATTTCCATATTTACTTGATTTTGCCAATCCAAATCTTTCACTTTTACTGACAACTATGCATTCTTTCATCTTAAGTTAATGGCTAATTCTTTTTTGCTTTCTTCAACTACTTTGTCTAATAATTGCGTTTTTGTTCTGGTCCATCATCAGTTCAGTTCTACACATACTGGATGTTGTTAAATTTATATCTGCTAAAAATATATCCTGGTAGATTTTTAGTTCACTTAAGAGCTTAAATAAATCCAGTGAGAAAACATATATTTTTTTTTTTTTGAACATGCTTCTCTTCCTATTTTTGTATATTCATTAAATTCATTCTCTATTCACATGCAAGCTGTTTTTCCATAATAGAGATTATGGATTATTTGAATATCTTTTCCATATAAAACAAACTTTCCTAACATTCCAAAGAGTTCTTGTGTTGTACTTTATCAAATGCCTTTGTGTAATTTTCCTTCATATGAATGAATGCTAAAATGTTCTCAACTTGATTCACTTCTCCAAATCAGACTAAACATCAAATTTTTAAAAAAATTCTTTCTTGGTCAGGCTAAGAGTCTTTAGCATCCTGTCATACAGACACAAAATATGCCCATTATTAATTTCTGTAATGCTCTTTTGTTACCTTGTAATCCAATAAATATTATGTGAGATCTTTAAAAAAGAAAAGAAATTTGCCCCCGAACTTTTCTCTGTACTTTCTAAGCTCTACAACTCCTGCCTATCTGCTTCCTGCTTTCCTGCCTGTTGGAAATCTTCCTCTGTAGTTCCTATATTTAAAAACACTGGAGAACCCTCGGACCCCACAAATTACCGCCCTATCAGCCTTCTTCCGATCTTCGGCAAAGTGTTCGAAGCCATTATCAACGCCGAGGTCGTTCAGCATCTCACGGCCCACGGGCTCCTCTCAGACAAACAGTATGGATTCCGCTTCACCAGGTCTACTGCTGATATGTTAACGACCATCACCGAGTATATATATCAGGCACTCAATAGGAATGGTGAAGCCCAAACCGTTGCCTTGGATATCTCTAAAGCGTTTGACAGAGTTTGGCATGCTGGCCTTCTATGCAAACTGCGGAGCTATGGTATAGCTGGACAATTGTTTGAACTATTCCAGTCATTCCTATCTAACTGCACATTGAAAGTGGTATTAAACGGACATGCCTCCCAGAACTACCATACGAACGTGGGTGTCCCTCAAGGCTCTATCCTAGGTCCTACACTCTTTCTGATCTACATTAATGATCTCCTTGATACCATAAGATCCCAAGTAGGTATGTACGCCAATGACACCACAGTTTATTCTTGCCTCGACCAAAAATCTGGTGCGGGCGACAAAGCTAACCTTGCAGCTGAGCTTGAAAAGGACCTCCAATCCGAAGTGAACCGGGGTAAGAAATGGCTCGTAAATTTTAATGCTTCTAAAACGAAGCTGCTATCAATTAATCATCATAGACAATCGCACCTTCCTCCTATTAGCATGGACCAGGCTTGCCTCCCAGAGAGTAAAACACTATGCCTCGTTGGTATCACACTTTCAGCGGTGGAATGACTATATCGAATCCATTGCTAAATCCGCTGCTATGAAAGTCGGTTCTCTGTGCAGGGCTTGGAGGTTTTTTCCGTCTGAATCTATCCTGCACATTTATAAATCTACCATCTGCCCGTGCATTGAATACTGCTGCCATATCTGGTCGGGTGCCCCTGCTATTCTCCTTGGGCTTCTCGACAAGGTAAAGCAGAGGGTCTGTAATGTGATCGATACTGACTTAGCAGACCGCCTGCAGTCTCTCTCTCACTGGCGCAACGTGGCTTCCCCGTGTCTCTTCTATAAATACTTTCACGGCTTCTGCTCCGATGAACTTAGATCACTGGTGCCCCCTAGGTTCGAATTTGCACGAGATACTAGATTAGCAACTAGATCCCACCCTTTTACAGTGAAACCGATAAAATGCAACCTCAACTTCTACTCCAACAGTTTCTTTTCTCGCACTTCCCGACTGTGGAATTCTCTTCCACATGACTGTTTCCCCGATGGCTACAATCTCGAGGAGTTTAAATATAAGGTCAATAGACACCTCCTAACATACTAACTGCCATTCTTTCAAACACACTAACTTCCATTCTTTCAAACACTCTTCCCACCCACCCAACTATCTATCACCCCACTTTTGACATTTCCTATATCTAACCACTCTTCTTATTTACCTCCCCCTATGTAGCCCCAAGCGCAATAGTGGCAGTGGGATGCCTTGCTTGGGGGTGGAATGATTAAAAAAAAAAAAAAATGTCACAATTCATATTGTTTAGCAGATGAGCCAGTTTGGACATAATTGGTTTTGAAGTCAATTTAAGAATGTAAACTGAATACCTAAACAACGTTTATTTATATTTATAAAAATTTTAAATACTAATAACCAGAATTCTGTTTTTTTCTTAATTGAGCAATGTCAGTTTTATTCAAAAAGTTTCATGCAAAACCTTTCTTACCTGCACCTGAGCTATTTTTTCTGCACATGTTTCAAAGAATCTATGATATTATTCTTCCTTCTTTCTTTCTTGTCTATATACATGAGCTTTTATTATATCTTCTATTGTCTAATCTACTAAATGGCAAAATACTAGTATATTTAAAGCCCTATTTAATATTTAAATTATAAGAAACCATTGTAAATCAGTGATCATTCTGAGAGTCATTTAGTTCAATGATGTCTCCATACTGAAGGCTAAGGGTTGCTGTCAAAATTTAACTAAATTAAGTTTCAAACAAATTTATAATATAAAAATGAAGTAAGATTTAAAACTTAGGAGGTTAATTTCTTTCTTTCCAATTAACTAAACCAATAAAATAAAAACTGCTAATGTTTATGAATAAGAACTTGAATTGAGAATTTAACACTGGTAAAAAAAACGTACTGCTTAAATAATAGATAAGATGATATACTTCACCAGCTAAACCACATAGATAAAATATGATATGCAATATAAGCTCTTTAAATTTATCAGATCTTTCTTCTTTTTTATATTATATTTCACTCGTAGGCCAAGTGTGTATGTTTTCTTCTTCTATATGCCTTACCCTTTCAGGACGTAGGCGATCATGGCCTTCCACGTCTCCTTATCCCTGGTGACTCTTAGCACGCTTTCTCTTGTAACGTCTCTCCGCCCCTGTTCTGTCATCCACCAGCTCAGGCCCTTCAAATATGTTATCCATTGCTTTCCCCTGTCTCCTTTTCCCCTCTATCTGGCCTGTTAGTATCAGATTCTCCAAGCCCTTCTTCCTCATTGCATGTCCCAGGAACTTCAGTTGTCTCTTCCTGATGCTCAAAATTAATTTCCTTTTCATTTCCATTCTTTCCAACACCTCGTCATTGTTCACATGCTCAGTCCACAATATTTGGCATTTTGGGTTGCTCTTTTTGCTGATGATCATGTATTCGGTTTTCTTGCAGTTTATTTGTAGTCCTTTCTTGTCACTCTCTTTAGCTGTCTTCTACAGGAGGTCCTGCAGTTTCCTTTCCATGTCTGCAATCAACACTGTGTCATCTGCATATCTTATGTTGTTCAGACTGTGGCCTCCAATAACAAATCCTGGCATAACATCTAGGGTCCTCAAAATATTCTCACTGTACAAGTTAAATAGATCTGGTGAAAATACACATCCTTGTCTTATGCCCCTTTCTATGTTTGTATATCTGTTGAATTCATTACCTGTTCGTATACAGGCAGTTTGCTGCCAGTAGAGATTCCTGATTACCCTAATGTCTTTTCCAAATATATTGAGGCTGCTGAGCATCTCCATCAATTCTTTGTGGTGTATTTTGTTGAACACCTTTGCATAATCAATAAAGCACAGGTATGTCCTTTTTCATTTGTATTACCCTTTCAGAGAGCATCCTAATCATAAATATGGCATTCCTTGTTCCAGTGTCTTTGACGAACTCATACTGTTCTTGTTCTATCTCTGGCCTGATTCTGCTTCTTGCTCTATTCATCAGTATTTGGATGATCAGTTTTGTAATATGACTCATTAAGCTGATAGTTCGGTATAGTTCACACTCGTTTGCACCTGGCTTCTTAGGTAATGCTATGAAAATAGATTTGCATAGGTCATCTGGCATTATACCACTATTATAAATTTCATTTATTATTTCCATAATTTTTTCTATGCCGAATTCTTCCAGGGCTAACAGCAGCTCTATTACAATGCCATCTGGACTAGCTGCTTTGTTTCTATTCAGTTTGGCCATTGCAGCTTCCACTTTGGACTTTAATATTTCTGGTCTGTCCTCATCTATGTGTATTTTCTGTTGTTCTCTCTTGTCGTGGAAAAGATCTATATATTCTTTCTATCACTTGAATATTTCCTTTTTCTCCAGAATTATCGTTCCATCCTTGGCTTTTATACATCCTGTTGAGGAGCAGGTTTTTTATCCTGTCAGTTTTCTTATCTCCTTATGCATGTCTGCTTTATTAGTCCTGCTCAGTCTATCTACCTTCGCACATTTGTCATTGAGCTGTTCCTCTTTTGCCTGTCTGCATTTGCTTCTTTTTTCATTGTGCAGTTTCCTGTATTCTCTTCCATGTCTTGGCATCATTTTCCATCTCCTTTGCAGCATGTCAAGAATCTCTTCAGTCATCCACTCGTTTTTTTTTTCTGCATCTGCTTTCTTTGGGGCAACATTGTTTGCTCATGTCACCATTGCTTCCTTTAGTGACTCTCATTTTGAATGTCCTTGTCCAATGTTTTCTTTGTATTTGTTTTTCATGCTGTTAGTGTATTCTTTCTGCAGGTTGAGGTCATTCACGAGCATGTTGTATTTCAGTCTTGGTGCTGTGCTAGGCTTCTTCATTCTCCAAAGTTTTACCCTTAGTTTGCAAAATATATTCTGCAAATAAATCACCATTTCATTGAAATTATGGCAACAATTATACATATATACTGTATAATTAAACATATAATAGTGTACCTGTGCTGACAAAAATGATGACAATTGTTAGACTGTTTTAATAGTGAGATGCAATGAAACAAAAGTCTTTAACAAATATGTTGAGATCTAATAAAGCAGAGACAGCTATAAAAATAGAGGCTGCACAACCATTTGATTAATCCATTTCTTTTATATTTTTTATATGTTCAATGGTATCTATAATTCATTGATTATTTCTGGTATTATATAAATCACCTTTTGTTCAATATCTTTTCATGTTTAAAATTTTATATTTAACAGTGAAATGAAAATATCTCTTGGAAGAAAAAGATTAGAACCAGAATGACAAAGACAATGACAATAAAGCCCAAGTTAAAGCAAAATGATCACTTAATAGACAAAGGTATTGTAGTGCCTCACATGAAAGGCCTTAAAGAAATAAGAATACAATCTAAGAAATATAGGAGGAAAGGAATTGATTAAACAGTTCATTTTGCTTGGGATGTAATTTTATCTAAATGCAAATAAATATTTTATTTGTATAGATTATTAAAATGACTAAGGGAAATAATTGCTAATAAATTTACTAACTTAAGTTGATTTACCTGCCTTCCCACTACAGATGGGACAAGAAATATATAAATTAATACACATATCATATATCATTGTATAACTTCTATGTGCCTTGTTCCTTCAGGATGTTGGTGTTCATGGCTCTCTACGACTTAATTTAACAAAGAATGTTTAGGGGAAAAATTATGTGCTAATTGTAATGCATACTTGTAACTTCTTGTTTTTAAAACATTGGGATGTGATTGAAAAGTAAGGTGCATTTGTAGGTAGAAGAAGTAGATATAATTAGTTATGAAAAAGGTTTAAATTAAAATAAGAAGGTTGTCATTTTTTTCTCTTTTCTACTGCTAGGTTGGATTGATAAATTTCCTTGTCTAAATCCAGGCTGAGTAAATTTTCCATGTTTTATTCTGTTTATAAACACCTGCTATACATGTGGTTTCTTGAGACAGAGAATTAGTTCTTCATTTTTACTATTTACATTATAAAAAAAATTATTTTAATTTACTCCTATTTTAATCAGTCTTCATTATATAGATTGCCTTCTGGTGACACCAGGAAACTAAATGTGCTGTCAAACAGGAGTGTTTAGTTGATAGTTTGGTAGTAATAGCCTCTATCCTAAGTCTACACAAACCCAACTACTGGGGTATAAAACAAAATGCAAATTTTTAATATGCATTCCATCTGGAAATATAGTAAAACTTACATTTTATAATAACTATAGAATTTCTAAGAATTAATATAAAATCTCTTATCTGCTTTACTAGGCAATATCTTCCAATAATGTTTTTAACTAACAATTTTAATCAAAATCATTTAAATTATGCTTTCAAAATAATCTTTTTAAATAATACTCAAGTCTCTATATATGCTTGGGTAACTTTCCAGTTTCATAAGGTATATTTAATTGTTCATCTGACTGCTGTTTTATAATGACAGTAGACTTATAAATGGTTGATAGAGAAAGTAGAGAAAGAACATAGTGTATATACATGTATAAGAAGAAAGCAGCAATGGTATATGACTGAAATGAAGGAAAAAATAATAACAAAGAATCTCTTGATTCAGCTATGAAAATGGAACCTTAATTGTATTAATCCCTGCAATTTTGCTGAGTAAGAAATTCCATCAGAATTGATCTAAATTCATAAAGGAAATAGCATTATGTTCTTGTAAGGCTGTAGAGGGTGTCATAGCTATGAGTCGTTTCATCAACTCTAGGGTAGCAACACCTATAATTATAGAAACATGAATAAACACAAATATGGATTTATAGAACAAACTAACTATTTATTAAGTGGATCATTGGTGTTGTGGAAAAGAAAAAGGATGAGTCTCTGTCAGAGCAATTAGTTTGTTGTGGGAACAGCAAGCACTGGTGATCAATCACACATGTCAGCTTTTCAGGAGTGTATTTAGTTTATGATGTGAAGCATGTGAACTAATATTCTGCTGATTGATAATTAGATTTATTTGTAAATAAATCCAATTATCAATCAGCAGAGTGTTAGTCAGTCTGTTAAGTGCCATAGGTCATACATGCTTAGGTGATCATGTCTCAAAAGAGACATGACTGACTGGGCAGAAGATTATCCCACAGTTGTTTGCTATTACTTTCTGCAGTAGACTGGTTGCCAGCCAAGGCTATAGAACCCAATCTGTCTTGTTATTTAACCCATAACTGAAGGGAAGAGATGGTTTAATACCTTTCCCAAGGGTATTTGCACAGAAGTGAATGCAAGGAATTCAACTGGAATTCAAACTTGGTTCCCTGATTTGTTGTTCTGAGCCGATATCTGCTGCACCACAACAGTATTTGTGCTAAATTCCTTGGCCAAGAGTAGTGAGTGGAATTTTACAAAGCAGATGTGTCATTCCTTGTGGATATAATGCTATTTTTTTAAATGCTGATTCTCTTCCAATTATATCAGTAAGGATAGGCTCAACTTGAACACAATTTTAGATTCTTGGTCTTCTGTTTGATTGGCCAACATTGAATCCTTTATTTTGATTTGCTGGGGTTTACATGCAAGTTGCATTCATGTGATTAACCTATTGTTGTAATGTCATTTAGTCTGTGATGTAGAAGTTTAACCTCTGAACCAAGTGGCAATTGATTTATTAGCTCGACTCTAAACAAAATAGAGAAAGTCTATTTTGCCTATGTCACTATACCTCCTGGAAAGGAAGAGGTTTATGTCCTTATGATCTGTGACTTCTTTAAACAATAGTTCAAAATCTTGTCTCCCTCACTTGAGGTGTGTTCTTGGTCCTTTTTATTGAGGATCTACGTCTAGACTCTTCTTCATTCTGATCTTCCAACTCCATATCAAATTTATGCAAACTATCCTCTATAGTTTCTTTACTACTATATTCACTTTCTCTATCAGAAGCATTCACGATTTTCTCCTTTTCAAGTTCCTCTTTTTTCCATCTCAATTTCTTCATCATCAGTTTTATTTGAATTGAATGAGCCAATAAATTCTGTCCACTTGTTGCTATTATAGCCATATTATGTCAATTTTGTGTAATAAAATTGGCTTTTTCATGATTTGATTTTCTGCCATTTTTTGTACCACATTTTTTTTTCATTTATTGAATAGGACATTAGGTGATCTAATTTGTCTTTCTATCAATGCAGAGGGACTGTGCATTCTATCAGCATGGGGAATAGTTCTATAACTCAGTAATAGTCTCAGTAGTATGATGTCTCTGGATGGGAAAATACCTTAAATTTTCACTATGTGCACAATTCTTTCTGCAATTCCATTTGATTGTGGGTGTTATGGTGGTGTTTTATAAAGGAAGCATCCAATTTGTTTTAACAATGAACACAAAGTTTCATCACAAAATTCTGATGCATTGTCAGAGACTAACATTTTTGGCACCCATTTTCTGGAAGATATTACTTGTAATATTTAGTTTATTGCAACTGTCTTCCTATCCTGAACTGTAACCACTTCAGGTATCCAGAGTCAACCAAAATGAAAAATAATCCTATGCCTTTAGCATATGCATGCTCCATATGTGGACTTATGGATCTTTATCTTTAGGCCATGAATGTATCTTGGGTTGGTAAAAGATTTTTATCCCCATACATTTGGGGCATTTTTGTACATATTTTTTTACATCATGTGAATACCCAGGTGACCACACTTCCAATTTTAATCATATTTGTGTTGCTGTTATTCCACAATGAATGTCATTGCATACAGTTCTTATTACATCTTTTCTTAATGTCTCTGGTGGTACTAAAACATCTCCATTGCATATAAGGCCATTCTCTATAGTTAATCTGTACCATACTCTTTATAGGGTCTCTCTTCCCTAGAACAATCACTCCATTTGTTCTTTTTTATTCTACAGGCAATCTTATTAATACCAGATAACGTAAGGTTTCAAATTCATGGTGATCTAAGGGTAATACATGTTTCAATGTTAAGAATAGGGAATGAATGAGTGCATATTTTGTAATCCCCACATATCTTTAAATCTCCATCTGGTTTTCATAAAACAACAATGGCCCAATTATTGAGAACATGCTCTAAAATTCCTTGTCTTACCATTGATTTTAGTTTAGCAACTACTAAAGATAGCATATGGTGATTTTCTAAGCATAGCTCAGATGTGGCACAAGGCTAAAAGTATGGGTCACTCAGTGAGGATCAAACACACTACTCAATTATAATGGTTTTAGCAAGAGAAGCTTGCTAACCATTACACAACCTCAAGTTGCCCCTAAAGATAGCATATGAATGGGCAATCTGCAAGACTCAAAGTAAGAAGGGTAACTATTTTCTTTTAATTGAATGCTCATTTTGCATCCTTTTAAAATCACCATGTCATTATTTTCCAAATTCACATTGTTAATTTAGTTGTATCCCCTTTCAAAACATCTATTCCCACGAATCCATGACTTCTTTCACATTTCACTACCATGATAGGAATAATTTTGAAGCATGTATTGATCTCAAAAGCTGCTTCAAAACAAGAAAGAGTCACCAAACTGTCTTAGTTTAAGCCAACTTTTCTTTTAATTTACGTTTACCCATTCATTTCAGAAATTTATTAGGATTAAGATGACATGATCCTCAGTATCTACTTGCATAAGAAAAGTTATATCTTTCAATTTAATTTTTTCTCTGCCACTTTTTTCTTTATATCTGTATTTGCAAATACAGCAGTATTTTCCAGAGTGATGGGGAAGAGGGAACTTTCTACCTTTTTTATTTTCCTTTTATGCTTGCAAACAGACTGGAAATGTTTTTCTTTTCATGCTTCCAGCATGTCCTAAAACTGAACATTTTTTCTTGTCCCATTCATGCTTTTATCACAGTATTTGCATCACACAAGTTAATTCTATATGCTATATGCTTTGGCATTGATCTTTTTTAATTAAGTCTGTTGCATTTAATTGTTGCATAATACAGTCGGTTGTAACCAATCTAAAATTTTTTGTTCAGATGAAGCATCACACATACCTTCAATTAATCTCAACTATATCAAATTATCTTCAATGGTCATTTCTCCAGTGTTAGGTCTTTCAATCTCATAGAATCTGGAAGCTTCTTGTAGCTTGTGTACCTACTGTGTATTATTGTTTTGTTCATTCTTTTGTTTGCTCATGAGAAACTTTATCCTTTCAGCAATAACTAACTCCTTTATTTGGCTGCAAATTTCTCTTTATAATGTCTGAAATTTGAGAACAAGTCAGATTCTCCAATTTTCTGGGATACACAATGAGAGAGATCTTACTGATGACTTCACATTCTTCTGAGCCCAAAAAGAGATCTGTAATCTGGTTCTCTCCTCTTGCACCTTTGTGGGTTTTTAACTTCTTGGCTCATGTCTGGGCAGCAAAACAATGAATCCATATTTCCACAAAGTTTGGCTTATTGAACTGTGTTGGAGATTTGTGATGTAGAAGTTCTCCTGCTGTACTGAATGACTTATTAGTAGTTGCTTGACTCTATGCAAAATCGGGCAAGTCTATTTTGCTTATGCTGCTACACCTATCAAAAGTCCACATTTACTATTTGATTTTTATTATCCGTACTGAAAAGAACTATTGCATTGCCATAGTATTTAGCAACAATCAGTCAAAGAGACTACCATGATGATATTATCTATGTAAAATAAACTCATCATAAACTTTCGAAGTGTAAATTACATCACAGAACTACAGGCTGTACAATGACAAAATGATTTTAAAAATATAACCCTTTCTTGTAATTGAGTGAGGATTTTAGCTTTAAATCTGCCAACGAAAAACCTTTAGCAGTGTGCAACAACTATAAAAACTTTATAATGTTAAGCATTCAATTGGAATATATTTTACTTATACTTTTTAATGCTGCCATTGTCAAGTAAATAAATTATATTATCATATATTATAGTAATTTTATGACTCTACTTGAACTTGATAGAGCTACTAATTTAAATGACAGTTACTGTAACAGCATTATGGGAGTTACATTGGAAAATACATTTTTTCCAGGGTTAATCTGGTTGTCTAATGAGCAGTTCATTATTCATTAAAGAATATGTTTATTTAGAATAAGAAAATAAAAGCAATGAGTAATAAAAATAGGAAGATATATTCTGTGACTAGAGTGTGATCTGGCCTATTTTATAAAAAGTAAATTTATGTTCGTGCTTAATTATATTTGTCAAATTTATATGAATTAATTGAGTGTATTCTTTTGTAGCATAGTCTAGTGAGGGATATATGAAGGATTGCTGAAAAATCTTTGATTTGAACCACTTCCTAAAAATGAAACATCAAAATTTTCTTATTTTTTTGAAAGAATTTATTCGTGAAGCATTGAACTTTTCAGCACCCACTAATATATATATATATTGTTCTTCACAAACAATATGGAAAGCTATAATTGTTTTTATTTTTCTGCTTTGAAATTTTCCTGTATTTAAGAACTCTGGAGAACCCTTGGACCCCTCTAATTATCGCCTTATCAGCCTCCTATCAATTTTTGGCAATGTGTTCAAGACTATCATCAATGCTGAAATAATTAACATATCACCGCCCATAACCTATTCTTCAACAGACAATACAGCTTCTGTTTTGCCAGGTCTACTGCTGATATGCTAAAGACCATCACCAAGCACATATGCCAGGCTCTTGATAAGAACAGCGAAGCAAGAATTACTGCACTAAAGCATTTGACAGTGTCTGGCACACTGGCCTTCTGAACAAGCTACAAGGTTATGGTATAAAGAGATGCTTGCTTGATTTGATCCACTTGTTCCTATCAAACCGTGTAATGAAGGTTGCTTTGAATGGACATGCCTCCAGATCCTATCACATGAATGTGTGTGTTCCCCAGAACTCTATCCTAGGTCTGATGCCCATTCTGATCTTCATCAACAATCTCTTTGATGTGATCAAATCACAAGTAGGTATTTACGCTGACAACACCACCTTTTACTCCCGCCTTATTAAGAAATCTGCTAAGTCTGACAAAGATAACCGTGCTTTTGATATTGAAATGAACCTCCAATTTATGGTGGACTGGGATAAGAAATAGCTTGTAAATTTTGATGTTTCCAGTATGAAGCTGCTATTAATTAACCACCACAAACAGTCCCTCCTACCCACCATCAGCCTGGATCAAGCTAATCTCCCAGAAAGCAATACACTGCATCTCCTAGATCTCACTCTCTCAGCCGGCTTCAAGTGGAACAGCTGCATTAAATCAATAGGGTCAATGTATTGGCCCAGGAAGTTTTTCTCACCTGAATCCATCTTACACATATACAAATCAACTATCTGCCTGTGCATTAAATACTGTTGTTATATCTGGTCAGGCACTCCTGCTATTCATCTCGAGGTTCTTGACAGGATCCAGAGGATAATCTGCAATGTAGTCAGTCCTAACCTGGCAGCTCAATTCCAATCATTTTCTGACCAATAGAATGTGGCTTCTCTCTGTCTTTTCTACAAATATTTTCATACTTAGCTCCCTGGTGCCCCTTCTATACAAATTTACTTGAGAAGCTAGACTGACAACAAGGTCCCACCCTTTTACAGTCAAAACAACCAATTGCAGCTTCCACTTCTACTCTATCAGCTTCTTTTCTTACACTTCTCACCTGTGGAACTCCCTTCTGTATACTTGCTTCCCTGATAGCTACAATCTCCAAGAGTTTAAATGCAATGTCAATTGCCATCTCTTATACCCTTGACTCCCATCCTTCTCTTATCCTCTCCCCAACACCCTCTGCATCTTATTCTTCTCCTTTTTCACTCTACTCTCACAAAACTTTCTTCTCACCAGAATTCTCATCATTTTCTTACCTCCTGAAACTGGTTCCTCTTTTTCTTCACTCTCCTTTTATGTAACCTTTCACTCTCCTCTTATGTAGCCCCCAGTGTATCAGTGGCAGTACTACCTTGCTTGGGGTGAAGTGATTACAAAAATAAAAGTTAGTCATATAAAATTGGCTTATCTTTTTATATTTGAAGGCCATCATTTTTCAGTTATGCATGGATAAAATTGGTTTTAGTCAGAATCTATTTAAGTGAAGCTCTTTAGTTGAGGTAAATTTACAGGTAAATTTCTGCTTTATAACAATAACTACATGCAGACAAAAGATTTTTTTTTTAATCATATCACCCCAAGCAAGGCGGTAATGCCACTGATGTGCAGGGGGCTACATACATAAGAGTGAGAAGATTAGAAAAGAGAAAACCGGAAACCACATCCTAAACAAGAAACAAGGGATGAGCCTCTTCACCTGTTCAATAGATGTGGGTGGAGTGCGAAGCGAGTGAAAAGATGAGCTAATCTAGATTTTTAGAAAACTTCTAACTCCTGACACTGACCTATTATTTGTGAATCTCTTGTTACAAGGAATTCTTTTTGATACCAAGAAGGTTATATGTTTATAAATAATTTTAACTGAAAAACCAGAAATATATATATATATTAACAGTCTTGATCTCGGTAAAATCCTCAAAAATCTTGTACACATGTGGAATATTATCAACCCTGACCTTGCATATCAGCTTTAGACACTTTCTCACTGTTTTAACATAGGTTCGTTTTGCTTTTTCTATAAATATTTTCATGGTAATTGTTCTGATGAGCTTTTCGGTACTTTGGCTTCATAGATTTAAGAACAATACTAGATTGACAGCTAGATTTCATAATTTAACTGTTGAAATTACTACTTCTTACTCAAAGTTGTATCATAGGACTTTCTTTTCTCATATGTTTTGCCTGTAAAATTCTCTTCTCGGTTCCTGCTTTTATATCAACTATGATCTTTTAAAATGTCAATGTAATGTCAATCATCATATTCTGTTTGCTTGAATCCTGTTCTATTATTGTCTTCTCTGTTTCTCTCACTCTCAGTAAACCTTTATATCCTAGTGGCTTTTATCACTTTATTTGATGTGAAATGATTAAAAAAACATAATACTACTCACATATATCACTGTTCTTGTCAGTGAAATTACTTGGTGATTTATTTTTTCTTGAAGTTTGGTTCTTGATCATTGAAGGAATGGTTGTCTTCTATGTATCATGTCTTTTCATGACACAGACGATTATGGTTCTCCTTTGTAGCTCTTAGTAAGGTTTGTCCTTCCACTATATCTCACACTCTCTAGTAGTAGGTTACTTGCTGTTTCATATCTCCCTCTTTTCTTTCAATGTTCTATGAGTGTCAAATTTGCAAAGCTTTTTTTTTCATATAAATTTCAACTAAGTATAAAAATTCTTTTTGTTTCTATTATTCTTAAAACTTCCTCATTATTCACATGTTCAGTCTATGGTATTCTTAACATTCTTCTGTAAAACCACCTCTCTGTTGCTGCAAGTCTCTTCTTCATCTGTGGGGAAACCATCCAGCATTTAATGCTCTATTAGAGGACTGATATTATATAACAGTTCAGCACATTTTTTTGCTTCTGATGAAATTTTACTGCTTCTTAATACTTTGCTTGTCCCCCTTTTTTTTTATTCCAGTGTTTAACAATAATATATTCTTTTATATTTTATACTGTAAAACAATTTAATTGTATCCAATAAGAAAATGAGACCAATTGTTTCCATACATAAAAAAAATTACTCCTAAAGTTATGTAGTTTCTTTGAATGTTCGGTCATCTTTCAAGAGTGTAAGGGATTCTCTTTCTACCCTTGTAGGTTGGGCATTTATATAACTTCTTGTCATCTGGTTGTCTTGTGTGTATATCCTGAGTTTAGCTAGGTTTATTATCTTCTTATATGTTGGTGCACTTATGACATCCTTCAAGGCCAGATTCTACACTTAGTGACCTTAATGTTACCTTCTAGGACAAATTTCATGGCCCCTAGATCTTTTGACTTTTAGGTAACACCAAGAATAAAACAAAACTTAATTTGCTATCTCTTCAGGTGAACCCAGTACTTATTGGGGTCACCACAGGTCAATTCATCTTAGATCAAGACTCCTAATGGAATTGTGTTCAATTTAAACTTCTGGTATTTCCTGTTTTACACAATATCTTCTATGATATTTTTGTTCCTTTTCTAAGTTAAGATTATTTCAATATTTTGTCTATATTTCTGAGATGAGGTATTGTAATTATTTTGTTCAGACTGTTGTTTTCATCTTTATTGCGATATTCATGATATTTCAGCTGTCATACATTCCGACCTTTGTCAGGTAATTAGAATTTTGGACTGAACCCTTTATTTTGATCACTAGAGGTAGATTATTTCAGCTTGTCTTATTAAGGAGATACAATATCTTGAAAAGTTACCTTGCAAAAATATTAACTTAATTTTATTTTGTTTGATCAACTGAAAAAGCTTATCAGAAAAGCATTTTGTACATTGAATGCAAATATTGTTTTGAACATGCTTGTAGTTTGAAAAAGTCAGCATACCTTTAAAATTAAAGAAAATAATCACACAAACCAAAAAAAAAAAAAATTATTTATTTTCCTTAAAATTTCTCAATCATTTTCTACTTGAGCAGATTTGTTTTGGATTTTTAAAAAATCATTCTAGCTACATATATATATATATATATATATATATATATATATATATATATATATAACAATATTTTTGAGCGGATTGAAGATAATTAA
Source organism: Ascarosepion bandense (assembly GCA_037127315.1). Taxonomy (NCBI): domain Eukaryota; kingdom Metazoa; phylum Mollusca; class Cephalopoda; order Sepiida; family Sepiidae; genus Ascarosepion; species Ascarosepion bandense. The sequence goes on from JBBBDQ010000256.1 coordinate 13,759,357, forward strand.
TTTTATTAATTAATTATTAACTATAACCAAAAAATCTTCTAATTGCTATTATAGATCATAAGAGAACATACTAGGGAGAAATTTTCTTTATTCCCCGAATAGGAGCAAAGGAAAACAGAGGTGATTAATTTTGTTAATTAATTATTAACTATAACCAGAAAATCTTCTAATTACTATTACAAGTCAGGAAAATGTACCAAAAGACATTTATCTTTATTCTCCGAATAGGAGCGAAGGAAAAGGAAAACAAAAACGAAAGATATCAGATGGTATTTCTCTGTTGTTATTTTAAACCAGAGAAAGAAGAAGAGGAAGAAAAGAGAAATGGATTTGTTTAATGTCATAAAGTTGATTTTGGCCCACCTATGAAGGCTAACAGTTGTCATTCTAAACCTAAAAGAAAGATACATTCAATTGTTATTTTTTCTTTTTTTTTTGCATTTTAGACCAGAGAAAGAAGAAAAGGAAAGAAAAAACTTAAATTTGTTTCAATGTCACAAAACAATAGATTTTGATTTTGGCCCACCCAAGAAAGCTAGCAATTGTCATTCTAAACATAAGGGGAAAGATAAATTCAGTTGTTATTTTTTTCTGGGTATCAGAAAAGGAGATTTCATTTTGTATCCAATTGTCTTGCTAGCATGAATTGTGAAAAGAATTAAGATAACACTGGTCCCGAAATAATTTAGAGAAAAAAACATTTTCACTGACATCAGGGTAAGACAGATAACGAAGGCATTCCTGTCGCTTGAAAATATAGGTGACTCAGAAAATGGATATTAAAAACACAGGTGCAGAGAAAATTTGAATGTATCTTTGGATTTTTGTTGACCTCCACTCTTACGCGTATTCTTTGATTATATGTTGCATATATATGCTTATGTATGAATATGTGTGTGTGTTCACCGAACTGATGTAATGATGTATTTTTTCTTAAATTTTCTCTTTTAAGAGAGCGACAATTATTTTTATTCGAGTTTTTTTTAGGTCTTTATGAATTTCATTTGTGTAAAATCCTTTGTACAATAAAGACAGAAGCTGATGATGGTTAGCCTGAAATAGGCCTATACTTCTGATTTACCATGAAATAACGTGTCTGCCCTAATTTTTCTTATATTTGCTCTGTATGTATTTATATACATATATATTTAGAGCTCTCTTAGAGAGTTATCCTACCACTGTATGTACAGGATACTCCTTTGGATTCTTCTATATCTACACCGCATGCTGATATATATATACATATATGTATATAAAGGGGATTGATATTTAGATATAACAAATTAAAGAATTTTTGGCTTGTTTCATGACAAATTTCCCTGGTTCCACCCTATGACATCATCATAATCTGATATGTGCACTTTGCTACTTGACATCACCTGTCTCTTTATTCCTTTCATCTACCAAGCCTTTGTTCCAAGACACTATTTATCTTTCAAATTAATTTATTCGCAAGATTACCTGTACTTAAATATTTCCCTCTTTTTCTTTTTCAACTAAATTTTGCAAATACACTGGTCATATTTTTTCTTGTATAATCTAGGATTATTATGTATACAATTAACTCGATTTTTACATGTAAGAAAGAAAGAAAGAAAAAAAGAAAGAATCCATCATTTTAATATTTTCAAGATAAAGAAAACTAGCACAAAATAAAAGAAATAAACAGCAATATATTAGAAGCCCAATCTTCCCTATTTTCTATTGAGATACACCTTTGTTATAGTAGCACAAATGTTTGCTAATTGACATCATATAATGCCTCCCATTTATCTTGATGGAACATCTCATTACTAAGATGGGGTGATCAGGTTGCTTGACAGACAAACATATAAAGTCATATTTTTTGTGTTGAAGAATAGAAGTTTGTTATATGCCTGTTCTGAACTACACCCTCATTGTAAGAAAAAGCGAGTGTCATTTAACATTTGTTTGTTGTAAATGAGTAATTTAGTAATTTTGTGTGAATTTGGAAAAAGAAAGAAAATTTCTAAATTCAGTAAATTTGTGTGTAAATTTATGTACACATGCACAGGTATATGAATGCAGATTTACTGTTATACAGTCACTTTATTTGTTAGTCACAGATAGGCATATTACAGCAGGTGTGTTAGTCATAAGTTCAGCTTCCAGCAGACTGGTTTTACATGGGCGTAAGAGTTTAGTTTTAATTCTTAAATTTTATGGTATCTTTTATAGTTCCCTTTTAAAAACTGACACTATAAAACCTTTTAACATTTTTTACATGAGCATGAGAAATTTTTAATTAAAAGAGAAGGAAATATAAAATTTGAAAAGAAATGATTTGAAACTTTGACTATTTTAAATGCAATTTTCTTTAAGTTTTAATCAATTCAAAACTGAAGAGACTACATTTGTCTACATTTTCATGTGTGTGCATGTGTAAATTTTTTGCTTAGTTACTGATTCATCTTTTACATAAGTAAAAAATATTAATACAATTTTTGATAAATGATAATGGTGAAATTGGCCATTTAGCTAAAGGAGACATTCAGCATTCATTTACCAAACAGTATGACTGTTGGCTAAAATTTATAAAATCTTTTTCTTAAAAATGTTTTTCAAAAAATTGAACCACTAAGTCCACTGACTGTAATCAATCTTTTGAGTATTGATAGAAGTTTCCTTCCAAACCTTTTGTTTAAGGTAGTGTGGAAAGCCAACACCTTGATTATATCATTGTTTTCTCTTCTAGTTACATACAGTTCCCATTTTTGTTGCTGTTGCTGTTAGAAGTTTCCAACTAATTTGGTTTTTGCTATTTGGTTAAGCCCTTTGTGATTTGTAACCAGTCTATAGGATCTGATAAAGGATTGTTTTCTTACTATTAAAAAAGTAATAATAAATTATTACTAGTTTAAAAAAAGAAATGAAAAAGGTAGGGAATATCAATTTTGAAAATATGTGAAAAAGGAAGCAGGATTGACTAATCAAAAAAGGTTGGAATGGGCTATGCACATTAAATATATTATCTTAGGTTCTGAGTGCAAATTATTCAATGAGAAAGTCTTATAAAATCTGTATAAAGCAACATATTTTTGGCATTCAGAGATAGTCATTTTATACAAGAATTCTGAGGAAAAGAGTTTATTGTTATATGAACCATCTTGCTTTGAGAGCAACCATTTATAATAGAGAGAATGCTTTTTTGTTTTTCAATGAGAAGATTTACGTCAATCAACCTGGCATCTAATCTGATAGAAGTAAAACTCGAAACACAACACTGGCAATGAGGAAACAATACCAGTTTGTAGGTTTAATGATTAAGTTGGCAATAACAAAAATTCAAGCATAATAATATATTTGAATGTTCAGTTTAGGGTTGTTTGGTAAAATCTATATATCCAAGAAGATTTGATGTAAGCCACAATATTTTCCTTAGGAATGGATCAAAATTAATTTTACCTAAAAGTTCAAAGGAAATAAACCATGAGTGTAAGAGATTTTAGTTTCAAGACTCAGTTTTTATAATTTCTCTATTAGTTTATTTTATATTTTAAGACACACTTTTGATACAAACTTAATTGAGAAAGAAATGGTAATTGCACAAAGTATAATATTCTCATTTGCACAAATGAACTGTAATAAAGTTTGTTGAAAATAATATTTCCTGTTTTCTTTATATTCCTTTAGAATAAAATTTGAAGAACATAGGAACATGGAAAAACTTTAAAATCAGGTATGGTTCATTATATATCATAGTAGGAGACAGATCAACATTTGTGGGATAATATCAAAAACAAATAAGATGGCTCAAAGAATCATCATTCATCATTGCTCAAAGCATTCAACCAATACCAGCAGGCCAAGTATAAATAACAATAACATGTGATGGTTCTCAAAATCACAAATGGTAAATTTGAGGTTAAAAAATGTCCTTTGTTTTCTCACCAAATATGATTGATGGTTAAAGATGATTGATTATTCAACATATAGGTTAGAAGAGGAGAATTCAAAGAGCCTGAAAACAGATGCCCTGGATGTGATGTGTATGCATGACTTTCAGAACAAGGCTTGATGGTCTAAAATATAAGATATAGCCCCCCCCAAAGAAAAAAAAATCAGTTTGAATAAAACCAATATACAAGGATAATATTTCTCAAACTCAAACACATTTCAACAACACACAAAATAATTGTATCCATTTAAAAAGTAGTAGTAAAGTAGTAAAGCAAAAAGAAACAGTTCAATTTTAATTAAATGAGTTGTTATTATTATTATTATAAAGCTTAATACAATTTTATAATTATGTCAATCTAATCTTCTAAGTGTAAACAGCCAACATTTGAAAAAAACATTCAAAATATTGGTTCTTCTTGGTTTAAACACTATACATTGTTGTAAGTGGAAAATTGTTATTATGAAGCTTAATACAATTTTATAATCCTGTTCATCCAATCTTCCAAGTGTAAAGAGCCTGCCTTAAAAAGAATCATTCAAAATATTGGTCCTTCTTGGCTTAAACACTGTTGTAAGTGGGAAATTTGTAACTATATCAGCCACCAAGCAGGCCTCAAATACATTATAATCTGATAATAAAACCATTCAATTTAAGTCACTTTTTTTTCTTTTTTTCTTTCCAAATCTTTCACTTTTTTTTTTTTTTTTTTTTGTTTTCAATTGGAGTAGATAGACTTAACTATCGCCCGGTTCACACTCCACCCACATCTTTTGAACAGGTGAAGAGGCTCATCCCTTGTTTCCTGTTTAGGATGTGGTTCCCGGCTTTCTTTTCTTTTTTTTCCCCCAATCTTCTTTCACTTTTTTCTTTTCTCTTTTTTTTGTTCTCAATTGGAGTAGATAGACTTAACTATCGCCCGGTTCACACTCCACCCACGTCTATTGAACAGGTGAAGAGGCTCATCCCTTGTTTCCTGTTTAGGATGTGGTTCCCGGTTTTTCTTTTTTTTCTTTTTTTTTTCCCCCAATCTTCTTTCACTTTTTTCTTTATTTGTTCTCAATTGGAGTAGATAGACTTAACTATCGCCCGGTTCACACTCTACCCACGTCTTTTGAACAGGTGAAGAGGCTCATCTCTTGTTTCCTGTTTAGGATGTGGTTCCCGGCTTTCTTTTCTTTTTTTTTCCCAATCTTCTGTCACTTTTTTTCTTTTCTCTTTTTTTGTTCTCAATTGGAGTAGATAGACTTAACTATCACCCGGTTCACACTCCACCCACATCTATTGAACAGGTGAAGAGGCTCATCTCTTGTTTCCTGTTTAGGATGTGGTTCCTGGCTTTCTTTTTTTCCTATCATTCTACTCTTAAGTAGCCCCATGCGCATCAGTGGTGTCACCGCCTTGCTTGGTGTGATATGATTAAAAAAAAAAAAAAAATATATATATATATATATATATATATATATATATATATATTTTTTTTTTTTACTGTATATAAGACAGTTGTTTACCTAAAAATACAAAATAGATATTCACTCAATCTCATACTTGAAGTATTTGGAAGGTTAATGTCTACTCAGATGCTACTGACTACCAGTACTTTCAGTCAGTCAGTCAGTCAGTTAAGTGCCATACATGATATGCATTTTGGGCAATCATGTCTTGAAAGAGACATAACTGACTGGGCAGAAAGTTATCCTGCAGTAGGTTGCCATTGCTTTCTGCATTGCTTTTTGCCAGCCAAGGCTATAGAACACAATCTGTCCTATTATTTAACCCATAACTGGAAGGAAGAGATGTATTAATACCTTTCCCAAGAGTATTTGCACGTAAGTGAATGCGAGGAACTCAACTGAAATTTGAACTCAGCTGCCCAATTTGTTGTTCCAAGTCAATATCCACTGCACGACAACACACATCCAGTACTTTACTTAGTATAATTTCATAATACTTTCTTACCAGGTTCTATCTTTACAAATGTTAGATCAGACCAAAAAATGGAGTATTGCTGCCATATCTCTGAGATGGAACTGCCTAATTTTCACTTTCCAGTTTTGACACAGTTCAAAAGTGTTTAACCCCTTACAGTTCCTTTCCTCATAAACACAACATTGCAAGCTTACCATTTATCCATCACTATTTCCATGGAAAATATTCAGACAAACTTAGAACTACCAGTTCAAAAATTTAAAGCTAGGATCCACCATGCAACGTACACATTTGAATCATTCTTGTTCTATTCGTAAAAAAAAATTTTACTTAGCTTCTTCCTGAGAACTGTTGCTTTGTGGAATAGACTCCTGTGAGGATGCTTCCCTGAGAAATACAATCTTTATCTTCTCATGTCAACATTTATCTATCCTACATATTCTTATAATCTGTACTTACTTTCTCTTTTCGAGTTCATACAAAAACCTCACTCAGTAACCCTCTATCTTTAACTCTTAGGTCTTACATTGGGTGAATATTTATTTATAAAACAAATTTATTCATTATTACTATCATTGTACACATTTTTACTTTTGCTTATGATATTTCCATGTTTCAATGACATTAAATTTTTGCTTGTAAAGAAACTAAATTTTTTCTTACTATTCTCTACTGAGGTGGAGATTATATATCAACAATATTTGCTAATATTTATGGGTACATATTTCATATAAGGAGGACTTACATTTTTTTCCTTTGTGACAGAACATTTTCTAGTACCATGCCTCTCTATAGCAGAATCACAAGTCACTCCTTCCATTGCAATCCCCATTTTCTTCCATTCTGAATCGTTATTTAGTAATCTTTCACCATCTATATAATACTAAAACTTTAACCATGTACAAATGTATGTTTGTTATCAGCTTAAACAATATATAATACCCCCAACCAATTTAGAAGCATATTGTATCTTGCAGTGCCAAATTTCATTAAAATTAGGCAAAGGATTTTTGAGCTAGGGTCATTTTTCTGTTTTTACAGCATTTCTAATAGGAAATTTTTTTATACACATTTTTATATCAATCTGCATGTAGAAAACAAACATTTGCATATTATATTCCAACTATTATGTGAGTGAAAAATAATAAACATTCATAATGTATTATAAAAACATGACATAAATTTAAATATACATAATACAACATATATATTTTTTTAATCAATTAACCCCAAGCAAGGGGATAATGCCTCTAAGATGCAAGGGGCTATAGGAAGTGAAAAAGAAGTGCAAGAGAATGAAAATATTTTAGAAGGAACTGTAGACCTAAACAGGAACACGAGATAAACCTTTACTTATGTTCAAAAGCCTGAGGAGGAGTATGAGCTGGGCGATAGGTAACCTTATTCAGTAAAAAGAAAATATATTTATACAATTCACTACACTACATAAGAAAACTCTTTTGTAAACAAATATCTCGGTTGTTTGACAACTAATTGATAGGTGGAGAGGCTATGTGGATGTGTTTTTGTAAAATATAACTGTATGGCTAGAAAATTGTATCACATGACTTGACGATAAATAAATAGATTCATGCTGATTTGCTATTGTTAAATAAATGTGAGCAAGTAAAAAGTATATATAATTACCTAGAAAAAAAAATGAAATTAAGTACCCAAAAAGGAGGCATCCATACTTTGTTACTTCAACATATATGAATATTCCTAAGTAAAAAATTGCTGTTTATTTTTTTTTAATGACATTCAACTTTGAAAATTGTAATATGGTAAATACTAAAATTGCTATAAAGTGATACTTCAGAGCTACTATTACTTGAATGGAAAAGCCTTTTAGTGTGATATCAGTTTGCAATTCGATTCTAAAAAAAAAAGTAAGCTTTTTCCTGCATTGTTTTCATTAAAGGGAGATTTCAAATTAAAGCAAGGTCATAGTTTATCCTGAAAGTTTGTTGCTTTATAATTTAACATCAATCATTGAATCTCTAGCTGAAAAAATATATGAATTGATAAAACTATTAAATTTATTTCAATGATATATTAATAATTTTAATATGTTGAAAGTTTTGTCTTTTTTTCTGTTCTGTGTATCAGGGACTGCATTTTTTGACAAATTCTAAAAACTTTTTGATTTATTATTTTATTGCGTTTGATCCCAATAATATTGTATAATGTGAGTAATAATAACTATTACAATAACTTGTATTGCAAAGAAAAATTGAAATATGAGTAATTAATAATAAAATTAATAATATTGTTACCTCATCATTTTGTATTATGAATGGTTTTAAAGAGAACCAAATGGGTTTATGAGTGGGCTGGTTGTACTTAAATCTTACATATATAACTGAAAGTCTTTCTCGATTCATCCCCTGTTTAAAATTCTTCTTTTGGGATTTAAAGTGCCTACCTTTTAGGTATCACTGTTCTGTAGTTTTATAACTTTTTCAAAGTGTTCTATTTGCAGTATATGTCTATCAATATCTTGCTGAATGATGAAAAAAGCATTTATACAGCAAATATTTCTCAACATATTCTTCTTCTTGGTCAATGCACTTAACCAAACACAATGCTTCCTATTAGTTACATATGTAGAATGAACATTATACATCAAAATTTAAAATCAAAATTTATCTGATAAGTGTATCAGACTAAAAAAAATATTGCAGAATAAGAATTACTTGGTAATAATAATAAAACCAAAAACTGTAACTTTGGACAATATTTTCCTTTTGAATATTTGAGATAATCTTTGCTAGGTCTCATACTTTAATATTTTGATAAGATTTCTATTTTTTCTATATTGTGAGTGTAATTAAAGTAAGAAAAACAATTGAGATATTCATTACATTTATATAAATCTTGGGTCACTTACCTATACTATTTTTACTAGAGACACTTGAATAGTTTTAATCTTCACTAATAATTCTGCTGTGAAGTGAAGTTTAGCACTAATCAGTATCACTACAAATTCAATGGACTTGCAAGTAGTATAACAGCTTGACACTTCCACTTTGCATGCTGGATTCAAATTCCATCCTAGTTTGTTGCATTCACCTTTACACAAATTCTCTTAAAAAGGGCATGAATGCATTTCTTCTTTCTCCAGTTATGGGTTAAATTGTAAAATAGAATTGGCTGTCTAACATTGGGTAACAACCAGTTCAAGTGAAAAAGAAAATGAGTTCCAAACCATGGAGAAGATAACAGGCAATCAATCCACTATCTTTCTAAGAAAGCATGGCCATTCACAAATAATAAAAAAAGGGATTTGTGGAAATTCATGTTTGCCTACATTTTGAAGGACATGGCATAAAAACACAATATAAAAATATACATAGATAACAACAAATACTGAGTTTGAAAAGAAAATATTTGTATTAAGCCAATATTTTTTTCTTTATATCAGAATGTGTTTCTTTAATGTTGTTTATAGACAAACATGAAATATACTTATCTTTATGTATATACTATTTTTTATGAGAGAAAACACCATTTTTTCTTTCACACACATTGTTTATTATATAAGTTATTTGTGTTTCATTTTCTATACTCATTTTTTTAGCTTTGAATATACCTGTTTCATAAGGTCAAGGAAGACAAAAGATATAAGTTTAATTTGTTGACAATCTTGACCACATTAACACAAGGAAATTTTGTAAACTATGTCATTGTGTGTGTGTGTGTGTGTGTGTGTGTGTGTGTGTGTGTTCTATTTAATTTAGTTTTTATTTAGAGCTAAGTGTATGCAGTTGAAATGAGATTTGACCCTGAAAATGTATACAACTTTAGGCAGATATGTTTCTCCTGTTCTGAGTTAAATTGACAGACATATAATATCAGGGTTCTTGCAGTGTCATGTCATGCATAGATGGTTGTCCCTGTAATCACTTCCGGTGGGCAACCCTAAGGCCGTACTATGCTGCAGTGTGTGCCAGTTCTCTTCCTACACATGTCACTTTTGATGACTGTCTGCTACTACTATTCTTGGCCTCTCCTTTTCAAAATAACACTAATCATGACATTTCACAACCAAAATTTGTAAAACTAAACCAGCCAAACAAAAACTTAAACCCCTTAACATTACTTTTCCAACATTTGTGGTATATGTACCAACTTTTGCAGTGTGGAATTGTTTTTCCATTCAAATTCCCCAGGCATTGTAGCTATCAGTGAAACCAAGCTTAAACCTCTAATCAACCTTCTCTGATTTCTCGATTCCTGGTTATGTTCCTCTCTTTAGGATGAGACTCGAATGCATGGCCTGAGAGTTTATATCTGAACATCCCCCTTTGTCTAGGGTGATTTCTCTTGAATCGCCAGTCCACTCTTATATATGTCTCCGTCTCTCTCTACTAAACTCACTTATCTATCATTTCTTTCTGTACTGCTCACCTTTCTCTTTTGACTGTTCTGTCCTAGATAGTACTTCAGATAATATAGACAAGGCCATTTCTTCTCACCTGTTTGCTAATATATTTATGTTTGGTGACTTCAGTGCTCACCATGCCAAGTGGCTGGAAAACTGTGTCAGTGATCTTGCTGGCATCTATACTCTGAATTTCTCAATCACTCAGTCTCTCACGCAAGTGGTAGATTTCCCCAGTAAACCCGAGGGATAAGCTTCCCTTTTAGATCTCTGCTTTACTTCTATCTCTGACTGTTGCCCAACCATGCAGCTCTGCCCTTTTGGAAACTCTGATCGATACTGTGGTTTCCATTGATATCTCTTTCCACTTCCCCTCCTTCCAGGAACCTCCTACCAGCAGAATATCTTACTGTTACCAAAGAGCAAACTGGGACTCTTTTGGAACAAAGTTTTTAGTCTCCCTGTTGAAGACTGTGTCTCTGAGATTCCTCCTGGGTAAAAACTAGCTTCAATGCTTTTATCCCAGCCAGGAAATTCCATCTTAAACCATATTCATCTCCTTGATTTTCTTCTGCTTGCTCAGCCACTATTGTTTACAAGAATTGCTTCTTCTGGTTTTACAAGAGTGATGCATCTGACTACAATAGGTGCCTTTCTGTGTCGGCTCACAATGAATGCAAGCATGTCTTAAATGATACTAAGATGTTATTTGTCAATAGAGTGAAACAGCATATAGCATCTTGCAAGTTTGGTTCCAAAAACTATTGGCAGCTCTTCAAAACTGTGCTAAATAACAGCAAGCCCTTGACCCTTTCTCTATTCAATCAATTCCTTATTTTCATAAATGATCTCCCAGACGAGATCAAGTGCCAAGTAGGCATCTACACATATGACACCACAATTTACTCCCACATCAGTAAGAAACCTGGCATGGCGGACAAACATGATCTCACTGCTGATCTTGAGAGGGATCTACATTCTGTAGTGAATTGGGGTAAGAAGTGGCTTGTAAATTTCAATGCGTCTAAGACCAAACTGCTGTCTGTCAATCATCACAGGCAACCTCTCCTGCCTCCCATAAGCATGAACCAAGCGAGTCTCCCTGAGAGCAATACACTGTGCCTCCTCGGCCTTACCCTCTCTTCCGGTCTCAAGGGGAGCCACTACATTGAGTCAATAGCTAAGTCCACTGCTAGGAAAGTTGGGTCACTGTGTTGGGCCAGGATGTTTTTCCTGCTTGAATCTATCCTGCATATATACAAATCAACCATTCGTCCTTGCATGAAGTACTGCTGCCATATATGGTCAGGTGCCCCTGCTGTTCATCTCAGTGTTCTTGACAGGCTCCAAAGGAGAATCAGTAATGTGATAGGTACCGACTTGACAGCTTGACTCCAGCCACTTCCCCATCTATGGGATGTGGCTTCCCTTTGTCTGTTCTATAAATACTTTCATGGCTTCTGCTCCAATGAACTTAAGTCACTGGTGACTCTGCAACAGATGTTTACTCGTGCAACCAGACTGGCAACTGGGTCTCACCCATTCACAGTTAGATCAACCAAATGCAGACAACAATTCTACTCCTGCAGCTTCTTTTCTCAAACTTCCCGCCTGTGGAACTCACTTCCATATTGTTGCTTTCCTGACGGGTACAACCTCCAAGAATTTAAATGCAATGTCAATACTCATCTCTTAACCACTTGACTCTAGTTCTTTCTTCACCACCCTGTATATCCTTTCCTTTCTCTCCACCATTGCATCTGTCATCACACCTGTATTCCCATCCTTCTCTTGCTCCTTTCTAACTGGTTCTTCTTTCTCTTCACTCTCTTCCATCTAATCATTTTACTCTTATCTAGACTCCTGCACATCAGTGGCGTTACCCCTTGCTCGGGGTGATACGATTAAAAAAAATTTGAGATCCTCACAGCCACTGCGGAAAAGGTTGAGTGCTGTGTTTACAAATTCTTTTCCAACTCCATGCTTGACTAGTCTGGAGTACCCACATACTGACTTCCCACTTAGAACTGATTCTCAACTGCTTGATGTATACATAACCCTGTCTCTGGTCTCTAACATAATTTCTAAGCTTGACTCCAATAAGGCTTGTGGAGGTGATGGTATTCCAGTTGTAGTCCTTAATAAATGTGCCCCTGAACCTTTTCCAGTTTTTTCTCCAAACTCTATAACTATTGCCTCACTGCTTCCTGTTTTCCTGCTTGTTAGAAGTCCTCCTTTGTAGTTCTTCTTCTTAAAAACTCTGAGCTGCCTTCTGACCCCTCTAATTATCACTCTATCAGCGTTTTACCGCATTTTGGCAAAGTTTTCGATGATATTATCAATGCTGAAATGATTCATCTTACATCCCACAACCTACTATCTAACAAGCAGTATAGCCTCTGCTTTGCCAGGTCTAACACTGATATGCTAATAGCCATCACTGAATATATATATCAGGCTCTTGATAAGAATAGTGAAGCTCAATATTGAGCTGGATATACAGTTTTACAGGGTTTGGCATGCTGGCTTTTTTGTGCAATTTACAGGGCTATGGTATTTCTGGACAGTTGTTTGATTTAATGCAATCATTCCTATCAAATTGTAAAATGAAGATTGTCTTGATCAGGCATGTTTCCAAATCCTTTCATATGAGTGTGAACGTACCTCCAGGCTCTATCCTAGGTCCTACTCTTTTCCTGATCTTCATCAATAATCTTCCTGATGTAATCAGTTCACAAGTAGGCATCTATGCAGATGACACCACCATTTACTCCAGTCTCAATGAGAAATCTGTAAAGGCTGACAAAGTAAACCTCACTGCTACTCTTGGAAAGGACCTTCAATCTGTGATGGATTGGGGTAAGAAGGGGCTCATAAATTTTAATACTTCCAAAACAAAGCTGCTTTCTCTTAACCACCATAGAGAAATTTTCCTACCTTCCACCAGTATGGATGATGCTAATCTTTCAGAAAGCAACACACTTGGCCTCCTTGGTCTCACTCTTTGAAGTGGAACAATTATATCGAATCAATAGCTACATCTACTGCTCAGAAGGTTGGGCCAGGAGGTCTTTTTCATCAGAATCCATCTTGTAGATTTATAAATCTACTATTCATCTGTGCATTGAATACTGTTGCCATATTTGATCGGGTGCTTCTACTATTCATCTCTGAATTTTTGATAAAATCCAAAGGAGGATCTGCAATGTAATTGATCCCGATATAGCAGCTTGATTTCAGTCACTTTCTCACTGATGGGATGTGGCTTTCTTCTGTTTTTTTTAAAAATATTTTCATGTCTTCTGCTCTGACATGCTTCTTTCCTTGGTACCCCAACCACATTAATTTACTTGTGCTACTAGATTGGCAACTAAATCTCACCCTTTTACCATCAAATTAGTCAAATGCAACACTCACTTCTACTCTAACAGTTTCTTTTCTCTCACATCCCATTTGTGGATCTTCTTTCCATTTACTTGCTTCCCTGATAACTATAATCTCCAAATGTTTAAATGCAATGTCAATTGCCATCTTCTATCTCCTTAATTCACATCTTTCTCATATTTTTTCTTCAACATCCCCGGTAACTTGTTTCCTCTTTTTTCTCTTTCTGTTTCTCTCACTGTAACCCCCTGTGCACCAGTGGTGATACTGCCTTACTTGGGGTGAAATGATTATAAAAAAATTAAAATTCCTGGTTCAAGGAATTTTTTTATTCCTATAGTAACTTGTAAATATATTTTTATATACTATTTATTTATACTTTATTATACTAAACACATTGTGATAGCCTTCAAATACCTACCCATATACACAATGCTTCAAGCAAATTACAAAACTCTCCTATAAATATATTTTTGATTTACTAGGATTATAAAGTCTGTCACAAAGTCATATAAACATAAGTGCAGTGTGTGAGGATTGAACATATTACTAATAGTTTTCAATACCAACTATCTAACCACTAATTTATGATGCTAGTTCAGAAAGAGATCTAATTTCAACTTTGCAAAAATAACACCATTTACTTTAATATTTTTATCAACTTATTTGAGAAATTATGCTGAAAATATTATCCAGTGACAATTACTTCTGATGCTATATTAATTCAAAATGTCAAAAGCAGTTGTTGTTCTTTCCTCGCACTTCCCGACTGTGGAATTCTCTTCCACACAATTGCTTCCCCGATGGCTACAATCTCCAGGAGTTTAAATGTAAGGTCAACAGACACCTCCTAACACACTAACCTGCTCCCATTCTATCAAACACTCTTCCCATCTGCCCAACCCTCATCCTTGGTATCCTTACTCATCTGTCACCTTCCTCCTGACATTCCCTATGTCTAACCACTCCTTCTCTTTACCTTCCCCTATGTAGCCCCATGTGCAATAGTGGCAGTGGAATGCCTTGCTTGGGATGAGATGATTAAAAAAAAAATGGTAGTAAAAGTTGAACCTTCCTGTCAAAATATCCATATTTTTTTCTTTTTATGCTTTATTACATATAGCAACAGAGTGGTAGTCAGATAAAATCCTGTTTGACTTGAAATTGAGTAGAAAGCAATAGTGTATCAGTGAATTTCACCAGGTAATAAAGAATTGCACTCAATCGCATTTATAAATGCTTGAGTAATGTTTACAGAAACCAAACAGTGTGTAACACTATTTGGTCCTGGTACATAAACAAAGAATTAATGAATAGAATGACGAATGTACCAAAAGAAAAGAATGAAGATATTTTTATTTTGGAAATTGAAAATGTGAAAGACATAGAGAATTTCCCACAGATGGGTAGAGTTCAGAACTTTCTGCCACATAGTTTTTCTGTTGATTGATGATTTGTAAATTCCCAAGAACTTATCAAAATATAGGATGAGGAAGATTCAAGAATGGTTTCTTGTAAAGGAAGTCAAACTGACAATAAATAAACCAATTCTGGGTAAATGTGAAAAAGGAAAAATTGATTTATGTCCATAAGAGATGTCACCCCTAGTGATTGAAAAGAGTTTTCAAGTAGGATTTCTTTGTTATTAAAAGAAATTAACAACCCTGACAAAAGTTTGAGTAGAAGCCAAAAAAACACCTGGCAATTTTTTAATTTAAAATGGAATTTTTCCTTGCATAGGAAAAATATGAAAAAATAAAATTTAATTAATAACCCAAGTTAAGCAACTCCCAAGGTGTTTGAATCAGATTGGTTGTAGGGTAGCAGAGGTAGTGAGTGCAGAGGAAATACCAAAGAAGGTGGAGAAAAATACCCATAACCCTTAAAGGGTATTAGTGTGAGATGCCAATGAAAGAAGGAAAAAGTTGTTGTGACAGATCTATACCTGTGACTGCTACACAGGAAAAGGGGGAACCTCCAAATTGAAAATGCAATTAATTTTCAATAGCCAGACAACAAAGAAACTCTTGTTGAAAATAAAGAAATTGCTGATTTCTCCAAATCAACCCTACTCCACCTTGAGTTTAAGTAGATTTTTATAAATATAAAAGCTTAAAGTGGCAAAAGCCAGTTTTAGAGTTTAGAGTTTTGAGCTAAGTTGCTGATGCTAAGATCAGAGATCACATTGCTTGATAATCACATGACTGCCTGCCTTGAGAAGGACCTATGACTTAATCCTTGTGCCAGACCAATCAAAATAGATGAAGTGTTAAATCTAATAGACATCATGGGTTGGAATTATAGTTGTCTACATGAAAAATTGATAAACTCTAACACAGTACCGTATCGAAATATAAAAACTTATTTTTAATTTCACAAAAATATTTTTTTTGTTCATTGCGATTTTTGACACTGCCTGGATTAACCACAATACAGCAATCTTCAATAGTCATTCAACTAGACTGGCCCTAGGATCAATCAAAACACAACATGGGATAAGGTTTTGATCAAAGTGATCGACTATTGATCAGCCATGGAGATTGGGTATCTTTACAGTGACCAGGATGGGTGGAGGTGACAAATGAATGAGAGAACAGTTAAGCAAGGAGTATTGTGTTACAGAAGTGATGATGGCGATAAATGTCAAAAAGTGAGTCATCTGAGATTTTTACCAACATGGCATGCAGGCTCTTGGTCATTGCTGGCAAAAACGCATAACTGATAGTGGTGACTACATGGATAAATAGAGTTTTTAACAAAAAATTGCTCTATTCAATGGTGTTATTTTACTCTTTAAATCTCTTGTAATTTCTACAGAAGTAAATAGAACGCATTACAACCAAAGCATTTTTTGCATAATGAATTATTATAATAAATATTAAATTATTTTTTCATACACGTCCACACATGATGTGATGTGATATCAAGTTCCTTCAAATTTCTAGCAATAATTTACTTTTGCCTTGATAAGAAATCTGCCAAGGCTGAGAAAGCAAACTTTGCTACTGATCTTGAAAAGGATCTCCAATCTGTGGTGGACTAGAGTAAAAAATGGCTTGTAAATTTTAATGCATCCAAAACGAAGCCGCTATCCTTTAACCAGCATAAACAACCACTTCTACCAACCATCAGAATGGATCAGGCTAGTCTCCATGAAAGCAAAACACTGCACCTCCTAGGCTTAAGTCTATCAGCTGACCTAAAGTGGAATGACTACATTGAATCCATAGCTAAATCTGCTGCTTGGAAGATTGGTTTCTTTTGTAGGGCCAGGAAGTTTTTCTCATCTAAATCCATCTTGCATATATATAAATCTACCATCCACTCGTGCATTGAATACTGCTGTCACATCTGGTCAGGTGTCTCTGCTATTCATCTCAGGCTTCTTGACAAAATTCAACGAAAAATCTGAAATGTAATTGATCCTGACATGGTAGCTCAACTCCAGTTACTTTCTCACTGATGTAATGTGGCTCCCCTCTGTCTCTTCTACAAATACTTTCATGGCTTCTGCTCCAATGAGCTTAGCTCCCTGGTACCCCCTTTGCATGAATTTAGTTGAGCTACTAAACTAGTGGCTAGGTCCCACCCTTTTACAGTGAAATCAATCAAGTGTAACCACAACTTCTACTCCCTCAGCTTCTTTGCTCACACTTTCCCTCCCATATACTTGCTTCCCTGAAAGCTAAAATCTCCAAGAATGTAAACGCAAAGTCAATTGCCATCTTCTTGACTCACATTCTTTCCTTGACAACTCTTGTATCATGTTCTTCTTTTCCACTCCACTCTCATGTATCTCTCTTCACACCTGCATTCTCATCCTTTTCTTACTCAATCTCTGACTCCTATATAACTTGTTCCATTTTCTCATCATTCACCTCTTATATAACCCTCTGCACACCAGTAGCAGTTCTGCCTTGAAATGATAAAAAAAAAAATCCTTCTCAAGTATCTTGCAGACCCCAGCAACTTGCAATATAGTTTGTATGATCATAGCAATTCCCCAGATTTCCAACTTATTCAACCTCAATTACTGTGTTCTTAACACCTTTCCAAAATGCACATACTATCATGGGCATTATACTTTCATATCTTTCTTAGCTTTCATCAAGTGATGGTAAGTGATGGTATGTTTTATTTAAATCCAAATCTAACATTATCCTTGGTATTCTAGTGAATTTTAGTAATGATGTTATCTAGATATTTTTTTCATTCTTGTATGGATTTTTGATTTTTCAAATCTCTTTGCAAGTCCCTTTAGAACTGTTTCAAGCATTGCCATGATAATAAATTTATTATTCATTACATATTATTTTAATTAACATATATTAAATATATATGCTATTGAAATAAAATGTAATGTTTTTACTAAACTTTTCATATAACCAGTCATCTTGAAAAACAAAAACTCTTAACATGGTTCATTGCTAATTAGTGCAAGGTTGGTGAGGCTTGTTACACCATTCTCACTTTGAGGAAAAAAAATTCTTTGTCCATTGTGAAATGTTATCAGAATTTTACTTATTCTTCCAACTTGGTATCATAGATATTATTGGTTCAAAACTGATTGTTTTGCCTTTGAATCCAGTTTTTTTCTTCACCAGTAAATTTATATTGATGAAGCTCTCTAATCCAACATTTAAAAGAGAGACTTCATATTTATGCTTTACCACTTGCTTATCAGTATCTACTTGGAAACTTACATAAATTATATTTTTCTAAGTTGTTTTGCATCAAGATTAAAAGTGAGGATAAGCACTCCAAGGGTTTTATTTCTGTTTTTGTTCAAGTACTTTTGAACATTTCAGTTATTACCAAGAACTAAGTATTGTCAGTATACATGTATTGTACAAGTGATATCATGTGTAGAATAGTTTCAGAGTTTAAAGTCTTTGAAACTGATTATTAAATATTATGCTAGATAATTTAAATTGTTAGATTATTTTTAGCTTATATGTGTTAACATCTTATATTTTCTTGTTTATAATATATGATAAACAGTATTTTTAAAAATGTGTAGTTTTATGAACAGAAGAACCCTTGCTAGAAGGGATAAAATGGAAACATTACAGTTATTAATGGAACTAATGAAAACCTCATCTTGCATCACTCTTAGTATGATTTACCAAGGGTTACAACCTCAACACCAAAACCAATTTGGTGTTAAAAAAATATGCTTTTGGTCCTGTTTCTTCAAATAATGAGAATGGATGCTGTCAGCAGATAATTCCAAATGATGGTCCAACTCAACTAACACTTGTTAATAACCAAAGGAAAGAAAAAGAAAGCAAGTAAAATGGACTAGAGAGAATTATAAAAAAGTTGTGCAAGTTGCTTTATAAAGCTAATGATCTTACCAAGAACATATTTTAAGGAATGAAGGAGATTGAAGTTATCATTTCAGTAACATGCTGAAGAGATTATTGATCGTATATTACCTGGTTGCTCTATGAATAAATTTAAAAATAGGCATGATAAGGTAAGGTAATATCTTCATGAGAAAATATAACACCATATTGGTACCAACTTTATGCATGTAAGAGCAAAAACCATCAGCAGTTCTAGGTGAATCTGTTACTTTACTCCTGAACCTCACCGTTCACACTATGCAATCAAATAGACCAGATATTATTATAGACGATTTTGATCATGCCAGTAAGATACTACAGTCTGATAAAAACATTTCAGTAAATGAATTTGATGAATTCTTCAAATATAAAGATGTGGAAATTACAAGAATGTAGCATTTGAACACAATCCTTACCATTATTTCAGTTGTTGTCAGACTGCTACAAATGATTATGGAGAATACTGATGGAAACATTCCGAGAATCCCAGGAAATTCATATTTATTTGAAATACCAAAATTTATGTTAATGAGTACTGCTTACATATTTAGAAAAGGTTTTCAATCCAATATGCTCAATAAAGTGATTTTCTAAGCTCAGCTTAGATGTGGCACAAAGCTGAAAGTAAGAAGCACTCAGTGAGGTGCAAACTCACCACTCAGCTGCAATTGTTCTAGCGAGACAATCTTGCTAGCCATTAAACCATGTCAAGGTGCCCAAATATACTCAGTAAGTTCCTAAGAAAAACCTTCATTTATCTAAGTCAAAAGTGAAATGATTTTATCAAACAACAAATCAAAAGAAATAAATTACATCAAGAATAACAGTATAAAATCTGTTAATCTAACAAATGTGATGCATGATATACATATGAGAGCCTTTTTGTGTATTAATTCCTGACAATTTTCTTTCTTCCTGATTTTCAATGCACACGATACAAACTGAATTCTGAAACTTTTCACATAAATTTTAAGAAAAACCACAAAATTATGTGATTTAATTATTGAATTCTTCTTTTAATTACTAATATTACTCTAGTGATTTTCGTTTATTCATTGCCATGTGACCAACCTTCGTTTTACATTAAAATCACTACACACTAAGAGCGGACCATGACAAATTCTTGTGTGGCTTGGAGAACTAAATGTACCCTTTCTAATCTTGAGGCATACTCCTCAAACAAATATATTTTGTTTTCTAGCAGAACATTGATAAGTATTGAATTATCAACATTATGAATGATTGATGTCCATATTACTATTCTAAACTCTGTGTTCTGATATCACAGCCCAAACTACAGGAAGTCTCAATGGCTCAAGACATTCTTGCTCCAAGGAATAATTAAATTAAATGAAGTCATATCTGTTGCAACAGATTCCTAGAAAGGCTCAGCTGTACAAGTCAATTAATACACTCCCAGATACTTTAGAGGCTATTCAGAACCCAATTGGGTTCTATAACTCTAATGTTGTATAGTATCCCTCCCCACAGATTTTGATATGATAACCATCACACTTCTCAAAAATCTTGATCCTTCAAACTTGTGCAATGGAATTCATCTAGATGTCAAGCAGCTTCTTCCATCTGCCATCAACATAACTATCCTAATTAGGGTAGGCAAAAAGGAGACCATATTCATTCCCAGGATCTCTATAATTCCAACAGATTTGCCCTTTGAATTCAAGTGTCTTTAAATCCCAGTGATAACCAACTCTGTTCTTGTGCCTTGTTGATGCTGGTACCCAGTGGGATAAACATTAAAGTTGTGTACTCAAAAGCCATGTCAACCTAATTTGTTTTACTCTCAGCATCAGATTTTTTTTTCTGTCACAGCTACTTTTTCATTTGTAAATATTTTTTTCATCTTTTTCTTTCATTTGTGTTTTCTTCGTAGAATTGTGTTAAAGAACATATACTAAATCTACAATGAAAGTTTTAGCATCTGCTTACATTTT
Source organism: Ascarosepion bandense (assembly GCA_037127315.1). Lineage (NCBI taxonomy): Eukaryota > Metazoa > Mollusca > Cephalopoda > Sepiida > Sepiidae > Ascarosepion > Ascarosepion bandense. Next base: position 13,780,276 of record JBBBDQ010000256.1, read on the forward strand.
CTGATATTTTTAATATTTACTGTGCTGCTCTATATGCAACCATTGTGTTAATACAATTTTGGATATATTTATTTAATAAATCAAAAGTTACATAAATAAGTGGTTCTTATTATAAAATTGTATATATTTACTTGTTGCAAAAATAAGTTACCATTTCTGAAAGGGATATATTTTTATATGAAGTAGTGCTAAAAAGTGACCTAATAACCAAACATGAGAATTTTCTTTTAAGGGTTTCTTGGTCAGGCTGAAATCATTTCAACACTCTCTTATAAACATGCTTCAGACTTGAAATGGCTTTATGTCATTGACTAATGTGCTGAAAAACTAATTCATTATGTTTCCAAAAATAACAAGATATTTAATTAGAAAAAGCTTTTAATTGCTTTTATGAATAAGATATATTATGGACACTAGTGCCTAAAGAAAAAAAAACTTTTTTTTTGATGAATAACAAATTTTTACAAGAACTGTTTACATTTTTTTTTAAATTTTATTAGAATAGTTTATAAAATTTTAAATTTTAAAAAAATCTGTATTAATTTGTAAAGCTTAGGTGATATTGTTATTAAGCAAATACTATATCTACTAATCAAATAAAAAAGCGTAATACAATTCAGTAGCTCTCAGTATGTAAAAAGTATTATGAATTGTTTTTGTGTATATGAATGCACTGATTTTTGTAAATATGGACATTCCTACATGACATTATCAAAAAATAAGCATGGTAACAATTGTAAATTTAAAGCCAAAATATATAAAATTCAATTAAACATTGGATTACTTTGAATATTTTCTTAAATTTTTAAGATTAATGTTAATCTAAAAAAATTATATAAAAATGATGCTCACATTATATTCATCAAGTAATTGTTACAGGTTATCTCTCCCCCAGAAAAGTTTTCAAACATAAGTCTATGGAGATAGTTGTCAGCACCTCATAAAACACTCACCTCCATGTTAAAAATTCCTTTTGTGATATTTTTAAACTAAAATTTCTTTCAAATCAGATTGATTAAATGTTAAAACAGCTAATCTGCCTCAAATAAAGTTTCAAAAAAGTATATTTTATCTTTGGAAGATTTTTTTAATAAAGACAATTATGTAGTGCTAAGAGAATTGTAAATATGTCTAAAATCAACCATTTTTCAATTTTGAAAAGAAATATCACCTTCCAATTAATTTAAATTTGTTTTGAAATACAGCAAATATTTTTTTTCATTGAAAATATTAAATTAGTTTTAATTTCAAGCTAATAAATCAACATAAAAGCTTAAAAAAATGTTTTTCATTTTTTAGAATTCATTTTAAACCTTAAGGATTGCTTTTCTTTAGAGCTACCTATAATTGCTATTATTACATATCTCTGATATCATTATTTGGGTTAATTTTAAATGCAATCCAGGTAAAGAAAATGTTTGTATAAGGTGAAAAAAATTTTCAATTCACATTGATAATCTACAAAAAGTTGAGTGTATTTTTTCAGTTGTAAGCCAACTATAAACTACTAAAGCTGGTAATGGATCGGCAGTCATAGATAATCCTTTGTAGATTTTGAATTTAATTTATTTTTCTTTCTATTACTGTTTATTTGGTTAGAAGAACTAGTTAATTTAACATTTTGTAAAAATTTAGTTTCTGGGACCTTTACTTAAATTAGACTATGCACTCATACATACATTTGTACATTATTTCTTGTCTATAGGTTTATACATAATGTTATGAAGATAAACACACCTCTCTAGGATAGGACTTAGATTCATCCAAATAACATAAATACTGATGTCAAGCATAATCAAGGAAGAAACAGGAAGAGAGTTATTAAGAGTAACCCGGAAGCAAGCTTTGTATCCTGACTACAGAATTCAGTAAGACTACATCGACGCTAAGTGACATAATATTTCTTGTGTTATTTTAATTCAATGCAATAAAGACATAACACATAGGCATACACCAAACCCCTGTTTCAGTTTTTCAGTAACTGGACAAATCATTGCATTCTGTGTTTCCATTTCAACTTGCATTGATGTGTACAAAACTAGGAAACAATGTTTACATTCATAAGGGAATTAAGGTGAAAATATAACAATAGAGAAATAAAATTACCAAGCCTGTTTCCATTATATTGGCTAATTATTCACAGATACACTCAGCACAGTCTAGGGTGTGGGTTGGTAGGGTGACACTTGGAAGAAATTTGATATATCTCTCTTCTCTGACCAGATCTTCCATATGACCAGTGAGAACAACTTTATATCTTTGTTTTCTCTATTACTGACTCTCACCTACCACCCAACTGGCCATCTATGCTTCACAATGTGTGGCTTTCTAACATTGCCTCTCATATAACTGACAGCCTGTCATCCAATGCAGAAGATTGGAAACTGACAATTCTAACTGTAACTGTGCTTATAAGCCTACAACCAAAACTTCCTAATTTCTGGCCAAGTGGCACTTGATCCTAAAGTTTATTTATCTATTTATTTCTACTCCCTTTAGCTTACTTGTAGACAGAGGGTGGTCACTTTCAAGATATTATTTCTAGAGTTTACTATCTGGTCTAGATAAAATTGTTTATAGTTCATTTTGTGTATGTTCTAATCATGGTCAGATCCTATTGTGTCACATATAAAAGGCAACAATGTTTTAGTCAGGGGGCTCACAATGATGTTGTAGGAATAGCATAAGCTATCCTACCCCAGTTTCAGGCCAATACATATTGGAACAATCTAATATAACAAAACTAACCAATCACAGTCTCAGATTGTGTTCTTTGGAATCTGATTGGTTAAAACACAGTTTGGCGCCAGATTTCGATAAGCCCATCTGGAGCCTATTTTGGATTCCCAAAATGTATATAAGGCACATTTTTGGATCTATCATCCAACTGAATTCATGCAGGTCACTCTCAGCAGCTTTGACTAGCTGCACTTCTTTCGCGCGCTATTTTCCACTCACAAACTTTCTAAGTGCTCGAGGATTCTTGGGTCACTCATTCTTGTTTCACATAATGAAAAGACTTTCTTTCTTCAGTCAAGAACTTAATTCACTCATTGACTATTCTAATAATTTCTGTAATTAGTTTGTTAACTACACTTAAGACAAACACTTACACATACGACACAACCGATATCTTTAATCGATGAAAAAGAGTATTATTTAAACACTATTTATTATTATATTGATTGCACTTTTGTAATACACAAAAAATGAATGTTGAGTAATCTTATTGTACAAGATTAAGATATATAATTTTTCTTCAAATATTTCGGCAAGGTACGTAAATCTCATTTTTATTCTACAACCAACTCTTCATGTAAATCTATGAACATTCATTAACACTGCACTTTGGTTGGATCTCTTTGATTGACTTTAACAAATTGAACTTTCGTCATTCAAACAATCGTTTACGAACATTCTATTCTTGACTCTTGTGTTAAAAATCATCTTAACATTTTCGTCTATTAGACATCATCAGTCAGCTTCATATGTGAAATCAATTGCATTTTTAAACCGTTGTTATCTTTCATATATAAAAATTACTTTTGTTATATGTTTGTACAACAAGTTGTTTGGCTTCTACATCTTGCCTTGATTGTCAATTCTTGTGAAAGTGAATTTAAATGTTGTGAATTTGGTACAAAACACAGTGCAGCCTTAATATCATCATCATTGTCGTAATAAAATTTACTCCATCAACCAAGTTCCGCAACAATGTCAATGTGTTTGAAAAATATTTTTCTTACTTTTACCACAGTTATATGCAAACAGTTTGTCTATATTGTCTTGGATCTGTTGAATTTCTGGCTTGGAAACCTTTGATAAATATAAAAACCTCATTTCTTTGGGCTTATCTCATGAATAGCATCTCCCCATTGAATTACAATAAGTTCATGACCCACCCTGATGCCTGTGGCAAAAACTAATAAAACTAGACACTTTCTGGATACACCCATCACACAAAAGTTTATAGGTTCACACATCAAAAATACTGCTATGAGAAGCAAATAAATACAATTTGTGCGTTTGCAATCTCTTATTAAAAACCTTGTGCCATAAAAAATCTATTGTCTGATATTAGATTAAATGTGAAATTAATTACATTCAGAAGTAAATTTTGAAATTAAAAAAAATATTTAAGACAATTTCAAAAACCAAAGATTCATTATGCCAGAGATTCTTTTTGTTTTTATTCCGGTTTAATTTTTTTTCCCCCCCCCCCTTATTTCTTTACATTTAATGCTACAACAAAACAAGTCATTAACATATGAGACTTTTCATTTAGAAATGCTGAACTTTGTTTTTGTTTACAAATCTTATATTACATTCAATGGGGTTGCTGAAAAGTTCTTAGTGTAAGCCACTTCTCAAAAATACTGATTTGAAGAAGTGGGTTACTTTATGTACTGTGACAACAATTCTTCATTAATAAAAGTTTGATTAAAGTTCACAAACAAGAAATATAGTATTCTTAATCTCTTACCTAACCATTTTTGTTTCTGTGTACGTGAATCATTCAACAGTTAATGTATTCAAGAACTGTCAAGAGGTTTTTGATCAAGCACTCTTGTCTATTCATGTAGCCATTTTCAAATTTCAAGCCCTTCCTGGCTGGGTACAAGAGCCATAATTATAGATACTTCTTATTTTCTTTTTTTAACATTCACATTGATAAATTTTATACTAATATATGTTGGTAAATCAATATGTTTATAACCTGATCATGAAGAAAGCATTTATTTACATACCAAATACTTATATTTCATCATAATCATTCTTGTTAATGCACTTAATTCATTAGTGAATATTCATCACATAGAGCAAATATTATACAGTTTTAAAAAAATCAGCTCATGTCAGATTTGTTGATCCACTTTTCTACAAACCAAAGTTTAGTGGTTAATGAGACTTTTCTGCAAGCTACTATTTAATGGAGTTTTTGAATATGGCCCACAATTCCAAATTAGATTTAGCCCAATGAATATCTACTAGCACATAGTTGCATATGTATCTTAGAATAAGTACATTGTCATTAAACAATTAAAGTGATAAATATCTCTTGCCTTTTTTACTCCGCCACCTCCTTTTTTAAACACTTACCTGGAAGCAATTACCTTCAAATTTAATTTATTTCTTACAACATTCAAAATTTCCCTTTGGTTTATGATTATCACTTAACATCAGTTACTGAATGAGTTCAGAAATATTCAAACATGTATACATATTCATTTCTTCCTTTTCTCAAATAAACTCTATTCTTAACACATATCCTGTGAAATCAGTTTTAGACAAAGGATGAAGGCAGTTCTGAAAAACACATTTCTCAATGATCAATATTTGATTAAATCTATCTTTCATCATACACTTTTGTATTATTTTTTATTTACAGTCAAACTAATGTCCTCAGTTTTATTCTTATAACAACTTTTGGATGTTGTGTCTGCCATTCTTCTTTAGATGTCTGCTGATCCAGGTAACCTTCAGGAAATTTGAAATTGAACATTTTATTTAATCTAAAAGGATAGATTGTTATCATTCTCCTGTCAATATATAGTAATATCTAGTTCTTTTTTGTACTGCTAGTCATGTTTCTACTGAAACTCTGCCCAGTGATTTAACTTACAATACAGAGTCTCTGACATATTGGGAACAGGAGGAGCAATAATGGAGCCTAGTAAAATAGAACAAAGTATCTCTAAACATGGACAGTGAAACAAGTACAATCTACAACTAAATAAGATTAGTAGATTAAGCAAAAGGTTCAGGTCAAAATTTCTTGAAGGTTACCAGCATTGCCAGATACTTGAAAAAGGTTGGAGGGTACTATAGATAAAAGTAAAACTGATAACAGCAACAAAGAGAAAGACATTAGTCTGACTGTAAATAATAACTGTTCATCCCAAAATTACTAACAGAAACATTTATATTTGTTTACTAAGCTTATCTTAGTCTCATACAAAACTAAAGTAAGGAACTACCAAGTGAAGATTGAACTCACTATGTTAACAAATTGATTGGCCTGCAAGATTACACTATGATAAACACTTCCTATATTCACATAGCTATTCATAAGAACATACAGTAATACGAAGCCCATCTGTATAGGCTTTATACTAAGATCATTATTGCACATCTGAAATGGGACAGTATCAAATATTATATATACTTTTGTTTATTTATATTCTGTATATAAATTTGGCATTGTTGTATTATCAAGTACCTATAAAAAAAAAAGGTTTAAATTCCAAGGACATTCATGTTGACATTGTTTCTACATTAAGGAATGAAACTCCAGCTTTATCAACAGTTCAAAACTAGATAGCTGAATTTGGGAGGGAAAGGGATGGCCTCAGTTTTTTGGGATGCAAAAGACAAGGTGTTTATTGAGTATCTTAAAAAAAAAACACACCATCAATAGATGACGATGCCAAATTGCTGAGGCAGTTATGAAAGGCTAATGAAAGACCAAATGCCAAAAAAAAAAAAAACGACAAAAGAAGTCTTGTTTCATCAGTACAATGCTGCAGCACACAAGACTTATGTTGCATGTAACAAAATTATTGTGCAATAAATACAAACAATAGAATTGTAGTAAATTGGTATATTACCAGGAAGAGTAGTGTTTACAAAAGAGGTCGTTAGTAGAATACAGGAACAAGGGTTTAGTACAATGTATTGTTGTGAGTCATAAGAGTCTGACCAATAGCACACTTCCGGTTCACTACCGGAAATACTTGACTGACTTGTTACTTGTCTGACATCCGTGGTCTTCCCACTCCTACTTTATGTAGTGCTTGGAACAGTCCATTATTGTAGACAAAAGGTGGAGAGCACCCCAACAAAGACCTTGGTTTTAATGGCTGTTGTGCATCATTGTGTTTTTTAACTGGTTAATTACCCTCCCCATTCTCTGGATTTGGACCTATCTGATTATCATCTGTTGAACATAAAAAACACTTGACTGGGAACCAGCATCACATTGATGATGACATCGTATTTGTTGTTGATGGCTTTTTTGACCAACAGGATGAAAGCTTTTTCACTAATGTGATCCAAGCACTGCAGCACTGATGTAAGAAGTGTGTGGACTGCAAGTGGGGCTGTGCTGAAAAAAACTCACTTGGTCATATTCCATGAGATTATTTTGATTAACCTATGAACTTTTCAGCCAACTCTTGTAGTTTGTTGAGAACTTATCCTCTTTTCACTTAAAGGGACTATTTTACAGCATCTATTTGAAAAATCTGAAGTTCTTAGCATTGCTACTATTGCAATTTGGAGACCATTATTAAGTAGAACTTTTGCATTTAGATTGACTGCAGTTATTTGAAACTGCAAAAGGCAAAACTAGAAGTAAATCTGAGGTACTATATTACCAAATCTATAGAACAAAGTTCTTGTAAATTGAGAAAAATTAGCCTGGCTTTTAAACTAGTAGAATGCTAACATTTTTTTGATGAGGGCCTAAAAAAATGTAAAAAACAGACAGATCAAAAAGTATTGTGAAATTAAACCAGTCAAAATAAGCATGTGAGTCACTTATAAACTAAATACAGTGGAGTTATCATTATTTATATTCAAACTAATATCTTCATCTATTTGGAAAAAATTAAAATAATTCCTGCAATAGAAATGAATGATGAGAAATAATGACAATAGTGACACACAACACAGATCAAAAATCATAAAATATTTATTGTAAAAACATGTTACAGTTATTCTTGGCTTACAAAATGTTAATGTATTGTGTACTGAAAATCTGAAATTTTAGACCAATAAGAAGATTGATGAAATAAGGAAAAGACAATTACATTCATGCACATTGTAAAAAATGAAAAAAATTTTATTGCAAATAATGTAACATAAATCAAAGTAACCTTAAGGGGTAAAAACACATTTTCAAAATTAAAAAAATATTACCCAGGTGGAAAAAAGTTTGTTATGGAAATAGGTAATTTCCTGAACACATATAAACAAAGATATTAATATTCATTATTCTTCATTTATCTAAAGAGGGAAAATACCCCAAAAGTTCCAAAGATAGAAAATGGGAGGAACATTATTTCACTTTGAAAAGGGCTTTACTGTATCACTGTTGTATTTGAATAAAATGTTTCTTTTGCCTTGATATTAATAGCAGGATGTGGCTGTGAATTTGTTGTTCCAAGAACTATTGATAATAATTTAGGTTTGAATCTGGAGTGTTCACTCTTCCTGCAGGGCCTTGAATGACAATGTATACTGAGCATAGAAACTTTTGACTCTCTCCATAATTTTTTCAATTTCTTAACTAGGCATCACAGGGTCATTTAAAGAAAGTGATTGGCTGATGGTTATGTCATATTTAACCATGATATTCCCAGAAGAGCCAGGTGTTGTTTGCTGAGAGATGTTAGTAACCCTCAGGCTGTCAGGATGAGTCATGTAGGCAAAAAAAACCAAAAAACGTCAAAGTGGTCAAACATCTTCTAGCTGATAAGTCAAGAAAATTGTGACATCAGTAAAATTTCTTCAATAGAAGCTATGTCATATTTTTAAAACCCAAAAATTCCACTATGGTAATACAATTTGAAATTGATAAAAAACTATTTTTAAATATATCTTCATTACTGTTATCATAGCATTTTGACCATTATGCCCTTTGGAAATTTTGAACTAAACAGTGATAAATTTTTCTCATTCCGCTGTCCATGTCTGGATATATTTCACCTTGCTTTTTTTTAGTACTGCTCAGATATTACTTGCTCTACTTCCAATTTGTTTTGAGTCTGTATTACCCAGCCTAATGATTGAAGTTGCCAAATATCATAATGCTTGATTTCACCAGACTTGTCCTGTGGAACAATCCTGAACTTAGAATTTGGAGCTTTACATCTAATGTTCTTATTGTTTACCTGCTGCTATGCTTGACTGCCTTCACCACCACTTCTATTTTCTTACTGCTGTTGCTGAAGCCTTGATTTGAAGTTTTGCTTTCATTTCTCTTTCCTTACTTCTTTCTCTTTCTTTCTTTATATTTGTAAACTCGTCATTCTTATATAATCTTTCCATTTTGTGTGTTTATATTTAACGTCATTCATTTTCTTTATAGAATAAATTCTTTCTCTTTTATGAACATTTATTGTAGTATCATGTATACAAAGTATTTCAGAGATAAAAATAAAATAACTAAAAGTAATTCAGTCAGTTCATATATGATTATTTAAGCATGATTTTGGTATGTATGAGATGTGTGAAATTACATGTAATGTCTTATGGTTGAATTTTGTTTTAAACTTTGGCTTGAACTGTCTGTGCATAACTACTCTATGCATTTTGCATTGGTTGTGGGCAGTTCTGGATGACACAATAATTCTGCTACACCATTCCATCAGATAGAGATGGTAGTAGTGGTTACAGTGAGCTAGAGTTTGAGTTTAATGGCATATCAACATCTGTGGGTTATTTAAGCCAAAAAAAGTAGTTTTAAGGCATTTGTTTTTAATGTTCGGTCATAGTGAGACAGTTGATTTAGACTTTTATGAAAAATTTATTTTTTTATTTTAGAAAACTGAAGATTTCTTCTAGTTTTGTATTCAAAAATGTATTATAGCAATAAGTCTTTTTTCTTCAACAATGTGTTATGGTAATAATTCTTTCCTTGGAAAATTTATATTTTTCTATAAAAGTATTTTTATACTTCATAGTGTTTTGACCCCAGTTTAGGGATTAATAATTTGCTCATAGCTGGGACCCTAACAGGTGCTATCACTTCAGGTTAGGGTGGACCTGGGAACAACAGCAATTATGAGGTGGTTCCATGCTCCTCACAACCTCTCAATCAGAGGCCTTGCTGCCAGATGCAGTTTGCTGTCATACCCAAGACCAGTGAGCTAGAGTAGCAGCACATTCAGGCATGTACCAAGTCTGGCTATTGGTCTTTTGTTGGTACATTTTATGGGGATAAAACTTTTCATGCCAAAGAGAAATGATGATGTCTGTTCTGGAAGCTTTACTTTTTAAGAAAGCTGAGAGAGATGCTTTTGCAATGTAAAATCCAAAGCTGTTTCAATCAGTTTTGGTGTGCTCAGTAGATTGTCATATAAAATGGTACATCTGAAGATATCTGATTTGGTATCAAGCTTGACATAGATAAATAATACTTCAGTGGAGTATTGGCCAGGTAAGAAAGAGGTCTAAAAAGTTAACATGATAGGGGGGACACGAATAGGCTTATCCATGGCCTGGGTCAGCTCGTAAGCAATGGAGAAGTCATGACAGTATTTCTATTCCTTATCGGTTATGTTTGAGTGGACTAACCACTCTTTGTGGAAAATATTGATACAAACAAGATTTTATATATCACAAATAACAAACATGTACTCACTCTCATGTGAGAGAATAGCATTAATGTCAATCACATACTTTTACTATTAAAAATGCATACAAGTTGATAGACAAAGGAATGAAATCATTCTTTGTGCAAATGTTGGTCCTTGGCTATCTAACTCAAAGTCTTGATGAAAGGCAGTACCCTTCCATTGCATTTAAAAATGATAGTCAGGATTAAACACTGATGTCAAATGTGTCAAAGAGAAGTGCTCAGGGAGCTGTACTATTTTTGTCCTGATCCCCAACATCCACATGGAAAGGCTTTGTGCCATATCCCACCCTCTTTGGAGAGCAATTAATAGATAATAGATCATGGTTTCAGATCTTATCAAAAAGAAGTTCTGAAATAAAAGAAGTAAATTATTAAAAATTTTAGTTGTGGAGTAGGTTCGCCAAGATTAATAATTAACTAACCATATCATATGACTTCAATTGTACAATTTAAAAATTTCTTTAGTCAGCATAAAATTTAAGAAACTTTCATCAAATTTATGAAGGAAGATGTTTTTAGAAAGAGAAATGAGTTGTCATAGTAAAATAAATGTGTGAAGAACAAGCAGAAATATTTTGATTGAAACATTTTTTTTTCTATGAATAAAAAACAATTTACTTTTAAAAAAGCTTTATTGGTGGCTAGTGAATTAGATTTATTTTATCATGCAAAAGAAAAAAATTTACATTAAATCTCATTATCAATTCATAAGCTGAGGGAAAACAAAGCACATAGTCAGTAAGTAAATAGATATTTTAGATATTTGCTCATTTTTTTCTTTTAAAAAATAGGGTCTTATACACATTTCTGAGTGAATGGTAAAAATTGCTTCTCTGTTCCATCAACTGCAGGATTCAGTGTGCACTACCTTATTTTGTACAATGAGGAAAAGCCTTGGAGACTGGTTTTCAGGAACCAGGCTTAAAAATGATAGTTTATAGCAAGAATAAGATTATCATACATCCCAGTTTGACAGATCTGACCTAGTGATATATAAGATATTCTGTCTTTTGCATGGGTGAGTAAGCCCCAAAGCAATGGGGGTTTTAAGTGAAAAAAATGCTTTTGTCAAATTTTGTTAGAAAGAGACTGGAGACTTTTAAACCACACTGTGGCAATTTCCCGTTGAAAAGTCAGGTTATTAGATTTTCTTCGCAAACTTCAGCATTTTTCATTTTTCTTGCATTAGGATAGATAATTTTTTTTTTTTAAATCCTTTGATTTATCTTGCTTTATATCTCATCATGCATTATTGTTGAGTATTTGCCTCATCAGAGTTTTTAAAATTTCAGTTAATAAAAAAAAAAAAAAAAAATATTTGGTGTTAAGTTCACAAGGTTTGCATTTTTTGTTTTAGTCATTGATTTCCTGCAGTAAAGAATTTTTCATTAAAATTCAAACAAGTTAAAACCTTTATTTTATTCCTTATCTTATATGATGAAACTGGTTTATGAATAAATGATTGACAAGCTGACTTTTTTTTAATATAGAAGTTAAAAATGAAAAGAGGTGGGCGCTTAACTTTATGGTTTTCGTGTTACCCCTTCCTGCTAGAAAAACAATGTTGCGGGATATTTGGGAGTGTAGTCTGCGTCAAATGAAAATACATTTTTCTTCTCCTGTCCACTGTGTCACACGCAGGGACGTACCTACGTTTGTAGGTGGGTGTAAGCCTTTCAGAATTTACGTAATGATAGAAAGAGACAGATTTTTTTTATGTAGAAATAAAATAGTACTTTCAACGGGTCAGAGCACATTTTCTTTTTTTAGACTTGTTACACCCTTTTTTTTTTTTAGTGTTGTATATATTTACATGCCAAGACATTTCAGTTTCAGTGAAGTCGAAGATTGGCTTAGTGACTGGCAGAAATCTTTCTTAAAATTTGGGAACACACATCTCGCAGTGTCACTTAATTTTTATTTTAGATTATAACTTTCAGAAAAACTTTTGGTAACAATATCGATTCTAAATAAAAACGACTTGCGCGAGAAAGAAAACGAAACTGGTAATCATTAGTGCGGCACAACAATTTGCTTGGTAACTAACTTGAGTACTGAAATTTGAAAAAAGTTAAAAGTTTAACATTTTTCTGTTGCTCTTTAGTCTTTATCAACTTTATAATAAAAAAAAAGAAAGAAAGGGCTTTGAAAAGTGTTAACTTCAAAGCCAGTGTGTAAGTTAATTCCAGGTGGGGGAAAATTGGATTGCTTTTCGTTTTCTTCGTTAAACATGCCATGTGCAAATATGACGTACCTTTGTGTAGAGCCAGAGGTGAGTATTTATTTTAATTTATATATCTATTTTACGACTGAAATTAAACAAAGATTCACCGAATCACAGATTTTCTTTGCATATTTGTGATAATTTGAGTAAAAACTGAAAAGTGTGTAGTGTTAGTGATTGTACTACTATTCAACAACTGTGTTGCTGTTGTGTTGACAAATACTTTAAAGTTTTTTTAAGTGTAGGACTGTTTTGAATTTGAACTTTTGACTTTTATTTTAATTGTAAAATTGTAAAAAGAAAACTCTTACACAAAGCAAAATTAAAGTCTTTTAAGTTAAGACTTTAATTAAAAGTTTTAACAATGTTTGTAAAATATATAAAAACTGTTTACATTTTTATTTTTAAAAAGAAAAACTCAAATTCACAAACTGGTTCATTCATGTTTTTCATCTTTAACTTAAAAATTTCAAAAAGATAAACGTTTCCCTCATAATTAGTTTTTTTTTTTAATTTCGATAGAGAATGTTTTCTTAACAGTATTGTTTTTCCAAGCGGTTTTTTACCAACAATATTTTTTTGTCTTTTTGTTTTTGTCAATGATGACAATATGTGAACTGAATGTAAACCAAAAATTATTAAAAAATTAAATACTTTTTTATTTATTAAGAAGTTTAACATGTTTAAGGTTTGTGGTTATATTTTAATTTTTAAAACTTTAATTACGATTTTCCTTTTTTTAAAGAGCTCTAGTAAATCAATTTTAGTTGTTAATTTTCAGCGTAGACACGAGGCCACAAGCATGGGGCACTCAGTGAGGATCAAACTCACTAGTTGTAGAATGGTCAACCAGACAAACATTATTTTATATTTTTCATAATACTTTAAAAAATTAAAAGAAAATTGAGTTTTTTTAAAAATTATTTTACATTCTTTGTTCTTAATAAGTAGTATTCGAACAATTAAAAATGAAAGTTTTTTATTTTTTTTTTATTTTTTACAATACCAGATGTTTTAATTTTTAAGTTATTATTCCAACTATTCACTTTCAGAATCTTAAATTTCGCCCTTCCTTTCAAATTAAATATTAAGGACGGTATTTTCCAAAATCTAGAGATAAGTTCTCATTTTCATTTTTTTTCTTACTGATCTTCTTGATGCAATCGAACAATGCAGAAAAATCCAACTCTAACGGTAATCAAATCACTTGAAATTAAAAGCTACAATTTACGGCACTATCCATTCAAATAATAATTATTATTGAAAAATGGATGACATATTTTGTTTTTAATTTGTCCTTTAATGGAGGTGGGGGGAATTATTTACTTTCTCGGGGAAAAGACGCTGTTTATATTCTAAATCACCTCCTGCTCGGTTTTAAAAGAAATTACTACAATACAATTCAGCAGTACTGAATAAAAACATTTAACACGTTTTCTAAATTTCAATTTAGCATTTTTAACAAAACTAGGAAAATAACCAAAATTTAATTTAAAAGAATTTGTATGAAAACTTTTAAAACCATGAATAACCTCTCTAGTCTCTCTTAGTCTAAGTTAAAAAAATTTTCACCGGCTCTTTCAATTTTTTAAGTCTTCAACTTTTACCCTCCTCACTTAAATGTTAAATTTTTGTTTGAACATTTTCCACATGAAAATTGATAAACAATTGAATAAACATTAATAAACGTGGTAAAGTAACGGGAAAATGTATATAAAAATAAAATTAACAATATGCGTCGTCTTTCTCGTGTGTTTGTGGATTATTATTACTCAATAAAAAATTGAGACGCCTTTACGGGCATTTTCATTAAAATTTCTTGAATATTTATAAACTGGGCATTGTTATGAATTTTCTTAGGAAGCGGTTTCCTGTGTCTTTTCCAGTTTTGAGTTGACAATTCAAACTTGTCATACTTAACTGGTTGCCAACCAAGGCTAGAGAGTTCAGTTTGCCTTGTTGTTTTTAGTCTCTTCGCTCATAACTGCGAGTAGAAGAGATGCATTCTTGACTTGACTATCTCAGCTGGAATTTGAACTTGACTCGCTGATTTCATTTTCTGGTGTTGACCATTAGGCCACCTCCGTACAGCTTTGTCTGATACAAGGGTTTTTTTAGCACCTATGCCAACTATTTATTTGAAAGTGCTGCATGATAAGTAGAAGAGACAGTAACAATGCCTGGAATTCTGTTTCAAGTTTTGTATTCTCATTAAAATATTTTTCTAATTGCAATATATTCTTATCCATTTTCTAAGGTTCATCATTCTAGAATTAACATTATCAAATTTATAAGATCTGAGAAAAAAATCTGAAATGTTTAATGATGTAGTTTTATAAAAAAAATATTTTGCACTCCTGTTTAAAAACTTAAGGAGAGAATTGGATTGCTTTGATCAGTGAAAATATGAACAACTTGACTTCTATTTTGGGACCTCTTTTAGAATCCTCAGCAGATTATAAACTGTTGGAATAAAGATGA
Organism: Ascarosepion bandense; assembly: GCA_037127315.1. Classification (NCBI taxonomy): domain Eukaryota; kingdom Metazoa; phylum Mollusca; class Cephalopoda; order Sepiida; family Sepiidae; genus Ascarosepion; species Ascarosepion bandense. The sequence goes on from JBBBDQ010000256.1 coordinate 13,795,344, forward strand.
TGAGATTCTATAGTGGATGAGGCAGAACAGACTATTTCCAATTAAATTTTCACTGTTAAATAGTTATTAATCTCATTCTAGTGCAATCTGCCTGAATCTCTTTCTCCCACTACTTTTATTTGAATTACTGTATTTTTTCAGTCAAGACAGCGTAATAATTTTAAACACTGAGAAAATATTTTTCAATCTACAGCAGTTATTTATTTTCTGTATTAACAAATTGGATATCATATTATTTATTATATTGGATATTACCACTTGGAACTGATTAACAAAGAAATCTTGCAACATCTTTTTTTCTTTTTGTTATAAAGTAGCATGATATCTCCCTAGAACTTTTTCTTACAGTAGCTAATAAGATATTTCAAAGAGATGTCATACATTGACATTTGTAGGATATAGGAACCCAAAGTAGGAAAAATGGCAGCTTGCACTAAAAAAAAAAAAATTAATCTCTTAATGCATTCTTGATAATTGAATTCATTGCTTACTGTAACTTTTATTTTAAATTATGACCTGGTTATTTATGTGCATTTTAAATTTTTTTTTTTTTTTCCTGTTCAATTTTAAAACTTAAAGAAAAGCAGTCAAGTGTTATATGTGATACACACTTGGGTGATCATGTCTCTTTCAATTTATGACTGACTAGGCAGAAGATTTTCCTACAGTAGGTTGTTGTTTTTTTTTTTTCTGTGGTCAACTGATTGCCAGCCAAGGGTATAAGACCCAGTCTGTATTGCTATTCACGCCATAGCTGAGGAGGGAGTCAAGAGATGGATTCATACCTTTCCCAAAGGTATTTGCATGTAAGTGAATGTAATGAACCCAACTGGAACTTGTTCTGAGCCAATGACCATTACACCACACTTTACTAATAAGTGTAAATTCTTGAACATTTATGTATTAGGTGTGTTTGAAAGTTCTCAATAATTGTATACATTATATAAAACATTTCCTTCTCATCAAATGCAAGTTCCTGTGCCAGACACAAAAACCTAGTAGGAATCGTAAAACATAATAGATGCAAAATTATAAAACAAGACAACCATAGAATTATAAAGAAAAAACATTTAATACATATGTAAAGGCAAAAAAGGGGTACAATACAAAGTGTTGCACAAAAATTTCTTTTTCTGTGCCTATTACAGCAGGATACCAAATTTCTGACATTACAAAACAGGGATTACCATCAGATATAAGGAAAAAAGTGTTACAGTTGTTCAGAAAAGGGGCACAAGATTCAATTGCAAAAAAGATTACACCCTTTAAAAAAATTAAAAAAATGTACAAGATACTTTGGGGAGGTAAAAAAATTGCACAAGGCAGAAAATACAGAGTGCACCCACTTCAGTTCGAAAAGGTTTGGTGTTTTTTGTCAAGTTGTTCTATCAAGGGCTTTTTTAGTCTTAAATGTTCATTTGGTTTAAATTCTTCTTGGGAACATTCAGAAAGAAATGTTTAGTCCTGAGGGTAGAATATACTTTGAATCACTTGGCTCTCTCTTTCCTTATGTTGATTTATGACCATCTTCTTTCATACTAATTCGCCATCCTTGACGCATGGGCACTGATGCTTAGGTAAAGTTATAAGTAGTTAAATTTTAAACTTGTTTAACAACCAGTGTTACGGTATATCCCAGACAAGCCTCCATTTATGTTACAGGTTAAGTGTAACAAAAGGAAAATAAAAATGATTGAGCAAAACTCAATTTAATTCACAAAACATTAGATAAAAATATTTACAAATATACACTAGTTTGGCATTCAAATCAAGAGACATAGTTTACTACTGTCACGGCGAAGTGTTACGAAGAGAGGAGGGGAAGTAAGTTGTCATATCTTTCCTCGTTCAGTTGGCAGGGAAGTTAAGCGCTATATACTTTTTTGGAAATCCTTCAGTCAGTTAAGTGCCATATGTGAAACATGCAAAGAGACATGACTGACTGGGCAGAAGATTATCCTGCAGTAGGTTGCCATTGCTTTCTGCGGTAGACTAGTTGCCAGCCAAGGCTATAGAACCCAATCTGTCCTGTTATTTAACCCATAACTGGAAGGAATAGACGGATTAATACCATTCCGAAGGGTATTTGCGTGTAAGTGAATGCAATGAATTCAACTGGAATTCGAACTTGGCTCCCCGATTTCATTCCGAGCCGATATCCAATGCACCACAATGCACATCCTTAAATGCATATATAAAGACTAATTATTGGCTTGGTCAATGAAAAAGACAAAAATATGTATTTACCCAGATAGTTCCATGAGGTTTTCTTTCAGGTTTTAGTTGTTTGGATTTTGTCTGAAATTCTTTCGGCTGGATCTCGAGCCTAGAATTTTTACCGAGTTGATATGACAGCAAAATCCTTTTAACAACTTTTTCAAGTTTTTGTTTGTCGTCGACTAGAGAGATTCTTTCGGCTGGAATATTTCCTTGAATTGAAACTGGTGCTGATGAGGTCAGCACATCGTTTTATCAACTGTTTCAAGTTTGTTTTTTTGTCATCGACTTAGGGATTCTTACAGCTGGATATACATCCTGAATCTACTGGAGCTGTAGAGATCAACCCATCCTCCTATCAACTGACGGCTCGTGCCCAAAATCTATTTTTATAGGGGCTAACACCTAATTTGCAGACTTCTAGATCTTTTAGAACTGTCTGGAACATTCTACAAACTTCCAAACATTCTATTTCTAATTTCCTTATTTTTATGACTTTCCTGAATTAAAACTTTTTTGAACAAGTAGAACTCAATAGTGTCCTTTACAACAACTTTTTATACATTATTAATATTATTTTTTATATAAAAATGCATCCTTGTAACAGCAATGAGTTTAGAAGTGTTGTTTTACTTAGAACTTTTTTCTTATGAATTTCTGATTCCACATTTTTAATATTTAAAATATTTTTTGATAGACATTAATATACCAATACTTCTTTTTGTGTTGTTTTTAATCTGACGCTTTAAAGATAATAAAGAATTTTCAAACATTAAAATATCTTTTCAGATTTTCTATGTTAAATGAGTTTTCAACTAAAATCTTAACTGATTTGATTCTTATGGTTCTAATACTTAGGATTTCATAAAATAAAGGGCTTTGATTGGCTTACTATATCCCCAAATGTTTATTTTTATTTTATTTTATTTTTTTTACTAAATACTCTTTCATAAATTAATTCATTTATAAATGAGTAAGCTTCAAAAACTTTACTGGAATTAGCAGATTTTTGGATAATTTTTTTAAAAAATAATGTATTTTTGCTTAAAATTTGTTTGCTTGGAATTTTCATCACTTTATACAGTTTAAACAACTTTTCAAATATACTGCTGATTCTGTATAATGGGCGCACTTATTTTTATCACTTTAATGTAACTTTTGCTGTAATTATTTTTTTCTATTTTTAAGTTAATTAAAAAAATCTCTGGGTTCGGTAGTGCAGATATAGACTCAATGGAAACAGTGCAAGCAATAGCCGAGCTAAATAGGAACAAGATATACCTAGGCATAGACAGTAGAACAAAAATCTACACTTGTAAATTAAATAAAAAATTCAGTTTTAAATTCTTTGGAGGCTATTCAGATTGACAAGCACCTGAAGAAAGCTCGATAGTACACTCTGAGTGTAAATATTGACAACTCCTCATGCCAGAAATTCAGATATATATATATATATATATATTACTTCAAACATTATTTTTAGTGGATACTGATATTTAAGTAGATTCTTCATTTATTTTAAACTGTATTTTGTTTATCAGCCTGCATATCCAAGAAAACTTATAAAAGAAAATGTGCCCTCTGACAAGATTTGAACCTGTGTCTGCCTTTGCATGAGAAACCACTGAATTCATGTGCTTTAACTGCTTGGTTATGAAAGGCTTCACAATCAAGCAAGGTTCTATTTGCTTTTAAAGCATATTCACTTCACATTTTCTTGAAATGTGTATCTGTTTAGTGTTGTGTCCAAAACCTAAACAAAGCAATTTTAAGAAAATAAATGAAATTTTATTTGTTTAATCTGACGTATTTTTATTACTTTAAACATCATTATTTTTCGTGTATACTTGTATTTGAGTGCATGCTCTATTTGTTTTAAGTAGTAATCATTTTGTCTACTGATTCGCATATTTGAGAAACTTATGGCTAGTTACTAAAAATAAAGTGTGAAGTAATAAAATGTTGGATTAAAACTTTTAAAAAAATCCATTAATATTCAAAATTCTTATTGAATTTTATCCTTTCACTTTGAACTGTTGTACATAAAAATTATAAATTAATTTTATCTTTATACACAGAATGAAGAAGAAAAAGCCACTTGTGAACTGCAGTACTTCTACTTTCATAACTCATTCTCTTTCTTTAATTAATGCTAAAATCAAATAAGATCGAAATGTACAGTATTCTTATCAAGCAGTGCATATCAATAGAATAAATTAAATGCACAAACATTTAAACATTCAATACCAAACATTAAAGTCATGTGGCTAAATTGTTTTCATAGAAAGCGCTGATATCAAGTGTGTCATCTGATTCTCTACATTAGACCAGTCTTTTACAGTAAATGTATCAATGACTGAAAGAGGTATATGTATTTGCTATTTTTTTTTTTTTTTTTGTAAATTAAAGAAAAATAATTATATATTTATTGGACTTTATTCCAAGTGTATATACATGTGTAGTATGTGTCTCATTGCAAATCATGCCAGAACAAATTTACACTCAGTGTCTTTCAGAAAAAAAAAACGGGTGTAAGGGCGATCCAACAGATGACTTCCTGGCTTCTGAATGGCACAACTGCACTTAGAATGTATTTATAGAAAAGAGCTGTATCACAGATGTATAAATGTCCATACCTGGAAAGATGACAATCTTTCAGACATTGTAGATTAGAATATAAGGTCCATGTTTTGGCTGCTCTTACAAACTGGCTGAGAGTAATTGACAAAATCAGTAGCTGAATCAAATGTAATGTTGTATATAAGAGATTCAGGCTTCATGGTGACTTCATTATACATGTGTATAAATTTAAGCTTTAAATGCGTGTGTGTTAAGGGTTAAATATAGATAAGCAATAATTAAATCTTGGAGATACAAAGTAGCATAACAGTTATTGGCATAGAAAATAGAATTGATGAATTTGAATTTCAACTGAGGCTGTTTGTGTTTACTTCACACTAATGATCTGTAGAAAAGCACAAATCAACTTCTCTTGAGTATAAATAAATAGTAGACAAAGTTCTAGCCTTGAGTAGCAACTCGTCAGTGACCATGCTAATGTATTTATGTGAATTTTAACATTCAATTTTGGGTAACCATGACTGGTTTCCAAATTAAAAAGTCAAAGAAAATGAAATCATTTTCTCTCTTGTTTTTTATTTTATTTATTTATTCTTTTTAATGATTTACACTATGTATGATGGAAAGTGAAATGGTTTTTAAGAGCTGGAAATGTGTATAATGAATGATTGACGTTGTAAGAGGTACATTAAAAATTAGTTTATATCAATTCTACGGGAGGGAAGGGCAAATAATTTTCAGGTGGGGAGGCTGGTACATATGTTTTTGGAACAATGGTCAACCAAGAAATCTTTTGGATATCCAAAAATAAAGCTTGAATCTAAAACATCTGATTAATGAATTCTTCTTTTAACTTGTATACTTTAGCCAATAAACAAGAAACCTGCTCAATAATTGAGAAAGTTATGCACTTTGTAATGTAAATAGTTGCCAATGGTTAATGTGTAGGTCATTGTAAATGAAAAGAATTTGAGCATTGGCTTTAAAGGTGTTGTGGTGCAGTGGTTATTGGCTTTGAATGAAAAATCGGAGAGCTGAGTATAAATTCCAGTTGAATTCATTGCATTCACTTACATGCAAATACCCTTGGGAAAGATATTAATCTGTTGCTTCCCCCACCACTTATGGGCTAAATAGCAGAACAGATTGGGTTCTATAGCTTTAGTTGAAAACCAGTCTACTGCAGAAAGTAATGGCCACCTACTGTGAGAAAATCTTCTGCCCAGTGAGTCGTGTCTCTTTTGAAACTTGATTGCCCAACACTTGACTGACTGAATTCCTTCCCACTTGGAAGAGTAACTAAATACCATATATACTCATATATAAGCCTACCTTGTATAGTGTGACCTCTGAATTATATTATTTTTATTATATATATTTTTGTGAAAATCTGATTTTTTTTCATGTAGCTCATGTATATGACCCAACTTCTGAGCAATACTAGTAGACCAACTGTATTCAAATATTGCAGTATTATACTATATTTTATATTAAATTAATTGTTTTTGTTCTTTTTTGTACAAAGTATATAATAAACAAATATAAATAAACAGCGGAAGACAGAATAAGCACAACTGAAACATACCACATAGATACCTATCAGACAAAAAGGGTGCTGTTGAAAAAACAGTACCTCAGCAATGCAAACACATCCGAATGAACAGGAGAAAGAAAGAAAAATATTGTTATTTCTTCATTTTTATGAGGTATTTATAGATTTGAAGCAACACACATAGTGAATGACATTCTGCTGTTTGTGTAGCACTAGAAAAAAAAGAAAGAATCTAGGCTAAAGGAGCTTACCTTTACCGTTCAGGTTAGCCAAAGGTACTGTGAGAATGTAGGCCTACCAAGTAGTTTATGATAACTGAAAATGCATGAATTTTAAACCCTACAGAAAAAAATTTAGAGGTATAGGGCAACCAGTTACCCAAAATGCATGATTTTAATCTCTTCAAAAGAAAATTCTGTGTGATCACCTATTTTTTACATAAAACCCTGATCATAAAAATTTGCACTATACTTGATTATGTATGGTACTATTTTCTCATTTTTTCTTTGCTCAATCAAGCTAAATAATAAATATTTGTACTGTGGTGTAAATGGGTAATATTTTCATTCTTTCATTCTTGACAGATAAAATCTTACAAAATAAGATTTTCTGGAAAATTTTATCAAAACCTTTATAACAGCAGTAATGAAATTTATTTTTTCACTATTAATATATTTTTTATTTATTTAGATCAGTATGAAATAATATTGAAACTTTTTGTTTGATAAATTGTTGCCAATAGATTTTCATTTTTGCACCTCCCCAAAATTGATCTTTTACTTGCTTTTAATCTCATGTTATTTTATTTTCTTTTTTTCTTGCAGACATCTTTTGTAAAAAGTCATCGGCGTACACCAAGTGATATTGAATTTAAAGAATTGATGCGAAGAGATGCACTTGCTGGAATGCATAAAGAGTTGCAAAAGTTAGTCAAAACTGCAGAACCAAAGAGTCAAGAAGTAATTTCTTTGCTTTTTTTTTTCTTTCCATCTCTATCTCCTCTTTTTTCTTAATGTTGTCTATATACTTTTTGTTTTTGTTTTTTTTTTTTTTTGTCAAATTTTTAATTTACCTTATCTATCTTTGTTTTGCAAAACCTGATCCTGTTTCTTTTATAATAGGTCTTATAAGATTTCTGCTATTAAGGTTTTTTTTCATTGCTGAAAGATTCTCATGAAGACTCTTCTAGAGGCATGATATTGTTTTGTCTTGATATTTTTATTTCATTAATTTTTTTGCGAAAAACATTTTATTAAATTTGTGTCTTTTATTTGTGTCTGGCTAATCATAACTCTCAACAATTTCCTATCCTTTGTAGTTCTTTGCAATATTTGTTTTCTTTTCTTGTCCTTCACACTCTGTTCTACTATTCATTTACACAAGCTAAGTAGGTCACTCACTGTTTCTCTCTTGCCTTTAATATGTCCTGAATGTTTCCTCCATTACGTTTCCAGTCCTCCTCCTCCATTATGTTTCCCCAAAATTTTAGCTCTTTTTCTTAGTCTTTTTTATCCTCAGTTTCCTTAAAACTTCCTCATAGCGCATATGTTCTGTCTATGGTATTTTCAGTACCCTTCTGTATTACTATATCTGTTATCTCAAGTTTCCCCTTCAGCCATAGTGAAATTGTCTAGCATTCACTGCCATATAGGAAGTTGTTATTAAATATCCATTCAGTACTCTTTCCTTTGTTTCTAACAAGATTTTTCTTTTTCTTGATATTTTGTTTACTTTTTAGAAGGCATCTTTCCCTATTCCAATGTGCCTTCAGGTTTTGGCTGTTCCCAAAGCTGAACTTTTTTATTTGCTTGATTCTTGACATCACCAATTTGTAGCTTGCATCTTGGTCTGCTTCTCTTGCTTGTAAATGGAGTCTTTTCACAACTGATAGTCTTTTCACCCCACTTTCTTTTATCACATTTTTTAAGAGTTCCTGTAGTTTCCCTTCTCTGTGATCAACACTGTCAGTTGTTATATTATGTTAAGATTATGCTAATTAATAATAAATTCTGGTAAGACTTCTGGTTCTCTTAAGATTGGCTTGTGTAAAGGTTAAGCAAATTTGGTGAGAAGATGAATTCTTGTCTTATGTAGCTTTTTGTTTTTGTGTACTTGCACAATTCATTTTCTATCTATATGTAGGTGGTTTGTCCCCAGTGTGTAGATAATAATTCTGGATTATTCTAATATCTTTCCTAAATAAATCAAGTTTTCCTAGCAGTTCAAATAGATTTCATATAATGACATACCTTATTAAATGCTGTTATTTATTTTGTGAAATACATCCTTCTGCATTTGTATTGCTTTCTCTGATATCATTCTGATCATAAATATTGCATTTCTTTTTTTTTAGTGTTGTAAAGTCACAGCTCTTGCCCTATTTCTGATCTAATTCTGCTCTGCTCTCTATTCATTAGAATTCAAATGATAAACTTAATTATATGGCTCAGTAAGATAATTGTCCAATGGGGTTTGTATTACTTTGTACCTGACTTCTTAGGCAGCTCTATTATGAATAGCTATCAACACAGTTCTTCTGGCATTTCACCACTGTTTCATTTATTTCTGTAATCTTGTTGATGCTGACATCAACAATGATACATGAAAATGTTAGTTTAGAGTGGAAAATACCCAAATCTGCCATTTTGAATTTGGTTCAATTCAGTAAAATCCTTATAACTCAGGCAAGTCAAAAGCCATCCACAAAATATTGTACATATCTTGCCATAAGGCAGACAAATTTGTTGTCAAATTTTGAGCAAAATTAAAGATAACATTTTTTTGAAAAATTAAGTTAAAGGTTAAGGTCAAGATCAAATTATCTTATTTGACTTTTAAACAAAAAATAATAATTTTTTAGATTTATCCAAGTACTTTAAAATGGTATATAATTTAGCTTTTAAGGTAAAATAATAACTGAGATATTGATATTTAAACATTGTTACTATTTTTTTCAAGATTCATATCTCTGGAACTCTTTGGCATAGAGATGTAAAATAAGAACCCATTCAATTTGTATCATGAAGCTCAATTGTAACACTCTTCTCTCCACTGCTTGGCCTTCAGGTTCCTTCAGACCACCATGGTTACCATCTAGCTGACTTATCACACATTAATTCATTGCTAGTTTGTTGCTAGTATCATGTTGCTGGTCATGATTCCACTCAATTGAACTGGCATTTGTTTCCCTTACGATCATTCACTCCTCTACCTTGTTGTGTTTTTGATCTCAGATAGAAAATTGCTGATGAGGTAAATTAAAGTACAAGTTGATGGCTAGGAGTTACACAAAAAATAAGTTTTTGGAATAAAGAATTAACTTTGACTAAAATGTAACGATTTTTTTTTTTTTTTAATCATATCACCCCAAGCAAGGCAGTAACGCCACTAATGTGCAGGGGGCTATGTAAGAGTGAAAAGATTAGAAAAAAGAAGGCTGGAAACCACATCCTAAACAGGGAACAAGGGATGAGCCTCTACACCTGTTCAATAGATGAGGGTGGAATGTGAACCGGGCGATAGTTTAGTCTATGATTTGGTTTATAAATTTGCTGTATACAGCAGTTTTAACCCTTCCTACTCACTGTTATAATCACTTGACACTGGGATCTTTTTTTGGAGGTTACAGCCTGTGTTAGTAGTAATTTAAAGTTATAAGATTTGATCTTCAGGATTGGTACAAGGTCTTCATCAGGAGGTCTTGGTGAATGATGTGGATTCCAGTAGCATTAATGTAGGGACTCTTCTCTTATTATCCAAACATCCAGCTTTCTTTTATAATCATTTCACCCCAAGCAAGGCAATACTGCCACTATTGCACAGGAGGTTACATAAGGGAGAAGTGAAGTGAAGAGAAAGAGAAACAGATGTTGGAGAATGGGTAAGAGAAGGATGGGAACACTGGTGTGAAGAGAATTGCATGAGAGTAGAGTGAAAAGGGAGAAGAACAAGATACAGCAGTTGTCAGAAAGGATGGGAGTCAAAGAGATAAAAGATGGCAGTAGAGAAATCTGTTGCTCAGTTTTGCTATAGAAATTAGTAAGGGAAAAATTGAATGTCTGAATACTGATAACATTAGTACCTTTAGAATGTATCAGCCATGTGTCATGGTGAGCATTAAAGTCTCTGAAGACAAAGATGATTGCAGATAGATGAAGAGAAAGTACTTTGTCTTTACTGCATGTTTAACATACTGCAGCTCTAGGAAGAAGGTGAGCAATAAAGTAAAAAGATAGGTAACAGAATAGTAACAAAAGATAGAAACACATGAAGTAGTCAGGGTTCTTGAGAGACACTTCCCTGGCCATTGAAAGATTATTCTGGATGTATACACCAAGGCCAAGCATGTGAATACTGGAATCTTTTTGGTAAAAGGGGAGGTATCCTGGGACCAAGAATTCATTGGTAGCAATGGAAGAATTTAAGTTAGTTTTACTAAGAGCAAAAATATCTGGCAGCAGTTCTAAGATGATGCTAGTGAAACAAAGGCTGGGGTGTGTAGATGTTTATTTTGTTTAGTTGTATTTCTTTTAATGTTTTTTCCATGAGATTCATTTTGAGGAGAAAGAGAAAAGACCACCATAATAGTCACTGTCATCAATGGCAATACAAACCAGCCAGGACATGGCTTAGAACAGAACATATTGTTGATCAGAGCAGCCTCTGTAAGTGCTACCAAAAAGCTTAAGCTCCTACAATCAGTTAGATGCAACAGCTAGTAAACTGCTTAACCTAGTATCCTCACAATGGAAAGTCACAGCTACTTGTTAGTCCAATTACCAAAAAGTTAAGATCATTGTGACCCTGGGAGAAGAAAGAAAGAGCCAATAAACCATATCCTGAACATGGAACAAGGGATGAACCTCTACTTTTGTTAAGTAGCCATAGGAGTTTGAGCTGAGTGATAAGGGAGTCTATATACTCCTATTAACTTGTTTAAAAAAAAAAAAATTAAAAAAAATAAAGTTTTAACTTAGTATAAGTCCAATATCCACTTTCTTGGAAAAGTGTCACTCAAAGAAAAAAAATATTTTGTTCTTTTCCCACGCAGGGAAGGACTCCCATTAAATGTAATATTGAGAATTAACAATAAATTAATGTGCAAAAAATAAAAGAAAATTGAAAACAATTATGAAAGGAATAAAAAATCATTCAGAAATATGATGGAATAGAAAAGTGTAAATAAAAAAGAATTAGGGAAAAAGAAAAATACAGAAAAAACTAAGTTTTCATTTCAGTGATACCATTATACATTAATATTGGCAAAGACTTCTTCTGGTGGGTTCTGTCTGTATTTCTGAGCTGAAATAGCATTATACTTTGTTTCTTGTTTTCTTTTTGACAATATATACAATAAAATTTATGAACTGCACTTTGTAGTCTATAGATTTGAATAGGGAAATTATCTTCCTCTATAAGAGTGGTCGTTCAGACTTATACTAAGTACGTAATTAATATTTACATTCTATCATCCCCCTCATTCCTATCCGTTAAGATTTTTTTCTTTCAGTCTATCTCGCAGGTTGTTAGCAACCTGTTAGGACAAATAATTAAGCCTATAAAGGGTGGATAAGCTCTTATGGAGTCAACAGCCAGTTAACTAGAGGTGGTGTCTTGATAAAACACATTGGAGAAGACAATGGGGAACCACTACACTATTACTACCATGTATATTCATGAACTTGCACAACAATATGACAAATCCTAATGGCATGAAGGAGGTTAAGCCTGAGGACACTGACACCTCACCTGCTAAGGAACGCCATGCACTAGAGGTGTCACCGGACTGTCATTCTGCAACTGTTAGCATTAACAGTGTAAAGGGGACAGATTCCTTCAGAATTTATCCCTAGCCCAGAATGAACTGTTATCCTGTTATTGCTCTATGATGTATGTTGATCTGGCTAACCCACAGAGGATTTCAAACTGAACCTACAGTGATAGATTGTTCTTGTCTTTCAAGTCACAAGTATTTACTGTGTGGCACAGGGATTAAACTCACAATTACTGCATTACCCACTTCATGAAACATTTTAATCCACTAGGCTATTGTCCCATGGAGAACTTGGGCCTTAAACCTAACCTGCCTGCTGAGGATTACTGTTGCATGTCATACTTGACTGCATTCACTGGAGCCTTGCTTTTATTACAGCTACTGCTGCTGAAAACCTAATGACATTTGTCCTTTTTTTTTTATCAGTGGCTCTCATATCCTATTTATTTCTATGCTAGGCCTACTAAGGAAGTTGTCAGTCTAAGATATGCACAAAATCTTTCAGGCATCTAATGGTTGTTCTTTGTTCAGTATTTTCACTTAATTTTACAAGGGTTGATGACTAAACTTTTCTCTCCATACATGATCAACCATGCCTATCTTATGATTTTCTGATGTTCCCCCGTCCTTATTTTATATTCTTTGCCTTAACTGCAAGGATAGAAGTACATAGCTTTTGACTATGTTTTCTCCTGTATTAGGCTTTACTCAGCAGAGATTTCTCCATAAAGTGGAGCTGCTTCTGAATATTGACATGATATTCTGGATCACAGATCTTCTGAATATTTTCCAATAAGCCCTTGACGTAAGGCAGGCAAACTGTAGCAATTTTATGGTTCTCCATGACCCTTTTGTTTCCAACTGCAATATTGTTGTTTGCTAGGTAGTTGTTATTCTGAGGAGTATGCTCGATGTTGCTCATTTCTTGTTGGTATGTATTTGGGTCACCACTTATGACTTTGCAGTGTTGTAAGGATCATCCACTCAAAATATCCTGATAACAAGCCTGATGAAAGAGTTCAATTACAAGAACAAAATTTGGAAAGTTACCTTCATTTGATACCTACTAATGTGTGCGTGACTAAAAATAAAGTTCATATTCATGGATTAACATGAATCTTCATATGGGAACTATTTTTATCTTGAATGTATTTGCATCTGTTGTTTCATATGAAATTTAATATTAACAAGTTTCACTTTGCCTTGTAAATTTGTTTGAATTTTTAGCATTTTCTTTCTTTTATTTATTTTGTATAGTTTTTAACTATTGTTGGTTTTAATGTTTTATTTGTTTTTCTTGTTATTTAAATATTTATTTACAATAGCAAACTTCTATTTTATTCAGACTATTTTCTTTTCACTCAAGGACAAATTTTCCCTTTGCAGAGCACTATTTTGTCATAAGTGCTGGACCCTGGCAAGGTTGACATTGGGCATAACATTTTTATGTAATTATTACTACCTGGCTTGTAATTTTGAGAGAGTGGCTTGTCCAAGTACTTGCTCACCCATCTTTTTTCTCACCCAGCCATTGTAGAATGCTAAAAATAGTCTTTATTTAGATATCTGTTGATGTATGTGGATTCATGCATTTTCTTAGTGTTAAATACACAGCTTCATCTAAAATTCAAACTTTATGAATTGCTTTTATCTTTTATCATATAGATTTTTGTCTTGTTCATTTACACAATGTATGCACAAAAATGCCTTACATGCAGATTTTATGCATTTTGACTGCCACCCAGTGCCCTTCCTCACATGCCATACATTATGTGTCTCGACTGCAACCTGATTGTCTTCTTTAAGCACCATGCATCATGCATCTTGACGACTATGCCTACTTAGTAAGCCACTATGATCACCAAAGTTAAGCAACATTAAACCTGGCCTGTACCTAGATGAGCAACCACTTGGGAATACCAGGTTTTGTAAACATGGATGTATGGGTAGTGTAATGGATAATGGTTCAGAATTGTTAACCAGAGAGCTAATTCCCATTGGATTCATTATATTCACTTAAATACAAATACCCTTGGAAAAGGTATGAATCCAACTTTCTCCCTAGTTATGGGTTTAGATGTATCACTAAATTATCATCTCCAAAAACAATACTTTAAATAAGATGCAAATAGTTAAGTCATAGAAAGCTAATCAACCAATAAGCCACATTTGAAAGATCTAAAAGAGCATTTCAAGTACCTAGTTAATTATTAAAAACTAGGGACATCCACAAAAAAATGCAATACCTAAGGGTTAAAATGAATTTTAAAAAGTGAAAAAACATCTCTTCTGAAGCTTTTATTTTAGTTTTAACTTCAAGCTAATTGATTAGATTTAATTTCCATTAATCAAAATATTTTGCTGTTTTCCAAAACTAATTTAAATTGACTGGAAGGGATTTTCTTTTTTTCTTTTTCTTTTTTCATTTTTTTTTTTCTAAAAGTGGTAATTAGTTACCTTTAGTCATCTTTCATCACAATGTAATTTTGATTGTATAATTAATCTGATTTGAAATAAATATTATTTGCTTTAAGTTTAAAATATTGCAGAAATGCATCTTTTAACCTGACAATATAATGAGAGCTAATGTTGTCTTACAGAGACTTTATCTGTAAAAGAACTTAATTGAAGAAAATGATGTGAATGCCATTTTTATATCATTTTTAAATACTCAGTAATCTTAAAGAATTAAGGAAATATTTTCTATAATGTTTTATTGAATTTTAGAAATTTTGGCTTTAAATTTACCATAGTTATCACTCTTATTTTTTGATAATGTTGCATATGATACCTGTACTCACAAAAATCGGCATACACATACAAAAAAATTCTAAATTTAAAAAAAAATATTGGTGTTTGAAAAATTTAAATGCAATGTCAATCATTTAACTTCCTCATTACTGTTTTTTTTTTATTGGCCTTGCTTCTTAATGATTTTTTTTTTTTTTCCTGAGATTCTTTCACACTCAGTAATCCCTTGTCTTAGTGGCTTTTCTTTGTTTAAGAGGAAATGATTAAAAAAAAAAAAAGGATAAGTAATGACACTTTATATGTTATTATCATAGTTGAAATAAGGTGGGAGATTCTTGTATACCATCCAATATTTCATAGGTGACACGTGTGACAGAGCATTAGGACCTCAATCCTTTTTGTTACAGTGTTAGCTATATTTGTTGATGAATATATATCAAGAAATTTACACGTCCTGACTGGTAATTCTTTTAATCATAGAATTAAAAAATAAGAACAAAGAAATTGATATTATGATTTCATATCAAGTTATTTTTAAGCATTTTGATCTTGGTAATGCATGTACATTGTGGATGGATGTGCGTTGTGGTGCAGTGGATATTGGCTTGGAATGAGAAATCGTTCGAATTTCAGTTGAATTCATTGCATTCACTTATGTGCAAATACCCTTGAGAAAGATATTAATCCATCTCTTCCCTCCAGTTATGGGTTAAATATTAGGACAAATATTAAATAATATGGGTTAAATATTAGGTTCTATAGCTTTGGCTGGCAACCAGTCAACTGCAGAAAGCAATAGCAACCTACTGTGTTATAATCTTCTGCTCAGTCAGTCATGTCTCAAAAGAGCCATGGTCGTCCAAGCGTGTATCACATATGGCACATAACTGACTGAATGCATAGCTGTTTATGGGAGATATTTACTAAATTTAACTTGGTCTTGCACAATATTAAATGGAGAGAGAATAGGAAGATTATGATGCACCAATCTTTAACATAACAAAGAACTACTATCACCAAATTTTGTGAAAGTGAACACAACAGACTAGGCCAGAATTTGAAATTGGCTAGCGAAGTTCACTATCTTTTACACTACCTGCACATATCTTTTACAGGTAACCTATAAATGATTGATATACTGTAAAACCAAATCAAATATATTGATTAATCAAATAATCTTACTTGGATCAACATATTGTTCTTCATAGATTTTCTAAAAAAAATGTCTATGTATATATAAGTAATACACACATTGGCTAACATTAAATGAAATTTTAAATAATATGATCAAATGTTTACTTCGTATTTTCATCGTATTTTTGATAAATGGAAATTTTTATTTCTAGTAACAAAGTTTATACTGTTTAGCCAGTAGCATAAATATTTAAAGAATTCCTTTTTTTTTTCTTGATAGAACATTGGAAACAAAGAAAAATATTTCTCAAATATATCTAGAAACAAAGTAAAAATTTAAAAATTGCAAGTCCCACTGAAAACAAAGTTGTATTTTTTGTCCAAAACATTTTTCTCATTAAATTTCTCACTTGCAACTCTGTCAGCCTTCTAGTATTCATGAAAGTTAATGACTTGCTTTATAAAGTAATAAACACTCAAGTTATCAGCTGAGATAAACCAGTTTTGTGTCTTAAATTTCCCTTGAATTAAAATATCTAACCTTGTATTTAGGAATTTGCATTCGAATCTTATTTCATAGAAAGGGGGGAAAAGCTAATTTAATGCCTGTACATAAATGTGTTGTAAAACATTTGTACTAAAAAACTTGATGTGATTGTCATTACTACTAAGCCATGAAATTAAATGTAAGACATACCAAAGCATTCATGATTACCATATACAGTAGTGACTGAATTATAGCATTGAAAATATTTTTTTTATTTATTTAGATGGGTTAAAAGATAATTTTATAGCAAATAAAATATACTAAAATGATTGCATGCATGAAGAAATACAGCATTTTAAAATTTTTTTTCCACTGGTAAACTAACAAAGAAAACTTGAATAATAGGCTAATTGGGCTACATTTGAAAACTTTGCTAAATCTTTGCACTTCTTTTTAGTAGTTAGCTGAGCATTATTTTAAGAACAGTCCTCAAAAGTAACAAAACTTCAAAATTAAGTAGCGCTGGGCTTTGAAAAGTAAATTAATCTATTTATGACAATTTAATTTCTAAGGCTTTGTGTCCCTTAGTGTTGTATGTGATCATGACTCCCTACTTCCTGTCCTTCAGAACTTTTAATAAATTTTATGTTTTTCTTTCTCCTGAACTTTGTTCTGTCATCTATTTACTCAAACTCACTAAGTAGGTTATGTATTATTTTCCTTGCTTTCAATCTGTCATGTGAGTATCATATTTTCCAAGCCCTCTTTTCTCATCATCTGCTCTAGAAATTTCAACTCTCTCTTCCTAATAAGTATTTTTCTTTCTACAGAACAACATTTCTGTTGCTTCAAGTCACCTCTTATTTTTTGAGGAGATTGTCCCCCATTCACTGTCATATAGGAGGACTGAGATCATGTAATGGTTCAGTACTCTTTTCTTTGTTTCTAATGATTTTACTGTTTGTTAATACTCTGCTTAGCTTTTGAAATGCATCTTTAGCTATGTCTTACATTTAGTTTCAATGTGCCTTCAGATTTCAGTGTCACATTTTCTGTACTTCATTAAATCATTTCTCATATATTAAATTTTTGTGCTTGTTTGATTTTGATTTCCAATTTGTAATTTGCATGTTGGGCTCTTCCTTTTGCTAACAACCATGCATTCTATTTTCTTGCAGTTGATGTTTAGTCCTTTCTTATTTTTCTTTAATACCTTCTGTAGAAGTTCTTGTAATTTTTCTGTATCTGCTATCAACACTGTCATCTGCATATCTTATGTTGCTAAGATTATGATTTCTAATCCTCCCAGAATTGCCCCATTGTATAAGTCCGGTGAGAATACGCATTCTTGTCTTACACTCCCTTTCTTTTTTCTTTCTTTCTTTTTATTTATTTATTTATTTATTTATTTATTTTTTTTTTTTTTTTTTTTAGGCTTACAATACTAAAAACCTGGAAATTATGCTTTAGGTAATCAATATCTGATTAATAAAGAAGAGTTGTAAGCCATTGTTAATATTTTAATGCTTATCATTATGCCCTTTAAAAATATTAATAAATTTTTCTACAATAATTGGTTATAGGTCTTTTTTTTTTTTTTAATTTATTATTATTGTTTATAGGATTTTGTTAACTGCTATAATTAATGTTCTCAAGTCTTATTTTTTCTTTCTTTTTTAAATAGTTACAAATCTGAAACCAGGATATCATCCCTTGATCCTACATGTATGATTTATTCACATAAAATGCATGTTGAACATTTATTACTATTTAGTTTTTAATCTACTTATCTTTGCTTGTTTTTGATGGAATTTATTTATATGCCTTCCTCCTCTGCTTATGTTAATATGAAAATTATTTCCAAAGAATGAGAAAGAGTAACAATGTATAACTTAAGTAAACTTATTTACAATATTAATGTGCCAGATGTTGTAAGCATGAAGAAATCAATATCTGTCCTTATGTCTTTCTAATGGGTAATTTCATCTTGACAAGAGAATTAAATTATATTTGCATTGTTAAATTGTACTTCTATATAAAATGGGTTTTGTTTTATAAAGATTGTAAATGTAAATTCTGTAAAGAATACTCTTAAATTGAATGTTGTTTGTATCTCATCTGGAAACTAGATTTTCTTTACAAGCAGCACCATCTAAAAAAAACCTATCAATATTTTCAATTGATTTTCACTCTGAAGCTTTATAAAAGCCAACCTTATTTTAAAAAATGTTTCTGAAGATTTGTTTGACTTTTTATCTCCTCCAAAACTTCGCCATTCACTGGCATAAGATATTGTTGCGACTGCTGCTTTGCTTTTGGAGAAGTCCAAGTGGACATTTTCAATATGCTTCTTCATGATAACTGAATACTGAATCCAACTGAGGATCTTAGTTTGATTGAAGTTGCATAAATTTTCTGGCCACTGCATCCATCTTTAATAAGAAATAAAAATAAGCTCTTCTAATATGTTTGCAGTTTTAAACTTGACATTTATCAATTAATCAGCCATCTTACTCTGCAAAGTGTAGAATATATTTTTGTTTGTGCATGATGCTTATTCATGACACTAGGAAAATCTGAGAAGATTTTATGCATGGTTGTCAGTTCTGTAAAGTTCTATCAAGAGTAGTATACAGGCATTTTAGACCAAAACATTTAGTATCAAATCAATTGGTTTTTATTATGAAATACTTTCATTTTCTTTTCCATTAGAAAATTTTATGCTTTGGAATTGGAGAGATTTCTATTAAAGAATTCCAAGGAGCTGTTTGTTGAATGAGAAATACCGTGAGGCTTCAAAAATTAAATTTAAAATTATAATCATTTAATTATCAGTTACATTGATTTTTTTTTTTTTTTTTTTTTTTTTTTTTTTTTTTTTTTTTTATGACTTATTGTACTTGTTGGAAGGTCATTTACTGTAAATAATTTATTAATCTAATAGTATGTTTTTTTGTTTTTTTTTACTACTTACTGAAACTTTCACAATAGTGGTTTTTTGACACTTTCTAATAATCTCTTTTGCTTTTTCTATTGACTAAAATTATATTTTTCATGTATTTCCTTTGCTCCTTTTTATTGAGTTGATCTTAGGATAAAATCTTTTAAATGATGACTGGTCAGATTGAGTATTGTGCAAATATTTTATTTTGGAAATGATATAAATTGCTATTAGCTGTCTAAAGTATTTTAAAATCTTTAATATTTTGGTGTTTACTCAACAAGACAAGACTAGTTTTAGTATAATTAATAAATAACTAAAAGAAAAAAAAAACAAGACTCCCTTTGTTTTCATTGTTTGACTCTTAAGAAAGACTGGCTTGTTTCCTAGTGATCAATTTTGGACAGATTTGTAACCTTGAAGAATTTTTATTTTTTACATTGCAGATAATCCATGATTTTGTTGTGAAATCACTTTCCTAATGGGTTACAGTATTCAGTCATAAAAACGAGAAGATTAAGAAAAACATTAAATGTTACTGGAACATTATATTCTCTATTTGGCACAGATCAGAACTTAAAATACATTGATCACATGCTAATGAATTTCTAATGTTTGTGTGAAAACGTGGATCTTATATATAACAAATAGAGTAAGCTCTATATAATTTACGAATATATTAGTGTGTTTAAAAAATAATTGCATATTCCACAACTGTGTTATGAGTCAACCAACCAGGTAGAACCAAGTTTGTAATGCATTTCAGCGTATAACAGGAGAAAACTTGCGAAGATGGAATTTGGTTTTCTCATTAGTGTTTACTTGAGAACTGAACACAATGTACCACCATCTACAGCAGTTTTTAACCAGGAATGCTAAATTTTCATTTTTGCAAGTGATGAAAAATGGGTTTTGTATGTTAGCAGAAAGCAAAAGAATATTGGTTATCACAAAAGAAACCAGTGCCAACACCAAAACCACAATGTCATCCATAGAAGTCCTTGTTTTGTATATGAAAGGTGTTGTCCATTATAAGCTTTTTCTTCTACTGATGTTCATCTAAGGCTCAAGAGAGCCACTCAAGGTAGAGGGGCTGATGTGTTTTATGAGTGTAATAGAAGACAAGAAGTGCAGTTAATGAGGTTATGAAAGAAAGATAATGGTTGATCTTAAATTTGAAGAGGTTAAGATTGAAGTGATCAGGAAAGCATTCTACTGAGAATTAGTTTTTGGAGTGGGAAAAAGCTGTTTGAGTATGTGCGAGTGGCATAACAATTATTGGCATAAAAAAAATGGCATTGACATACTGAGGTCAAATACCAACTGGAACTTGTGTTCATTTTGTACTATTGCTATTTTTCTACAGCAGTAGGTAGAACAGGGCAGACTGGGCTCTTTAGTTTTGGTTAGCAACCAATCTAGAAAGCCAACTTATAATTTAAATTGATGAATATTACAGGAAACCATTGTACTATTTTTCTAAGGACAATCTTAGCAATACACAAATATAATAATAAAGTTTTAGAGAGCCATGATTACCTACATGTTCAAGGGAGATTAAAAAAGAAAAATAATATGACCTTCATTTGAGTTTGATATATAAATAAATCAAGTCTGCAATTTTCTTTCTGCTTGACTGCCTCATGATTTTATCAGTTATTTAGAGTAATCTTCTTCACTAAGAAACTAAATATTTTGAGTCATAGTAAGGAGGAAAAATACAAGTACTTAATTTTGTGATAATTTTAACATTCTCACTGTGAGATTGTTGTCTGGCCATGCTGGTTTGTTTTGTCTCTTTTGCTACTGAAACCTTGCCGTCAAGCTTGATTTTACTGATTAAAGAGTTGGTTTGTGGATGTGCAGGTAGTGTATTGAATAGTAGCTTGGAATAGAAATTAGAGAGATGAGTTTGACTTTCAGTTGAAGTCATCACATTCACACACTTGAAAATATCCTTGGGAAAGGTATAAATTCACCTCCCTTTACCTATGGGTTAAATAGAACCTTTATCTGAAAATAAATCATTGTTATTCTAAAAAGTTGTTAATGTAATTTTCAGTCTCCAAAAAAAAAAAAGAAAAAGAATTGTTACAATCAAAAATGTTTTGGTTTTAAATAATCCACAAAGAGTTGATAAACCATAAAAAAATTATTCATTTGCAAATTTGTGGCATAGTAACTGGAAGTTAGATTTGTCACACTAATCCTAGGAAGCAAGTTAAGATTACCTGCTGATAAAGTAGAAGGAAGAGAGAGATTAGAACTGCCCATGTGGATCAGTAGTATGAGACGGGAAGGGAATTGGAGTAAAGAGTAGCTTGGCTTGATTCATCTGACAACTCTCAAAAAGGTGCTGGTCAACCCCAAATTTGAAAAACCACCTGAGTAAAGATATTTTGAAAACATGGAATTTTAGGAAGAGGTTATTGCTGAGGGTAGAATACAACAAAACTTAAACCCTGGTCAACCACCCACCCCTACCGGACAAAGGACTCTATACAAACTGGAATTTTGGGACAAAAGATAAGAGACAGAGACCTCTTAACCAACACCTTGTGCCAACCCAGACAGTGTTATTTGATTTTAAATGAGAAGGTTAAAACTGTTCTATACAACAAATCATATATAAACCAAATCATTGTTACATTTTTAACCAGAGTTAATTCTTTATTTCAAAGGATTTTTTTGTGTAACCCTCAGTTTTTAGATCAGTCTTCACTACTTCATTAGCAATCTTCTCACTGTCTGAGATCAAAAACACAATGTGACAAAGAAGTGAATAATCGTTAACAAACACCAAGTCAAATGGAACCATGCCATTGGCACGATACTAGCAGCAAAACAAGTGAAGAATCAACTAGATGGTAACCAGTGATCTAAAGGAATGTGAAGACCAATGTGGGTTATAAGGCTACATTATTGGTTATTGTTGACTAAGACTTAGTTATATTTACTGGGTTGGCCAGCTTATTTGGCGGGGGGGGGGGATTAGAAATGACTACTGGAAATAAATGGCTATAATGATGCTGCTTTCTCACAGATGTCACCAGACTGTCAGCCTGTGATGGTTCGTAACAAACAAAAAATAACTCTTGGATCCTGTGAACAACTGTGGACAGCTGGAAAACATAAAGCAGGAGATGTCTAGATTGAACATAAACATTTTAGACAAATGTGAAATGAGGTGGCCAAATACTGGAAACTTTATCAGTGACGACTACAGAAGTATATACACAGGAGGTGAATATAATGAAAATGGAGTCAGCATTATATTAGATAAAAGCACAAGAAAATGTGTCATGGGATACTGCCAAATAACTGAGAGAAATCTAGTAGTTAGAATGAAAGGAAAGCAGAACAGAAGAAGAAATTGAGTCCTTCTACATAGAGTAGAAGGACTCAATTTCTTTGAGTCAGTTGCTAGATTATACCAAGGCACAGTGCAAATCATAAGAAATCAGAATTGTGATAGATCTGAATGCCAAAGTTGGCCAATGAAAAGAAAGTGAAACAGTTGGCAATTTCAAACTAAGACATCACAATAGCCATGGTAAGAAATGGGTCCAATGGTGCACAGCAAATGACCGGATTATAACCTGGTTCCAAGAAGATTATGGATATGGAGAAGTCCAGGAGAAGAAACTAAGAACCAAATTGACTAAATTACTATCAACAAGAGATTCATTTTTCACTGCAAAACCTACCCAAGTGCGGACTGCGGAAGTGACCACCTTCCAGTAGTGTGCAAACTAAAGAGAATAGGTTTCTTTATTCTCTTTAGTTTGCACAGCCCTAAGACTGCAGTACTGATGAATGACCCGAGCCTGCAGGAAATGTATATGGAGAGCATGAAAATGATACACGAAGAACAAATTGGAAATGGAAGCTCAAACTGGGACGTACTAAGAGTGGCTCTAGTGACATTGATGAACAACATCATTCCAAAGAAAAAGCATGTCTAAATAAAAACGAGTGGATCACCGAAGAGATTCTTGACCTGATGCAAAATAGTCAGAAAACTACACCAAGATAAGGAATGTAATACATAAGACTACACAAGGAAATACAGAGAAAATGTAGACAGGCTAAAGAAAAATGGCTCAATGACAAATGCGCCGAAGTTGAGAGACTCAGCACAACAAATAATGGAGACATGCATAAAAAAAATGAAAACTAACAGGGCAAAGGACATGCTCAGCAACAGGATGTATAAAAGCAAAGGATGGCACTCTAATATTAAAAAAAAGAAAAAAATACTTCAGAGATGGGCAGTCCTGGGTATGATGGTAAACTGAATCTGGCAGCAAGGCCTTTGATTGGGAGATTGTGAGGAGGACCTCTTAATTGCTGTTATTCACTCCTGACCCAGAGTGGTAGCACCTGTCAGGGTCCCAGCTATGGGACAATCCTTAACCCTCAAACTGGGGTCAAAACACTATGAAAGTATAGAAATAAACTTTTATAGAAATACACACATGAAAATAGACTTTAATAACAATATATACATAAAAATACTTTTCATAGAAAAATATTTTGAAGGAAAACATTATTACCAGCAATACATTTTTGAATACAAAACTAGAAGACATCTTCAATTTTCTAAAATAAGAGAAATTAAATTTTTAATCAAAATCTGACTAAATCAACCTTCTCACTATAGCCAAACATTAAAAAAATACCTTAAAACCTCACCTTTTTGGCATTAAATAACCCACAGAGGTTGATATGCCATAAAACAAAATTCAAATTCAGAGATGAGACAAGTATATCGGAGATCTCTTCTATGACAAGAGAAAGCAACCAATAATGCATAAAATTACGGATGGGCCAGAAATATTAAAAATCGAAGAGGCAATGGCCAAATTGAAGAGAAACAAAGCAGCAGGACCAGATGGGATTGTAATAGAGATGTTTATGTCCTTAGAAGGCTTTGGCATAGACAGACTAACAAATAATAAATGAAATCTATAACAGCAGCAATATACCAGAGAACCTAAGCAGATCAATCTTCATAACACTACCTAAGAAGCCAGGTGCAATGGAATATGATCTCCATCGGACAATCAGTTTAATGAACCACATAACAAAACTTATCTGGATTCTGATGAACAGAGTGCACAGCAGAATCCACCCAAAGATAGGACAAGAACAATGTGAGTTTGTTAAAGATACCGGAACAAGGAATGTGATATTCATGCTTAGAATGGTATCTGAACAAGCAATACAAATGTAGAAGGACCTTTATCTGTGCTTTATAGACTACGCAAGGGTGTTCAACAAAGTATGACATTAGGACTTGATAGATGCTCGACAACCTCAACATCTTCGGAAAAGACATTAGGATAATCAAAAATTTTATATTGGCAGCAAACCACTTGCTTATGGATAGGAAGTGAATTCAGCAGGTATACAAAAATAGAAAGGGGCGTAAGACAAAGATGTGTTTTATCATCGGATTTTTTCAATCCGTACAGCAAAGTAATTATGAGAGAAATAAAATCCTTGCCAGAATTCGTCATTGGCAGCCACAATCTCAACAATACCAGATACGCGGATGACATGGTGCTGATAGCAGACACAGCAAGGAAAATGCAAGACCTCCTACAGAAGGTAGCAAAAGAAAGTGAGAAGAAAGGACTGAGCTTAAACTTAAAGAAAACTGAATGTACAGTCATCAACAAAAAGAGGAGCCCAATATGACAACTAAAAGTTGGAGAAACTAAAATAAAATAAAACATAAAAAAATTCAAATACCTGGGAAGTGTTTTCACAGAGGATGAAAAGTGTGACATGAGATCCAAAGACACATTGGCATGGCTAAAGAATCATTTCAGAAGCTAACCTGAGTACTGAAAGACAGGAAAATCTCATTAGAAACAAGAAAAGAGTGTTGGATTGCTATGTGATATCTGTCCTGTATGTAAGTGAATGTTGGATGATCTCATCAAGGATGAAGGAGAGGCTTGAGGCAGTAGAAATGTGGTTTTACAGAAGGATGCTGAGAGTACCATGGACGGAACACAAGTGTAATGATGAAGTGTTGGAAAAGATGCAAGTGAGAAGAAAACTCATACTAAATATCAGGAAGAAACAAATGAGGAAGGAGAGCCTGGAGAATTTAATACTCACAGGTTGGAGAAAGTGAAACAGGAAAGCAGCATGAGATGTAGTTGTTAGGTCTGAGCAAATGGATGGCGGAGCGGGGTTTAGAAGAGATACCATGAAAAAAAAATATTAAGAGCTTCAAGAGACAGAACCAAGTAGAAATCCATGATTGCCTATATCCTGAGGGGACACAGGGAATGAAGACGGTAACCATTTGAGTTTCTATTACAGTCTCTGCAGTATGGACTATACTAAATATGCATCCCCCAACACACAATATAATAAAAATATATTTAAAAAAAGTTTGTATTGTATGTCTACACTGGTTTGGAAATAGCACTAATCACTAGTTAGTTTATAACACAAATTCTATAGACCGACATTTCATTGTCAATTGAAAACATTACTAATGTAAGTTTTGTAAAGATATGGAAGTCCAGTCACAGCAGCTGAAGTATTAATCTGAAATTTGCTTTAATAATTTTTAGCATTCAGTCTGTATATTATGCATTTGAAATTGGGAACAAAAAGGATTATTATGGGAGAGGAATTAATGCATGCTTTACTAACAGAATAAAACTATAGCATGTATAATTGCAAAATGAACCTTATCTTTTCAGAAATGTCATTTAGAACTGGACCAATTTGAGCAGCTGTTTAGCCGATATTTGCAAGAAACAGGGCCATCTGTAAACTGGGATAAAATCAAACCCATCCCAGATGATTTGGTAAGTGCCTTTAATTTCTCTTATTACAAACATTTACATTTAAGTGCAATTTTTTTTTCTTTTATATAGAAATTATTGTTTCGGCATTCATGAAAACATTAGAATTCAGATATTTCTCAGCTACATGTATTTAGAAATTTTTAAACTTTGAAATGAGAAAGTGCCAAAAGTTCTTGGTATGACAAAGAGATTAAAAACTGATGTTTGGGTATTTGGTCAGATTTTATGAATTGGTTGGGGTGATAACTTTACAGAGTTCATAATTGCAGTATAAACCACTAGTGGGCTCTGGGTGTTAAAGAAACACAAATGGGCTTGAGCATATGAGCATATTTGGAAGTGAGCAGCTATGCTGATAAGAAACCACTCTGATTTACAAGGTGCTTTCAAGTTGAAACAGCTCTGATGATGATCATAACATTTCAGCATCTCTTTATAAAAGGTGCATCAATAAGTCCATAGCCAAAGTTTTTATCTGAAATTTTCACTGGTAAATGTTTGATTTATATGATTAATGGAGACCAGTACATTGATAAGGAAGGAGATTGTTGGGTAAAATAATTTGTTTTTCTTAATTAAGCTACAGACTTATTGAATCCATATATGTAGCTATTTACTACTTTAATTTAGGTTGGTGCAAGGTCAAGTTGCTGGGGCATCCAGACTTTGAAATTGTTCATATTTTTTTCACATTGTTTAAGTAGTTCTAAAATTGGTGATAACATGAATATTAATTTTCAGTCTGTTCTACAATTTTTGCTGTATTTATTTTATCTTTGATTGTACAACATGACTCATTCTCTAAATACATGCAAATACATGCAAACATTTGCAATCATCTTCCTGGTCATACATTGCACAGATGTGATTTTAGCTAACTTTAAACAATACAAGCTGTTACATTTTAGATACTGATCAAAATTCATTAATGACTTCATGATTCTGGAAAAATATTTTTTAAAAATTTAATGAGGAAATTTATTTTAATTTTTTATTTTATGCATTTATGATATTTTTCAATACAGGAGAGCCTAAAATTTACGTTTTGTCTTACTTTTTGTGTTTTCTGTAAGACACTAAATCTGCTCTGTTTTTGGAAACTGCAGAAAATTTTGAACCGACAATATTATTCTGAATTTTCCTTAGATTACTTATATACTCAGTCTTTGTGTGAATGTGGTTCCAAATGCTACTTTGGCATGTTTTTCTCCACATATTATGGTCAGCAGCATACTCCTTGATTTTTGTTACCTTCCAGTTTATCTTTGTATTTCAAGTGGTCTGCCTATATTGTACATCCCTTCCAGGAGTTGGTCATAAGTTTGAGATTTTGGTAGTTTTTCATTATTTATCCTAACAACATGGCCAGCTCATCTTAACTGAAACTGCAACAAGATCTCTATAATTTGTATAGGGTGTGATGGATAAATTGTCTAAATTATACAAAAAATGAAAATAATACTGATATCTCATTTTAACAGATATATTTACCAAAATTACTCAAGATTATCTTGAAATATTTAAAAGTGAATTCATTCAGTAAAATTGCCATTGGCCTTTAAATGATGTTAGAATCTCTTACAACCCTTCTGGATGGTTTCTTTGTTTAAGTTGGTGAAGACTGCCATAATTTTTACCTTCAGTTCATCAAGGAGTTTTGTTGGTCTCTCACTCAACTGTGCCTCACATATAATAATCCAGGGGATTGCAGTCTGGGAAGCTAGGTAAGGTGATGCAGTCACAGAAATTGTCTGACAGCCATGACTTGGTTATCCTGCTTGTGTGACATGGTGCAGAGTCCTTTCTTTCTAGTCCCTTAGACAAGAAGGTGCAGAAGTAACTACAAGACCATTCTTTTACTATGTGCCATGTCCTTTTAGGACATGGGCTATTATGGCCACATCTTCCTTTCCTTGTAGTTCTTAACACTCCTCCTGTTACCACTCTCAAACCCTGCTTCGCCATCCATCTGCCCAAGTCCATCAAGTATGTCACTATTACTTTCCCCTGTCTCTCATTCCCCCTATCCATCCCACGAGTATCAGATTCTCCAACCCCTCCTTCCTTATTACATGTCTAAAAACCTTCAGCTGTCTTTCCCTGATGTTATGTATCAGTTTTGTTTTCATTTTCATCCTCTCCAAAACCTTGTTGCTCAGGGTATCAAAATACCATTCACAATAATTGCCAAATATTACTGACGACTCAAAAACATACAATTTTAGTTCGTAAAAAAGCCAGATGTCTGAGATTTTACATTTTGAATTCTGGATGTGTAGGGAGCCCAATTAAGGAAATTACAGTACTTTTTAAGCCCAGGAAAAGTCTTCTTGCTGTCTTCTCACTCAACAAGAAAAGAGGAAAAGCAAAGATAAAAGGCTTCAGAAACAAGTAAACATTTCTGTCAAAGATAAATTAATTCACACTCATTGAATTTGCAGTTGGAAGGAAAACAAAATAGTTATTTTGCAATAATAAAATACATTGTAGTAGAATCTAAAATATTTGTCAGTTTTTTGAAATTTGAACAACTGAAGAAATGTTATTCACATGTCAATTTCAAAAGTAAAATGTCCTTTTGATCTCTTGTCACTGGTGAGTGATTTCATACTGAAAAAAATAGATTTTCCCCACCTGTGTCTATGTGTATCTATTTGTCTAAATTGTTGCCTAAAGTAACAAGTTTAAGTATCAAATGATCTGACTAAAAGCACATGTAGTCTGTAAAGATGATTGAATAGAAAATGTGCCTTTGATGTGTCTTAGGATAGAAGAATAAGAATGTTATTTTTAATGTTGGCATGTTAGTAATGATCTGTATCTCTTATAAAAAAAATCATGTCTACTAAATTCAAGCTCTTATGCCAGACACAAAAACTAAGTAAAAATAACAAGAGGTGCATGGTTTTAAAACACAAGATAACCACTGCATAAAATTTTCAAAGGAAAAACACATTTCTTTACAGTTTACAATAGGTACTCCACTCATTTTTGATACCTAATTTTTAAATTGAATTTTTAAAAATAAAGTTTTCTTGACGCTTTCAGTTTAGCTTTAATTGAAATCTAAATGATTAAATTTGCTATTTTCCGTAAGCAAAATACTCTGGTGTATTTCAAATAGAAATTATTGATTGGAATCTCAACTTTTTTCGAATTTCAAAATTCATCATTTTTTCATCCATTTTGACAGCTTGACAAGTTTGTAAATAAGTTTTAAAATTATTGCAAATAATAATCTGTGACATGTTTGTATTTTTTTTTTTGTTTAATTTTGCTAATTTTTAAATTTTATTTACATAAATATTACTTGCTTATAGCATGAAATTTAGGATAAATGTATTTCTTAATCCTGGAGGTGTGAAGTGATTGATGTCAGCCAGATGTGGTGATAAGCTAAGTATCATTGACCAGAATTGACATAATTGTCCAAATTTTTTCCTGTAAGGAGAATAAACCGTGAAATACGTGACCTTTTACTGTAACACAGAAATTACCATACTCAACATGGCAAGAATTTGGGATAGAACTAAAGAGATCTAGAAGAGAAGCCTGTCTATTGAGATGACTGGGGAAACATGTGGGAAAATAAGCCATGTGTGAGACTGAGTGATTGAGAAATTCAGCCTTTAGACTCCAGCAAAATCAGTGACAGTTTCCAGCCACTTGGATTAAAGTCACTGAATACAAATACATTAATAAATGAGTGAAGGGAAATAGCCATGTCTATATTGTCAAGAGAGAAAGGATAGTGATAGAGAAAGAACAGATAGATTACTGAGTTTACATAAGTCATCCGGCCTATTTAAAAATACACTTCTCTCAAAAGAATGTGCATAAAAAAGAACAACACGGACAATGTAACATTTGGAATAATAAAAAATAAAATTTTTATACTCTGGCTTTTGCTGTAAGTGTAAAAAAAAACAAAAGTATGATATATATTATCTATTATTACTTGGCTTTATATTCAGTCGGGCAACCCTGTCCCTTTACTTTTGCATTTCTGGCATAGATGGCTAGAAAATGTGCAAACATATAAAAATGTCATAAAATTTGTGAACTTAATTTAAAAAAAAAAACAGAAAAATGTCCCCCAGACAAAGTTCTACTCTGTGGTGCTGTAAATATAAATGATGTTTAATTTCCAGTGAAGCTGAAGATTTTGAGTCTGTTTCGAATGACATCAAACTGTTTCTGATAAAATATCAGAGCAATAAACTGTTGATTCCTTTTCTTTGAGATAATCTTTTTAGCATGATCATGAAAGTGTTTTGTAAAGAAAGAACATACTAAAAAGATCATTACATTTTCCAAACTGAATGAATTTGTAAGAACTTTGTTACACCCAAACCTGCATAAAGAGCTTGCTAAGATCAAGTGTGTATTTCTGGCAGATAAGGCTATAGAAAATTCATCCAAAATAAAAAAGGAAATGTGTCAACAAAAGATCAGTTTGTGTGCAGAATCGCAACAAAGTCAGTGTTCATCATCATCAGCGAGAAACTTTTAGCAAAGTCTCCCTTTTGATACCCTCTTGTAAGGTCACTTGCATGGTAGAACCTTGGAACTATTTGTGAAAAATATATGCCACAGAAGTCAATCTAAAGATGTCTCTCCCACATTATGGATAGAAAACAAGTCAACGTATGATTGTGATGACATCAGTCAACACAGTGTTTGAGGACGAGGCTACTGGAAATATTGCTTTCAAGAATTTCAGTAAGCATGAAGGCTGTCTAGACACTTTGTTCTACTCTTCTAGCAACAAAAAATACCAAAAACTTTGGAAAGTTGTTCAGATTGCTGGTACTCTTTCATAGACAGGCCACAGAGGAGAGAGGTTTCTCTGTTAATAAGAAAGTTTCCACTGACACTATGAAACAGCAGATTCTGGTCCCACAGTGTATTATCATAGACTTCTTCTATGTGCCCTGTCCCTTCAGGACGTAGGTGATCATGGTTCTCCATGTCTCCCTATCCCTGGTGGCTTTTAGTATGTTTGCTCCTGTTACACCTTGCAACTCCCGTTCCATCATCCACCTGATCAGGCCCTGCAAATGTTATTCGCTGCCTTCCTCTGTCTCTATATCCTTCTATCTGGCCTGTCAGTATCAGGTTCTCCAAGCTCTCCTTCCTCATTGCATGTCCCAGGAACTTCAGTTGTCTCTTCCTGATGCTCAGTATTAATTTCCTTTTCGTTGCCTT
Organism: Ascarosepion bandense; assembly: GCA_037127315.1. Lineage (NCBI taxonomy): Eukaryota > Metazoa > Mollusca > Cephalopoda > Sepiida > Sepiidae > Ascarosepion > Ascarosepion bandense. The sequence continues at coordinate 13,826,823 of JBBBDQ010000256.1, forward strand.
TCTTTCCAACATCTCATCGTTGCTTGCATGTTCAGTCTACCATATCTGTAGCATCCTTCTGTAGAACCATATTTCTGCTGCTTCAAGTTTTGTCCTCATTTTCAATGATATTGTCCAGCATTCACTGCCGTATTGAAGAACTGACATCACATAGCAATCCAGCACTCTCTTGTTTGTTTTTAGTGAAATTTTCCTGTGTATTAGTACTTTACTCAGCTTCTGGAATGCATCCTTTGCCCTACTAATTCGCTTTCAAATCTCTGTGTTACACTTTCCATCTCCTGTTAGAACACTTCCTAAGCATTTAAATTTTTGTACTTGCTTGATTCTGGTATAGAATGCTCTCCGAAAGGGCAATACAAATGAAGAAAGACTTTTACCTATGTTTTATTGATTATGCGAAGGCATTCGACAAAATAAGACACAAAGAATTGGAGATGCTCAGCAGCCTCGACATTTTTGGGAAAAACATCAGAGTAATCAAGAATCTCTACTGGCAGCAAACTGTCTGCATACGGACAGGTAACGATTTCAGCAGATTTACAAAGATAGAAAGAGGCGTAAGACAAGGATGTCTTTTCACCGGATCTGTTCAACTTGTACAGCGAGGATATTTTGAGGACCCTAGATGATACTCTAGGATTTGTTATTGGAGGCTACAACTTGAACAACATAAGGTATGCAGATGATACAGTGCTGATTGCAGACACGGAAAGGAAAGTACAAGACCTCCTACAGAAGGTAGCGGTGGAGAGTGACAAAAGGCTACAAATAAACTTTAAGAAAACTGAATGCGTGGTCATCAGCAAAAGGTGCAACCCAAAATGCCAAATACAGGTGGGGAATACCAGAATCATGGACTACTTTCCCCAATTAGAGATGCTGAGAATGTTCCCATAACTAAGGCTCTTCTCTGCAGTGCTTCCAATACCAGAACAGCGTACAAATAATACCTTGATGCTGAAAAGAAAAAAGGCAGGAGGAAGCAGCTGAACGAAAATGGAAACTGAAGACCAAAAAAACACAAGCTTGAAATTGCACACAAGATTTGCTCAAGTCAGCTGACAGTGATGCAGAGAAAGCTGAGCAGACTCAGAACTTCACACTTATTGCAAAATACAATATCATGCAAATATGCAAAGGACAATTCTATAGAGATATCGAAATTAGTAGAGACACTGTATGCTAAGCTAGATTGTAAAAAATTTATTCCTGATAAATCCAAGCTCTTATGCTAGACACAAAAACTTAATAGAAATAGCTAGACATCATAATAATAGGTACAAAATTATAAAACACGACAACAACCATAAAATGTTAAAAGGAAAAACACATTTATGTACAGTTTACAATTACGAAAAAAGGACAAACACAATTTGCACAAAAATTTCCTTTTGTACACCTATTAAGGCACAATAACAACTTATGATAAAAGATCAGCAAATAATGGGGAAAAATTACAACTTGGGAAAAAGACAATGATTTTTAAAAATGATAAAAATGGAAAATAAGGCAGTAAAAAAGAAAAGACCTATTTGCAAATTGCCCACGGATATCTCTGAAGCACAGTAATTTTTTAAAAAGTCCCTATTTACGCAATTCCTTCTTGAGAAAATTTCTCAGAAATCCTCTTGTTTTAGGCTGTTCAGCCTCAGGAGAATTTTCACTGTAACTTCCAATTTCTCTTGTCTCTCTGTGGCTGGCTGACTGCAACAGAGCTTTTTTATGTCAATGCCTTCTTTGATGTTGACTTGCCTTCTTCCTTTTATGTCAAGAGATCTTCTGGTATCTAATGACCTGAAATTCATTTACCACATTTCTTATTGGTTAGTATATACAAAATAAATTTCTATAAACTGGGAATGGATCCTTCACAAATTTTGGCAGATTTTAACTGTTGAGCTGAAAAAGATATATATTTGTAACAAATTTCATGGAAACCATCTGGCCTACATAAAAATACACTTCTCTTAAAATAATGTGTATTAAAAAAACAACCTAGATGGTTATACATTTAAACAAAGCTAACATTTTTAAAATAATAAAATAAAATTTTTATTAGATGAACTGAAAAGATGTTAACGTTGTGTTTTGTGCAATGTGCAACAAAAGCAATAGAGGTAGGTAAAATGTCATCTTTTTGTAAAACTTTTTATTTGTAGTTCTGTTCACTAAAACCGTTATACTTAACTTCACATGAAATGTGCAGCAATCAAGAATGTTTGTGACCTTCACAAACCATGAGTAGACTCAATAGCTGAAATGTGTACAAGTAAAAATTAAAGTGTGTAATTCAAACTTTTCAAGTGAAATAGAATTCCAAACTTTAAAATGCTACACAAAATGTGCAATGTAGCTATATTTGTATTCGTTTGTGTTTTTTGCCTTCAGCACTTTGATTTCTTCACTGCTTTTAACTGATCCATGTGACATGAATTATTGGAATTTGCTTTGAACATCTCATCTGTCAATCTAATAAAAGATAAATCATAAAGTTTGTGTTTTTGAAATTGGTGACCATTCATTTTGTGTGTGCTGTCCTTGAAACTTCTTAACCTTGGCCTGTAATTTTATTTTGTACAGACCTGTGGGAACCCTATGTAATGTTTTTGCATTTGTGATAACAAAACTCACCAATTTATCTTGTGATAATATAAAAGAATTGAAGATAGCTATTCTCTATCAATAAACCATTTTTGTCTTTTTTGATAATTGATATTTGCTTTGAAAGTGAATTCACAGAGCATTATTTACTAACAATGATAAAATCTAAGCATGTAACAGTCATTTGTGCTATTTCTTTTGCCACAAATCCTACCTCAGACTTTCACTATTGACCTCTTGATCTGTCACAGAGGAACAACACAAAATGGATTAGGATTGAAAAGTTGTTGCTCAACAAACCTGTTCTGTGTGTATGATTCAGTTCTTATCTGAACTGTCTAATAATACTTGATGTGAAGCTTAAGAAATATATTTATCATTATCAAACCTTTTTCTGGTTGATTTGGATCATGTCAAAGGTCATTTTTCATTTCTCAAATTTCAAAGATGCTATACTTGTCACTGAGTATTGAAATTTAGGTGGGTGTATCCTAGTATGTGTTATTTTGAGAAATATGTGAATTTTTGTTCCAGTTTGTTTATCTATGCAATATATAATGTTTGCAAAGTGCAGGTGAATATGTGAATTTATATCTTTGAGTAGGTTTGTAATTTATCACCAGTGCTTGCCATTCTTACAACAAATTAATTGCTCTGACAGAGACTAGTCTTTTTTCTTTTCTATATCATCAATGTCCCACCTAATAGTTATTTTTGTTTGTTCCATAAATCCATGTTTGTATTTATTCATGTTTATCCAGTTAGAGGCGTTGCTACTTGAGGGCTGATCAAATAAATAACAGTTATCACATAAAATATACACAATGAGATACACAATGATCAGTTAAAATGAAGTTCACTAAGTGACAGATTTATTTATGTGTGTGTGTGTGAGTGGCTTAGTGGGTAGTAACTCTTGACTGACACCAAATTAGTCGAGTTTCAATCCTGGCCAGAGGCAGGTGGATGTGTCTGGCCACACAGATGAGCTGTGATACAACAAAACAGGCTTGTTTGTGGATGAATAATATATACACTGCATGCCAGAATTATATGCAAATCGATTTTTTTGTTCTAACTCCAACAGTTTTTTATAAAAATTAATGAAACTTGGCACGTTATATGGCAATACTAGCACATGTGCAGATCTAAAATTCTAAGCTAATCTGTGCAATAGTAAACAAATGGCAGCCATTTTGGTGACTTGCAGCCTGTTTCAGCGTGCCAACTTTATATGCAAGATGGGACATAAAGGTGCTTTGAGTCAAGCTGAGAAGTCTAGATTTGTCCAAAGGCTTTGTAATAAGATATCTACCTTAGAAATAGCCAAAGAATTGGCCCATGATCATCGTACAATTAAAAAATTTGTTACTTACTCTGAACTTTGCAACAGATGTTCTGACAAAGGGAAAATTCGTAAGAAAGCACCTGTGTTGCATCAAGCCATGAGTCGGATCAAGAGAGAAGTCCACCATAGCCCTCTTGAAACTAGCAAAAAAGTTTTCAAAAATGCTGGCATTCCTGATGTGCCCAAATCAACATGATGCCGTATCCTGAGGATGGTTGCAAAATGTGGAAAGCCAGAGATTCGCTCTCCATTAAAGGATATCCACAAGAAAAAGAGGACGGAGTAGGCAAGAAATCACATGAAGGTAAATTTTCAAACTGTTTTGTTCACCGATGAGTGGAGGAAAGAATGGTACTGTAATGAGGGTCCAATTCCCCACCAGATCAGGCATCAACAAGGAGGTGGTGGTTTTGGGCTGCAATCGTTGGTAGGACCATTCAGAGTCACAGATAGTGAAAATGACCGCCAAACTCTACATTGACTTCATTAAGGAACACCTCGAATCCTGGCACAAGAAGAAGAATTTGTCATTCCGGAAAAAGATGGTATTCATTCATGATAATGCACCGTCTCATGCTGCAAGGATAACCACTGAATATTTGGAGAATGTTTTTGCCAGACATGGGAAAATAATGCAATGGCTAGCCTGTTCTCCAGATTTAAATCCCATCGAAAATCTGTGGAACATCTTGAAAAGGAAGATTTACTCTGGAGGAAGGCAGTACACCTCCAAGGATGACCTCTGGAATGCCATTCTGACTGCTGCCAAAGAAATTTCATCAGATGAAATCGAAAGTTTGATATCTTCAATGGACCAAAGGTTTTTTTTCTCTTGTTAATAAAAATGGCAATTGTATACACTATTGATTGTACTATGAAACCATATTGAAAATGTTTGTTCTGTATTATTGTTATTTTCAAATTAAATATTTCTAAAATAATCAATATTCTAATTTTCTGTCACCACTTCCCCATATTTGACACTTTAGCAATGATTTGCATATAAAGTTGGTATGCTGAAACAGGCTGCAAGTCACCAAAATGTCTGCCATTTGTTTACTATTTCACAGATTAGCTTAGAATTTTAGATCTGCACATGTGTTAGTGTTGTCATATAACGTGCTAAGTTTCACTAATTTTTATTAAAAACTGTTGGAGTTAGAACAAAAAAATCGATTTGCATATAATTCTGGCACGCAGTGTGTGTATACACACACACACACACACACACACACACATATATATATATATATATATATATATATATATAATCAATATCAATAATAACAGCATTAATTTATTTTCATTTAACGTGTTAAAAAATTTGTCACTTAGTGATCTCCATATTTTTTTTTCCTTACTGTTAAGACATTTTTAAATATTTTAGAGCATTCTCTAAAACTTTAAATATATAACATTATTTTTTCTCAATGTTACTATTTTTGAATGTATAAATGTTAAAGTTTCGAAAGAAATGAAACGAGTATATAAGATTTTGTCATTTCTCTTATATATATATATATATATATATATAATAATAACAACAAGACCGACTCTGTAAGTATCTAAATCCTAAAATTATACGAAAATAAACTTTGAGGACAACAAATAACAGACAGAATCTAACTCCGCTATTGTCCGTCGCTATAAGGCGTTGGACAAGAGGGGGAAAAAAAAGAAAACTGCGGAATACAGACAATACATACAATATCCCGTAGTAAAGAAAAAAAAAACCCCAAACGGAACCAACCACAAAGAAAGAAAATATATATAGCCAGTTACTCATTTCCAAGCACAACTGTCTGCTACAGCTGCTAACCAATTCCTGTTGCAGATGCCTGTTCAGGCACATTTTTGTTTCTTCACCCAATTGTGTTAAAATAAATGTTCAACACCAACAGTTGTGGTTTATACTACATGCTTTAGTTACAGTTTGCGAGAGAAAGAAAAAAAAATAATCTGATATGATTAACAAGACCAGCATGCTCAAATCCTTGGTCACAATGATTTGACCTCATGCTGACACAACTATTGATTGCCTCTAAATAATTTTGTCTACCCAATTTTACTCACAAGGGTTAGATTAACTCATGTTTTATAGGCACTTTTCAAATGTCATGTGATCACTCAACTTGCTGGGTTGCTGACATTAAGGAGTTATCTTTCTGACAAGCCAACCATTGTTTTCATGGTCAGAAAGCAAACATTATAATCACACTGGTACATCAATATATGTGTGGTCACCTGCTTCCATTTCTTTTCTTTTTTGTTTTTCTTTTTTTTTTTAACATTGATTTTCAGTTTTTATTACATTGATTTTCAGTCACATGTTTTCAAATATGATACATGAGGGTGGACCAATAAATTTAACTGAATTTTGATAAGAAATTTTACTGTGTTTTTGATCTATATTAGTAACAGAAGCATTAAGTCCATCGACATGAAAGATGATCATTGAAAATTATTTATGCAAAATAAATAACTTTTTTTTTAATCATTAGCCTATAGACTTATTAATTTATTTATCAGCAGGGTGCGATGGATAAATTGTCATCTAAATTACACAAAAATGAAAATAGCACCAACATCTCATTTTAATAGATATGTCTACCAAAGTTGCACAAATATATCCATCTTACACATGTACAAATCTCCCATTCGTCTGTGCATTGAATACTGCTGCCATATCCAATTGGGTGCTCCTGCTATTCACCTTGGCGTTCTCAACAAAATTCAAGAGGATTTGCAATGTAATTGACCCCAATTTGGCAGCTTGACTTCAGCCACTTCCTCACTGATAGGATGTGGCTTCCCACTGACTTTTCTACAGATATTTTCATGGCTTCTACTCTGACAAGCTTATCTTCTTGGTGCCTTGTTTACATGAATTTACTCAAGCTACTAGATTGGCAACTAGGTCCCACTCTGTTATCGTCAAAATGATCAATTGTAACAACCACTTCTACTTGAACAGTTTTTTTTCTTGCATTTCTCACATATGGAACTCCCTTCCATATACTTGCTTCCCTCATAGCTACAATCTCCAAAAGTTTAAGTGCAGCATCATTTGTCATCTTTATCACCTTCATTCCCATCTTTCTCTTCTCCTTTCTCTGACACCCCTGTACTTTTTCTTTTTTTTTTCTCTGCTCTCCTCTCACCAGTGCACCAGTCACAGTACTTCCTTGCTTGAGGTGAAACAATTATAAAAATATCTGGAAATGTTAACCCATTTTAACTCAGTGTCCTCATTTGAGAACAGCATAAAAAACTTAAAAATAATGGGTATAAATCATTATATAAAACCATTGTTATATCTAGGTAGTGAGGACATATTGATTCATCAATAAAATTACCTTCCAAATATTACCCAGTCAGGAGAAAAATTCTTGTGATTTGTAAATAAATTTAATGTTCTATAACCTGAGGACACTGGGTTAAAATGGGTTAAAGATTAAATTTATTCAATAAAATCACCAATGGTTTCAACCACAGCTTCCAGATGACTTCAGAATCTCCTGCATCTCTTCTGGACATTCTCCTTGTTTAAGTTGGTGAATATTGCCATAATCCTTGCCTTTGGAGCTTCAGAGAGTTTTATTGATCTTGCTCAATTGGGCTCCATATATGATAATCAAGTTGGGTGCAGTCTAGGAAGTTAGGTAGCATGAGAAATTGTCTGACAGCCACAACTGTGTTCTCCTGTTTGTGTGGCATGGTGCTGGTTTCTGTTGCCAGATATAGGTCTTTCAGTGGCCATCCTCCTGATTCAGGACAACACTACCCCCTCAAAGCACTTGATGTAGGACTTCATGTTGAGTCTAAGTCTCTGTGGAAAGATGAATGGAAGTATAGAATCACCATCATTAGTGGTCACTCCAAAGACCGTGATGTTGACTGGATATATCCTCCAACTCTTTCCAAATCTTCTGTACCATCCTCATTGATACCTAAACATTCTGAAATGTTTATGTTGGAGTTTCCAGCATGAATGCCAAGCAGTACTGCAGGTCATTTCCAAATTTCTGGTGGAGTGAATTGCATCATGGTGTTTCTTTTTTTTTTTTTTTTTTTCCAACTGATCTTATTATACTGTGCAGTTGACAAAATCAAAAACAACACATATGTTTCAAATTATAAATATAAAATGACAATAATTTACTCATCACATCCTGTATACATGAACTGCAGTTATTTTTTTTGTTTAAATTACTATTCTTGTTTCAGCTGACCACCTATTCTTGAGATCTGAAATGTGTCCTTGTAGTGACTGTGGATAGATCGGAGTCTAAGAATATTCTAGTTTACCCATGGTATCAAAAATAACAATTTAATTCTTTACTATTAGTAGATTTTCACATGTGTGTCTTTCAAATAAATTGCCAGTACAAGTAAGATAACTTGGCAAATATTATTTGGTCATTTATAAAGTAAAATGTTATGTTTGTTGGTTGGTTGTTTTGTTTTTATGGCATATCAACCCCTGCGGGTCGTTTATTGCCAATTAAATTTCATTTATTTATTGCTGGTAATACCTTTTTCTTTCAACAATTTATTGTTGTTTTTATGTTTTGTGTCTAGTAATACTTTTTTCTTTTTTGAGTATCAAGATTTATTGGGATTTGTTTTTAAGGGCAGGGTCCCCAAGTACTACCCTGTTATTTAATCCATAACTGGCAGGAAGGGACAAATTAATACTTTTCCAAGGGTACCAGTACTTAGTTGAATGCAGGATATTCAACTGGAATTTGAACTTGGCTCACCGATTTCTCTTTCCGAGCCGATATCCACTGCACCACAACACACATCTGTCACTATACACTTATAGCACCTGATATTCCCAAGCGGTCACCCATCTAAGTACTGACCAGGCTCAACGTTGCTTAACTTCGGTGATCAAGCGAGAACCGGTGTATTCAACGTGATATGGCCGTAAGCCCAAGATGTTATGTAAAATGATACAGAGAACATCCATAGATTCTATGACTTTTCTGTAATTTTGTATATCATAATGGATACTTAACATCTACAGATTAAGTATGTACACATGCAAACACGTACAGGCATTTCTTTCATTTGTTTTCCTATTTTAATTTATTTTATTTTGTTGCATTTTTTCCATGCCTCATTTATGAAAGTGTGTATATATACCCCCCCCCCCCCCCCAATCATTCACCCCAGCAAAGCAGGGCCACCACTGGTACACAGGGAGTTACAGTGAGAGAATAAAAAAGGTACAGGAGATGTTGAAGAAAAGATAAGAGATGGATGGGAATTAAGTAGATAGAAGATGGCAATTTGCATTGCATTTAAACTTTTGGGAATTGTAACTATCAGGGAATCAAGTTAATGGTAGGGAGTTCTACAAATGAAAAGTGTGAGAAAAGAAACTGTTAGAGTAGAAAAGTCAGTTACATTTAACTATTTCAAAGGCAAAAGGATAGAACCTAGATGCCAATCTAGTAGCACGAGTAAATACATGTGATCAGGGAACCAGGCCAAAAAAGCTTGTCAGAGCAATTACCATGAAACTACTTGTAGAAAAGACAGATGGATGCCACATCATGTCAGTGATACAAGTGACTGAAGGCAAGCTACTAATCATTGGATTCTGACAAAAAAAACAAAAAACTTCTTGGCCCAACACTGTGACTCAACCTTCCTAGCAGTAGATGCAGCTATCATTCCATTTGAGATCATTTGAAAGAGTAAGGTCAAGGTGAAGCACATTGCTCTCTAGAAGACTAGCATCATCCATTCTAATGGTAGGCAGGAAAGTTTCTCTATGGTGGTCATTTTGGAAGTATTAAAATTTATAAGCCGTTTCTTACCTCATTCAATCACAGATTGTAGGTCCTTTTGAAGAACAGCAGCCAGGTTTACTTTATCAGCCTTGATAGATTTATTATTGAGATGAGAGTAAACCAGAAAAGATGTAGGTTTTAGGATAGAGCCACCCACGTTTGAATGAAAGGCTCTTCAAGTTTTATCATTCAAAACAACCTTTATTTCACAATTTTGATAGGAATGATTGGATTAAATCAGTCATCCAGAAATACTGTAGTTCTAGAGCTTGCACAGAAGGCCAGCATGCCCAACTTTGTCAAATGCTTTTGAGATGTCAAGAGTAACAGCTTGAGCTTTGCCATTCTTATCAAGAGGGGTGTGTGTGTGTGTGTGTATATATATATATATATATATATATATTTTTTATTTATTTATTCAGTGATTTTTTTTTTATTTTTTTATTAGCATATCATCAGTTGGCCTGGTGAAGCGAAAGTCATATTGTTTGTCAGAGAGAAGGTTGTGAGATGGATAACTATTTCAGCATTGATAATAGCCTTGAATACCTTGCCAAAAAGAGGTAAGAGGCTAATAGGGCAATAATTAGAGGGGTCAGAGGGCTTCCCAGAATTATTAAAAACAGGAACTACAGAGGAGGACTTCCAACATATAGGAAGCAGTGAGGCAATAGTTATAGAGTTTGGGGAGGACTTGAGCCAGCTCAAGTGCACATATTTTTTATTTTTTTTATTTAGGGTGATGACTGTAATTCCATCACCTCCACTAGCCTTATAGGAATCAAGCTTAGAAATTGTTAGACATATATATATATATATATATATATATATATATGATTTTAAGCAAGTTGTGTTAAACGTTAGAGACAACATAGTCTTATGTTTTCTTTTGAATTTTTTCATATTTTCTGATTAGACTTTTTATTTCAGAATTATATTTGTATAAAAATTGTCCAAAAGTTGTCCTAGTACTTACGGTTCATCATCGGGGGCTATATTACAGTTTAAAAATATATATAATATAGTCCGTGATGATGAATGATGTTCATAAGTACTAGGACAACTTTTGGACAATTTTTATACAAATATAATTTTAAAATAAAAAGTCTAATCAGAAAATATGAAAAAAATTCAAAAGAAAATATATAAGACTGTTGTCTCTAACGTTTAACACAACTTGCTTATAAGAAAAGATGCTGCCAAAATATACGTATTTTATATATATATATATATATATATATATAAAGTTGAGCCTCCAGACAAATCAAGTGTGGAATTGGATGAAAATTTGTGAGCAGAGCACTCAACTTTGTCTGCTGTAGATGTGAGGACTTTGAATTGATTGAATAGAGGAGGGATCGAAGGTTTTCTGTTTTTCAGCACACTCTTACAGAATTGCCAGTATTCTTTGGAACCAAACTTTTGAGATTTTATTCTATCAGCAAATAACAGCTTAGCATTATTTAGAACATGCTTACATTTATTATGGGCAGAGACAAAAAGGCATCTATTGTAATCAGATGTGTTACTCTGGTATAGCTGAAGTGATTTCTGTGGTCGTTGGCAGCTGAGCAAGCAGGAGACAATCAAGAAGATGAACAAGGTTTAAGATAGAATTTCCCAGTTGGGGTGAAAGTATCAATAAATAAATAAAAAAATGAACATATAAAGAATAAATAATTTTAGTGTGAATCTTAGAAAAGATCATTTATGACATTACAAAATTTAGCATTCAATAAAACAATCATTAAGATGAAAAACACTTATAGGTTATTCCTTGTCTCCTGCTTAGGAATGGGTTTCCAGTTCCTTCTAAAGTATTTTCCTTCACTTTCATTTCCCCTCTTCTGTCTTAGTGGTGTTATTGCCTTATTTGGGGTGAATTGATTAAGAAAAGAATGTATATTACTACTGACATATACAAAAAGGTTTTGTGTAGTCTTTTTTTATATCACAGACCAATAGTAATGTTGAAGAAAGTTATGTAGATTTAAAAACAAAGAAGTATTAATACCTTTTAACATATGAATTGTATATTCACTGATCCATGTTGTTTTAATCTATTTTAAGAATTGCCTGAATACACAAGAAAAGCCTGTGATGTGCAAGAAAGTTAAAAATCTTATTGCTCATTCAGTAGCACTTTTGTAAACATGTTATTCTATTTTATCTTTAACTTTTGTAAACAAAGAAATATTAAAACTAAAAAAGATTCTGCGAGATTGGTAAAAATGTATGTAAATGTTTTCTATTATTTTATCTTTGGGCATTTTTGACATTATATAGAAAACTGCTACATATTCTAAAAGATAAATTGATTTCTTAAACATAACTTTTTTACATATGATTTATATTTGTTGATTTCAATCCTATACACTTGATAATATTATTTTGCAGTCTTGATTTATTTGATGAATATAGGCCTAAAGTTTAATTAACTCAAAATTTTGTAGAGCATCTAGTATACCGGCATGTTTGCATTCACGATAATGTTCATTTGCAATAAAATCAATATTGTTAATTTAGAATTTGTATAGCTCTTACTTAGATAAATTGATTGCTAGGAAAACATTAAAAAAAAAATCTTGTTTTATCGTAGTTACTGCTCTATATTTAAGCTTTCTTTTTTTTTTTTTTTTAAAGAAATGCACAATGATTAGTTAAAAGGAATTGGAGATGCTCAGATTTGGGAAAGAGTAATCCAGAATCTTTACTGGCAGCAAACTGCCTGCACATGCACAGAACAAATTCAGCAGATAGTCAAAGATAGAAAAGAGCGTAAGACAAGGATGTGTCTTTTCACCAGATCTTCAATTTGTACAGCAAGACTATTTTGAGGACCCTAGATGTTATGCCAGGATTCATCACCAGAGGCCACAATTTAAACAACATTTATGCAGATGATACAGTGCTGATTGCCGACATGGAAAGGAAACTACAAGACCTCCTACAGAAGGTAGTTGAAGAGAGTGACAAACAAGGACTATAAATAAACTGCAAGAAAACTGTATGCATGGTCATCAGCAAAAAGAGCAACCCAAAATTCCAAATACAGGTGGGGGATACTAAAATCAAGCAGGTACAAAAATTTAAATATCTGGGAAGTGTTCTAAAAGATGGAAAGTGCGACACAGATCTGAAGGCGAATTGGCATGGCAAAAGACGCATTCCAGAAGCTGAGTAGAGTATTAAGAAACAGAAAAATTTTGCTAGAATCAAAGAAAAGAGTACTGGATTGCTATGTGATATCAGTTCTTCAATATGGCAGTGAATGCTGGACAATATCATCAAAGATGAAAGATTTGAAGCAACTGAAATGTGGTTCTACAGAAGGATGCTGCAGATATCACGGATCGAGCATGTGAGCAATGATGAGGTTTTGGAAAGGATGTAAACAAAAAGGAAATTAATACTGATAGGTGAAGTTCCTGGGACATGCAATGAGGAAGAAGGGCTTGGAGAGCCTGGTACTAACATGTCAGATAGAGGGGAAAAAGAGACAGGGGAAAGCAGCAGATAACATATAGAATCATGGTTAAGGTTAGTTGTTGTGAAAAGTAACTAAGATGAAAAAAATTGCTAGTAAAGAAATTAATGTTTGACAATAGTTCACCAAATAAAAAATTCAAGATAATAATACAACCATGAATATTAAGTAAGTGATAGAACTTGATAAAAATGACTTGGCTAATTTTTTTAATTGCCTATGAAATCGTTTAATGATTAATGTTTGGAATGGAGAGCAGACTACAAAATCAATATAAATATTTTTTTATTTCTTTTAATGTTTTCCTGCGAAGGAAAATCAATGTTTATAAACCATATAAAGCTTGAACAATAAAGCCAATTTGTAATGTCTTTTATGTGCTGTCTCCCTTCAGAACATAGGCGATAATGACCCTCCACATCTTTCCATTCCTTGTAGCTCTTAATATATTTTGTCTTATTTCTCTCAAACTCTGCTGTGCTATCCATTTGCTTATGCTCATCAAGTATCTCACATGCTATTTTCCCCAGGCTTTCCCTCTATCTGCCTAGTGAGTATCAGATTCTCCAAGCCCCCCCTTCCTCATTATGTTCCCCAGACATTTCAACTGTCTGTTCTTGATGTTCAATATGTTTCCACGTTTTGATTTTTCAGTCGAGTTTACATTAGCTTGCATCTGGTTTCTTAGGCAGTGCTATGGAAATCAATCTGCTGCGGTCTTCCATTTTCTCCAAAACCTCATCATCGCTCATGTTTAGCCCGTGGTATCCTCAGCATTCTTCTGTAGAACTACATTTCTATTACTTCAAGTCTCTCCTTCATGTTTGAAGAAATTGTCCAGCATTTTCTGCCATATAGGACAGATATCACATAAGTCTAGTACTCTTTTCTTTGTTTCCAACAATTTTCCTGTGTTTCAATATTCTGCTTAGCTTCTGGAATGTGCCATTGGTCATCCCAATACACCTTTGGATCTCAGTGTCACACTTTCCATCCTCTGTTAGAACACTTTCAGGTACTTAAATTTCTGTACCTGCTTGATTTTAGTATCCCTAACCTGTAATTGGCATTTTAGATTACTCTTTTTGCTGATGATCATGCATTCTGTTTTCATGTAGTTTATATTTAGTCTTTTCACTTCATTCTATTGGAGGTCTTGTAGTTTACTTTCTGTATCTGTTAGCAGCACCATCATTTGCATATCTTGTATTAAGATTGTGGCTGCCTATGACAAATTCAGGCAGGACTTTTAGTTCTCTCAAAATTGCTTTGCTGTATAAGTTGAATAAATCCAGTGAGAACACACATCCTTGTTTTACTCCCCTTTCTATTCGTGTATTTGCTAAACTCATTTTCTGTCCATATACAGGCAGTTTGCTGCAAGTACAGGTTCTTAATTATTTTAATGTCTTTTCCAAATATGTCCAGGTTACCAACCAGCTCTAACAAATCTTTGTGGTGTATTTTGTCAAACACATTTGCATAGTCAATAAAACACAGGTACATGTCCTTCTGCATTTGTATAGCACTTTCTGATAGCATTCTGAGCATATATATTTCATTCTGCTGTGTGCTCTATTCATCAGAATCTGAATGATGAGTTTTGTTATGTGGCTCATTAACTGATTGTTCAGTGGAGTTTACATTAGCTTGCACCTGGTTTATTAGGCAGTGCTATGAAGATCGACCTGCTTCAGTCTTCTGGTATATCACTACTGTTGTACATTTGATTTATTTTTGTAATGTTGTCTTTGCTGACATTGACTAAGGCTGTCAACATCTCAGTTATGATTCTGTCTCATCCTACCACTTTGTTTCTGTTCAATTTGGCCAGTACAGCTTCCACTTCAGTTATTAATATTTCTAACCCATAAGTATTTCTGTGTATTGCCAGTTGTTCTCTTTCATCATGGAAGACATCTCTGATATTTGTCCCATTGCTGAAGTATTTTTTCTTTCTCTAATATGAGTTTTTTGTCCTTGGATTTTATGTATCCTGTTGATGAGTATATCTTTTATCCAGGTCTTTTTTTTTTTTTTTATGCATATCTCCTTATTTGTGTCACTCAATATTTCTCTATTTCTACGCATTTTCATTTAACCATTGTTCTTTAGTCTGTCTGCATTTGTTCTTTTTATTTCCTTGTGTAGGTTTCTGTATTTTGTTCATTGTCTTGGCATTGTTTTCTGTCTCCACTGAATCAAGTCAAGAATCTCATTTTTGATCCACTTGTTTTTCCTTCTACATTCATTCTTCTTTGGGATGATGTCATGTGCAGATGTCACTAAAGTTTTTTTTAATATGTCCCATTTCGAGTTTCCATTGCCAATTTGTTCCTTGTATCTTTTTTCACACTGTCCATATATTTTTTTCCTTCAGGTTCAGAATATTCAGGAGTCTATTGTATTGAAATTTAGGTGCTGTGTTGGGCTTCTTCAATTTATGAAGTTTCATTCTCAGTTTACATATAATCAGGAGGTTGTCACTTTCACAGTTAGCACTTAGATAGGTTTTGCAGTGAATCACGGCATTCCTGAATCTCTTGTTGATAGTTATTAAACAAAGTGTGAATTAATGTGAAATATTTTTTTTCATTGCAGATCAAATCTTATGCAGATATTCAGCAAGCCAAATTGGTCAACATTAAAGAGATGCTGAATCAGTTGGTGGTAGTCAAGCTGAATGGTGGTCTAGGGACAAGCATGGGCTGTCGGGGTCCCAAAAGTGCCATCTCTGTTCGGAATGATCTCACTTTTCTTGACCTTACTGTCCAACAGATTGAGGTATGTGTGTACTCTTTTAGAAGAACTAAACATTTAATTTCTAAAAGTTCAAGAAATTAAAATCATGAGTTTTAATTTTTTATTTCTATAGTCTATCATTCATATTATTCTAAATGATATTTTAGAAATTTTAAACCACTTAATCTCATTGGTCATGTTCTGTGATGACAATCATTTATTTAAGATGAATTTTAGGATGAAAAAAATTAATTTTCCAAAATGGCAATACAGAAATGATCTTTTTTGAAATCATTTAGAAATATTCACATTTTTATTTTTTTTAGGTACTTTTTTGTTATCTGTATTTATTCACTCTCAAAGGAAATTATGATTGGGTAAACAATAAATAAATTAATAAAGAATATTAGAAAAACCTGTCTGGTTTCATTCCTCTCTCATCAGAACTAATTGACAAAATTCTGCGCACAATGGCTAAAAAGAACACAGGTAGCAAATGAGGACAAGAAATACACATGTATGCGGTGTGTCTGAAAAGTAACAGGAATAGTGCCACGAACAATATTTCAATTTGAAACAACAAACTACATTGTTTCCCTTCAAAATAATCCTTCTTGAGTCTAATACACTTTTCCATCCTTTATGCTTGAAGGATTCTTCTTGGATACTCCTTAACTCTGTTGTTATGGCTCACTTGATGGTCTCCACACCTTCCAAATGGGTCTCCTTGATGATCCTCTTGAGCTTGGAAAATAAAAAAAGTCACCTGGAGCAAGATCAAGTGAATAGGGAAGTTGTTCTAGTACGGTGATGTTCTTCTTGGCCAGGAACTGCTGAATGCTCAGGATATTGTGTGCAGGTACATAGTTGTGGTGAAGTAGCCACGATTTGTCCTTTCACAACTAGAATTTTTTGTGGACTGAGTAAAGCAAACACCACAGGATCTCCTTTTGATTCTTGCTGATTGATTGCCTGTCCCTATGACAAGAACTCACTGCAGACAATGCCCACAGCACACACAGTTCCATTACTTTTCAGATAGACCTTGTATTAATAATGTCTTCTGATGTTACAAACAGGCCATGATGAGACCCAACAGCCATTTCTTTTGTGTATACAAAGACAGCTGATAAATAAAATCATCTCAAGAACTTTTAAATGAAAATTAGAATGGTACTTACTCAATCCAGCAAAACATACCCTCATGATAGACCAATGTACATTACCAGTAACAATTAACAAGATGCTTGGAGATTGCAGACCTGGATATACCAGAACACATGCAAATTTACCTTTCTTATTTCTTAATGCATATTGACAAATGTTGAGGAATTCTCTTCTGTACTTCCAATAAGATATAAAAGTTAATATGTAATAAAATTTAATTATAGAGGTGAGAAAAGATACAGCTTTCTCCTCCATACAAAGCAGAGTTAGATTTAACCCTAGTTTTGCACAATAATAGATAAGTACCTTTTCTTTATAATGACAGATTGATATAATTTTTATTAAAAATGTTTAAATCTAATTTCTTTTAGTATCTGAACAAAACCTATGGAGCTGATGTACCTTTAGTCTTAATGAATTCTTTCAACACAGATGAAGACACAAAAAAGATTTTGTGTAAATATGCCCAAGTGAAAGTAAGAATTTTCACTTTCAACCAGAGCAGGTAGGATTTTTCTCTCTCTCCCTCCCCACCCTTTATTACTTTTCTTAATTTTATTTACTCTTCAATCACATGAATAATCTTGTGTAAATGATTTGGAGAACAGGAATGAGAGGAAAATCAAAAAAAAGAAAAAAATCTTTATTAAGAGTTACAAAGGATAAAAAAATTGTGTCGATCCATAATCACCCACATCCTGAAGGAACATTGCACATAGAAGACTATATAGTGCTTGGTGTGTGGATAATGTAGGGGATATTAGTGCAGAAAATAGAATTAAAGAGCAATGTTTGAATTCCGGGCTCATCTGTTGCATTCACTTTTGCACAAATGCCTTTAGGAAAGGCATAAATCCATCTGTTAATTCCCAAGTTAGGAGTTAAAAAGCAGAGTAAACTGAGCTCTTTATCCTTGGTTGGCAACTAGTCTGAGAGAAAAATTCTAAATTCCAAGCATTGGAGAAGGGAACAAGATACTACTCCCCTATCTTTCCTAAGAATGTGTGGCAGTTCACAGATAAAGAAAAATAATCTGTTGTGTGTAATGGGTATGGCATTAAAATAGGCACATTCACTTTTTCGTTAAAAATCAGCCTAGCATAATCAATTCCAGTCAATATAATTTCAGTTTGAAAAATAGTATTCCTTATTGGAAATGCTGAATTTAATCTTTTAGCTTTAAATTAAAGTTAAAAGTTTTTTCGTATATAAAAATTCATTTTAAAATTAGGTATCACAAAAAAGTTGAGGTATCTACATTAAAATAGATTTGGTTGGGAGGAAAGTTATAATTTCTGAATAAATTTGATGTTCTACAAACCATAAGAATTTTTCAACCAGATATATAGCACTAAAACTCTGAGATTATTTTCCCATGATTAAATAGAGCAAAAAATGGCACACAGTTGAGCTTATATTTGTAAAAATCCAGGGCATCAAATAGAAACAGAATCAAATTCAACTAATCACTCTGACTTATTGATTCACTTTAACTTTTATAATTAGCAATCTGTTTGTATTTTAATGTTTTTTTTTTATCTGAAAGTTTTTATCTAATTATGTTTTATATATTTTCTGTTTTATCAGGTTTCCACGAATCTTACACGAGTCTTTACTTCCTATGCCGAAAAGTAATTCTGATAATTCTAACAGGTTTGTTACATTATTTCAATTATTTTCTCCTCTTATTTTCTACAATTATTTCAATATATTTTCTTTTGTTTTACAACTAAATCTTTAGTTTAGTAAATTGTGATATAAAAAGAAATAAGATGAAAAACTACTAGATACTAGAAATACTAAATTAATAAGTTTGTCATAATTTTAAGACTGGCAAGTTTGTAACTTAATAAGTAATTGTTGTTATGGAATAAAAGTACACATTTTCTGCTTATTTTCCTTCTTTTTTTTTTTTTTTTTAATTATTTAATCTTTTTCTTCTCTCATCAAGAGTTATGACTGCTTATCATTACTTTTGTTTCTTTTGCAGCTGGTATCCACCTGGCCATGGTGATGTGTATGCAAGTTTTTATAATGCTGGCCTCTTGCAAGAGTTCCTCAATGATGGCCGAAAATATATGTTTCTGTCTAATATTGATAATCTAGGAGCAACTGTTGATTTACGTATCCATTTGAAAATGTTTTTAAACATACTTCTGACTTGAAAGTGAAATGTTTTTCTTAAACAATATCAGAACATAAACTGTTTGATATTGGCTAATTTTTACTGTGAATAATTCTCTGAATACTGCAAATTCCAGTAAATGTATTTGGGCTTTTCATGGTGAGATTCTATCTGATAAAAAGCATATCTAGGTAAATCACATGATTGTCATTGTTCATGTGTATATGTAGTGTTTAATTCTGATAGTGTCAAGTTTGTTTTTTCAATGGTTTTACTGATAAAATTTATTTTGGCAAGCAGGTTTTTTTATCATTTGCTTGATATCGAGATGGAGATAGTGCATTGATAAGTACAAAGAGTTTGTCTCTTTAACAGCAAACAACCCTGACAATTGAGAATATTATAAGTGTCCTTACAAAACTTCAAAGTCAGCATGAATCTACTCAGTTAAAAAGACAAACTCTTTGTAATATCTAGAGAGAGAGCCTTCTATGCCAAAAATTATTTTATGGATACCCTTGTTTGTTTGGTGTTTTTTTTTTTTTTTTTAAACAATGTGAAATATATCTACTAGTCTGCACATATGAGTGACTTAATAAAGAAAATGTGTTTTCTGGTAAGATTCTATCAGAGAGTACAATCTCTCAACTATTATGCCACAAATTCACAAGCCAATTCTTTAATTAGTGGCAGGAAACAATCTTGACAGCATGGTTTCAGTAGCAAAGGAGGCTGTAAGATCATAAAGTTTAATGGCTGTTAAAAGTATTTGAAATCTCTGGATTTTCCTTTTTGATTGACTTTTTTGTAGAAAAAAATGGATATAACTAAAGTAATATGATAAGCATTTTTATAATGCAAATAATTCTAGAACATTAAAAAAATGTTGGTTTAAAGTTTCTATATGGAACTAATTTCTGGAAAGATATTTTCTCAAAATTGGTAGTAGATAGGTTTGTCTATCATAATGATGTTTTGAACAGGCGTAGAGGTTTATTTCTTGTTTCCTGTTTAAGATTGGATTTCTAGTTAGTTCTAAAGTTTACGTCAGCTCTTTACTCCTAACATTTGTCCTTTCCTTCACTAATATAATTCCACACAGTAATCTTCTACCTTGAGTGGCTCTAAGTCTTGTATTGGGTGAATATTAGTAATTAAAAGAAAAACTTATTTGATCTCTTTTTTTCTTTTTTTTTTTTTTTTTTTTTTCCCCATTTTGGTCATAGAGCAAATAGTTATACTATTAGTGAGTGATGAGGAGTATACAATACAATCACAGTTTTCTAGTTTGTTACTGTGAAAAGTTCTCTTCAGGAAGCATGTCCAGAATATTTTGATTGATATTTTTGAAAAGAGATCAAAGGAATGAGATAATAAATTTAATTTTAACAAACTATATTTTTATTTCCACCAATAAATCTTTTTTTTTGTTTTTTCTCAAAAATAAAGTTTATTAGTTACTAGTAATAATTTTCTGTATTTGGGTAATTTTAGAAATATTTAAAACTGTCATGGCTACCTTAACAGTTGCACAGATATATTAAACTTTCTTTTAAACACATCTAATGGTCCAGTACCTGAATTTGTGATGGAAGTTACTGACAAAACTCGTGGAGATATTAAGGTTTGCATCTTTTTTTATGTTTTTTATTTATTTATCATAACTATAAAAATAATATTAGCTCAAATTTCAAAAAACGTTAAAAATCCTTGAATTGTTCTATTAAAAATAAGTTAATTTCTCATATTGCTAAACAAACTTAAGAAATGATGATTGAGCTGTGAGAGTTTTATAACTGACAGTAGATTAAATCTATCTTTATAATAGACTTACTCATCATTTTTACCCCGATTACTTATCATATTATTAATTATTTTGTTTTTGAGTACTACTAATAGTATTAGTAGTAGCATCATGATTTTAATTGTTTTATGAGATGAAGCTTTGTCAATCATTATTAATTTTTGACTAGTATTGCTTTTAAGTTTTGACTATAATTTTATTTATCTTAAAGTAATTTTTCATTGCAACTATTCAGACCATTAGTCTATGGACATGAGTAAACAGCGCAGATTCGAAATAAAGAATAATGGTTCATAATGTTTAATCTAATAAAATGAATGTTTTGAATTTTTTTTATTCATTTAAAAAAAATTATAAAAAGTAACTTTTTTTTTTCAAGTTACTGTTTATAAAAAAAAATTATCTCATAAAATGTTTATGTAGTATAAGAATGATTTATTTTTCAGAAATTATGCTTTAAGATGAGACATTGAAAAACCATTTCAAATATTTTATCTTAGTGTATGTTTTCTCATTAATATTCAGGGTGGAACTCTTGTTGAATATGAAGGAAAACCAAGACTGCTTGAAATTGCTCAGGTACCAAAAGAACAGGTAAGAATTATAATCATCCAGTCTTAGATTTATAAGCATAGCATACTTTTTTTTATTGACCATTTCTGCAATTTCAAATTCTTTGTAAAAATAAGATTGAATTTTAAAAATTGACACTTAACATCATTTTAGTAAAATAATTTGATCAACTTATGAGCCTATTTAAGTTTAGACTGGATTGCCAGGGGATCAAATGGTTACAGATAAAGATTTTGCTGCATCAATAGGGGAGGGCCTACTTTTCTTAAAATATTTGCTTTTACTTGGGCATAAACACTGTCTATTGATACAGGTGGTGGAAATGTACAACTATCTCAGAAAACTCACCTTGTATGTTTCCTTTATTTTAATAATGGTCACCCAGTTGAATGACCAAGAGCCACTCAAGCTAGAGGGGTTACTATGATATTGTATGAGTAAGAGAAGATCAGGAACTTCAATTTATGAAGATATGGGTTAGCCTTAGATTTGAAAAAGTTAAGATTATTTTTCTTTATTGGCCGTATCCCCTGGGATGTAGGTGATCATGGCTCTCTACAATTTCCATGTCCCTTAATAAACTTTGTCTTTTTGTTATTTCTCTTAAGCTATTTTGCTATGCATTTAATCAAGTTCATTATGTTATACATTGTTTTCTTCTTGCTCTCCATCTGTCCCATGAGTATCAAATTTTTCAAGCCCTCCTTCCCCATTATATATCTCAGAAACCTCAACTATCTCTTCCTGATGTTAAATATTAGTTTCTGTTTTGTTTCTATTTTCTTTAAAACCTTCTGGTTGCTCATATGTCTGGTTTATAGTATCCTCAGCATCCTTCTGTAGAATGACATCCTTGTTGCTTCAAGTTTCCTCTTCATCTTTGAGGAGATTGTCCAGCACTCATGGCCATACAGGAATACAGATATTACATAGCAGTTAGTACTCTTTTCCTTTCTAATGAAATTTTTCTATATTTTAGTACTCTGCTTAGCTTTTGGAATGCTTTCTTGGCTATGCCAGTACAGCTTTAGATTTCAGTGTCACACTTTTCACCCTCTGTTAAAACAATTCTAAGATATTCAAAACTCCACAGTTGTTTGATTTTGGTTTCTCTGATTTGCAATTTGCACTTCACTCATCAACCTTGCATTTTGTTTTATTGCAGTTTTGTTTTCCAATTGATCTTTCATTCTCTGTTATCTTCATGTGATATATTTTAAAGTTTTCTCGTCAAATGAAATATTTTCATGTTCCTGAAAATAAAATCATGGACTTAATTGGAATTATTTTTAAATATCTTTTTTTTTTTTTTCCTTTTATTCAGGTTGATGAATTCAAAAGTGTCAGCAAATTCAAGTAAGTATAATATGTCTTTTTACTTTTTAATATGAAAACAATTTTCTCCTTTCATTTGTTCTAAATTAGTACAAGATGTTCAATCATTTGTATTGATGCAATTCAACATTATATTAATATCTATAATAATATTTTGTTAATATATCGTTTCAGTAAAAAAAAAAATACCCATCAAATAATTCTGAAATATAAACAAAAAACAAAGTGCAGTTAATTATTTTTAAATGCTTATACCCTTGGGAAATCTATTTGTTCCTTTTACTTTATCTAGTCACCATATATGGCAATACCTTCAGGATTACTGACAAAAAAGAAAACAGGTGACAGGCAAAACATTTTTCCTGAAATTACCTTATTGTCCAGACAGTAATAACATTGAAAATATGTTACAACCAATGTCAACATTGACAGAAGTAAATGTGTGGCTATATTATAACTTCTAGATATTAACTAAATTAATCAAACTTTCTTGTTAATCAATAAATATTGCTCATCTCCAAGTGTGTTATTGACATTTAAGAGATTTATGTACAGTGTGTAATGGATCAATTGTTGTCTAAATTATGCAAAAAATGAAAACAACAATGACATCTCATTTTAACAAATATATTTACCAAAATTTAAAAAAATATCTTGAAATACTAAATTGTAAATTTATTTAATAAAATCACCATTGGCTTCAACCACTGCCTCCAGACGACCTTGGAATCTTATACAACTTTTCTGGACGGTCTCCTTGTTTAAATTGGTGAATGTTGCCATTATCCTTGTCTTCAGGTCATCTTTGGTGTTACAAGAAGTTTTGGTTTGTTTTTCTTTTATTTGAAATGCTACCATGTGCTGACAATTGGGTGGTGGGTGAAAGAAATTGGTAATCTCATTTTTATATTAAATATAACCTCAAAATACAAAAATGTAATGGTCAGTTTATGAGGATTCTCTTTCTCAAATATTCAACTGGTGGGAACAATCCAGAGCTACAGACAAAAATCATCAGTTTTTATCCCAAATATAACCCACTTGGCATTAGACTAGTTTCATCTATGAAAATATATGTCTACCTGTCTTACTAGGGAATGATGGTAGGATGTAGAAATTATCTTTATTTTTTAAAATCTATTTATTTATTTTAAAGAAAATTGAAGAAATTAATTGGTTTTATCTATTTACAGTGTGAAAGGTTTACTCCTTTGTCTTTGAGAATAAAAAAGTTTAAGTATATTGCTAGTTTGAAATTATCTGTTTCTCCATGTACTTGTTGAGAAAGTATACAAAACAGGTTGTGCATAATTAGTAGACTATCTTTTCTTTATAATGTTATTAAATATTGGTCAATGGTAAAAATAGATGTGTATACAAGTTGTAAACCTTGATATTCAAAAAATACAATGGTACTATCTGTTAACAATAGGAAACAATAAGACTGAATAAATATTAAAATTTGCAATAAAGGATTTATTTTACCTTACATACCTGATTAAAATGCTCATCTAGACAGTTCAGTTTATTTATAATGTATTTGAATGTTCATTAGGGAGAATGAAATCTTAAAATGTCTATATGTATAATGAATGGCAGCAGACAGGATGTGGTAATATGATATATTCATGTGGTTATGAAGTTGGAAATCAGCAAGAATTTTTTTATGTATTGAGTTACTGAAGAACTCAATAACAATTATTTTTATGAATTCAATTTATTAGATTTGAGGCTATTGCTGTGTTTCATGGATGTATATATTTTCAATTTATTAAAATGACTGGTTTTAATGATATTTCTATTTAGAAAGTTTTACATACAATCTAGAAAAAAGGGTTAAAATCTGGGTCTTCAATAGTGCATTTTGATTGCTTGTAAAATGTTTTATGGTTTTTCAATTGCTGGAAAGTGCACTCTGAATCCCTATCATTTAATACAACTCTAAAGGGTGAATATTGCCACTAAAAGATAAACAAAAGTAAAATTTTTACAATCTATCAGTCATCTAGCAATTTAAACTAAAATTATTACATATGCAGATTGCTCCAAGAGTAATACCTCCTCTTTTAATGGTGGCATGACAGCAAAGGTTGAATATTCCTGTCATTGACCTCCTATTTATTTTGCTTTACAGATAGTAGACTAGCAGTTTGAGAAAATTATATTTGACATGAAAGTATAAATAAAACACGTGTGTCAATGAATTCCTCAATGCAAAAAATGTTGCACCCATTCATATTCATTCATGGAGACCAAATAATGAATGGGAGTACAGTTGAGTGATGCATTTCAGCAGTGGCAATAATGCTATGTTTGACAAGTAATTTTGGGGTATTTTAGCCAAACATTTTCTGTGTCATATGTTGCTATTGTGCTCCCTATATCTGTTGCAATTTCTATAGAAATAAATAGAAGGCAGTACTTTTGAGTATCATTTGTATATAATGTAAAAAGTTGTTTTATGTCTGACTTGATACATAAGATTATGAAGAGGTGGGTGATAACCTGCTCATGTAGAGCAAGTAGAACCAAGGAGGCTTGACAGTAGTCAAGATGCCGCCTACACTATGTACTAACAGCTTAAAGAGGATGAAAAAAACCCAACTTTACTGAGAAAAAACAGGTTCTTTATATGGCCTTTGGAATGGACCTGTTTGGGAAATATCAACAAAACTCCATTAGTTTAATTTTATGCTAGATTAAAGAAATTGCAAAATATCAAAATAAAAAAAAACTTTGTAAAAGTGACATTGAGCAAAAGTTTCTTTATAACGTGGAGTTAAATTTAACTTTTTTCATCGTTAAATTTAGAAATGCCTATTTTCAAAAAACATTTATACAAGTTAAGAGTATATGAAAAATTGAAGAAAAAAATGCGCTCTGAACCAAAATAAAAAGTAGTTTAATCATATCAAGGGCCAGATCAAAAATAAAAAAATGTTTTCTTTTTTGTTTTTAAAAAATACTGGGATACAGAGAAAGTTAAGACAATAATCTTGTAACAATAATGGATACATCATACTGAAAAGGAGCAGTCTAGACTGTAGCTCAATGAGCTGACACTTTCCTGCTAAGCTTGAAAGACGAAACATGTGTTCCTCAAACATATAACCTATATTTTCAAATTTATTTCCGATTAGTTAAATTAAATTAAACACACACACAAAATCTAAATTTTTTTTCTGTCTTCTCCCCTCCATATTAACTCATTAAATAACAAGCATATTGTTTTCTACATTAAAATGTAAATCATTTTCACAAGTCAACGTTGCCTAATGACAAGGTAAAATCTCAAAACATAGCAAATTTCAAATGTTGCAATGTAAATTAAATTAATTTTAAATAAAAAAAAAACAAATTTAATTATAATTAAATTATGCTCTATTATATATGTTGTATTGAGCACTTTGAAAAAATGTAAATGCCAGAAAACTTGGAATTCTAAAACTGTTGGTTCTCTTCACCTGGATGTATGATACATATAAAGTTTTGGCACTTAACTTCACCCTGTAAGTAGAAGGGTACTAATGTGTATGATTTATATGTGCTCATGTGTTGAAAAGTTCTACATCTGATTTACTTTCTGCCCAATTGGTAAGAATTTTTTAAAAATCCCTTCTTGGTCTGGCCAAGAATTTTTCCATGCTCTTTTGTACATACATACACACACATAATGGCCAACCTCTCTTGTCTGAGCACAAAAGCCTGCTAGGGTGGCTAGCCAATCTTTGTTACAAACACCAGTCCCAGCACATTTATGTTTGTTCAACACCCACTCACTATGGTTGATATTGTAGACCTTAGTTAAGGTTTCTGGGAGAGAGTGCATTATCTGGTGGGATCAACAATCAGAACAAGGCCAGTACACTCAAACCTTTGGTCATGGTAACTTGAGACTTTGTGCTAGCACAATCAACAGCTTTCAAACAATTTCATCTATCCAATTTCACTCACAAGCCTGCAGTATGGTTTTCAGACACTTTCCAAAGGTAGAACTCACTGGGATCACCATCCCAGACTGATAACATGAAATCACCTTCTGGACAAATTGACCATGGTGAGATTCAAACTGTGCTCTCATGGTCAGAAACCGAGCTATACGTGTGTGTGTGTGTGTGTATATATATATATATATATATATATATATATATATACAGAGATAGTCAGGGTTGCCTCTCTTAGAATTTGTTGACAGTTTGTAACACAAAAAAATATATATAAGAATATGGTAGAAGTTTTCTACCTCCGGACGATTTATAACACATGGAGAAAATATGCGTTGAACAGAATGGCCACATGAACAAGACAACATGACAATTTTGTTTAATTAACAATTTTATTAATAACAGAAGAAATCACTGTAACAACAATGTAACCCAAAGCTGAGTAGGTAATTAAAAGTAAGTCTAGTGACAGCATCTAACCATGCTGAATGAACAAATATATGATAAGTTTGTGGAGCCCTTAATATATTTATATAATGATGATACTTAATTTTAGTTTGTCATTGAAGTAACTCTCAAAAGGCAAAAATTTTTTTTTTTCTCTTTCAGAATTATGTCTTAAGTAGAATTCTATTTGGGAGCTTTCATTCCTTTTTCTGCTTAATCATCTCTTCTGAACTTTTCTTTATATGAAGCATGTTTTAGTTCATTACCTCTGAAGATAAAATTATTTTATTCATCATGGGTGGTGAACATTTCTTCTTCATTCTTGCCATGCTTTGATTATTTTTCATGGTCGGAATACTTTGTATCTCTAGCTTCTCATTGTGCTAAGTATTACATAGATTGTGATGTTGTCTGTACAGTCTCAATTCATTTCTGCAACTGCTTATATTTTATTTTTTCTCATGATCACTCTTCTTTCATGCCACTGTTGTGCCTTCTGATTGGCTGTTGTCCAATCAGTGTTAGTCACAGTTTTTGAACTTTTGTGTTCTCACCCATTGGTCTGCTTTAGCTGCTGCTGATTGTCTCAATTCCAGACTATGATTAGTATGTCTGTCCACTGTTGCTATGAGAGGGAAAGGGTCTGAGGATATAGAGGTGATGTTTCTCTATAAGCATTCATCACTATATATAATTTGTTGTATTGCTTGCTGTACAGAATATACAGTTTTCTGATTTTCAGATATCTAGATTTTGTTGAACACCACTTGTATGGATTGTCATTGTCTTGTGTTCTTTTATTTCTCTACTTTATAATTGAAATTGGTAATGTCACAGTTACACAATGCTATATTGCACAAGAACAGATTGCGTAAACATCTAAAAAAATCTAATGCTCAGAATTATCACTTGCACTAATATATATATATATATATATATATATGTATATATATAATGTTTCTAGTTATTTTGTGGTTAGTTATTAAGCAATTCTTTTGCCTATTTTCTTTTCTGCCCTTTTCACTAACAAGATTAACTTACCAGCTGAAGTTCTTTTGATGGGGTGTGGGCATGCTCATATTATATTTAATTTTATGAAATTCAGTTTGTCATTGAAGTGACTCTCTAAAAGGCAAATGCCATTCTCAAAAATTTGTAGATTCTTAAGAGGATGAATTATATATCATTTTCCTAATGTAGTCTCTTTCTTTTCTTTTTAATCGCATGTACTGTCTGAAGGATTGTATTTTGTATCCACCTATATAAAATTGAATAACTATATATAATTGAACTTATTTTCTTTGATGAACAATGTTTACTTGCAAGTTGTTTTTTTCACTTGTTTTGTTGACCAACATATATTTACTCTCGACTGAAATCTAGTGGTTATCTATTCTGGCAGAGATCTTACACAAAGGGGGTTTGTATTTCCATACATTTTGAAACCTTTGATAAATTTATCCACTTGAAACAACAAAAGAAAATGACACCTAACAGCTCACTAAAAATTGTCATTTAAAAACAATATACAAATGTTTCTGTATTTTGTAGCAGGTTTATTTATTTTTTGTGCTGAAAATTAAAGAATTTTGAGGTTAAAATATGGTGTTTGGGAGGAGTTCATAATAGTTATACAAAGAGTTACAACAGGAATTTGATAGATCTTAAACTTCCAAAGTTTTTTTTTTATTTGTGTTTTTCATGAAGACAGAATTCCTTTGTTAGTGAGATTCTTTGAAGAAGAATTTATATCATAAAGAACTCCTATATGAGAGCATTTACCCACAAATGTGTTTGTGTGTGAAAATTTGTATACATACATTTTATATATGTTTATGAATTGCAGTGAATATAATTGAATTATATAAAGTATAACATTTCAGTTCTGGGGATCTTTCTGTACTCATCACTCCTCCATTACACCCAAAGGAGTAGTGTTAATTCTTGATGTCTGAAATATTCCTATGGGAAGTGCTGAGGGAACTAAAGAATTTTTGTCACTAGGGCAGTTTTCACAAAAAAAATATTTTGGTATATTTTGTTTTAGTGAGAGGACAAATAAATACCTATATTTATTGATGTGAGAGCTGTTCTGATCATTGTGTAATAGCTTTCTACTTTAACTATTTATGTGATCCCAATATGGTTGTCATAGGTCTGGGATTAACATAAAATAAATACTAAAAAGAGACATGGTATTTAAACATATCTGAAACATAAGCAATTATGGCTGTCATAAATTAGAACACATTCTTCTTTATATTTAGTTTGATGATTTCTGAGAAATTATCATTTTATTGAGCATTTATTTTATTGTTCTGGTGATATTCTTTTTTATGTCTTAAATTAATTTCAGCCTTATTTTATAATTTATTGATAAATATTTTAAAATTATTTTAAAAAGGATTTTCAACACTAACAACTTGTGGATTAACATGGAGGCTATGAAAAGAGTGGTAAAAGAAAAACAACTTCATATGGAAATCATCGTCAATAACAAAGTAAGATTTTATCTTAACCTTTGATACTTTTTTGCAATCTCTACTTCATTAATTCTGTTTCATTTACTTACTATTCAATAAAGTAATTTTATCATGTCAAATTATTGTTAAACCATTTATGCATTCTTTTTTTTGTTGTTGTAGATCCTGGAAAATGGAGTAAATGTAATTCAACTGGAAACAGCTTCTGGTGCAGCAATAAAATGTTTTGAAGGTGCCATGGGTAAGTGAAGATTACAGTTTGTTTTATCTGATTTAAGTACCTCAACATAATTTAGTAGATGACAAATGTAATATTTAAGTATAAAATAACAGTAAAGGTGGAAACTTGTAACCTGCAAATAATACCAACATTAAAAAGAAGTCAACACAACAAAAACAACTAACCACCTGTAGACCACTCAAATATCAAATTACACCAAGCTCCATATAAATAAGAAAAAACTGGAACAGGACAGCAGTTTGAAATTTAGCCCTGACGAGTGAAGACATCATAATGATGCCTTCACAAAACTTTGAAGTCAGCATGATTGACAAACTTTTCTACATTAATCATTATATATATATATATATATATATATATATATATATATATATAAATTGTTTGCTTGCAGATTTCTTCCTTTGCTCCCACCTCTGATTATGTGGAGATCAGATCATGTTCACTAAATTCACTCTTGAGGCTTTGAGCTTCCCTTGATAGCTTGCAGACCCAAGATAGTTAAGCCAAATGTAACCATACTGTAGGTTTTTCTTAAAGTGGCCTTGTATTACCTAGAATATGTTACAAGGTTGAAAGTCTGATTGTCCTACTATTGGTTCATAGATGGGGTTTAGGCAGCAGGGAGTCATTTTTCTCCTACCTTATTGAATTCGGGCTTTCTAAAATTCAGTGTACAATATGAATTGTATCAACCAAAATTTGAACTTGATTTGCTGATAGCTATTGTGCCACCCTGCACCTCCATATATGATCTTTCATATATAAATGAAAGATCATATATGGAGCATTATATATCCTCATCAGTAAAATACAGTCTTTATCTGTATGTGTGTTTTTTTACTTGTAACAATATCCAGAGTGCCCAGATACTAGGCAGAGCATACAGTTACTTTGATTTTAAGCAGAAATGCTGATTCACGTATACATAAATGCTAGCATTATTCTGTCTTCAGTATTTTCACACAATAAATTATAATGGATAATATATATATATATATATATATATATATACACACACACACACACACACACACACACACATAGTGACAATAAAATTAAGTCATTTATCTGTCTGCTCTGAATTCTGCAGAGATTGCATCCACTTTTCAAGGGTTTGATGATAAAATTGAATTTATTTGCAGAAATCGTATTTGTCTTGATCTTACTTAATTTCTCATAAAAAGATGTAAACTTATTTTAATGATGTTCTTTCTTAGACATATGTTTTTATGATTAAAACTAATTTGAAATTGTTTTTGATTGATGGGAATGATGGAAAGTTATTATCCTGGCCAAAAACATATAAAAAAAAATCTGAGATTGGTTCATTTGATCAGAATTTTAGAAGTACCAACCTTAAAAGTCAGTATTCAAAATCCTGGCTTTTAATCGTGTTCAAACCACTGGATTATCTCAAACCTATCTGCGTTTCCTTCACAAGCATACAAGGTATTCGCAGTAACTTTAATAGTGTAGAATCATTTGTTCTAACTAACTCACCCGATATCTTAGCTATATGTGAGACTAACCTTGACCCTTCTATCCCCTCTTCGGAGCTGTTCGTTCCTGGTTACCTTCCCCTCTTCAGGAAGGACTCCAATGTCCATATGCATGGGCTTGGTGTATATGTCAGCGAACAACTCCCCCTAGCCAGGGTCACATCTCTTGAATCCCTTGATCATTCCTTCATGTGCTTCCATCTCTCACTTCTAAGCTCGGTTAGCTATCTCTTCTTCCTCTACTGCTCCCCCTCCTCCTCTGACTGTACGGTACTTGATTGCATCTCTACTAATATCGACAGGGCCATTTCTTCTCACCCATCTGCCCATATATTTGTGTTTGGCGATTTTAACGCCCACCACACCAAGTGGCTTGAAAACTCAGCCACCAACCTTGCTGGGATCCACACCATGTATTTTTCAATAACCCAAGCTCTAACGCAAGTGGTGGACTTCCCCATGCGTTTCTCTAAAAACCCTAACAGAAGGGACTCTTTATTCGACCTTTGCTTTACCTCCATCCCAGACTCCTGCACTACCAGGCAACTTCAGACCACGCTGTAGTCTCCGTCAACATCTCAATTTGCACTAACTCTACCCAAGAAAACCAGACTAGCAGAATATCATACTGCTACCAAAGAGCAGACTGGGACTTGTTCAGAGACTTCCTCTACGATGTCCCCTGGAACAACGTCTTCGATCTTCCTGTCGAAGACTGAGCCTCCGAGGTCTCCTCTTGGGTTAAGGCTGGCATCGATGCTTTTATCCCGGCCAGGAAATTCCGACTAAAACCAAATTCGTCACCCTGATTCTCACCTGCTTGCTCGACTGCCATTGCCCACTGGAACCATTTCTTCCGGCTCTATCGAAGCTGCTCGTCGAACCAAAACAGGCGCCTTTTCACCTCAGCACGGAACAAGTGTAAAAAAGTACTGAACGAAGCTAAGAGGGCGTTTGCTACCAGAATTAGGCAACGCATAGCATCCTCTAAGTTTGACTTCAATACCCCCACTAATCAATGAGTTTGAAGTTCTCACCTACCCAGCGGACAAGGCTGAATGCTTTGCCCGTAGATTCTCCACCAATTCAACATTGGACTCTGTAGGAATACCTACACCAGACTGCCCACCCAGAACTAAGGCTCAACTAAATAACGTCCACATTACACCCTCGCTGGTCGCCAAGATAATTGCACAACTTGACCCACACAAAGCGAGCGGCTGTGACGGAATCCCAGTCATAGTACTGAAGAAATGTGCCCCAGAACTCTCCTCTGTCCTCTCTAAACTCTATAACCTCTGCCTATCTGCTTCCTGCTTTCCTGCCTGTTGGAAGTCCTCCTGTGTAGTTCCTATATTTAAGAATTCTGGCGAACCCTCAGACCCCGCCAATTACCGTCCTATTAGTCTCCTTCTGATCTTTGGCAAAGTTTTCGAAGCCATTATCAATGCCGAGGTGATTCAGCATCTCACGGCCAACAGGCTTCTCTCTGACAAACAGTATGGGTTTCGCTTCACCAGGTCTACTGCTGATATGCTAACGACCATTACCGAGTACATATACCGGGCACTTGACAAGAATGGTGAAGTCCGAACCTTTGCCTTGGATATCTCCAAAGCATTCAACAGGGTCTGGCATGCTGGCCTCTTGTGCAAACTGCGGAGCTACGGGATAACTGGACATCTGTTTGACCTCATCCAGTCATTCCTCTCTAACCGCACATTGAAGGTGGTATTAAATGGGCATGCCTCCCAAAACTACCATACGAATGCAGGCGTCCCTCAAGGTTCTATCCTAGGTCCCACGCTCTTTCTGATCTGCATTAATGATCTCGCCTGCCTCCATTAGATCCCAAGTTGGCATGTATGCCGATGACACAACAATCTACTCTCGCATCGATCAAAAACCAGGTGTGGACGACAAAGTGAACCTCGCTGCCGTACTTGAAAAGGACCTCCAATCCATAGTGGCCTGGGGTAGGAAATGGCTGGTAAATTTCAATGACTCTAAAACGAAGCTGTTATCAACTAACCACCATAGACAATCGCATCTACCTCCCATTAGCATGGGACAGGCTAGCCTCCCAGAGAGTAAAATACTACACCTCCTTGGCCTTACACTTTCGGCAGACTTCAAATGGAATGACTATATCGAATCCATTGCCAAATCTACTGCTATGAAAGTTGGTTCTCTGTGCAGGGCCTGGAAGTTTTTCCCACCTGAATCTATTCTGCACATATGCAAATCTACCATCCACCTGTGTATTGAATATTGCTGCCATATCTGGTCAGGTGCACCTGCTGCTCTCCTTGGGCTTCTTGACAAAATACAAAGGAGGATCTGTAACGTGGTTGATACTGACTTGGCAGACTGGCTGCAACCACTCTCTCACCAGCGTGATGTGGCTTCCCTGTGCCTCTTCTGCAAGTACTTTCATGGCTTCTGCTCCGATGAGCTTAGATCACTGGTGTCGCCTAAGCACGAATTTACACGAGATACTAGATTAGCAACTAGGTCCCACCCTTTTACAGTTAAACAAATAAGATGTAACCATAAATTCTACTCCAACAGCTTTTCTCGCGCTTCCTGCCTGTGGAACTCCCTTCCACAAGTCTGCTTTCCCGACAGCTACAATCTCCAGGTGTTTAAATGTAGGGTCAATAGACACCTCCTATCACACTAACTCCCAATTATTCTCAGAACACTCTCATCTACCCAACCCTCATTCTCGGTATCCTTACCCGCCTATCACCCACCCTCTGACATTTCCTATATTTAATCATCCTTTCTCCACTCTATATAGCCCCCTGCGCAGTAGTGGCAGTGACATGCCTTGCTCGGGGTGAAACGCTTATATAAAAAAAAAAAACATACACTAAACATAGCATGAGCCCTTATA
Organism: Ascarosepion bandense; assembly: GCA_037127315.1. NCBI lineage: Eukaryota > Metazoa > Mollusca > Cephalopoda > Sepiida > Sepiidae > Ascarosepion > Ascarosepion bandense. The sequence goes on from JBBBDQ010000256.1 coordinate 13,861,325, forward strand.
TTTATATCTACATGTAATTACCTGATTCATTGTTATAATATTCCAAGTAGCAGTTGTGTGCAGTCAGTATTAGTTCTACACTTCAATTACCATTGACACTACATTATATAGCAATCATATATATAACATCTACTAATATAAATTAGTAGTAGCAATAATCACACTACTACATCTCCTTGAAGCAAATAGGCTTTATAAACTTCGTTGACCTAAACCTTCATCTATTTGTATTTTCATTTTGGCTTCCTTCTCTCCCCCTCTCTAGAGATTTGTATATATTTTTCTCTATGGGAGATCTAGATCTGTCTTTTTTGTTGGTGAAATTGTTCTTCACAATCGATGCTTGTATTGTCCAAACTGTCTTGGCTTGCCATTCACTCTTCATCACTCATTTCCTGTTGGTTTATAGCATTTGAGCTAGACTCCTTTCCTATCTTATTTTTGCTCTTCTCTTTGTATTCTTGTCTGGATCATTTGGATTTGCACAGGCAAGAACATTATTACCCCTTTGAAAATATTAATGCTGTATTGTGTACCTTCTTCATTTTAAAACTGATCCTTTCAGGTGCAGATTCTCTATTTTTCTTGTATCTTTCCTCAATTAATGGAGTATAACATGGTTCATGGGGCTCTAATCTATCTCCCCATTAGTACAGATGGACTATATAATTTGTCAGCATATGTTATAGTTCTGTAACTAAGTAATAGTCTTAGTAAGAAACTATAAATCTCATCTTGTTGAGAAAACATTCTCAGTCTCATTTTTATAGTCTGTACCATTCTTTCTCCAATTGCATTTTATTGTGGATATGATGGGGTTTTATATAGGTGCTGGGGCACCTTCCCTGTTTACACTAATATGGATTTTATATATAGTAGTAGTCATTAGTGGACTACAGTGTTAGTGTATCCCAGTGATCTAGTCCTGAGGGTAACATTGCCAAGTCTCATGTCTTGTATTATCTCTCATTTCTCTCATATTCGACTAACTGTATTGTACGACGTTCTACTAACCCTCTCTGTATATATTTCTTTTCAATATATTGTGTTTTCTACCATATTACTCTGCATTGTGTATCTATTGAATCTAACCCCAGATCCACAACAGTGGCGACGAAGATACGAACAATCACGCGGAGGAAAAAAAATACGTTCTTAAGTCAGTCACCACCACAACAGTGGCAACGAGGTTCTGAACAGGAAAAAAAAGTAAAAACAGCAGTCATGAGAAAGGATTCAAATAGAACTATACATTTGGTCGACCACAAACAGTGACGAGAAATTACCAATCACTGCAGTGGCGGAAAAAAAAGAATCCTACTACAACTGTAACAAGTCTTACACAGAGGAAAAATACGATAAATTAATACCCAGAGGAAAAACAGTAAAAATATTTTCCCCCTCTGGTAAAATGGAAGATTTCAAAGCAATGATAGTAGAACTGGTGAAACTCCAGATGAGCCAACAAGAACACAATGAGAAAATATGGTTCAAATTCCAAAAAACCTTGATGGAGCAACAACAACTTAATGAGAAGAAACAACTACAAATACAAGAGCAACAGCAAAAAATGCAGTTCGAATTTTTACAAAAACAGCTGGAATTACAACAGAAAGTCGAGAGAAATAATGAACAACAACAAAAGACACAAGAATTAATCTGACAAGCTATACTGGTCAAAATGAAGAAAATGAAAACGCATTCGCACAAAATACAATTTGGAACTCAATTGAAAACTTTAATTATGACCTGGATGAGGAAAAAAACCTTTGCTCTATATTATAGATGGTACCAGGACTTTTATGAAGTCGATTGTAACAGCTGGTCGGATGAGAAGAAAGTAGGTTTACTCCTTTGCAAATTGGGAACACACAAACACAAAAAATTCGTAGATTATATACTGCCAAAGAAAACATGTGAGTTAAAATTTGCTGAAGCAATAAAACTATTAACAGAATTATTTAACCCAAAGACATCTCTATTCCATAAAAGATGGAAATGTTTAAATTTACGAAAAAAAGATGAAGACTACAGCACTTTCGCATCAGTGGTGAATAAACTATGTGACAAATTTAGACTAGCAGTACTCACGGCAGATAATTTCAAATGCTTAGTCTTTGTACAAGGTTTGATTGCAAATAAAAATGCAGAAATGAGGAAAATTTTAACAAAATTAGAAAACAAGCAAAATCTAACTCTACAAAAATTAGCTGAATATTGCCAGCAGTGCATAAGCATAAAAAATGATTTGAGGAACATTGAAGAAGCTGAAGTAGCTAACATAAAAAATACAGAGGAAAACAAATGACAAAATCAAGGAAAAACTGGTATTCGCCTACTAGATCATTTGGAAGATCAGAAATGAAACTACCTCCAAGCCCTTGTTATAGATGTGGTGAATACCATTGGTATCAGGATTGCCCTTTTAAATTTAAAACATGTCAAAACTGTCACAAAAAGGGACATAAAGCCTCTAAATGCAAAAGTAGTAGAGTGAAAGTTACAAGAACCAAGGAAAACAAAGGTACTAACATTCAAAAGTACTTACAAGTCAAAATGTTAAACAAAACTGTAAACATGCAGTTAGACTCCGGATTTGACATTTCAAGTTACAAAAAAATTAAAAATGTACATATTAAAAAAATGCCAACAATTTGTTTGGGACTGACTGGATGCAAAGATTTAACCTTTGGGACTTACCAATTAGCTCGTATTGTAAAAAAAATCAAAAGCCTGACTATGGAAACCAAAAACATAGTCAGAATTAAAAAAGACCTCCGAAGTATTCTCGAACGGGTTAGGCAGATGCAAAAAAATGTCAGCGAAAATACTGTTAAAGGAAAATGCTCAACTAGTATTAAGGAAAAAAATGTTCCTTTCACTGCACTAGAAAAAAAATAAACAGTGAACAACCATTGGGCATCACCTGCTGTTTACATTAAAAAAAAAAAAAAAAGTCTGGGGAAATACATGTATGCGCAGATTTCTCGACAGGTTTGAATGAGGCAGTAAACGATTACCAATACCCACTTCCGAGTCCAGAAGAAGTATTTACAAAATTAAACAGAGGCAGATATTTCTCCAAAATAGACCTGAGCGAGGCATATATACAGATTCCTGTAGACGAAGAAAGCTCAAAGCTCTTATGCATCATCACGCATAGAGGTCTATACAAATATGAAAGATTAGCATTTGGCGTAAAAGTATCCCCTGCTATTTTTCAGCAAGTCATGGATACAATGTTGGTGGAGTTCGATTTCGCTATAGCTTATCTTGATGACATTTTAATAAAAAGTGAAATGATTGAGCAGCACACTAAACGTATAAAAAAAAGTTTTTGAACAAATTCGTAATTACGGGTTTAAGGTCAAAGAGGAAAAGTGTGATTTCTTCTTGGAAGAGATTAAATACTTGGGCCATATAATAAACAAAGATGGCAAAAAGCCTGATCCAACTAGATCTTCAGCAATCAAAAATATGCTGGCACCAAATAATATTGCATTGTTACAGTTTTCTGGGACTAGTCACCTACAACCAAGATTTCATACCGAATTTACACAATCTTCAAGCACCCCTTAATGAACTACTAAGAAAGGATAAGGCCTGAGTTTGGTCAAACAAATGCCAACAGGCATTTGAAAGCATTAAAAAAATATTGACGTCCGATCTATTTCTGACACATGATCCAAAATTGGAGATACTGATAGCCAGCGACGCGTGTTTGCACGGGATCGGAGCGTGCATATTACATAAGATGGAACTATAAAGCCGATCGCCCATGCTAGCAGATCACTACTTCCAGCTGAAAGAAGCTACTCTCAGATAGAGAGAGAAGCCTTAGGCATCATATTTGCAATGACTAAATTCCACAGGTACATCCACGGAAGGTTCTTCAACCTTCAGACAGACCACAAACCATTACTTACAATATATGGTTAAAAAAAAAGATCTACCCACGTACACAGCAAACCGACTGTTGAGGTGGGGTAGTATCTTATTAAATTCCAATTTTAAATTCCAATATTTATCTTCTAGCAAAATTGGGCATGTGGATGGGCTATCGAGACTGATTCCTCAACAGATAGAACTGCTTGAAGACTCCATTATTGCTGCACTAAGATCTGAATGAGAATTAGAAAATACACTGTATAACACAATTAGGGAGCTGTCATGTCATTAAAAGAAATCAAATACGAAGCCATAAAGGATGAATTCATAAAAGAAACAAAAGCAAAAATCACTGAAAAAGACCAAAATATTGCAGAAAGCTTCTCCATATGCGATAATGTACTACTGTACAGTGATAGGGTAGTCGTGCCAAAAACTTTACAGAAAAGGATATTAAAAGATTTCCATACAGGACATCCTGGTAGGAACTGAATGAAGAGCTTAATGAGGAGTTACGTTTATTGGCTGAAAATGGACACAGATATTGTGAACATGGTGGATAAATGCAAGGGCTGCACCCTAGCAGCTAAATCACTGCCAATAACACACAAACCTTGGTCGAAAATGGATCGACCCTGGTCAAGGATCCATATTGACTACGCTGGTCCTATTGATGGACTATACTATTTGGTAGTTGTGGATAGTTATTCGAAGTGGCCTGAAGTGTTTCAATGCAAGAGACCTACGACAAGAAACACAAACAATTTACATGAGCTATTTGCTCGTTGCCGCGTTGTCAACTGTCTAGTGAACGACAATGGGACTTAATTCACTCCGGAAGAATTTAGCGAATTCAGGTACACCTACAAGAAAAGCTCTCCAACAATTTTTACAGGTGTAGAGAATAACACCAAATAAATCAGCACCATCGACACTGTCACTCGTCGAATTGATGTTTGCACAGAAAGTGAGGTCGGTGTTTGACAAATTAATTCCAAACCAAAAAGAACACGTACCAGCAATCCTCACACCAAAGCAAACCTTTAGTCAAAATGAAAAAAGTTTTTCAAAATTACAAAAATAACATGACATTCTGGGAATCAGGCGTCATCAAAAGACGGATTGGAAATATGATCTATATGATCGATGGACCTAGGTTTGCCCACAAGCGGCATATAAATCAAATAAGAAAAAGGCTAACGAAAAATGAGATCTACATGCCTCAGGAGGAAGAGGGGTTAGACACCATCTATGATACATTTGATATAAAAATACCCCAGGTGGAACGTCAACAGAGGAGGTCTAAAAGAAAAAGAAAAACAACAGAGCAGTTGACTATTGATCCAAAAAGGAAGAAATATTAAAAGGACATTCAAAGTAAAAAAAAAAAAAAAAAAAACTTTGGAGGGGGGTGTTGGGGCACCTTCCCTGTTTACACTAATATGGACTCTTCCTAAGACTATATATAGTAGTAGTCATTAGTGGACTACAGTGTTAGCGTATCCCAGCGATCTAGTCCTGAGGGTAACATTGCCAATCTCATGTCTCGTATTTCTCTCATATTTGACTAACCATATTGTACGACATCCTACTAACCCTCTCTGTATATATTTCTATTCAATATATTGCGTTTTCTGCCATATTACTCTGCATTGTGTATTTATTGGATCTAACCCCAGATCCACAACAATAGGATATATCCAATTTTCCTTAATCAAGAACACAGAATTTTGTCAGAAAATTCTAGGGCATTATCTAACACTAATCTTTTTCTAGCAAATGTTACCTTATAATATTTGCCTTGTACTAGTTTTCCTATTATGAACGCCATCAACTTCAGGCCAGCCAGAAAAGATTCAACCAAAATAAACACAATCTCCTCTTAGAACATTTTTTTATTGCTTTCTGAAAGATAGCACTTACTGTTTTTACCCAATAAAACATGAGTTAATGTAAACTGTTTAATTGGGGAGTTAATGGTGATTTCCTTAAATTTATCACTAATTTGAATTTTACATTATATGCTTTTTAGATCAGTTTTTGTAAAACATTGAATTCCTGCTAATGAATGTTATATATTTTCAATGTTTGGAATAAGATATGAATTTGAACAAATCTTATAGTTTGTCTACTGCATAGTCACCATAGATTCTAAGATCCACAATATAAGATATTCCAAGTAAGGATTGCAGTTGTATGCAATCAGTATTGGTCCTCCAGTCCAAGTACCATTGCCACTATCTTACATAGTGAGTCTATACATAACATCTATTCATACATATATGCTAATTAGTGGTAGTACTAACTAATAACTACTACACTCCTATCTATATTTAGTAACTTTACTTCTATCTACATATAATCTTAAATATACCTCTGGATTTCTTTGAGTTATTTTTTGCCTGCCACTTACTAATAATGAACTAAATGTAATTTTTTTGTTTTTGCTTACTTTCTTTAAAAGACCTTGGTACTTGTGACCTTTCAAATTCACTGTTATAAGGAAAACTTTCTTTCAATTTGAATGCATATATTTTTAAGCTAGTATTATAACTGGAATATAGATCTTATCAATGCTGAATGTGTGATCCTTATAGCCAAGTGCAAATATCATAGCCTTCAATTTGTTTGTAATTGGAAATTTCCACAGATGTTTGAAAATAATGTCATTGCAGCTGTTATAGAAATAAATTTGGCAGCTGTGGGAGTTTTGTTTATTTTTTCTATTGTTGGTCATTTAGCAAATTAGTTTTTCATTTTTTTCTTTTTTTTCCCTCAGCATGTAGATTATGAATTTATATACTTACATGTCAAAACAAGTTGTAATGAAACAACTTCAACTTCTGTAAATTTTATTATTTGGTTAAAATTGTTTTTATAATAAATTTTGTTCTTTATTTTGTTAATAAAAAAATAGAATAATATTGGAAGCTTTCTTTAAAAAATACATTTTAAAATTATTCTATTATTTTGCTTGTTTGCCTGTACACCCATTCTTCTGTGCCATAGCACTCCACAACTTCTTACATTTTGTTGCTCTAAGTAACTTTTGCCTCTTTACCTTGCCTCTTTGCTTTTTTTTTTTTTTTTTTCAATCTTTACACTTTGTTAATATAACTGAGATCATTAACCACTGCTCAATAAAAACAGAAATATGTTTCTAGAGTGATTTTTATCTCTTAATATCTTTTATTTTTTTAGCCAATATAACACATTAGAAATGTCTTGGGCCTGATATATAGATGGTGCCACTAATAAAAAATCCATCTGATTTTTATGAAATACTAACATTCAAATGACAATATTTAGGCCAAATCAGATTATTAGTTTACAAATTACAGTTATTTAAGTGAAGCTACTGTTGCAAATTTTTAAAACATTGGAAAAATCTGAATTTCGTGTTTTGATAAAGCATTGCTTTCTGATAGGAAAAACACTTGATAAGTGTTATTTGGACTCTGCTTTGTCAGAAACAATGGTTAAGAGGTAGTATACTGACTTTAAATGTGGTTGTACAGACACAAATGATACTGAATGCTCTGGTCCTCCAAAATCGGCAGTTGTCTTGGAAGACACCAAAAATTCCACAAACTCATTTTGGTTGATCGTAAATTGAAGTTGTGTGAGATGGCAGAAGAGTTGAACATGTCAGAAGGCAGTGTATTATCATTTTGCATGAACATTGTCAATGAGAAAGCTGTGTTCAAAATGGGTAGTGCATTTGCTCACTGTCGATCAAAAACAACAATGTGTCTATGATTTAAAGTGCTGTTTGGCACTTTCAACACAACAAGGAGTTTTTGCGTAAATATGGGACAATGAATGAAACCTGCATCTGCCACTTCACTCTGAAGTCAAATTGGCAGTCAGCTGAGTAGACAGCAGCAGGTCAAAGGCATCCAAAGACACAAATATCAGCAGGCAAGATTTTGGCCTCCATATTTTGGAATGTGCAAGGTATTTTGTTCATTAATTACCTTGAGAAAGGAAGAACTATCAATAGTGAATATTATATAGCATTATTGGTGCATTTGAAGGAGGAAACGGCCAAAAAATAGCCACAAATGAAAAAGAAAAAGTGATCTTTCACCAAGGCAACGCATTGTGTCACAAGTCAATCACAATGATGACAAAACTATATGAATTGCACTTAGAATTGCTTCCATATCCACCCTATTCTCCAGATTTGGCCCCCAGCAACTACTGTTTGCAGACTTCAAAAGAATGCTCCATGGAATGAGGTTTGGCTCCAATGATGAAGTGATATCGGAAACTGAGGTGTATTTTGAAACCAAAGACAAATCATTCTACAAAAAAAGGCATCGAATTGTTAGAAAAGTGTTGGAATCAGTCTCCTTCTCGGGTTATACACTATGTCGATGAATAAAGTCGAATTTTGCTTAAAAGTTCTTGTTTTAATAGTTAATCCCGGGATTTATTGAGTGATGAGTTATATTTGTTTTTATTCTTTTTGTTTATTAACTTTATAATTGTTTAATCTCTTCACCTCCTCATCTATGGGTTAAGTAGCAGAGTAGATTGTGCTCTCTATCCTTGTGTGGCAGCAATTCTAAGGCAAGTACCACTTTGAATTCAAAACCATGGAGAAGGTAACATGGAAACAATTCCACTATATTTCCCCAAGAATACCTTTCATTTCATTGATTGTAAATGTAACAGAATCTATGTAGAGTCATGATTTCTGATATCAACATCATAAAAACAAATTTATATACACAAGAAGTAAAGGTGCTCAAGATGAGAGAAGATGGCAATTGACATTGCATATAAATTTTTGAAGATTGTAATTATCATGGAAGCAAGGCAACCAAAGAAACTTCCACAAGAAAAGATGGAGTAGAAGTAGCCATTGCATTTAACTATTTCATCTGTAAAAGGGTTGAATATAGATGCCAATCTAGTAACACACCTAAATTCATGTATTCAGGGCACAAAAAGTTTATTGGAGCAGTTGCCGTGAAAATATTTGTAGAAAAGACTATGGTAAACTATGTCGTGTTAGTAAGAAAGTAACTGAAGTTGTGATGCCTAGTCAAGATCGATTACATTACAAGCCCTTCTTGAATTTTGTCAAGAATCTCTAGATGGACAGCAGGAGCACCAGACCAGATATGATAAGTGTTAATGCATAGACACATTGCATTGTAGTTTTGCAAATGTGCAAGAAGGATTCTGATGTGAAAAAAAATATTTCTGTCACAACACAGTGGCCCAACTTTTCTTGCTGTAGATGCAGCTATTGATTTTTATATATATATATATATATATATATATATGAGAGAGAGAGAGGGTGAATGGAAAAATATAGCTACCTATTTTATGTATGATTGTCCAGCTAGGAGTCCTGACATAACAAACTGACTTTTATCTTGGATTTGGTTAAAGGAGCAAGTCTACTATACCAAAACAAGACTTTGAAAGTGCATGATGGCTAAATTCAAAAAGTTATGTCTTCCATACCATAAGAGTACCTGGTAAAGTCAGTTGACATAATTCATGGACATCTTGAGAAGCTGATAGCAAAATCTGGTGCCCATATTGAATTTTAAATATAAACTCATACTAAATGCTTTTTCTTATATCCATTGCTTGTAAAAATTATAGTTAATAAATTATAAGTAGCGAGTTACTTTCAATCACTGTGCATTATATATAGAAACTTAAAAACAATTTTTACCATATCCAGACAATTAAGCAGGGGAATTTTTGGAAGTTTTGTCTCAATGAACCAATGAAAAGCCAGGTCATGATGGATAGGAGAAATTTGGTTGTAAGGGTAAAGTGGGGGTAGAGACTTGAAATGACTTGAAACCCAGACATTTCCTATGTCAGTGATGAAATAAATCGAATGATACATATGTAGCATTTAGCAAGTCTGAAAAGTTATCACATGTCCTCGTGAAATGGTTACAGGATTTTCTTTAACTTATTTTTCACTTTTCGCTGGAAAATGAGCATTATTGTTGTTTGATAACTGCATCTCCCATAAAATAAGTTTAGACTTGAAGGCTCGTATATTGTCATAATACTGTGTGATAACTTTGTTACAACTTTGTAACATTCTATTCAGGTTATTTAAATGGTCAATTATATTCACTGTAAATGCAAAGTCCTGTACCGATTCCAGGGACTGTAATTGTACTACAGGCTTTCCTTTTATTTTCATGAAGTTTACAAATTTCCCCTCGTAGCTTAAAAAAAAAACACTTCAGTATCATACTCCGACTTAGCCATGATACTTCAGTATGCTATGGCAAACCATGGCCAATACCTTTATCATTAAGAAGAGTGTCAAATTGATGATAATTCAGGCTTCTGACATGTATAAAGTTAAGTTTTAACAACAACTTCCACCATATGGTCCCTTTTTGAGTGACTTGCCTCTTTGTAGATAATACAATGGAAAGTCAAGAAGCCTAGTGCTCCATTTGCAATATGCACTTTCTTCAAATTCACTATAGCACCAGCTTTCTTTCCAGTCAGCGTGTACCATCTGTAACAACAATGGCAGCATGAGCCCAGTCTACTCCAACATTGTCCAATATACCAACAAGTGAACCGAAGATGTCTTCAGCTTTTGTCATTCCTATCATTGGTACTAACTGAAGAAACTCTTCAGTAACTGTTAAACTTGCATCAACTCCATAGATGAAAATTACAAGCTGAGCAATGTCTCTAATGTCAGAACTCTCATCAATAGCAACTGAAAATGCCACAAAAGATACCACTCTTCCTTGATTTGCAATGTCTGAAATATGATCAGAAATAGTGTTCTTTCTCAAGCTTATATTAGCTAAAGACTGGTGTTTTTGGGACACACAATTTCTGTAGCTTTCAGCAAACAATTCTATACAAATTTTCCATTAGAGAATGGCTTGGATGCTACAGCAATTTTTTTTTTACAGTGAGGTAACTGGCTTTTACAGCTACATCACTAACCTCCATACTATGATTGAAAATGGACTCTGTTTCTTCAAACCAAACAACAATTCCTTTACTTTGTCCATCCTTGCTTTCCCTTACAAATTTCTGAATTTATCACTACAGTGAGTGTGATGGTGCCAGCAAATGTTATATTCCTTCATAACAGAAATTTACTGCACGCATATTAAAGACAGATTTTCCATCTACATAAGTGAAAAAATATGAATCTGTCCACTACTCTTGAAATATTCTGTATCAACTTTTTTTTTTTTTTTTTTTATACAACATGGTAAAACTTTAGTCGAATTTTAAAACAATGCCACAATGTACTTGACGTATGTACTATATTAGGTTGGTTTCTAAAATGTCAAGGTATAAGATTAAACACAATGTTCTTATTATTACAGAGGGAGACAAAGACATTTGTGATTTTAGACATGTGGCTTATTGTCTGCTCGAGCAATACAAACCTTTGATGTCTCCCGACTGGCTGGATGTTTCCTATCTGGCATGTTAGACAATGCAAATAAACTGCAGGGCTTATTTCTTAAATGCCAGCTAGTACAGGCAAGAAAAAATATTGCTAGGTTTCAGTTTGTTCAAAATTGTTTCAAGGGCTACACTGAAGCCGTTGGCGGGCCATATATTTGATATCCCTGCTCTAGAGGACTGCAGGTTTAAATCCTGCTGGAAAGTGCTTGCTTTTCTCTAATAAGATTTCTCAAATATTGAGGCCAGTACATGAAAATTAATATACTGTTTAATAAATAAATGAAGTGTCTCTTCAAATATAACTATCCACTAAAAATAACATTTAAGTAATAAAAATCTCTCAAATTAATAAGTAAAAATACAATTCTTATATATATATATATATATATATATATATTAGTATCTCAAAAAATTGTGAAATTTACATTTGTTGACTGGCCATTTCATATTTGGCTCAATAATACTATTTACATTGAGCCCTCCACCTGGATCAATTTTAATATTAATAGGATCTGTTTTTTGGGAATTTTACCTATTTGCTCATCTTTTTTGGATTTCAAATAATAAATATATATATATAAAGTTTATCACTTAAATGATTGGTGTTACCTTCAGCATCTTGACTGTAGAGTTTCATAGTCAGACACTCCAGTAATCACTCTGTCTACTTGTGTCACAGGGAATATCAGCAACTGACTATTTGTATTTCTCATTTTTCTTTTATATATGCACTTTTCACTGGTACAATGTTGATTTGTGTGTTCATGTAGAATATTGTGGTTATTTCTCCTTTACAGCATTTTTTTTTTTGTCTGTATCTTCTCTACTTATTGGTTTATACTTTTTATCTCTTTCATTCACTTTCAATTGTAGCAATTTTAACATTCAAATTTTCAGCCATTCACTGTTCTTGTTGATTCTTGAGTTTTTTATAAAACCAGAATGATTATATCTTAGATGTCAACAGCTGTGGTCCTAGCTTTTTATTATAATTTGCTTTAAATGTATAACACTAAAAAGCTGATAATACAAAGTAAAATGAGATGTTGGGACTTGGTTCAAGTAGGAAACCTTATAAACATTGTTTTGCTGATACTAGTTCAACAGCAACTAGAATATATCCTTGTTAATACACTTCAAATAAAACCCAAACCATCAAATACAAAGATGCAAAAATGTGATTGTATCAAATATAAAATAATTGTTGGCAGTTTAAACAGTACAATAGTACACACATTCGATTCCTTCTAAAGAGTGCATCTTCTTAATGAAGATTTTTCAAATACTCGGGCTGTTAGATGTAATATTTACTTTTTAAAGTATAAATAAAAATTGGGCATCTATTTCAAGTATAAGTATCTACTAAAATAACATTTGAAGTAATCAAAATGTCTGATTCAAAATAAATTCATTAATTCTTGAGAAAATGGTATTATGCTGGCTTGCAAATTCCACTTTTATCTAGTGTAACTTAAGATAGAAGCTGAAGACAGGTTTAAAAGTGATCATTTATTTCTATGCCTAACACCAGAGTGTATTGGAAAATTAGTTATGTGGTTGTCCCTCTTTATTTTGGGTTTTGCTTTCAACCACAGAAATCAACAATGTATAAATTTTATATGATAATGGTGTAAAAGTGCAAGAGTTAGTAATAATAGAAATTGTTAAAGAGAAATTATAAGGTGCTTCCTTTAAGTGAAAAGGTAAAGATTCTTGATTTAATTAGCCTATTAATGTCTACTGTAAAATCCAGCATTAGTTAAAATAATTAAAACAAAAAAAATGTCTTACAGGTTAAAAAAAAAAAAATATCCACTGTTCTAAAACATATTTTGTATTACTGTATATACTCATGTAGAGAACAAAACCTGAATGATTTTTTTTTTTTTTTTTTTTTTGCCAGAATTTTAACTGCTCAAAAAATTAGCCTGTGTATAGAGCAACCAATTACTTAAAATGCATGCTGTTTTTAATTTCTTATAATTAAAAAAATATTGTGTATAGTGTAATCCTCTATTTTTGCATAAAAATACTGATCATAAAAATTCACACTATACTCGAGTATATACAGTAATTATAAATTTTAAGAAAATATATCTTATAGGGTTCTGGTATTAATTATAGGTTTCTGAAAGTTTGGTATAAGTTTTCCACAAATAACCCATTAATGCCACCTGTCCCATTTTTGGGACAGGTGGCATTAGTGAATGAAAAAAAGATTATATGCTAAAGTTATGATAAAAAAAATGTGTCCATTACATAACTTTTATTTCAGTATATTGTTATGAATCTTTTATTATTATTTTTTAAATTTGTTCTTAATTTTTAAAATTGAATTTATCATAGATATATATGTATACGAAAAAACTGTTCAAATCTTTTTTTGTTTCAATTTCACTTTTATCTTAAAATAAAAAAGTATAATGTGCCAAAACTGTTGTTTTTCTTCTATCCATTTTTAAAATCAGTAAAGAAAAATGTCAATTTTAATAATAATAATTTCATTATTGATGACAGCTGTAACAATACAATAAAAAGCAATCTATGTGAATGAGAGTAAAAACTAAAACTAGAATTGTGTTATTAGTACCTTGAATAATTCTTTATGCTAACCTAATGCAACTGAATAAAAGTGAAAATATTGTTTTACTCTTTTATTCTATATACTAATGCCATCTTTAATAGTCAAACTAGTGGGAATTTTTCCACTTCTAAAATGAGCATTATAAAATGCTGCAGATACAGATCTGACCTTCTCTAATGGCATCTTTGCCCATTCAAGTTTCTTTTTTTCTCTCTTGCAGGTATCAATGTGCCCAGGAAGAGATTTTTACCTGTAAAGACAACATCTGATCTTCTGCTAGTAATGAGCAACTTATACAGTATGAGGACTGGGGCTCTGGAGATGAGCAAATTACGTTCATTCCCATCTGTTCCTTTGGTGAAACTGGGAGCAAACTTCCAGACTGTAAGTAGCCTAGTCTGAAATAACTCTAAGTAAATTCCATGAGATGTTTAGGAGATTCTTAGAAGGAAACAACTTACGACCTCATTACTAGTGTCCCACCTTGGTGAACCAAGGCATTGATGTAAAGAGTGGGGTTAGGATTGTCCACACCGAAACTTCTCTAGTGCAAGGCTGAGAAATATCTCTTTTAATTGTTATAAGAGGTTTTGAGGCATTCATAAAAAAAATTTCCAAAATGTTTTCTTTCTCTCTTTGTCTCTCTCTCTCTCTCTCTCTCTCTCTCTTTAAAATAAATTGATGAATACAATTAACTCTAAAGGATTGCTTTTAGGATAAAATGTAAAATAATGGCAAGAAAGCCAAAAAGTGGTCAAATATTAGAATATAAAATTGGTTGTAAATACCTGATATTAAGTAGTTGTTTTGTTGATGTTACTGCTGTAAATCTGAATTGTTTGGTTATTTGTTTTTGACATAAAGATATTCTTGTTTTTAACATTAGAAATTTAATATAGATATGAACATTAAGTAATTTAAAATTTTAAATTCGACATTAGAAAATTTCAACTTCCACTTGATAAATTTACCAGACAAAAGTTTTTTATTAATCTTTGATTCAAAACTCAATAATCATAAAATCAAGTTTATTTTTTTTTTTAAATCTGAATGAATGTATCTTCATGTCATACTAATTGCTATTTTGAACAATACTTTATCACATGGATTAAAAGGTATTGTAATGAATTTTATAATAAAATTGTTCTACAAGTACAATTAAGACTGTAGGAAGTTGATATATATATTTTGCTCATCTGATCAGTTAAGTGCCATACGTGATACACGCTTGGGCGATCATGTCTCAAAAGAGACATGACTGACTGGGCAAAAGGTTATCCCGCAGTAGGTTGCTATTGCTTTCTGCGGTAGACTGGTTGCCGACCAAGGCTACAGAACCCAATCTATCCTATTATTTAACCCATAACTGGAAGGAAGAGATGGATTAATACCTTTCCCAAGGGTATTTGCGCGTAAGTGAATGCAATGAATTCAGCTAGAATTCGAACTCGGCTCCCTGATTTCTCGTTCCGATCCAATATCCACTGCACCACAGCACACATATGCTATGACTAAATTCCAATCCATATTTCCTAACAATTGTCATGCATGAATTAACAGGTAATGGTAATGTTGCCGTAGGAACAAAGCCATAATTAACTATCATTCTTGGTCAAAGAAAATTGAAGCAATATGAGTCAGCTGAGGTCTTGTTAAACTGAAAGCAGTAGAACCTGTCGCAAAAATTGATGCAGAACATTTACTTTCGGCCAGTGGTCATCAGTAAGTGATGTCAACTTTAAAGTACAGAGCAAGAGGCTCAGAGTATCATGGAAAGAAGTTAAATTACAACTTTAGTCAAAGATGACAAGCCAAAGAAAATTATCTATAAAACTGACCAGCCTGCAAAAAGACACACTGAAGAGATGAAGCAGGCCTTTGGAGAAGGACATGGTAGACAGCTGCTAGATTGGGCACCTCTCTCCTCACCTATTATGCCACTACCTAGCCAGTTGCTGTTGGTTTTGATCCAGTCAGCTGGTTGTAGATTGACTCTGTCACGGTTTTCTCCCCTGTCCCACCTTGTGTTGATTAATCACAAGGCAGTCACATGAGTTTTTCACTAGCTGTCTCTCTGCCGAACTAAACCAAGCCGGGAAGTGTGCACACAATTGAGTAATAAAAGAAAGAAATGTAACATCAAAGGAAATAAGTAGACCGATGTCTGAAGTGTTGTAAAATAATGTCTTTATATACAGATTATACATAATAGTCTCTTGAATAATTTCCCATCCCTGCTTCTATCAACTGGTAGTGGAATGGACGTTTCTCAGGTAAATCGAATTATTCTCCTAAGCAATAACAAGGAATCTGGCTGGCCTCAGCTCGCTGCTTCAAACAGAAGTCTAAGTTCATTATATAAGACTAGTCAACTTGTTGCTTGTTTTCCGGAATGTTATGGAAATTGCCAAAGTGCTGGGTTATTCTCTCAGTTAGCAATTTCAGACTTGCCTGAAAATTCTCTTCTTGTCTGTCTCTTAACTCTGGTTGGTTGATTGGCGACAGGCTTCTCTATGGTCAGCACCCAACGGCATGGCAATCATCTCTCTGTCTCTTTACTTCTTCAGTTGGGAACTGTCTTTGGTCATTACATTTCTGGACTGGGAAATCGAACTCTCTGACACTCGGGCTGCAACTCTCGTTTTGTCTGCAAATTCTCTTCTGTCTTTAACTCTGGTTAGCCGGCATCAGGCCTCTTCTGACTGTCTCTGCCACTCTGACTTTGACTTCTCTGTCGCTCTCTGCAACTCAAAACTTTGACTGCAAAATCTCTTGTCTGTCTTTATCTCTGGTTGGCTGGCAGGCTCTGTGGTTGGTGCCCAACAACATGGCACCTATCTTTGCCGTTACATCTTTGGGACTTTCTCCGAGCCAACTTCGGACTCTCCTCCGATCTGCTATAAAATATTGTTATACTATCCCTCATCTCTACTTCACTCTCTTCTAGCAGTAGGTTACAATACAGTAAAAAAATCTGGTTTACTGCTTGAAATTATTTTGTTTTTTTTACCTTGTGGGTAACAATCTTGCCAGAGGGTAATTTTTAAGCCACAAGTGTTTGACTGGAAGAAACTGAACCTAGTGTCTGGTCCAAACTGTGACGCAACAAAAATCCAGTTTCATCAAAATCATAAACAGAAACAATTGAGACTTGTATCTCATATCCTAAACTAAATTTAATAGCATGCAACGTATAAATGCAGCCATCATGCAAATCTACGAAGTAAGAGAGTAAGGGTCATGCCGTGTGTCGTTCAACAAGGAGAGACCCGTGATTGAAACCAGCACAGACTACTTGCAAGAAAGAATCTTGTTTTTCTTTTGCCTTTTATTTTATATGCTAGCCAACAACGATAATTAGCTTTTTCACATGATCACTGTTTTGCATAAGCAAATTCTCAGTGTTGCAAAATGAGGAGGAATTTTCATCCTGGGGCAGAGAAGAAAAAGATTTTGACTCAGCAACATTAGAACCCCGTGTGGATAGAAAGACGTCCCAGACAAAAAGGAAAAAACCTCACAAGCCAATTTTGCATTTTAACATGCAGTTGATGTTTTATTATTTTAATACATAATGACAGATGCAAAGTTTGACCCGAAACTCATCCCTGAGTTCGATGGCTCCATGTCTGTGTTGGACTGGGTTGAAAGGGTGAAGCTAACCTGTCACTTGTGTGGGGTCAAGTCGAGTTAGTTATTCCCCTGAAACTGACAGGAGGTGTTCTGGATGTTTACTAGCAGTTAAGTGACAGCAATAAGGCCAATGTTGAGCTAACTAAAGCTGCGTTGTTCAGGGCCTTTGCAATGAGCCCTTGTACAGCATACAAACACTTTACCACCCGGAAGTTATTGGCAGGCAAGACAGTGGATGTCTTCTTTGTGGCATTGAAGAAATTGGCTGTGCTGTTTGGGGGATTTCCTGAACAGATTTTTGTATTTGCTTTTGTGGCTGGACTCCTGGTTCAAGTGAAGCAACCCCTGAGAGTGTATATAAGTATTGAGGCAATGCCAATTTAGCAGCTACTTGAGCGTGCACAGGCCATCATCAGGGATGAAGCAGAACTTGGAGAGCCTGTTGTGATGGATACACAGTCAGCCCAGAGTGGCCATAGAGATTCCAGGCTAGACCCACGTTCCAAAAGAAATTGCTTCCATTGTGAGCAGAGTGGTCACATTGCCAAGGATTGCAAAAGACTGGGGCACATAAACTCCTTCCAGTGTGGCGGGATTGGACACATGGCCTCAAGCTGTCCAGGAAACAAGCTGGGCGACAAGATATCAGCGCCAATCTGCTCCCCAGATGCAGAAGGACATGCTGGGCTTCAATTTGCTGCTCGGATATGATGCCATCAAGGCACTAGGTGGTGTCTTCATTACTCAAGCTGGAACTGTGCAATTTCTGAAGTTCCCAGTGTGTGCCACACTTCAGATTGATTGGCTAAACTTCACAGTAGAATTCGATCAATGACAGAACATCTGGACTGCATTGTGGAAGTGGATGGACAATAAAGCACCAACCAAACTACGAAATTGCATCACTGCTCTGTACCCGAGAACATTAGAGCTGCATATGAACAAGAGCTTGATGCCTGGATCGAAGATGGTTGACTGTCTGCATACCCCAACCAAAAGCTTGGACCTCCCAAATGTCTGATCTCTTTGATGGTGGTGGTACAACAGAACAAGTCAGAGGTGCAACCAGTCATGGACTACCGTGAGCTCAATCAATACATAGAGGCTTACACGGCTGATGCTGATGTATGTTCAAGCAAGTTGAGGAAGTGGTGCCAGAAAGAGACACATATCATTGCTGGATCTGAGGAAGGAGCGAGCCGATGAAACTTTATAGCTATTCCAGATGTTGGTATTTTGCGACAAAAGATACTGCCTGATGAGTTTGGGTTTCGGCTTGAATGTGGTGCCACTAATTATAACCATCATCAGTGCAGTGTTGTCTCAGAAGGAAGCAATTGAAAAGACAACATTGGCGTACCTTGACAACATTTATGTCAATGAAGATGCCGAATCAGTGATGTACACCAAGCAAAATTGGCAGTGTTTGGCCTAAAATGCAAGGAACCGGAGCAGCTTAGAGACAGAGCACGTGCTGGGCTTGGACGTGGGGGGGGGGGGGGATGGCATACTGCAATAGAGATAGGAAAGTATGATTCTGGGCATATCTGAAGTCCTCTCAAGGCAGACTGTCTTTTCCCTGTGAAAAAATCTTGTGAGGCATCTGCCAGTGTGTGGCTGGCTTTGTGTAGCAGTGGGTATAATAAAATGCAGGGTGAATAAGGTAACCACTGGGTGGGATGATCAAACCAGTGATACCTCCCCTCACCCAAATGATTGCAGAAAGTGTGGAGAGAGCAACATGCAAGGACTCAGTCTGAGGAGAGTGGTGTGTCAATGGGAAAGAAATAAACGTATGGGTCGATGCCAGTTCATTAGCATTGGATGTGTTGTTGGAGAAAGATGCAGCTGTATTGGAGGACACATATTGGTTGCAGCCCATGGACGACACCCAGCACATCAACTTGGCTTTAACCTAGCATTACAGTGACAATTAAAAAAGTTGCACCTGTATACCGACTCCCTTTTCGCCTATCACTGGGTATTTGACACACTGATTCGGAAAGCAAGAATGCACATCAAGACAGCAAGCGAGATGCTCATTAGGCAAAGGTTAGAGATCTTAAAGTGTCTAGTTTCTGAGTATGACCTGGTAGTCAGCATAACATTGGTCGCGTCAACTGCAACCTTGTCGACCAGCTGACGCATGTGCCCTGAAAGTTGTACAATGCAATAAAGGTGGGTGTCAAGCCTGTTGGTCAAACATGCTGCTATAGTGAACGCAATGAGCCTGCAGCAAATAAAAAACATTTATACACAGAGCGGACATCCAGGCATCAAGAGGACACTGTATTTCATGAGACATGTTGAACAAGTCATCAAGCGCTGTGAGGTGTGCCAGACTCAGCATCAGCCTTGTGGCGAAAGGGACAACTGGAAGTAAGTGACGCATGGAAAAGGGTAGGAATGGATATCACCCATTATAATAGCAACCACTTTCTTACCCTCATCAACTGTTGTTCTACTCAGTTTGCGGTTTGGCAACCACTTGCACAGCAAGACTCAGAAAGTTTTATTTGACAACTATTGTCCGTCTTTTACAAACAATTGATTGTACCAGATGAGATTTTGGTCGATAATGACCCCACCTTTTGCAACCAGCAGCTCAGACAGTTTCTTTGTGAATGGGGGGTTCTGACTGCAGCTACAATGCATATACATGCCATCAGGCAATGGCATCATGGAAAGAAGTCACCGCACCATAAAGAGGATTGCCACCAGGAAGGATTGCCCCATTGCAGAAGCAACATATTGTTTGTTTTTGTTTAACACATGATAACATGAATTCCAAAGGAAAATGATTCCTGATGATGAAATGTATTTTGTTTATTTATGTGTTTGATTGTTTGGGCGCTTACTATCTGTTCTGCTTATTTGTCTGTTCTGCTTATTTGTCTTTGTTCTTATTTGTCTGTTCTGCTTATTTGTCTGTTCTGCTTATTTGTCTGTTCTGTTTGTTCGTTATTTGTCTGTTCTGCTTATTTGTCTTTGTTCTGCTTATTTGTCTGTTCTGCTTATTTGTCTGTTCTGCTTATTTGTCTGTTCTGCTTATTTGTCTGTTCTGCTTATTTGTCTGTTCGTTATTTGTCTGTTCTGCTTATTTGTCTGTTCTGCTTATTTGTCTGTTCTGCTTATTTGTCTGTTCTGCTTATTTGTCTGTTCTGCTTATTTGTCTGTTCTCTTATTTGTCTGTTCTTATTTGTCTGTTCTGCTTATTTGTCTGTTCTGCTTATTTGTCTGTTCTGCTTATTTGTCTGTTCTGCTTATTTGTCTGTTCTGCTTATTTGTCTGTTCTGCTTATTTGTTCTTTGTCTGTTCTGCTTATTTGTCTGTTCTGCTTATTTGTCTGTTCTGCTTATTTGTCTGTTCTGCTTATTTGTCTGTTCTGCTTACTTCATTGTCTAATGATAATTTTCTTAGAGTAGATTATATTTGAGACAAGGCAAAAGTATGGGACACCGAGTGAGGATTGAATTCACTACTCAGTCATAATTGTTCCAACAAGTCAAGCTTCTTAACCATCTTAATCTATCTTATTGGGAAAATTCAGTAAAATCAGATCAGAAATTAGCTTCATTTTCAGATTCAGTTCATGATCTGTTATTGGTCAATTATTAAATTAATTTTTCATGTTTGAATATTTGCTGTTTTTTGGTGGGGGGGGGGGTTCCAATCACTTTGTGTTGAAAAAGTTTTGACTTTAACTTTTGTTGGGTTGCAAGACTGAGTGACTTTTAAAAGTTTGTGCTATAAAAGTTTGAATTTTGATACTTTTTAAAATAAGTTGACCTCATTTAGGTTACTAATGGGAAAAAAGTTAAATGAAAATGTTAGGTTCTCAAATGTAATCCAGTTCTTTACTTGTAACTCAATCTGACAACCCTGTCTTAAGTTACTTATAAAAATGTTTTGAGTTAAAAAGTTTAAATAAAATCTAGCAATGTAAATGTTTTGTCAACATTATAAACTTTGTTTCAGGTAAAAGAATTTTTATCACGTTTTGCCAGCATTCCTGACATGATTGAATTGGATCACCTAACTGTATCAGGAGATGTGACATTTGGAAAATCTGTTTCACTCAAGGTAAAATTTGGTTACTGCAATTGCAACAGCTGTATTATAAATGCTTTCTCTTAATATAAATATTGTTTTAAGTTTGATTGGTTTCATCATTATTCCAATACTGAACTGATCATTGATTTCTATCCATAAACATCATAAATCATTTTAATGGTTTTAGAATTGATTATCAAAGAGATTGTATTAATTTTTTCATCATGTCTGATATTCTGTCATTAGTTTTCAGTAGTGTATCTATTCCTATATAATGTGAGAAAATTTGTATCAGAATAAACATTTGAAATGGGGGTGGGGTAATGTTTTGACAATTTTAATTATTTGTATAAAAAGTAAACTGTTATAGATTCATCTGTATAAAAAATGACTCATCTTATAAATGGCTATCCTGTAATTACAGCTGTTTTTGCTTGGTTAGACAATGTTTATTTACTTCTCATTAATGTCCACCATGTATATAAATGACTGGTGGATACTCTTTTTGTGACAGAGGCCTTTACCTACACTAAGCGGCTAAAGCTGTCCCAGTTCACAGTTTATAATAGCTTCTAAAATTGTCATAAAATAATTTGATGCTCAAACAGAAAACTGATCTTTTCACAGCTTTCATTCATAGTAAAAAGTGGAGCATATTAAACATTAAAATATATTAATGCTTTTTACAAATAAATATCAAGTATAGAGTTATATACAATATGGTGGTTTTCTGTTGGCATCACTGGAATTATTCCTAATCATTTTGTGGTGTAATTAAAATTCTTTGAGATGTGCATGCATGTAGACCTTCTGCAATTAAAAAAATTCTCATATTGGGTTCACATTTGTTTGGCCTGTGCAGTCTGTCACAATACCCTAACAATACCTCAATCTTAGCAAATGCCTATTCTATATGGCCATTTAGAACCTGAACCATTCAGCTCTCTGACATGACACATG
This sequence comes from Ascarosepion bandense, assembly GCA_037127315.1. NCBI lineage: Eukaryota > Metazoa > Mollusca > Cephalopoda > Sepiida > Sepiidae > Ascarosepion > Ascarosepion bandense. Next base: position 13,883,880 of record JBBBDQ010000256.1, read on the forward strand.
CTTGCATTAGACTCTTTCACCACATTGAACCTGATGGAAACCTGTATCATTGTCTAAAGTTTGTTCACAATGGTGAGCAGTTAGGAGTGTGACTATATTTTGAAATAACGGAAAATTGAACATTTTATCAGAATACCTGCTACTTATTGGTATGAACATAATGTACCTAGCTTAAAATTGGCAAAATCATTCAGGGTTTTGCAATTGTACTTTGCTTTTATTTTCCTTCAGTGTGTGGAATATATAATATACAAGAGGGTGCTGAAAAGTTCTCAACCTGATTAAGATGATTATTTTCATAAATAAAAAGCCCATAACTTAGTTTTTTTTTTTGTTTTTTAATTTTAGGGTACTGTCATCATCATTGCAAACCATGGTTCAAGAATTGACATTCCATCTGGTGCTGTCCTGGAGAATAAAATTGTATCTGGAAATATGAGGATCATGGATCATTAATGTGGCATCAAGAGTAGTTGATTGTTTTATGTATGGCTGTGGGAAAAGGTGAAGTCTGTTTTGAGTGATCCATTTTGCAAAGCAATTCTACTTATTCATTTTAATTTGTGCATTTTCTTCATTTAATATTTTTCCTTGTTCTTGTTTTTTGTTCCAATGAATAATTGCAATATCATTATTTTTTAATTTAAGGATGCTTTTGTGTTATTCCATGGTACAAACATACACACACATGCATACAGTTACATGTATATTGTTCTTTTCTTTAGTGTATATATATATATATATTCACACACACAGAGATTTGTGGGGTAAATATCTCCTCATTCCTAAATTTACTTGTGATAATGTATCAATTTTGCTGATAGTCATTATTAAGATTTTAAGGTTTAATTTACATTCTAACAATGTTCATTGTATCACTGGGTCTTTAGAATAACCATCAAGCATTTTGTTCTATATTTTAAATCCTGTTTCAAATATTTTTAAGTCTATAACAGTTCAAATATTTAAGTTTTTATATTCTCTAATATATATGAGGATTCATTATTTTATTTAAAACTTTATTTAAGCATAACATTTTATTTAATAGAGAAACAGTTTTGGCATTTGTTAACTCAGCATTTCTGATAATCAATTCTGTAGTTTTCTTTAGGTAATTAATTTGTATGGAAAGCAAGGGAGGCTCCCATCTTTTTCTCTTTCTCTTTGCCCCTCTCTCACCTCTCCCTCCTTCTCTTTCGTTTTTTCTTTAAGTTTGAAGACAAAAGAAATTGGTTTGCTTTTACTGATCTAATCAGCCCATTCCCAGCAACCTAACACAGGTAATTCCATTTTTTTTCTACAAAGGATATTCTTCAATTCCTTTACTGTTGAATAAAGAAATCCATGTATTTGAATCTACACAAACCTTACATAGATTATCATATGCCCTTACAATGCTTCCTGTCTATTATTTAGATCTAATCCCAGAGAGTCTAGTATGATCCATTTTTTTCCTTTATATATACTCTGGCATAATAGATTTTTTTATTTCACCTTTGGATATGCCATTTTTATGTTCCTTGTATTTGACTTTCAAGGACCAGCTCTTTTCTCTCTTATATTTACATCGAATGTTGAATATGCAATTTTTGACATATCCACTTCTCATGTGAGAGACTTCATCATTACACTATTCTTTTCTTTTTTTTTTTTTTTTTTTTTTGCTACAGTTTCTATAAAAATAGCTCTTTTTTTTTCTCTGTGGTTTACACACATGAAGAAGACTGAAGAATAGATTGACTCAAATATGGTAATAACAAAAACAAGAAACAAAAAAAAAAAAGAGAATGAATTTAATAGAACAACTGTTGGAATGATAAACTTTCAATATTGCACAAAGAAGTAGTATTGTCCCCAATCTCAATTTTTTTCAACTCAGTAAAAGTCATGAATAATTATTATTAGAACTTTGTGAATACTATTTATTTTTCTCACCCTTTAAATTTATTTGTGTGCCAATATCCACAGAAGTGAAGGCTACAATGAAAATACACTAAATCTCATTTATTGTAAATTTATGCAGTTTCAGTGGTAGGGAACAGGTTTTTAGATAAGAACCCATCAGAAAAAAAGTCAAATAACAAAAATAGTAAAAAATAAATCTATTGAAAAATCAAGCAAAGTAGAAAGAAATTGTCTTAAAATATGTAATATGTGGAAATAACTGAATTAATATGAAGACTTTTAATGAACTGCAAATTCAATTAGACAATCTTTTTTTTTTTTTCTTTTTCTTTTTTTTCCATTAATGTCAGGAGGGAAAAAAGCCAGATACTATTTTTTATTTAATTCTTTTTTCCTTTAAACAAAATATTTTGTAAAACAAATGTTTGATGAAATAATTATTTGCCTGTAAAGTTATGTGACTACATTTACAAATCAAACAAAAATCTAATATTATTTTTGTAGGCATTGTATTTGGATTTGTTTGGACTAATTTTCTTGTTCTTGTTTTTTTTCTTCCCCTACTACATTTTGGCTATGCTATCTCCTTTCCTTGAACATCTTTTGTGTCCTGAAAAATTTTTAAATTGTGAAACAAAAACAAAAATAAAGAAATTAGCCCAAATGAAACCACATGCATTATTGATAATTTTATAAATCATGCTTTCAACCTGTTTTATTACAATCAGTAGGTTTAAAGCATTTAAACATAATTATATTGTTACTTATTTTTATGATTATCTTCACCAAGCAGTTGTAAAACATGGCTGACCGTCATTGTAAAATGATTGGCTTTGGCTAATAAATTCTTTAGTCATCTAGTCAAACAATAAATATTTCAATGTTTTCAATACCAGTTTTGTAACTGAAAAAAAAAATGCAAGCTAGTGATTTATTTAAAAATTCCAAGTTTGTTATATAAAATACCTTGGTTCTGTATTCTTCCCTTTTTATTCATAAAAAAAAATTTGAGGTTGTCATTGTTGGTTTTATTCATATCATGGAGACTAAATCATTAATTTTATTTTATTTTAACTTTATCGTTTCATGATGAATTTTTCTTTTAGAGAATTCAGTCTGTCTTTTGTTAAAGACAAATCTTATTTGTGTCTTAGAGAAACCTTTCATACTTGATGGCTACTGGAATAAATTTATAGATGAAAATCTGCAATATCATTGGTTATAATTTCTTTCATTAACCATCTTGCTATATTTCATCCCAGGTAAACCCAAGGACACAAGACTTTAGACAAGTCTTTCCATCCCCAAGTGCCTAATATCATTAACAAACTTGCAAAATACTAAAACGATATAGGTATTTGGGCTTAAATACAGTTTTTGCCTAAATTATGGTTTTTACACCTTTTACTTTTTACAGCAGATATAAAGATGGAAACTTACTTGTATCGAGTATTTCAATTGAATATGATTATTTTTGTCCAGATCACCAAACATATTAATGCAAAAACCTTTTCCGTGATGATAATGTGATAGAGATGGTTTATTCATTTATTGTATATAAGTAATATATTTTTAACCAGTTTATTCCAGTTATTCAGAAAAGTAACTATAAACAGAAATTTAACACTCAAAATGGTTCATAACATTTTGTGACAAAATACAAAATAAATCTGGCAAAACCAACATGACCAGAAGGTTTTTTTTTATTTTGTATTCATTAACAAAATATTGGTTTTGTTGGCCTGATCAGTATTAACACGACTGCTTTATCTTAAAATTTCAAGCTTAAATGTTAAATCCATTTGCACTTGACTGCTATATATTGAAAGGAAAAAAAAATTTGGATTGAGTTTACAATGTATCAATTTTTTTTTTTTTTCACTATGCTTTTTAAATAGCTTAAATTATTAAAGGGAGAATGTATGTAAAGTGAGACAATAATATAGTGTAGGACATTGATAGGTCAATATGTTGAGAAAATTTAAAATTTTTTTATGTTTAATAAAAAAAAAATGAATGGAAATAGTGGTTCAAACATGTTAGTCATATTAAAATTTTGGAGAGAGAATAAAAACCTATTCAAGTATAGTAAAAGGTAAATTTAATTGCCAAGAAGATAATCATCATTATTAGCAATGAGAAAACTCAGTATGAAAGTAGTTCTTTTATTCCTTATTGAATGAATCGAGGATATCCAGAAAGGCTTGTTACTCTAACTGGTCATTCTTTTGGCCTGCAGATTGGTATAAAAAAAGGTTATGGAACCCGGGAGAATGGGTAAACAGGACTAACTTGCTTTCCAAAGATCTGTTAAATTTCCTACATCCTGTTTTCCACCATAGCTGATGTTAATTACTATAGTCTTTTTAGGTAAACCAATATTATGCTGTATGAAAAGTAATTTCCATTTTTAGAGAGATGTTCAATTGTAGCAAAATGTAAATGTAACTCTCAAGAGCATAATCGTCTTTATTAGTAATGGCAACAATTCAGGATGAATAACAGCTAAAGTAAAACTTCACTTTTATAAAGTCTTAGTGAGCAGTTGAATGGACTATTTTGTATTTTGTCTATTATGGCAGATCTTTATTCTCAACAATTTGAACAAGTGAAGAAATAAAAATCTTGCACTAAATCTCCAGATTTTGCCAACAGAAAATGTCTCTTCAGAATGATATATTTTCAATAAAATAAACTGAGGGAAAAAAAAATCAAAATCATTTGGTTAAAAAGCTCTACCTATGCACCTCTATTCCCTGGATTTGGCACCTTCAAATCTTTGTTGATTCAAATCACTGGACCATTTTCTTTGTGGTAAAACGTGAAGATAGGAAAAATTCAGTTCAGCATTATCAGAGTTCTTTTTGCTCTAAAATTCTTTCAACAAGGAAGCAGATAATTGGGTTTAAAATCATTTGATAGCATATAGGATTCACTTTCCCCTCGCCAAATATTAGAATTTCACAAATTGGTAATAAATATGCCAAAAGAAAACTTCTCCAAAAGAAACTGGGCAAATAGGATGAAGATTCAGTAACATTCAGTGTATAATCATCTAATAATTTTTCTTAATATTTCCTGTGGAAATATGGGAGATTTGTTATGTTATTGTCATAATGATTTTAACAAATTTAACTTTAAGTTTTATTCCCTCTCTAAAAATGGAACATTACTTCAAAAACAATCTTATGCATTAGTTACGTGTTAAATTATATTGTTTTACCTTTCTTTCTAAATGCACACATTGTATAGACATGTGGAGAAGATATTGAATATTGAACATTTATATGCAGACATATAATCTATCCAAAGTTCTCTTGAAAATATCACATTCATATTGTTAGAGATTAATTTCTAATATTCTCAAAATAGGAATGTAAGACAGAACAATTAATGTATAAAAAGAGCTTGTGTATGATATTTACTTTTCTCTTTCTAACATTGTAGGAATTTTTCTATTTAATCAAACATACTCAATACAATTGTCTCAGAATTAAGTTAATTTACATTTAATACAAATCATTGTTTCATATATTGAAAAAAAAAAACACTATGAAAAATAAAGTAAATATTCATTATTGTTTTCTAAATAGTCACTTGAGTTACAAATGATATGATTAATTTGGGATGTTGAGACTAGAAATCACCTAGTTCTATAGTTTCACTATATCATTTGCACACTATTATCCTCAGGAGACTTTCAATTTATTTCATTTGACCTATTTATTTTCTTTAGTTAATATATATACATTCCAGGATATTTTAAAATAAATTTCAAAATAATAAAACTTCACTCATCAAATCTGCTTATAAACTGGTATAACTAAAGTAGATATGTGTAGTAATACTGTATTTGATAGCATATAACCACTCCCTTTTTTCCCAAAAACATCTACAGGGTCTTAAATACAAGGTATGCAGCAGACTAATGTTTACATAGATGTCATATGATACAGATCAAAATTATATATATTTTTTAAATAATTTGAGGATTGAACAAAAAGTGAAAAAAACTTAGTGAAAATAAGTGTAGTTCTTATTCTAAAAGTAATGAATGATTCTAGAAATCCTATCTGCCCAAGTGAAATGTCTCAAATATCTTCTTTGGTTTTTGCATTTTAACTGTGGCAGAAATTTCAACCATTTGTATTTGAGCCAAAGAATAGCAATGATAGAAATTTTTGTCCACTTTTAAAATTCTATTTGAAATGTATTTTTTAATTCTGAAAATATTTTCTTTGTAAATTTTCTTTTCTTTTCCTTTCTTTTCTTTTATATATATATATATATATATATATATATATATAGAATTTGCCATAAAATTCACACTAATTATTTATAAAGTTTGGGAATTTACATAAATTTAAAAAAAAATAATTTGAACTTTTTAGGTTTTCACTTTTATGTAAATTAAAAAGAAAATTAATTCCTTGGTTGTGCTTATTGTGAAAGGTTGACTTTTTTTTTTTTTTTTTTTTGATGACTACCAAAATTTGACAAATTGTAACTGTCATCTACAAACTGTAATACAATCATCATTTGTTTTGATGCTTGAACATTCAATTTTTAAAAAAGGTTCTTGACCATTGGATGACACAAGTTTCAGCATATCATTTTTGCTTTCAGTGATGACACACACACACAATTAAAAAAAATTATTATTGGGTTTTATATGCAAAATGGTATTTATAAAAGAGGGTTTTGCATTATGAGTGTCACAAAATATTTGTTTTTCCTTTTTATGAATACTTGTTATATATTTACTTTTTAATTAAGAATTCCAGAAATAAAATATTTTTATGTGTATTTGCGTTTCTTTTTCTTTTTTTTGTTGGAAGTTTTATTTTTGTTTTATTTGGATTTAACCTCAACATCAGTTGGATGACTGTTCTTATGACTGGTTGAAACCTGCAAGTATCCAAATTTAAACTTTGCTCATGATTTTCAACTTTGCTCATGATTTTCAACTTTGCTCATAATCAAAGGAAATCTGCATAATTAAAAAATGTTATATTGTTGTTTTACTGAAATGCTTATGTTTAAAAGATTGCTTTTTCTTCATGTCATTTTTTTGTTTTAAATAATTCAATATTTTGTCTTTAAAAAAAAAGTTAAAATGTAAAAATATAATGTTAAAGATTTTAGTCTCTCTTGAGTGAAATGCTTTTCAATGTAATGTTTGTGCCTGACATCTAAGTTCTGAAGTTTAGTATTAATTTAATTACAAATTAATGGTAATAAAAAATACTTTTAATGTATTGCGAAATATAAGCTATCTGGAGAAAAAAAAGAATACTTTAAAGAAATTAGCATTTTTTAATGTTCTACTTTTCTCTGCATTAGCCTTCTGCCTTAATGTATAATTGAAGCAATTTTAGTGGTCCAGAATTTTTTGTGGTGCTATTCCAAATCTCTCCATTCTAATTTATTTATTTTCTTCTGTCTGTTAAATAGATACTTACCTCAAAAGATTGATTGATTTTAACCAATGCCACTTAAATTTTTAAACAAAACTTTAGTTCATATCAGTTCTATAATCATACAAAACTACGTACACGTTCATTCTTTAAATTTAGATATTTATTATCTTCATTAAAATAATTTTTTGTCACTTTCTTTTCTCTTTGTTTTTCATTTTTTTTTATTGATTTCTCCTTTTTTTTCTTTGTTGGTCTTTTTTTCTAAATCTTCTCACTATAATTCCCTCCCCCCATTTTTTTCTTTCTTGTTCAGCTGTTTCTTTTCCTTTTTCATATTGATAATGGTGATGAAGGAAACCTTGGCAAGTTTTACTACTTGGCATATTTATCTTCATCATTAGATATAAAAAGCAAAGCATTTGTGTCATTTTTTTCCTTTTTACCCAAAAGCTATTGTCCTTAATTCTAAAATATGAAATCCTGGAAAGAAAGTTTAATTTCCTTTTACTTATTGAAAATGGTCCAAAATGCTGGATATTTCTCATTAATTCCCACAATCAAAGAAAAAAAATCCCCATAAAGTTTAAGAACAGTTACAAACAGTAATAGTAAAAAAGACATTATTAAACTTGACCATAAAAGACAAAGTGAAGAGAAATTTATAAAAGAAAAAATCAAAAGTTGTGCATGATAAATCTGACAAGGAAACTCTTGTCTAATTCAGATTTTATTATAAAAAGAATCTAAGAAAAAGTATTTTTGAAATTTCAAAGGGTTTAAAATGGTTAAATGTTCTTTTATCTTCAAAATAAAATGTATTTTTTTTTTTTCCTTTTAATTCTCAAGAGAGCACTAAATTAAAATAATTTGTTCTGATTTCTTTTTCTTAAGCCTTAGTTGAAGTGCATCCAAATCTGTAGGTGAGTATTTAACTGTGTATAGCATACAGACATTTCAAATCTTTTCGGTTGTTTCTCTCAGATGAACATTAGAGTTTATAAAATTCAACTTTACAATCTTCCCTAAATAGCCCTGTAACAAAGATCTCACAGGAGTATTATATATTCACAGGACTATTATTCTTTGAAGCATTTTGCTCACTTTAAGAAATGTGGAAACATTTTGAAAACATTACTTTGTGTTTACTTTTCTGGAATTAGAGAAGTGCTAAAGCTTACATCTTACCCTGATTAGAGTTAGTGATAAAGATAGCAAGCCAATCCCTTTATCAGAAGTTGTGATATTATGTCTCAGCTGGTCATAGCTGACTTTTTTTTTTCATAAGATACAGTACTTTTTTTTATTGTTATTTTATTTGTAATTTTTCTCTTACTGTATTAAGACTGAGGAAAAGCTAATAATCAATTAATAGTACTAAGTTATAAAACAAAATGGCACAGAGAATCAGAAAGGTGGTAGCATGATTACAGCTTTGTATCTGACTTAATCTTTAGGTTTTTATAGCTTAAGTTGTTAGGGTGACATCTATGAAAAATAGGCTTATGTGGTCTGGGCCATAAATTTTATCTTGTTCGAAGTTACTTGTTAATTCTTTTTTTTTTTTTCTTCTGTTTAACTGTTAAAGAGTGTTTGATAAAAAGAAACAATAAGGTGAAGAAAAATTAGAAATAAAATCATGGAAGGTTGAGAGGGTGAAAATTTGGCCTTGTAAAAATATTAAACTTGTCAACAAAGAAAACAAAATGAAGAAAATAGATAGTGAAAATCCAAAATTTTTATATTCCAGAAATTGTTGAAGTGTTTTTTTTTTTTGTTTTTTGTTTTTTTTTGTAAGTCAAGTTACTTCTTTAAAGACAGTTTTCTTGCAACAGGAAGCAGATGGAAACATTTTTCATGACTTCTCTTGCTACTTTGACTCAAACTTTTACTTGAACTGGCTAACTGATACATTGCTTTTTATTTATACAAATAGCGTAAAAGCCACCCTCCCTGTGCACTTTTAAGCTAGCTCTTGCCCTGAATTCTGCAAGTTGTTTTCAATCTTGGCAATGGTAGCATCTTTAGCACTAAATGAGGTTTCACTGCAAAATAGTTATTATAGCTTCTGGTGCACTAGATGAAACATCTTGATTCAGCTGAATTCCCAGCCCAAAGTAATAGAAATGGCTCTGGAGGAACTAGTAGATCTTCCCACTGTATTTTTCCTTTGTTATGGCACAGCCCATCTGTTTCATTCTACAATCCTTACACTAAATGAACATTAATTCAATAGATCGTGTGTGTGTGTGTGTGTGTGTGTGTAGTAAAGTTTTGTAATTTGCTTGAAGCATTTTGTATATGTTTAGGTCTTGAAGACTGTTACAATGCATTTAGTAAAATAAAGGAAGGTAAAGAAATTTTGGGGTATTACCTATTTATTATACGTTAATATTTCGAGATCAAAATCTCATCTTCAGAATGGCAGAGGAGCATCTGTCTGAGTGAGTCCGTGTTGGACAGACACACACTCCTCTGCCATTGTGTATATGGTTAGGTCAGCCTTCAAGACCTATATATATATATATATATATATATTACACACACAATAATTAATGCATTTATAAGACCCTGGCATAAATCCATTTACTGGCAGTTATGCTGTAATATACTGATCCTTATGTGATCCATCAATTTATATGGATTTCTCTTGGAAGGTACTGGTGCACACATGCAGTAGCGATCATGTGCCAATCATCCTACAAAACTCAGAACATAACAATAAAAATACTTTCCACTGGAAAACAGGCAGAGGGAACTGGGATGAATTTAAAATCCAATGTTCTGAAAAACTAGTAAAAGGAAAAAGTATCAAGGACTTAAAACATTTTACATAAATCCTTTTATCTATAGTGAAGAAATGCATTCCAAAAAGTTCAGCATCAAAAAACAACAGGTTCAATGATAAATATAAAGAAGTTAAGAAGAGCCGCTTTGAGAAAATTTAACAAATGGCCTACATCTTCTAATTTGGTACAATTTAAGTAACTATAAGCAAAAGCATGCAAAATAAAGTAAGCAAAAAAAAAAAAAAAATTGCTGGTAAAACTACAACAGATTCACTTCTGCTGCGAAAACAAAATATGTCTGGAATATAAGAAAATAGCTGTCAAATATCAAACTAACACTGTAAAACACCTCAATAACTCTAAAATAACCTGGTAAAAGGATATCACCGATAAACTAGCCAAACAATCATTCACCTCCCAAGAATGATAGCCAACAATTTCTAAAGCTCAAACAAAAAGCAGAAAAACAAAAACTAAACTTTAAATCAAATAATGCAGGCAGCTATAACTGACCATTCACTCTAGAGGAACTAAATGAATCGTTAAAGTCCACAGTACAACTGTAGGCCTTGATGATATCCACTACAAACTCATGAAACAGTTTCCAACAAATCCTTACAACTGTTACTAAAAATGTATAACAACATATAGATAAATGACAACTTCCTAGTCATTCATCATCCCTATTCCAAAACCTGGAAAGGATGACACAGACCCTAAAAACTATAGATTAATAGCATTAACCAGTTGCCTATGAAAAACTATGGACACAATTGTCATCAATAGGTTTACTTGGTACCTGAAAACTAAAAGCTTAATCAGCAACTTCCAATGTGTTTTTAGTCAACCTTTGTAAGGGAGACCATCATTAAGAAGGAACATCTCACAGCAGTGTTTTCGATTTAGAAAAGGCATGCCACATGACATGGAAATTTGGTATCTTGAAAGATCTGAATGAACTGGGTGTAAAAGGGAGGCTGGCTTAATTCATAAAGAACTTTCTAGAAGACCAAAGATTTCAAGTCCATTTGGGAACTATGCTATCAGATCTGCAAAATCAAGGGGTTCTACATGGAAGCATTCTTTTGGTGACCCTATTCTGTATAAAAATAAACTCCATAGTTAAATTCCTAAGCCCAGGATTGAGATGCTTCCTATAAGTCAATGACTTTCTAATTATATACAGACCTTAACATATGTATACCATAGAATTATAACTCCAACAATGCTTCAATACCCAAATGGGTCACTGGGAATGGTTTTACCAAATGCCTACATTTCTGCAAATTAGGAAAATTACACAACAACCCTTGTTTAAAACTGGGCGTAGCAGAAATCCCAATAGTGAAACAGCATAAAAAATGTAAAATAAAATGTAGTAAAGTCCTACATCATCTGAGTGTGGTGGCTCATACTGAATGGGAAGCAGATCACCAAACATTATTCTAATGGCTACTTAACTCAAAACTGGATTATGCTAGTTTCATATATGGGGCAGCCAGAAAATCATATATAAAAATACTCAATGCAACGTGTCAAGGTCTCAGACTAGTACTTGGGGCTTTTAGAACAACCCCAGCAGAGATCTTATACACAGAAGCTAAAAAAACACCTCCACATTTAAGCCACACTAAACTATGTAAAAAAATATAATCATGCCCAACTAACCCAACTTACAGCAGTACCTTTAAACCTAATTACTGCAGTCTATTTCAACAAAAAGAAAATACCATATAACTTTATGGACTTGGGATGAAATCCATTGCTGAAGAGTTAGGGACCACACCCTCAAGCATACAAGAAATGATTGCAGCCAGTATTCCACCATGAAGAATCAAACAACCCAAAGTTTTTCTAGAACTAAATAAACTTACTAAACAAAAAACACACCCACTCACATTTGAGGGCATCTTGGAAAACTACCTTAACCAATACACTCATCTATACAGTTGGGTTAAATTGTGAGGATAAGTCTAGATGTGCAGCAGTGAGCCAAAATATTACAAAAAAAAAAAGCGCTTCCCAAAGGGAAGCTCTTTTTTAACTGCTGAGGCATATACAATAGAGCTAGCTTTGAACATTATTACAAAGAGCAAACAAAAAATTCTTGATTTATTTTGGACTCACTGTCCATCTTAAGGATGTGCGTTGTGGTGCAATGGATATCGGCTCGGAACAAGAAATCAGGGAACCAAGTTCGAATTCCATATTAATTCATTGCATTCACTTATGCACAAGTAATATTGAGAAAGGTATTAATTCATCTCTTCCCTCCAATTATGGGTTAAATGACAGGACAGATTGGGATCTATATCTGATTACTTAACTGACTGACTTATCCATCTTAATGTCTTTGAAGGAAAAAATTCCGATGACACAATCATTATCAAACTATTATGCAAAATGAGTACTATTTGCAAGCATAAAGACATCAAACAATATTTGATTCTTAAACACATCAGAGTGTAAGGTAACAATAAAGCAGACTTAGCAGCCAAATCAGTTTCAGATATGGATGTACATATAAGGACCCAAATCCTATAAACCAACTTTAAGGAGGTCATTAACAAATATATTAAAAAGGAATGACAATGATAGTGCGACAATAACCCACACAATAAACTCTTAGCAATTCAGCCCAAACTAGGAGAACAGAAGTTGGCTTTCAGAAAATCTTACGAGGAAGAAATAGTACTTGCCCGCTTACACACTGGCCACACAAAAATGACATACTTGTACTTGCTAAACCTCAACAAGTATGCCAAGCATGTAAAACAACATACGCTATTAAACATAATTAATCAAGTATTCAGCCCTTGCTCTCTCAAGATAAAAATGCTATAATATAAACAACATGTATGATCTCTTCAAGAAAATAAAAAGTGGATGCGATAGTATAATTTCTTAAAACAGTGGGCTTCTACCAAAAAATTATAAACCAAATGAGAATGTCAATAAAATCAAATCTAAACTTATTTATAAATGGAACTGTGTCTGTGTGTGTGTGTGTGTGTGTGTGTGCGTCCGTTACCTATAGACTCCGAAACGGCTAAACCAATTTTCTTGAAAACTTACACAGTTGTACTATAAGCGTTTGCGAGTGTTCTGAGCTAGGTTTTGTGTCAAGGTACCTCCGATAAATATCGAAAATCGATTATCGAAAAAATCGGGTTATAGAAGGAGTGGTCCGATTTTAATCAAATTTGATACACTCATAGACAAAGACAAGAACTGATATTCAGAAGTTTCAAAGTTGCAGTTCTTACAATAGTGCAGAAAATTGATAATATATATACATATATAAATCGATACCAGGAAATCAAAATTTGACTCATATCCATTCATTTTTCTTTCAGTCTACGGTTTCGCTTTAACTGGAAACAACTATTGCTTTTTAGTCTTTCATGCCAGCATCCAAAGAGTCTGAGCTTCAGGACCATGGATTAGTTTTAAAGCTTTCATTACACCCGAGCAACGCCGGGCTATACTGCTAGTTCTCTATAAACTGTATGTCTAAAAGGAATACATCAATGAAACCAGAATCTCAACAAAAACCCTCTTTACAATATGTCAATGAACTTTTAATTTATAAAGATTTTTTAAGTTTTTCATCATAAACACAAAAAAACACATTGCAAAATAAAAATAATCAGATACCATAATGATTCCATTTATTTTAATTTTCCAGTAAATCATTCAAATCTGGCTCAAGGTGAGGAATAAATTGGGAGTTGAGAATTATAGAGATTATTTTAATACCACCTTCTTGTCCATCAATGACTTTAGGAGGAATGTAGAATAGTGGAAACTTTTTTTTTTATAGCTGTCTATCCATTCGGCTAATAAATGCCATACAGCTGTAATTTTCTTTTTTACAGTTCCTTATGAAACCAGTTCTGCTAATGTCAGTATAAGTCTGTTTGATCACTACACCTTCCTGCTTACTATTCTGCATTTCACATTCTGAGTTTTTCTCTCTTTCGTTACAAGTGAATTATTGATGCAGAAAATTTCCATTCAGGTACACACTCTGGAGCAGTCAATAAATGGTTTATCTTTTTAAAATGCTTTGGCAGTTTTCCAAAATTTGCATCTCTTTAAATTCAAATTGTTTTTTTTTTTTTAATCTACAACTAAGGTCCTTCAAATGTCCTTCTTGCTTAAATCTGTTTAAGTCATGATTTGCATACATTACAACCAATGTAATGTGTGCACACACACACATTAATCTTGCATAAACCAACTAAAGTTATAATACATAAACACACAAGAATCACATACATGAAAGCTACCGGACAAGACAAATACTCATGTGGTCTTCTCTACCAATAAAAGATTAAAAAAAAATACCAGAATTTTTTCTCCTCCATATTTCATTTCTGATGAAGATTAAAAAAGAAATGAAACATGGTAAAGTTATAAATGTTTTCTATTTGTTCCTTATTCTGTTGGATACTAATTTTGATTTCAATTCATAAAAATATATATTTACATATACACTACTGACCAAAAGTTTGGAGCCACATTGATTTTTTTCCTCTTAAAAAATTAGTAAAGTTTTATGCCTTAAAAAATTTATTTTTTCTATGGTTGCATACAATTATGAAATAATTTAAATCAAAATGAATATGAAATAATAATAATTTCAATTAAAACAAATTTATATTTTCTTTTCATCAAAGAATCTACCACAAGTGTTTATTACTGCAAATTAAATTGACATTCTTTCTAGTAACTTGTAAAAGTATGTTGGTGGAAATGTGTAAACAACTCTTGTTTATTTTTAGGCAATTCACTTTGAACTTTATAATCAATTTTGTTTCAGACTTGTTCAATTAGGGAAAGATCTGGAAACTGAGAAAACCGAGTCATGATTTGCAAAGTTTCCTTATCTTCCTTTGATTTTAGATAATTTTGTACACAATTTTGAGTTGTGTTTTGGGTCATTATCTTGTTTTAAAACAAAATTTTGTCCAATAATGCAGCATCCAGAAGGAATTGCATGCCTCTGTAGTGTTGAATGATAATCTTTCTTTTGCACAATGTCTTTAATTTGAACAAAGTCTCCAGCAATCTCACCTTCAAAACATCACCAAACTACTACAGCACCATGACACAATGCAATTTTTACTCATTTGTTCGAAAGAAATTTGCCTGACAAATACACTTCATCTATTTCCAAAAAGCTCGAATTTAGACTCATCAATCCATAGTACCTTTTTGCAATTTTCTGAAGTCCAATCCTTGTGCTGTTGTGCCCATTTTAATCTTTTCAACTTATTTTATTTTTTTAATAGAGGTTTCTTAAATGATACACATCCTTTAAGCCTAACAGAAAGAAGTCTTCTCTTAACAGTCACAACAAATATTGGATGTTGACATGTAGAATTAAATTCAGCAGTTAGTTGGGGAGCTGTTTGTCTACTGTTCCTTTTGATAGACACAAAGTGTCTATCCTCTCCAAAAGATGTTACTCTGGGCCTCCCAGATATTTTTCTGTCAACATTTGTGCCAGTTTCTGCATGTTGCTGCAGGTAATAATGCACCCTATTTTTTTATATCTGTAATTTTCTAGCAATCTGACCATTGGAATATTTTCTAGATATGATAATGATAATAATAATAATAATAATAATAATAATTGCATACTGCAACTTAATAGCAGTAAAGTTTCAGTGTTAAAACACCATCATCAGACAGTAAAATGTGTTTAATTTATTTTGTAATATATATAGATAAGGAGATTTTAAAAAATAAATAAAATTGAAGAAATAAAAACAAGGTCATTCAATGAGAAGAATTAAGTGGATTGGGAGGTAATAAGATTTTAAAGAACGGTGTATGTATGATGAGCGTTGTGGTGTGGTGGATATTGGCTTGGAACAAGAAATCAGGAAGCCAAGTTCAAATTCCAGTTGAATTCCTTGCATTTACTTATGCACAAATACCCTTGGGAAAGGTATTAATCCACCTCTTCCCTCCAGTTATGGGTTAAATAACAGAACAGATTGGGTTCTATAGCCTTGGCTGGTAACCAATCTACTGCAGAAAGTAATGGCAACCTACTATGGGATAATCTTCTGCTCAATCAGTCATGATTGCTCAAGCATGTATCATGTATGGCACTTAACTGACTGTATGTATGATTCATTAGCTAGACGGTAGTGTAGTGAATGTTTGAATGCAGAAATTCAGACATGTCAAATTTTAAACCGGAAGAAGACAAAAAGATAAAGCATAAAAAATAAATAGAAAATAGAAGGAAAAAAAGAAAAAGAAAAAAGAAGAGAGAAGACAAATTCAAACATTGGTAAAGATAAAAGAAAAAAGTAAAAGAAAAAATCAAAAACAGAAAGATAAGAATAATGAACCGAGATATGAAAATATATACTTGAAGGAATTTTTTCGAAAGTACAAATAAAATAATAATATTAATTAAACAATTACCATTCAATAAGCTAATTTAAAAAATTATTGTAAGTACAAATAAAATGATAATAGTAATTTAAACAAATAGCCAGTACAATAAGCTAAATTTCTTCAAGTTATAAGGGGATTTGCTCATAAGTATAATAAAATAATAATAGTTAATTAAAAATTACCAGTTCAATAAGTTCATTTTTTTAAGGGGATTATCATGAGTACAAATAAGATAATAATAATTTAAACAAATAGTCAGTTCAATAAGCTATTTTTTAAGTTATATTCATATGTACAAATAAAATAATAAAAGTAATTAAAAAATTGCCTGTTCAATAAGCTAAATCTTTTTAAGATTATAAGTGAATTATTTCATAAGTACAAATAAAAAAATAAAATAATAATAGTAATTAAAATATGTCCAGTTCAATATGCTAGAATTATTTAAGTAATAAAATGAGCAAAAATATATAAATAAATTTTAGATAATTTCAGATATATTTAAGGGTATGAAAGATTTTATTTATTGAAAGATTTACAGAAATTAGTTATTTCATTATGTTGGTTCAAGAAGTCATTTTGAGGGAATTTTATTATATGGATTTTTTTTCTTGTAAGCAAAGGAAACATATTTCATGTAAAGATTTACATGTTCTAGCCTTAGTTAATATTTTCCATTTAACTGTAGGAGTTTTATTTGCATCTTTTGATTGCCAGTAATATTTTTCTAAAATACTTTCTATAAAAGGAATTTTTACTTGGGTTCCTTTTCAATACTAATCTGTTTAGTTCTTGACCTTTTAACAGTTTTTGAAAATTTAAATTGCACATTAATCTAGATGAATTTAAACTTTTACTAAGCAGTGGAGTTGAAATATTTGTAAATTTCAGCTCTACAATTCAAAAAAGCTATCAAGTTGTAACAAAATTTCCAAAGCTTATGCAAAGAAATTTATAATGCTTGTAAAAAATTTTGTTTGAAGTTTATATAAGTGTTTGCATATATACACAATAGGTGAATTTATTTATCCAAATATGTCAAATTAGCCTTTTTTATGAAATTAGAGAAACAATTCAGGTTGGTCCCACACTTTTTATTGGTAGCGTATTTAAAACCGAAACACATTTGTGCTAAGCAGTAATGGTTATTGTTTCATTTTCTGATTCTCCTTTGCCATGAGAATTAGTTTCACTTTATATCTTATAAATGATTGTTAATTTTGGTATTTTTTTTTTTTTATAAATTTCATCCATGTTGTCATGGATTACATAAATTAGTCATTATTAAAAAAAAGTTTAGTTACAGATAAATATGCAAATTTCCTTTTTATTTTTGGTAAATTGTGTTTCAGTAGCATTATTGCTTTTCAGCAGTTTCAGTCAGTCAGTTAAGTGCCATGCGCGATACACACTTTGGGCGATCAGGTCTCAAAAGAGACATGACTGACTGGGCAGAAGATTATCCCGCAGTAGGTTGCCATTGCTTTCTGCAGTAGACTGGTTGTCGACCAAGGCTATAGAACCCAATCTGTCCTATTATTTAACCCATAACTGGACGGAAGAGATGGATTAATACCTTTCCCAAGGGTATTTGCGCGTAAGTGAATGCAAGGAATTCAACTGGAATTCGAACTCGATTCCCCGATTTCTCGTTCCGAGCTGATATCCACTGCGCCACAGCAGTTTACATCATCTCAAATACGATCATCATCAAGCGAATGTTCATAACTTTTAGTTTCAGTTAATATCCCTGTAGAATTTTCCCCTGTTGTCTCTACGGCTGAAGTATCTCCAGTTGTGCCTGTCTCTGTATTATCAGCCGTGCTTGTTATTGTAGCTTCAAATGTGCTCCCCAATGTCTCTTCTTCCATTTCTTCCTCTTCTTCTTCCTCCTCTTCCTCTTCTGCTTCAATTTCTCCTTCTTCTTCTTCTTCTTCTTCTTCTAGATTTTCTAGATTTTCTTCTAAAGCTTTTTCGGTGGGTTCTGCTATAGTTTCTTCTGGCACACTTTCTGGCAATATTTCAGTAGCTTCCTCGTCAGTATTTTCAGATTCTTTAACATCCTCAATAATTTCTCCTGCCGATATTCTTTTTTCTATTTGGAGTTCCTGAAATGAAGATAAAATAAGCAAGATTAAAATAGTGAATCATAATTGCTTAATAGTGAATCATAATTGCTTAAATGTAAATCATTCAAATTTCTGAATCATAATTGCTTAAATGTAAATCATTCAAATTTCTAAAATTGCATACGAGTCAAAATTTTTCTTTATAACAGAATCAAACAGTAAAATAACAACAGAAACAAGAATTTTTCTGTATGCCTAAGTGACTATTTATGTTTTGTATTCAGTAAAGTTTCCATTAAAAGAAATATGGAAGATTGTGAGAGTGACAAATTGTAAAAACATTCAACTTGCCCACAAAGAAAAAAGAAAAGAACAAACAAAACAAAAACATAAAATTTAAATACAAAAATTTAGATATTGCAGAAATTGTTGATGCATTTTACAAAAATTATTTTTCCTTTTTTATGGTCACAGCTTCTCTCATACAACAGGAAACAAATTATATACAAGAAGATTTCTTAATGACTCTTTTTATTACTTTGACTCTGACTGTTACTCATTGATTACTTGATACTTTGTCCTTTATTAATATTTGACACATGGATATAGTAGTAGACATAAATGTGTGCAAATTCTTAACAGAAAAATGCTCAGCTCTGTTTGAGTGTTTGTTACTTGAAGGTTATAAATTTTTTAATAACATAATAGCTATCTATGCTTAAAAACTGAAACTTTCCAGATTAATAATTTGATATTTGTTTTTAATGCTGTGTCATTTTTATCTTTCTTCATAAATTATAAGTTAATACAGTTTTAAGTTGATGTCTAATCGATAAGGATATCATATCTTAATAATTTTCAATAAAAAGAGATTCTTATTTTATCTGAAACTGATTAACAGAATATATTCCTTATAATTTGTCTATTTTTATCAAACCTTAATTTATATAGACTTTTAAAAGTTTTCTTTGCAAAGTAATAACAGGATTTTTGTTATGTCTAAAAGGTTAGTAACTGTTGTAAATTAATTAAAAGTACTCACTGCTATTTCTCTAGCAGTTTTGTTTTCAAGGTTAGGATTTGTTTAGCCCCTAACTGTATCAACTGCTATTTACAAGGTGGAGATATGTATATGAATTCCAAATCCTTTCTAACTTTTTTTTTTTTTTGACAATGTAAATTTGGAATACTTTAGCAAAAGAACAAATGTACTTTAAAAAAATTAACTAAATTAATTTTTTTACCTTACTAAGTTTGGTTCTTTGGTGATATGCTTAGAACATCTAAGAGCATTCAGAAAAAGAGAGGATACTTTTGCAGTATTTGGGCGAGGGGAGTTACAGATTTCTGGTTCTGCTCTTCGCGGTTGTAATATAGTATCTTCTGATTTGGTATTTTATTTCTTTCCAAATCTGGTATAGGGCTCTTTGAGACTATTGTAACTGATTTGTCATTCTCTCCCCAGCAAGAGTGAGGTGACATAGAGAAACATTTTCTTTTCCATTTGGTAACCTAACAAGAGCATAATCGGGATTTGCCTGAATCCCCCAACTTCAGTAGGCTCATACTTGTTTTTCTAAATGTAATTTCTCATAAGCACTTTTCCAGGAATCATCAACCATGAAGGAACAGATCTTCCGTAGAAAACATTCACTGATGAAAAGTACAATTCATAACTGTTCATAGTAAGAAATGAATCAAATGGAGAATGTCAGATAATGCAGTTTCTCATTGATACACAGGTAAACCTCTTGATTTTAAGGGTAAGTTGATTGTCCTCTACAGAGTTCCATTCAAACTCTTCACTTGACTGTTCCTCCATTGGCTGTACTCAGTAGGTCTACTAGTAGAAATTTCTTTCTCTTGAAAATATCTTAACTCATCAGTCATAAAACTAGTCCCTCTATCAGAGTGTATATAACTTGGCCTAACAAATATGCAAAATAATTTACTTAAGCTGTATCAACTGCTATTTATAAGGTGGAGATTTGCAAATAAAAAACAACAGTAAGAACCCACATTTTGGACACAGTTAAGTTTCCTTTAAATTATATATATATATATATATATATATATATATATATATATATATATATATAGTTTTAATAGAGGCAATCTTTTATGGTTTACTTGACTACTGTTCTTTAAGAGATCAAAATGCATATCAGAAAGTTGTGAAATTACATAAGACTGTCTATTATAGATCTATGACCAAGAATGTTTTGGTTACTCTGCATCTCTTGAAAACTTTCCTTAATTAATGCCTTTCAGAATTTTTCAATATTTAATTTTGATAATACCTTTAGTGAACAAAACAAGTTCTAGATTTAAAAATTTGAATGCTAAGCACTGACTCAATGATTTTGTTAGAAATAAACGACTTTACTCAAATTTACAAAACCTTGCTTAGCACACACACACACACACACACACACACACACACACACACACACACACACAAAAGTGAATCCAAAACAAAACTTGTTAAAACTCACACCTTGATGTGGCATGTTTTTCGGTCTGTAGAAAACTAGGAAACATCTAAAAACAAAATTCAAATCATCTTCAATTGTCAGAAACAAATTAGTTTATGGACCCTTTTCGCAAACCGATGCAAAGTTTGTTTGCCGTCCAATGGAAAGGCCAGAATCACATCCAGGAGTGAATTCCCAAATGACTTCTTCAAGCCCAACAAATGAAATAAAAGACAAGTCGACTGTGGCCAAAGAGAAGAATATCAATGTAATTAACCCGTCCCTCGACAAACGTCAAGTGATCGTTATTATTATTACTCTTTCTTTCTCCACCACCTCTTTATTCATATACTTCACCCATTTGCCTTTTCTTATACTTGATAACCAAATGAAACCCTTTAAAACTGAGTGAATACTTCAAAGACATTCCTAATGCTCATACATACATACACACATACATTCCTGCCTACATACACATAAACTCATTCTTGCAAGAAATGCTACAAACATTTTATTGACCTTGTATCAACCGAAATACATTAATTGTATTTGTAAAACCCTTAATTAATTATATGTATATAAATTTGTTGTTTCTATTTGCAATTTCATTTTCTTGTTTTATATCCCACTTATAGTGGGCTATCTAACTAACAAAGCCAAATCAAACTAATCTGTTTCAACACACATATACTTCACTATAACAGATAATCCACTAAATATCAATTGAATAAGGAAATGAAACTGGGGACTTGGTTTAACATTTTATTTATTTGCCTTTCAAACCTACATTAACTCCATTTATTGATAATCTCCCAAATTTTGATTCTGCTAATGACATAAAAGGATATTTACCTTGCTGATTAACTGCAGTTGTTGTTCGAATTCAGGTGTCAGTTCAAAATCTTCAACCACATTATAATTTCCTGTAACAGACATTTGGACTGGGAAAGAAAATACAAGTCCTTTTGGTACACCATACCAACCTGCCAAGAAATACATGGATTAAATAAATCTTTTTACTTTTAATTTTTTATAATTATTTGTATATTAAATAAAAAAGGAAGCTTTGTTGATATCTTGTAACAAGACAAAGCTGTAGATTCAGCATAATTTATTAATTTTCTTTTCATTTTAGTTACATTTAGCATTTTACTCAGTCACTCAGTTAAGTGCCATACGTGAAACACGCTTGGGCAATCATGCCTCGAAAGAGACATGACTGACTGGGCAGAAGATTATCCCACAGTAAGTTGCCATTACTTTCTGCAGTAGATTGGTTGCCAGCCAAGGCTATAGAACCCATTCTGTCCTGTTATTTAACCCATAACTGGAAAGAAGAGATGGACTAATACCTTTCCCAAGGGTATTTGCACGTAAGTGAGTGCAATGAATTCAACTGGAATTCGAACTCAGCTCCCCGAGCTTTTTACTACATACTCATTTATTTTTTTTTGTCCAAATGCCTTTGAGAAAAGTATGAATTTATTTCTTCCCCCAACTAGCAGGGGAAACTGGTCTCTCTATTGGCAACCAGTCTAAGAAAAGAACAACTCTGAATTCAAAACTCTGCCACCTAAAAGATAGACAAAGATAGACAAGGGGGTGAAGATAAAAAACAAAAATATGATAGATTTCAACAACTATGGATAATCACACTGGAGAGGGATTAGGCAGAATGCTGTTGGCCCCAAAAAGTATTGGATGCAAGAAAGGTGTCGATATCAAACAAAACAAGTTATTTGCTTTGGGATTGAATGTCTAAGAATTGCTTCCTAACTTTTTTTTATTTGTTTTATAAATATTTTTATCTAATTATTATTTGATATAATTTATTTTAGTAAATGTAAGTCCAGCATCATTTTATTGTTGAGAAAATTATTACAAAAAATGAGATCAATGGACATTCACTTTTGAGAAAGATGAAGAAAGGGAAGAGGTTGAGGAAAAGTTAACAATAATGTTAACTTTTCCCCTACCTCTTCCCTGAGTCTTTTAATTATTGTATGTGATTTCTTTTTTTAATGACCAGTCCCTTCAGAATATAAGTAGTTATGGCTCCCCATAGTTTTATGTTCTCTTTTGTTATATTTGAATTGTCATGATTTTTGAGAAAGAGCTTAAGTGGCAGGGGTGCATAAGTAAAGTTTACACGCTAAAATTAGTTTACATCATTTTCACAGAGAAGGCAAATAATTTTTCTTTGATTTTCTTAGATCATGCACTCACTAGATCCAAAACTTTTGTTGACAGGCCTGGGGACAAGATAATTTTAAGACCACTTCTTTTAGTGGATAATTCAATACCCACAGGGTAAGAATATTGCACATCAAGAATAATGAATGATGTCTGTGTTTAAAATTAATAATGAAAACTTAGCTTTGTGCATTTCAAATGTTAGTACATAGTAAGCCAAAACTATTTGTAAATATTTTATCTGTTAATAGCCAACATTTAATATATTGAATGTAAGGGAGATAAATATATTATCTCCCTTGCAGTGGTACAAGACAACTGAGTTTTTGAGACAAATTATGTACATACAGTGTGTCTGTGTTTATAGGAATGTGTGTATATATATATGTATGTATATATAGTGTGTCTGTCTATATATATAATGTGTGCGTGTATATATATATATATATATATATATATATATATATATATATATATATAGTGTGTGTGTGTGTGCGCGCGCACGTGTGTGTGCATATATAAAATATTGTGTGTTTGTATATATATATATATATATTTTTTTTTTTAATCATTTCACCCCAAGCAAGGCATTCCATTGCCACTATTGCGCATGGGGCTACATAGGGGAAGGTAAAGAGGAGGAGTAGTTAGGTGTAGGAAATGTCAGAAGGAAGGTGATAGATGAGTAAGGATACTGAGGATGAAGGTTGGGCAGATGGGAAGAGTGTTTGAAAGAATGGGAGTGAGTTAGTGTGTTAGGAGGTGTCTATTGACCTTACATTTAAACTCCTGGAGATTGTAGCCGTCGGGGAAGCAATCATGCGGAAGGGAATTCCACAGTCAGGAAGTGCGAGAAAAGAAACTGTTGGAGTAGAAGTTGTGGTTGCATTTTATCGGTTTCACTGTAAAAGGGTGGGATCTAGTTGCTAATCTAGTTTCTCGTGCAAATTCCTATCTAGGGGGCAGCAGTGATCTAAGTTCATTGGAGCAGAAGCCGTGAAAATATTTATAGAAGAGACACAGGGAAGCCACATCACGCCAGTGAGAGAGAGACTGCAGGCGGTCTGCCAAGTTGGTATCGATCACATTACAGACCCTCTGCTGTACCTTGTTGAGAAGCCCGAGGAGAATAGCAAGAGCACCCAACCAGATATGGCAGCAGTATTCAATGCACGGGCGGATGGTAGATTTATATATGTACAAGATAGATTCAGACGGAAAAAAACTTCTGGGCCCTTCACAGAGAGCTGACTTTCATAGCAGCGGATTTAGCAATGGATTCGATATAGTCATTCCATTTGAGGTTCGCTGAAAGTGTGAGACCAAGGAGGTGTAGTGTTTTACTCTCTGGGAGGCAAGCCTGGTCCATGCTAATGGGAGGTAGGTGCGATTGTCTATGATGGTTAATTGATAGTAGCTTTGTTTTAGAAGCATTAAAGCTTACAAGCCATTTCTTAACCCAGTCCACTACGGATTGGAGGTCCTTTTCAAGTTCAGCTGTAAGGTTAGCTTTGTTGCCTACACCAGATTTTTGGTCGAGGCAAGAGTAAACTGTGGTGTCATCGGCGTACATACCTACTTGGGATATTATGGAATCAGGGAGATCATTAATGTATATCAGAAAGAGCGTAGGGCCTGCGTTCGTATGGTAGTTCTGGGAGGCATGTCCGTTTAATACCACCTTCATTGTGCGGTTAGAGAGGAATGACTGGATTAGTTCAAACAAATGTCCAGTTATACCATAGCTCCACAGTTTGCATAGAAGGCCAGCATGCCAAACTCTGTCGAATGCTTTAGAGATATCCAAGGCAACGGTTCGGGCTTCACCATTTCTGTCGAGTGCCTGATATATGTACTCGGTGATGGTTGTTAGCATATCAGCAGTAGACCTGGTGAAGTGGAAACCATACTGCTTGTCTGAGAGGAGCCTGTGTGCTGTGAGATGCTGAACCACCTTGGCGTTAATAATGGCTTTGAACACTTTGCCAAAGATCGGAAGAAGGCTGATAGGTCGGTAATTTGCGGGGTCCGAGCGTTTTCCAGTGTTTTTAAATATAGGAACTATATTAATTAAATATATATTAATTAAATATATATATATATATATATATATATATATATATAAGTAGTATCCTAGGTAATTTGTAAGGTAAATTCGACTGGGGATTGTAAAAACTTATGATTAGCCATGAAATTTACCCTACAAATAATTCGATTCTTATAATTAAATCTACTGTCCTATATTTGAAAATGTGTAATTGAAAATTCAAAGTCATCTTCGCATCTGGGATGGAACTGTAACATTTGAATTTTGACATCCACATTTAAAAATTAGCATTGTATGTTTTACTTCTTTTCCTATCAATAAAAAGCTTTCTTTCTCCCCACTTCCTCCATCTGGATAAATCTTGCTAATTTATTTTTGTAAAAATTTTGGTCTAACATATATGTATGCATATCTGAGTGTATACCCATATGTATATTTATTGATATCTGTACCCATATGTATATATTGGAATTTCACTTGTGGCTGAATATGACTACTTTGACTTTGATATAAAGATCTTTATGGATCATGATTCTCTTATTGATGTTGTCTAAGATGACTCAATTTATTTTTTCAATTAGTCCTGGCATTGATTTAGACTTTTTTTTTTTAATTAGTCCTTTACACTTGAACCCACAGATAGTATATGTCAATCTATGGATATCACTGGTCAATCCTTGTGTTTTGATTTAAAATATTGTGTTATACCACTTATATTCTTACACAGTTTCCGCCAGTCATTACAAAAGAAGTCATTCTGAATGTTATATGTAATAGTATTAAATCCCCTACTATCATAAGATCTCATATGACTGGACAAACCTGCCTTTGACAGACAGATTTGGCTGCAAATTTCACATATCAACTCTTTTTTGGATCCTTTTGCTTGGATTAGTGTCACATCTTCCATGTACTTTTAACTTCAACATAACGTATCCTTTCTTTTTCAAATTTCTTCACTGCCCATACAGCCTCTTTTTCATATTCATTTCTGTTTTTTGCTTTCTCCTCCCAAGTCCTTTTATCAATGTTCATCCTCTTCAAGGTGTAATTTAGATAGTCTTTGTATCATTTTTGGGGTTGCAGGCAGGTTGTTTTCCGTCCCTTAGTACTCTGTACACAGTTTGCTTTGGCATACAGCAGTCTTCCTGTCTGACATGTTCACTCCACCTGAACATGTGCTGCATGATCATGGACTCAATGCTAGACAAACCTGATCTTTGAAGGACAACTATATCTGAAACATGGGTATGCCAAGAGATTTTTAAGATGAAGTGAAGACATTTTTGATGAAAGTGTTCTAAGATCTTGATATGCCTTTTGTAAGTTGTCCAGGTCTTGTATCTGTACAGTAAGGCAGTCAATTCACAACTTTTGCACACTATTAACTTTGTCATTATGAAGATGTCTCACTGTGACCAGAGTCTATTCTCTAGCTTTCCATAGGCACTGCAAACATTTGCTATTCATGCATTTACCTCATCATCAAGGGTGTGCCATCTAGAAAGTGTACTTCCAAGATAAACAAAAGTATCAACTATCTTCAAATGTTTGCTATTGAC
The DNA here is from genome assembly GCA_037127315.1 of Ascarosepion bandense. Classification (NCBI taxonomy): domain Eukaryota; kingdom Metazoa; phylum Mollusca; class Cephalopoda; order Sepiida; family Sepiidae; genus Ascarosepion; species Ascarosepion bandense. The sequence continues at coordinate 13,910,756 of JBBBDQ010000256.1, forward strand.
AAAGATAGAAGGAAGGACATAGGCTTTGCCAGGTGCAGCCTGGTACATCACCACGGTCTTCTTCAGGCTTATTGTCAACACAAATTCATCACATGCCATAGAAAAGCAATCCATGAGCAAGTCATTTTCTGTGTGGGTAATCAAGTCACAACCATCTGTATAAAACAAATCAAATACAAGAGTCAAAAATGTTTTACTGACTGCATTGAAACCATGAAGATTGGACAACTTGTTTGATGTTCTATGTAAGACATAAATTTCTGCATCACTATTCTTGAAAGCTTTCAGAAAAACAATTGCAAAAAAATTACAAAAAGAGTAGATGCCAGCAGATCACTTTGCATTACTCCTGATTTGACTGAAATAGGGTTCAAAAGTTCTCCATATATATATATATGTAAATAGAATACATATGCATTCATATTGTTATGGATATATAGATAGCAGCACACACACACTCACAAATATAAGAAGTCTTTGCGTAGTAACAAGGAGTCGATCACGTGAATGACCAGTGCTAGTTTTTGAATAGAAAGTCAAGAATATATATATATATAAATTTAAATATATATAAATTTAAATATATATATATAGAATATATATATATATATAAATTTTTTATTTAGTTATCAATCTCTCTTTTATGCAAGTTTTGCCAAAAACAACAGACAATATATATATATATTCAATTAACCAAGAAAAGTTCAAGTCAGTTATCTGATTGTCCAATAAATCTATTTATCAAACATCTGATTCTGATGGGGATTTTGACATTAAAATTTTGATTTAGTCAATCAGATAAGTCATTTGATCTTTTCCTTGATTCAATGAATCAAGGAAAAGTTATGTTCTCAGTACTATTTGGCAGAATTTCTACTAGCTTGAAACATACATTAAATTCTCATAATTTCCAGATCTTTTAGATTGTATTGTTGTTTTCATTATTATTATCATATTATTACAAGAATTAGACATTCAAATTCAGAAAGTATTAATTTTATTCCTTTTCAGGGTCCAATTTTCAAACCCTTAATAAGTGATAATCTGAAAGAAACAAATGTTTTTGTATGTAAGTGTATGTCATCAGAACAACCTAAACACCATTTAGAATTAAAGTCCCCACAGATAAATTTTGTGGAGTTGAGCTATTATAGAAAGTTACCTTTTCCTTGTCCTCCTTACCTTGTGATTCAACTGCCATAGAAAATAAATTTCTGCTTGTTGATCCATTCCAGCAATCATCTAATGTTAATGCAATCGATCTGGCATGCAAGTAATATTCAGGGTGTTTAAGATGTTTCTCTACAGTCTTTTTTCTCAACTGCACCAGTGAATTGTATTGAAACCTAAGCCATTTTTCTTTGAAAATCATATCAACTAAAGGCAAAGAGAAAAATGATGGGCCAACAATTGAACAGTCATGTTTGTAGACCTGACTATGCTGGATGTTAACCAAATAATTTTTGTTAAGATCTCCCCAAATTATCACATTTGCAATGCAAGATGCGTTCACATTTAGGGCTTGGGCCAATACAGATTTTGCTTGATGTTCCAAGAAGCGAGAAACTCCCACAAAGTTATTTTTTTGAATATTTGGAGCATTCTCTATGAGAATTTTTGTGTGGAGATTGATATTTCCCTCGCCTGCCACAAAAACTTTCACATTCTTATGAGCAACTTGGTTGAGCACTTGGCCATAGTTACTAAAGACTTCATTACTTCTCTTCAGCCAGTCATGCTTTTTCTCTGACGTATTTTGTGGCAACTCATCTAAAAAAATCACAATTTGGCACTTCTGAAAAGCCTCCTTCTCATCTGATACAATTCGAATATTTTCCTTCAAACAGCTATATCCCATGTTCATAATGTCTTCGGCCACACCTTTGAGAAGATCTAAGTTTGAGGGATCTGTATCAAATAGATTCAGCACAATATCTTGCTGCGGACTGATAATTTCTCCTGACAGGAGGTAACTTGTTAAAGCATGACAAACTGGATTACTGGCACTGGTGATGCACATATATAGAGGATCATACTTGGCTTTTAATTCTCTCAACTCACAGTCTATAATTTCTTTTGTTTTTTTATTCTCTTTAGATATAATGATGGTATCTGTACTGCTCATATCTACTGTGACTCCATAATAGCCATATGCATATTCTTGAAATTCATTGGCTCCTCCTATTAAGGTTCCTTTGCCGCCATGATCAACCAACTCTCGCCATATGATGGGAGATGTGGAGTGATCCCAGTTGTTCTTTTCACAGATTTCTTGCAGCCAGTCCTGAAAAAATTATAAATAATTTTTGTTAGTGATGCCTCTGTGTGTGTGTGTGTGTGTGTGTGTGTGTGTGTGTGTGTGTGTGGACAGTTTGAAGTAAAGAGATAGAAGAGATTTTGATAATGTATGTTCTACAGCTACCCTTTGAGAGACTTTAAGCAACAGTTGCTGAGGGTACAATGGACTGAACATGTGACAATGACAAGGTTTTAGAGAAAGTAGAAGTAAAAAGGAATCTTATACTTAACATCAAAAAAGACAGTTGAAATTTCTAGTGCACATAATGAGAAAGAAGGGCTTGGAAAATCTGATACTCACAGGGTAGATTGAGGGAAACAGGGACAAGAAAGCAGTGTGTAACATACTTGATGAGCTTGAGTAAATGAATGGGAGAACAGAAATAAAAAAAGACAAAATTTATTAAGAGCTATGTTATATCTGGTATATCTCACAGTTTCAGTACATCGTTACTCATGACATAATAGAGTTTCTAAAAGTTAATAGCTTAGCACTTAAATACAGCTCAGCTCATTAGCATAGGATACCACACCCTCCCTGAACTGGAGTTGTCATATCCCTTTATTTTTCTTTTGCTACATCTAACTACTCTTGATTTATATAGTTCTTGCTTTTACTCCTCTCTTCTACTTTTTATTGGTGACCTTGGTCTTTTTTCATCCTCTTCTTTGTCAGTTTTTTTCTTGTTCATCCTCATCACTGTAATTTTCTCTTTCTTCTTGCTCCTGTGTTTCTATTCTCTGCTCTACCACTTTATTATAGTTACCTTCCTCCTTCTGACTTTGGTCTTCCATCTCCACATCATCCGACACAATTCTTTTCCTAAAATGATCTGCATGAGCCAAAACATATTGCTCCTTCTTCTCGATCAAAGCTGTATTATTGCCTCTCTGCAAAAGGAAGTTCGCTTCTTTCGGGATTTATATTTTGTCTTTTTTGTATCATACTCTCTCCCTTGTGGTGAAAGACATGATAATGAGGGCTCTAATCTGTCTACCCATGAGAGCTAATGGGCTTAACTTCCTCTCCGTGCATGGTATTGACCTATAACTGAGGAGCATTTTTGCTAGAAACACCTCAGTGTCTTCTGTGACCAGCAAGAAGGCCTTTAATTTCATTTTAACTGTTTGTACCATCCACTCTGCAATTCCATTGGACTGAGGATGGTACAGAGAAGTTTTATATGGCATGCAACCTATCTGCCTCAACCATGTACATGAATTTTTGTCCTTAATTTCTGGAGCATTATCTGACACTAATATTTGTGGTACTCCATTTCTTGCAATTGCATCTCTCAAAACCTGTTTGACTGTGGACACTCTCTGGTCTTTAACCTTGATTACTCTTGACCAACCAGAGTATGCCTCCACCATTATGAGAAATGATTCTCTGCTACTGACATGTGCATGGTTCATATGTACTCTAAGCTGTTGTGCCTCTTTAGGCCATGAATGAAGCTCTTTTTGCCTGAATCTTCTAATTTCATTGCATTTTGGACATTTATTAATAAATTCTTTAGTATTTTTTACATAACCTGGCTACCATGCTTGTAATTTTAATCTTCTGCATGTTGCTGCAATGTACATCATCATGTACCCCACTCAATATGTCTGCTTTTAACGTCTGCGGAACTACTATCACCAATGCATATCTCCATTACATATAATTCCATTTTCAATTGTTAACTTATGCTACATCTCCTTAAATGACTGCTTCACAATTAAAGAATTGTTTTACTTATTATTCCTTATTCTTTCAGTTATTTTGCTCAATACTGGATCTTGCTCGGTCTTATTTTTTAACCTGTTGATCAGAAGTACGTCCATTTCTGCCTATTGAATTATTTTGTCTTCCTCAGTTCTATGTTCTCCATCTGTTCCTTTTATAAACCATAGCATCTACATGAGGGATAGTATTTCCCATAGCATATACAATGTCAAAATCATATGTTATGATTTTAATGCGCCAGCATAAAATTCTTGATGATGTAAACTTTGGTAACTCCTACCTTGGGTTAAAAATAAACTCCAACAGCTTGTGGTCTGATTTTAGTAGAAATTTCTTACTTAGTAAAAATTTTTATGCTCTCTCCGTACTCCAAACAGTTGCTTTTTCAATGTTTGAGTAATTTACCTCTGCTGCTGTCAATCTCCTAGATAAGTACATTATCGGATGATCTTCCTGTGATAGGATAGCAGCAATCGCTTTCTCATTTGCATCCATGGTAACGTTATCTCTTTCTTAGGATCAAACACCCTTTTTCGTAACTGCTTCCAGTATCATAAAAGCGTTATTTCATCTTTGTGTCCATTCAAACTCTGTGTTCATTTTACGCAACTCTGACATTGGTTCAATTAGTTCACTTTATTTCTAGATGTATCTACTGTAAAAATTTATCATCTCTAAAAAAGATTCCTATTCCTTTTTATTGGTTGGAGTTGCTACCTTCCTAATCTTTTTTTGTTAGCCTTTGGTCAAGTGCTATACCGGTCTTTGATATTTGGTAGCCTAATTTTTTTTTTTATAAACATTTCACCTTGAGCAAGGCATTTCACTGCCACTACCATGCAGGGGTCTATATAGAGTGGAGAAAGGCTGGTTAAATATAGGAAATGTCAGAGGGTGGGTGATAGGCGGGTAAGGATACCGAGAATGAGGGTTGGGTAGATGAGAGTGTTCTGAGAATAATTGGAAGTTAATGTGATAGGAGGTGTCTATTGACCCTACATTTAAACACCTGGAGATTGTAACTGTCGGGAAAACAGACTTATGGAAGGGAATTCCACAGGCGGGAAGCACGAGAAAAGAAGCTGTTGGAGTTGCATTTTATCGGTTTCACTGTAAAAGGGTGGGATCTAGTTGCTAATCTAGTCTCTCGTGCAAATTCGTATCTAGGGGGCAGCAGTGATCTAAGTTCATCGGAGCAGAAACCATGAAAGTACTTGTAGAAGAGGCACAGGGAAGCCACATCACGCTGGTGAGAGAGTGGTTGCAGCCGGTCTCCCAAGTCAGTATCAACCACATTACAGATTCTCCTTTGTATTTTGTCAAGAAGCCCAAGGAGAGTAGCAGGGGCACCTGACCAGATATGGCAGCAGTATTCAATACATGGGCAGATGGTAGATTTGTATATGTGCAGGATAGATTCAGGCGGGAAAAACTTCCGGGCCCTGCACAGAGAGCCAACTTTCATAGCAGCAGATTTGGCAATGGATTCAATATAGTCATTCCATTTGAGGTCTGCCAAAAGTGTAAGGCCAAGGAGGTGTAGTGTTTTACTCTCTGGGAGGCAAGCCTGTTCCGTGCTAATGGGAGGTAGATGCAATTGTCTCTGGTGGTTAGTTGATAACAGCTTCATTTTAGAAGCATTGAAATTTACTAGCCATTTCCTATCCCAGGCCACTACGGATTGGAGGTCCTTTTCAAGCTCAGCAGTGAGGTTTGCTTTTTCGCCCACACCGGGTTTTTGGTCGAGGTGAGAGTAGATTGTGGTGTCATCGGCGTACATGCCTACTCGGGATCTAATGGCATTGGGGAGATCATTAATGCAGATCAGAAAGAGCGTGGGACCTAGGATAGAACCTTGAGGGCGCCTGCGTTCGTATGGAAGCTTTGGGAGGCATGCCCATTTAGTACTACCTTCAATGTGCGGTTAGAGAGGAATGACTTGGATGAGGTCAAACAGATGTCCAGTTATCCCGTAGCTCTGCAGTTTGCATAAGAGGCCAGCATGCCAGACCCTGTTGAACGCTTTGGAGATATCCAAGGCAAAGGTTCGGGCTTCGCCATTCTTGTCAAGAGCCCAGTATATGTACTCAGTAATGGTCGTTAGCATATCAGCAGTAGACCTGGTGAAGCGAAACCTGTACTGTTTGTCAGAGAGAAGCCTGTTGGCCGTGAGATGCTGAATCACCTCAGCGTTGATAATGGCTTCGAAAACTTTGCCGAAAGATCGGAGGGAGACTAATAGTGTGGTAATTAGCGGGGTCTGAGGGTTCGCCAGAATTCTTAAATATAGGAACTACACAAGAGGACTTCCAACAGGCAGGAAAACAGGAAGCAGATAGGCAGAGGTTATAGAGTTTAGAGAGGACAGAGGAGAGTTCTGGGGCACATTTCTTCAGTACTATGATTGGGATTCCGTCCCCGCCTCTCGCTTTGTGTGGGTCAAGTTGTGCAGTTATCTTGGAGACCAGCGAGGGTGTAATGTGGATGTTATTTAGTTGAGCCTTATGCCAGGTTTTAGCAAACAAAGTTCAGTTGTCTCTATTAATGGTTAATCCAGCCTTTTTCAATCGCCATAATATTTGATCTACTTTTTGATTTAACTCTTGTTTGGTCTTCGTTTCTACCCCTATATCATCTTGGTTTACGTAATCATGTGAGATCTTGCCTAACAATATTCCTTTGATTGGCTTTTGTTTGGTAATAAAAATGTGTTCGAGCATATCTGGTGATTTACTCCAATTTTATAGTCACTGATTATCCACAAATCTCCATTAGCCTTTTTTATTGCTACAATAGGTGAGGCCCAATTACTTCCACCATGTGTAACTTTTTTGAGAATGCCTTGCTTAATTTGGCTACTACTAAAGGCAGTAGATGTATTAGTACTTTTCTGGCTTGAATGTATTTGGGGCGGTAATTTTTTTTTAATTGAATACTCACTTTGTATCCTTTTAGAAGTCCTAGCTCACTCTCTTGTGCCTCCATGGAGTTTATTAATTTGGCTGTATCTACTTTTACTATGCTAATACCTAATAATCCATGGTCCTTCTTGCATGCTACTACCATGATTTGAATAACCTTAAACTGAGTATCTGTCTCAAATGTGCCACAGAAGGTAGACAACATCTTTATTGCTGTTCTGTCAAACTGTTTTAACTTTAAACCACTTTCTTTTAACTTGAGTTGGCCTAGCTTGATCCATAAATTTCTTGGAATTAGGGTTATCTCACTACTCATGTCAACTTGCATGCTAAATGTATGGCCATATATTTTCACATTTCCTCTACCATTTTTTTTATGTGTTTATCCCAAATACACTGGCTTTCTGCTGTTCTTGGAGAGGATGTATTACTCTCATTTTTTCTACATGTTTTCCACCTCTGCAAACAGTCTTAAAATGATTCATTATTTTGTATTTAAAACACTGCTTACCCACCGTCGAACACTTGAATTTATTTTTTTCATGCAATAACTGCACTTCACTTTGGTTTTGATTACATTCAACCTGTATGACTCTAACACTTCTCTTGGCTGGTTGAAATCTTTATTTGTTCCAGCTGCTGTAAATAGTTCATGGTTTTAAGTTGATATGGTTGCCTTGCATAGATTCCAGTACTTTTCATTTATTCTGCAGTTCATTAAGTCCTTCAATTGTTCGTAACAGAATCAGATCGTCTTCAACTGACATGTCTTGAATCTCTAGTTTCTCAAATTTGCAGTGTTTTGCCTGTCTCTTGAATCTGTGTACATACTGCATAATAGATTCCTCTGGCCACTGCTTGGCTTTTAGAAATTTTGTCCCTTCAGCAATTATCAATCTTCTTTTTGGCCTAATGTTTCTTTTTATTATGCTGATAACTTCCTCAAAAGACATCTATTCTAATTCCTGTGTGTACACCATTGTAGAGATTTTTTAATGCCTTGCACCCCACAGAAGCCATAAGCAAGTTCATTATTTGTTTCTGTTTGCTTTCCATTCTTGAGTCTTTGAGATTACACACTCTTGCTGTCGACGCAAAGGCTTTTATCCAAATCTTGACATATACAGGATCATCTGTGGAACCCAAGCATCCTATCGACAACACTATTTGTTATGTCTGGTATATTTTGAAGTTTCAGTACTCGATGGTACACAGTTACGCATGACGTAATGGAGTTTCTAACAGTTAGCGGCTTAGCACTTAAATACAACTCAGTTGATTAGCATAGGATACCACAAGCTACAAGGTACAGGAAGATGTGGAGCATTATGATTGCCTATGTTCTAAAGGAAGACAGCACATAAAAGATTTCCTACTGCAGAATATATTTACTCACAATATACTGATGTTAATGTGAATAAACATTAAAATATTAAGAAACTTCCCTTATTCAACAATTAACTATTATTTTTGTTTCTGGTATGTTTAAAATCAACAATAATAAGGTAGAAGATAAACTAGTCAAAAATTAATAATGATGATACTGCTTCATTGAAGACATCAGACAAAAGATTACAGAGTTGATGCACTTCATTACACACTAACAACTGCATCTACAGCTTCATCTTCATTTGTTAGAGTGATTCCTTTCATTCATTTGTTAGAGTTCCTTTCATTCATTTTGTTGAAAAAAACAACAACTGCACAATGGCACTATATGTGCTGTCATGTATGGAAGATTATTTTGGTATCTTTTCTGTGATAAAAAAAAATAAATTACCAAATAATGCCCTTAGTTTTAAGATATGAATAAATGTCTACAGGTTCTCCCCATAAAATGTTTAGACTGAAATATTATTAAAGGGTAAATATATTGTCATGAATAAAAAAAACTTGGTTGCTATTAGGGCTGTTGCATTCTACTCACGGGCAGTGCTTTGTGACACTTGCTATCTTATCAATATTTTCTTTTTTTCTACCTACATTTATATATGTTACAAATAAAACTAAGTGCACTGACTATTAAAGGATAATAAATTTTCACAGATTTTGATATAATTTTGGGGTCTTTTTTGTCCATATCCGTGAATTTGTTTTTTACTCATGCTAAATCTAAAAAAAACTATATAAAATTCACTATTTTTTATCAATAATGTTGAATGTACATTATTTACATTGTTTGAACTGTTGTCCTCATCTTTATTGCCATGTTTATGATATTTTGGCTGGTGTATGCTCCGGCCGTCTTCAGGTGTTAGGAATTTTGAACTGAACCCTTTATTTTGATCACTGGGGTATATCATTCTCATTCCATGTGCAATGCCACTTTCAGATGTCATGTAGTTACCTTCCTTTAACTCAACTCTCTAAGTTATTTGTTTACCACTGCTGTAGCCAGGTATTGAACTCACAACTCTTTGGGTCAAGTTACTGGATCTAACCAACACTTTTACCCATTTGGCCATGTGGTGAACAAGTAACTTAGAGAGCTGAGTTAAAGGGTGATAACTACATAACATCCGAAAGTGACATCACAAAAAAAAAAGCATTGGAAATAAAAATGAATAACAATGATTCAGATTAAAATATTTTAGAGAAAATAACCCCCAAATGATAGGCAGATGGACAAAATCAACAATTTAAAATAACTTATTTAAACAAATTAGTTACTAGAACTGTGAATTGCCTATTAAATATAAATGTGCATCTATTATTAGTATTATTTATCCATTTCTTAATATTTCATTCATTTCGATTTCAACTTCCAGATTTTGATTTCATGATTGTTAATTAAATAGTATGGATTGTAAATAAAGAATAAACGTCCAACATTACTTGAAATCATATTCCTGTCTTATAAAATAATAAAATTATATGGCTAGGCATAAAAAACAGTTTCTGTAGCCTAATCAGTAAGGCAGCTGCCATGTAAAAACATGCTCCCAAATATAGAAATACAAATTTACCTCCTGCTAGAAACTTATTATTCCCATATATGTTTTATTTTAAATAAGGACGTGTTATCAGAGTCTTTTAAAAAATGAATGTGCATCCATGACAACAATAGTAAAGTTAATATTAGATTTATTTGAGTTAGATCCTTTAACCAAATTATATCTCTCAGAGAAAACAAGTCAATGACATCATGGTATAGTGCATATTTGTTAAATTCCTAGGTTTTGTTGAGATTGTAAACAAGAGAAATATACATTTAATTTAAAATGTTTAACTTGAGGATGTTTTTACAATAAACACAATTTGGGTCTGTGCTATTTTCACCATATCTTGTAGAAGAAGGAAGTATAATTCTTTTTATTTCCATCCATATAAAATAGCCGTCTATATTTCTGAAATGAGGTATTTAACTATTTACATTATTTACATTGTTCAGACTGTTGTCCTCATTGTTGTTGCCATATTCATAACATTTTTTTCTGTTATATACTCCAACCTTATTCAGGTGATATTAGTAGGAATTTTGAACCAAACCCTGAACTAAATACAGGGTTTGGTTTGAAATCAGAACTAATAGCACCTGAAGAATGCCAGGCAATAAAGCAATAAAGATGAGGACAACAGTTCAAACTATGTAAATAGTGTAAACAGGTAAAATAGATGTTTCAGTCTGAATTTCTAGATGAGAAGTTATCATTATTTACATTCCGACTGTTGTCCTCATCCTCATTGTTATTATTATAATCTGTCAGGCATAGTACCCTCTGGCCATTTTCAGATGCTTGTCAATCCAGATAACCAAGAAATTTGGAACTGAACTCTTTATTTAATTTATGGTGGTAGTTTGTTCTTGCTCTACTGTCTATGTTTGGATATCTGATCTTGTTCTTGTTAAGTACTTTTCACTTATTTCTCTGCACTATCTATTTTCAGAGATTGAATTCACAATTACTATGTCACTTCTCTGAAGTTTACCCAGATCAACAGACATCTGAAGAAGGCCAGAAAACACATGAGCCGAAGCATGATAATAACAACAAAGATGAATGTAAATAACATAGATTAATGTTCTCTATAACTTATTAAATTCAGTAATATTGTCAATATTTCATGAATTATTTGAACATGTGTTTTGGTTACTTTTTTTAAAATTATATTTGGAATTATGTTTTTTGATCTTCACCATCTTTGAGTGATGGCCAGTATTTTTATGAATCTTGCCACCTGCACAATGAAAACAATCTCCAAATCCAAGAAGATCCACCAGATAAAGGCCAAAGAATCTTTTGACTGAAATGATTATATTCTGTATAATTTCAAAGTAAATCATACAGTTTGAATTTATTTAGAAAGTTCCCTCTTAACTCACTTTCCATTCACTTGAAGTCTTGACAATTTTGTAGAATTTGAAATCTGGCAGATTTTTAGCCAATTGGTCTCCAAGTAATTCTGCTAATGCATAAAATGGACACTCAGCTTCACCTGTAAACAAAAAACAAAATATTTTTGAGGTGAAAATGCCATAAATCATTTGTTTTTGAATGAATATAACACTATTTTCTCTCCTTAAATATACATTTAAGTTATGCATTTCATTAAAATATCATGTAAGTGGCATTCTTTATTCATACAAACTCAATGTTTCACCTACACTGGGTTCCCATCCTCAAGGACTGAAAAGCCCTTACACAATGCAAGTTTGCAGAAAAATCACTTTGGAAACCTTGATTCATTGATTTGTTTTTTACAAGTTTTGTAAGTTATTTAAAGTCAGAAAACAGTTTTAGATTGTAAGAATCTGTTTTGAGATAATAATGATTTACTGAGACAAGTCCTACTAATTAACCCATAAATGGGGGAAATGTGGATTCATACCCTTTCCCGAGGGTATTTGCCAGCAAGTGAATATAACAAACCCAACTAGAATTGAAAATTGGTTCTCCAGTTACTAATTCCAGGCTGTTATCCATTACACCATTAACACATCCAAGTTTACAGTACGTTACATTCCCAAGTGGTCACCCGTCTAAGTACTGACTCAACATTGCTTAACTTAGTGATCATATAAGAACTAGTATTTCAATATAATCTAACTCTAGCAGAATTTCTAAAGATATACAGAAGTTGTCTAACAGATTCAGTACAGCAATATTGTCACTTAACATCAACTTTTGGTTTCTTCTTTGCCTTAATATTGCAGTAGCAGTTTTAATAAAAACAGTTGGATGAAATGCTCTTAACAACAAGAATTTGATTTACAAGTTGCATATACAACCACTCATGTTATGTTGAGGAGACTTGATGAGCAAAAAAGAATTCAAATTAATATATCAGAATGTAGCTTGAAAAGATTCAGATATTAATATTCCAGAAGAAATTCCTGGCCAGAGCAAACCAAGAGAAATGCAGACAACATTCAAATAAAGTAAAACTCTATTTGCAACAACAGATCAATCTTCATAGATAAGAGAAGTGCTAAAAAACATGTTAAAATATTTCTGGAAACACTTGTTTAGGGACAGATTTACAGGAAAAATTCAAAAGTAATTCCCTGAAGCCGAATTGTACCATTAAACTAGAAGGCAGGCAAAGTTATAATGTTCAAGATCTGTAAACATGGGCAAAAATGAATTAAAATGAACAATAAATAATCTTTATTATAATAAGAGCAGTTGTGGTGATACCGACCAAGCAAAAACAATGGACCGGATGTTTGCACTCTCACGACCAAAAAGCAAACAACCAAAACTAGTCGGTGCGCAGCCAGATTGACGCAGATGTTCCAGGTTGAAAACTAAAAATTAACTAAATATTAAATTCTAGTTCGTGAGTCTACGCGAATTTTATTTATCAGCCAATGGGAAGCCCAGAATCATATACAAGTGTGAATTCCCAAATGATCTGTTGCAATCCAAAAAGTCGAAATAAAAAGCTGATACAGAAAGCATTGCCAGACAGACAGACTGACCCTGACAGATCCGAAAGAGAGACGAGTGTAATTAGTATCTCCCCTTGACTGAAGTCAAGAACAGCTTACTATGCTCGCCTCCCTTACCTCTTTCCTTCTTCGCTGTCTCAAAACTACTTACCGACCAAAGGAGGGGGTACATCAAAGACATTCCTTACTTACAATGCTCCCACATACCTAAGCATTAATTCTCTTTTCAGCATTTTATTGCCATGAACATTCTAACATCTGTTGGACCCATATTTAAAGGATTACTTTAATTGTAAAAACCTTAATTGATATGTGTATATATAAAATGTTATTTTTCAACTCAATTTGGCTTTCTTGATTTATAATCTTTTTATGACTTATAGTGGGCTATCTACAAGGAGGTCAAATTCCGTTAATCTGCAACAACATACAACTACTACCCTTCACTAGAACGGACTCCTCCCCACTATACAGTCACAAGGCCTTATTAATGGTAAGAGAGATAGGTCCATCGTTCTTTCTTGAAAGATGTATGAGGTGAGCAGAGGGACTGGCTGATATTCATGACTGAGGTTAAATTCTTTGATATCTTGGAAGGGAGAAGAATGACTGCATTTCATTTTGCTGGAACTGTATGTATGTATGTATGTATGTATGTTTTACTTTTTTCTTTCTTTTTTTCTCACTGAAATCAAGTAGTATCTTTTCCCATAGATGTCAAGTATTTTCATATTCTATTATTTCTTTCTTTCTAGCCAAATACCTGTCTTATAATAAACGTTTCTCTTAATAACAATTAGAAATAATAATTCAGCAGACAATGTTTTATTCTATTTCATTTATTGTAATTAGATTTTTATTTTAATAACTTTTATTTCCCTTCATTATTTCTTTGTTTCTTTTATATTCTCACTGAAATCAACTATTGTCTTTTATCTGCTAAATATTTGAGCTTAACAACTTTAACAAAATATTTCAGTAACAATCATAAATCACAGAATACAAATGAAGAGATTTTAAATTGCCAAATTTTTTTCATTTCACTGAAATAGATGTGAAATACTTGTCTTCCCTTTTTTTTCTTTTGCTCTTTTTTTAATCATTTATTCCCTGAAACCAAGTAGTGTCTCTGATATGTTTTTCTTGTTTTTTCACATTATCAAAACAGAATAGTCTCTTATTTATGAATTATCTGCAGGGTGTAACATTCGTAATAAGTAAGAAACTAAAGGAGAAACATGCTAAAATAGAATAAGATAAACGTTATATTTGGTAGATATCCTATTTTTTGTTAAACAATGTAACTGAAGTCTACAGGATTAGGCAACCAAGATTTAATAAAGATGCTGTGCCTTTTGGCAGGGTTCGTTGTTAGTAATCAATATTTAACCATAAACAAACATATAGATGATATCGGCCATATCTCAGTGTTTATTTACTCTCGCAACATATCTTTTTTCTGAAGGCTCACCTTGACACACTTACACATAAACTTTGCCCTCTTTTATGCAGTGGGCAACTTTTGAAGTGAAAACTCTCATAAAATATAAATAAATCTGGGGAAAGAGATTTGAATTTTTAGAATTTCTAAAAAACTTTCTTGAGCATGTTCTTTTTTAAACTTTTATCTAGAAACAAACAAGATTATTTCATCAAAGACTTTGGATATATTTGTCTATGTTTCTGACATGACATATTGTATTTATTTACACTATTTACATTGTATGAATTGTTGTTCTCATATTTGTTGCTATACTAATAATATTTCAGTCATTTTACACTCCGGCCTTCTTCAGATGATTGAAATTTAGAGCTGAACTCTTTATTTCCTTCACCAGGTTAGATTGTACTAATAATAAAGAATAAAAGAGAAAATAAATTAATTTTCCCTTTATACTTAAAAAAAAAACAGAAAAGATTTCTGGTCATATGTGTAATTTTATGACCCCACTTCCAGAAAGGACGTAATCTTTCTTTTTCCACTTTCTAATGAGATCATTTGAACATGTTTTTAGCAGCCATACTCACAAAGTAGTAACCTTGACTCTTCTATCCCTTCCTCTGATTTCTATATGCCTGGTTCACTTTCTCTCTTTAGGAAAGACTCTAATGTCCATATGCATGGTCTTGGCATTTATGTCAACAAACATCTCCCTCAAGCCAGGATGATTTCTCTTGAATCTCCAGAACATTCCTACATGTGTCTCTGTCTCTTTCTACTAAGCTTGGTTAGATATCTTTTTTTCTCTAATACTCCCCTTCCTCTCCTGATTGTTCTGTGCTAGACAGCATCTCAGGCAATATTGACAAGGCCATTTCTTCTCATCTATTTGCTAATATATTTGTGTTCAGTGACTTTAATGCCCACCATGCCAAGTGGCTGGAAAACTGTCACAGATCTTGCTGGTATTCATACCATGAACTTTTCAATCACCCAATTTCTCACACAAGTGGTAAATTTTGTCAGGTGTTTCCCTAATAACTCTGATGGACCCTGTTCATTGATAGATTTTTGTTTCACTTCTATCCCTAACTCTTGCCATGCCATGCAGCTCTGCCCTCTTGGCAACTCTGATCATGCCGTGATTTCCATTAATATCTACTTCCACTCCCCCTCCTTCCAGGAACCTCCTACCTGCAGAATATTCTAAACTGGGAGGCATTCCATGACTTCTTTTGCGATGCCCCTTGGAACAAAGTTTTAGTTTTCCTGTTGAAGACTGTGCATCTGAGGTCTCCTCTTGGGGGAAAACCAGCATTGATGCTTTCATCCCATCCAGGAAGTTCTGACTCAAACCACATTTTCCTCTTTGGTTCTCTCCTGCTTGCTTGGCCTGGCCGCCATTGTCTACAGGAACTACTTCTTCCAACTTTACCGGAGTGATGCATCTGACCATAATTGGCATCTTTTTGTCTCTGCACATAATAAATGTAAGCGAGTCCTAAATGATGCTAAGCTGTTATTTGCTAATAGAATGAAGCAGCATATAGAATCCTGCAAGTTTGGCTCTAAGGACTACTGGTAGCTCTGCAAAGTGTCATAAACAACAGTAAACTTTCAATCCCTCCTTTAATCAATAAATCTGAGTTCTCACATCTACAGCGGACAAAGCCAAGTGCTTTGCTCATAGGTTCTTCACCAACTCTACATTTGATTCTTTTAGAGTATCTTCCCCTGACTTCCAACCTATAACTGAGGTTCAACTGAGTGATCACATTGCTCCCTCATTGGTCTCTAACATAATTTCAAAGTTTGACTCCCATAAGTCGAGCGGAGGTGATGGAATCTCAGTCAATGTCATGAAGAAATGTACCCCTGAACCCTCTTCTGTTCTCTGAAAACACTATAACTACTGCCTCTCTGCTTCTTGCTTTCCTGCCTGCTGGAAGTCCTTCTCTGTGGTTCCAGTTAAAACTCTGGAGAAGTCAGATCCCTCTAATTATTGCCCTATCAGCCTCCTACAGATCTTTGGCAAAGTGTTTGAGGCTATTATCAATGCTGAGGTGAGTCAACATCTCACAGCCCACAGCCCATTCTCCGACAAACAGTATGGCTTCAACTTTGCCAGGTCTTCCGCTGATATGCTAATAACCATCACAGAGTACATATACCAGGCTCTTGATAAGAACCCCAAAGCTCAAGCTATTGTTCTGGAAATTTCCAAAGCATTTGACAAGAGTCTGGCACACTGACCTTCTGCACATGCTACAGGGTTATGGTATAACTGGACACTTGTTTGATTTAATCCAATCATTTCTATCAAATTGTTCAATGGAGGTGGTATTAAACAGACATGTTTCCAGATCCTATCATAAAAACATGGGTGTCCCTCAAGTCTCTATCATGGGTCCTATGCTTTTTTAACCATCATCAACGATCTCCCTGATGTAATCAGATTCCAAGTTGGCATCTACATTGACCACGTGACCATTTACTCCCTCTTCAATAAGAAATCTGCCAAGTCTGACAAAGCAAACCTTGCTGCTGATTTTGAAAAGAACTTCTAATCTGTATTTGACTGGGGTAAGAAATGGCTTTTAGATATTAATGCTTCCAAAACAAAGCTGCTATTCTTTAATCACTATAGACAATCACTCCTACCCTATATCAGCATGGATCAGGCCAGTCTCCTTGAAAGCAATACACTGTTCATCCTTGGCCAAACTCTCTCAGCTGACCTCAAGTGGAATGACTACATTGAATTAATAACTAAATCTACTACTAGGAAGATCAGGTCACTGTGTTGGCCCAGGAAGTTTTTCTTGACTGAATTCATCTTGCATATATACAAATCTACTATCCGCTGTTCACGCACCCCTGCTATTCATCTTGAGGTTTTTGACAAAATCCAAAGGAGAATCTGCTAAGTAATCGATCCTGACCTGGCAACTTGACACCAGTCACTTTCTCACCAATGAGATATGGCTTCTCTCTATCTCTTCTACAAATATTTTCATGGCTTTCAAACAATGTGCTTAGCTCCATGGTGCACCTTCTGCACAAATTTACTCGGGCTACTAGACTGGCAACTAGGTTTCACCCTTTTACAGTGAAAACAATAAAATGTAACTTCTACTCTATCAGCTTCTTTTCTCACACTTCTCGTCTGTGGAACTCCTTTCCATATAGTTGCTTTCTTAATAGCTACAATCTCCAAGAGTTTAAATGCAACATCAACTGACATTTTTATCTCATTGACTCCCATCCTTTTCCCGGCACCCCTGTATCTTGTTTCTCTCCCTTTCCACTCTACTCTTGTGCAGCTCTCTTCACACCATTGTTTCCATCTTTCTCTTATTCACTCTGACACTTCCTGTGACCTCTTCCTATTTTTTTCACTTTACTTTTATGTAACCCCTTGTGCACTAGTGGCAGTACTTGGGGGTGAAAGGATTAAAAAAATTAGTTCGCTCCAACTCAGTGCAAGGCTGACTTGAGCTCAACCATTTTTATCTGTTCTTATCCTTACATCCCATCAATTATTTCAAAACCAAAATGCAAAACAAACATCCTCAAGAGACATTTAACTTGGGTTCAATACAGGAAACATAAAAGAAATAAACATCTGTAGCAGAAACTCAGGTTTTTTTAATGATTCTTCTATCTTATTTGTTTATATATTGAACACACACCTTCACCTAAAATATATGTATAAAACCCACAAGCTTGTTAACATCCAAAATCACTCTGCAAATTTTATGCATTTGAAGAATAAAAACTGGTTTGTAGCATTCAGTACCTCCAATATTAAGTTAGTAACATTTCATCATCACAGGGCAGACCTTGAGTTTTCTCTAGTCATGATGTATGGTTGTATTATTAATGAGACTCTTTCCTCAATAAATCTATTGGGACTCAAGCTCACTCTAAACGTCAAGTAGGATTCTTACATATAATCCATTGTGGGGAATAAGGAATTAAAAGTGACTCTCTTCTCTTCTTTGTTTACAAATTTTGCAATCCAGTGTGAAATCTTATTTTGACCAATAGGAAAAAGGACTGACCTTCGTACTGAAAAAAACAAAAAAACAAAGCCAAATTTCTCAATCTGGTGTTAATTATTTTCTAATCAACGAAAGGGAGCAATTTACAAAACTGAGAGAAGTTAACTAGTTGGTGTGAAAAGGTTTTTTGTAATATATAGAGAAAGAAAGTGAAATCAGTCAGATGGAAGTAGAGATCAGATACGACATCTTGATGATGTGACAAAAGAAATAATGTCTTGTCAACACACATTCATTTTTTACTTTCTTGCGTGCTATTTTCCTTTATCTCTTCTTCACTATTCTCCCCATTCTTGCTTTCAACAAAGAAGATGACAACAACAACAGTAAGACACTTGAACTGACTACTAAAAATTAATGTCAATAAGTACAATTTTTATTTATTGGTTTACTTTCCTTTTCACTTTCTCACCGTCTGCAAAACGAAAGAAAGGAACGCAGACTTTATTATTACTCTGTTAATCTTTTTCTGCATACACACATTTCGCTACAACTATGAACTCTAAATTCATTTAACTCCATACTACACTTTCTTATTGAACATTTACATACTTAATAATTTCACTTCCTACAAAGTTGATGTTATTCTGTTCTGTAAATAAATTTCCACTTAAACTTACAATTGAAATACTTTTATTCTTTCCAACATTCTGATGATGATATCTTAACATGTAGGGAGTTTGGTTATGTTTGGCACAAGGCCAATTTAATAAACATGACTGCCCCCCCCCCCATGCCATCACTAAGGATTTTGAAAAAATGCACCTTGTAGCACTCCAAAAAGTACCTGGTTCCTGCTATGCTCTACCTTAACAAACGCCAGATTAGACAAAAAAAGGAATATAGCTGCCATGTCTTTGTAAAGGATACCTAATTCTCACTTTACAGCCTCAGCAGAGTTAGGAAAGATTAAAATGGCCTTCTGGGTGATGAATTATTTTCTATCCTACAAACCCCGCTTCAGCAAGTGAAATATTGCTAGTCTCTTTCCACTCTTACTATTTTCATGGCTGATGTTCAAATGAGCTACAATCCTTATTTCCACCACACCAGATCTTCACAGAATCAACTAATCCTCATTTCCTTAACCAAACAATGAAAACAAACAGTCTGTATTTGAATGAGAAATAAAAGCAGTGAGTGATTGCATAAAAACAGAGAGAGGAGCATGACAAGGATGTATTTTCTTACCAGTTTTATTTAACCAATACAGCAAGACAATCCTTAAATAACTACAAAACTTACTAAGATTTATTATTGACAGACATAATCTTAATAATGTACGATATGCAGATGATAATACTTGCAAACCAAGTAAGAAAACTGAAAGAACTCTTAAACAAGGTAATAATGGAAAGTAAGAAAGGACTAAATTCTGTCTCATCTGTGATGAGGAGTCATTATTTACATTATTTACATGTGGACTATTATCATAATCTTTCTTGTTGTTAGCACAATGTTTTGGCCATTCTGTTATTTTGGCTTTCATCAGGTATTTGTTAGTCTTGGTAACCTACAGGGAATTTTAAACTGAACTCTTTATTTAATCTGTAGAAGTAGAGTGTACTTGTTCCATTGTTTATGTATAAGGATATTTTATGACCCTACTCTTAGACAAATAAAAAATGACTATTATATTTTGACAAATATGATTTGGTTTATAAATATCAAATGTGACAATTTTTACATTGCACCTTAGCAACAATTTAATCATCTCACATAATGTTTTTAAAGGTTTTGAACAAACTAAACGTAAAAAAGATCCAAGATTTTATCTGAAAATAACCAGTTAATATAGCTAAATATTTAAAAAATGCATATGCACACATGTTTAGTTCTCAAATTGTGCTAAATTCTGTGGAGTCTATCACATGATAGAAAAGGGTATAAATTCTTTAACGTGAAGCTAATCTTTAGTGAGAAACCTGAATTTGGAAGGTGCAGTCCTCAGGAACCTTTCCTGAACAATTCAAAACTTTAAGAATACCGCTTGTCACATTTGTTGCAAGAAGAAACCTTTTCTCATTCAATCACCACTAAACCTTAACACAAAAGTTTAAAAGTTAAAAGTAATTTTTAACACTGATGCAAACTTTCATATCAACAAAATTCAACATTTGAAGTTTCAACACAAACAGACCTGCACATAAATATTCTTCTACCAAACATAATTTCATATATCAACATCTAACAAGATTGAAATCCCCTTTGCATAAAACTAAACTCAAAACCTTTTGGCTTATTTACAACTAAAAAGGGGAATATTTTATTTCAGCTATCAGCAACAAATAAATGTCAGTCAGTTAAGTGCCATACGTGATACACGCTTTGGCGATCATGTCTCGAAAGAGACATGACTGACTGGGCAGAAGATTATCCCGCAGTAGGTTGCCATTGCTTTCTGCGGTAAACTGGTTGCTGTCCAAGGCTATAGAACCCAATCAGTCCTGTTATTTAACCCATAACTGGAAGGAATAGACAGATTAATACCTTTCCCAAGGGTATTTGTGTGTAAGTGAATGCGATGAATTCAGCTGGAATTCGAACTCGGCTCCCTGATTTCTCGTTCCAAGCCGATATCCACTGCACTACAATGCACATCCCAATAGTGCGCCCAAAAAGGTAGGTAACTTTAATATTTAAATCCTTCATTTACAAGATTTGTTGAAAGACAGTTGAATATTATTGAACTGTTATACCAACAAAAAATCTACACATTTTGATGACTAAAATTTTTGATGCAGAACTTTGTAATTTACATTCTGTTACGTCGGGTAACAGAATTATGTGAAATGATACAAAACAACGTAATAGTATAAAAGTAGGTGTTTTGACAAGAAAGAGAAGTATTTACAAAAGATGACGATTAGCAGAATACAGAACAAGGTAATTAGTATACAGTATCATCGTAAAGACGTGATAGATTGACTAGTAGAACACTTCCGGTGCAATACCGGAAATACCCGACTGACTCGCTCACTCGACTTCCTTACTTGACTTCCTTCTTCGAGGTATAACCACTACTATTTTATATAGTGATTCAAATAGTCCATTTCTGTGGAAAGGTGGAGATTCGCCCCAACACATTCATTATTCAACGTCTTCAGACAATCAAACTTGTTTTATTTAAGGAACCAACTTTGCCATTGCAATATAAAACAAAATTCTTCCTAAAAGATTTGTCCCATGTTTCATGTATATCTGTAGATAAAATCTTTGTTATTGTTAAAAGAATCTTCTTTTTCATTTATGCTTGTTTATTCAATTAATGTTCTTGTGCCTTACAAACAAAAAATTAAATGTTTGTGGAGTTATTTTCATGCAGCCAACAGAAAATTCCTTCTGATAAATATAAATTTAACATGAATATTTCTAACTCCAGAACAATATGTTGTATATTTCTTATTTAGCACTGATTAGTTATTGCTCACCCTATTTCTACTGAGTGAAAGTACACACAACCAATCACCAAAGAGTGAACTCACAATTACTTAACAGTTACATGTACTTACAAGCAGAAAGATTCAGCTGAGATTTCTGGGATACATAATAAGGAAAGAGGATTTAGAGAAGTTAACATGTAGCTATAGGGAGATGGTTAATGTTTATTTGATTTCGGCCTCGTGTCAGATATAACTAAACTCCCCACAACTTACAAGTTTTATCCAGAATGATCAGGTTTGTACCAGAAGGTTGTCAGCAGGTTTGAAAGTGTGGATTAGTGGAATAGTATAAGAATAAAATATAAATTTTTCATGTTAAAATAGAAATTTATTGATAAAGAAGGATAACAAGAAAAGGTAGCAGTTAATGTTCAATGAGAAACAAGTAATGAGTTAAGGGTATCAAGAGTTGAAGAAAATGTTCTTGGTAGTAATTTGTCGGGAAGAGTTTATGTGTATGTATGTATGTATGTATGTATGTATGAGCATTTGTTTCATATGAATGTCTTTGGATGGAGAAGAAGAAGTAAAAGGATTCAGCACACGAGAAAGAGGGAGAAGGAGGACAATGTGCGATGCAACTTATGTCCGGTCTGTGGTTGAAGTCACCCCCACCCCGTTACATTTTAATTGTTCAGCTAGCATCTGACTGACTGGTTGACACTGGGCTGGCAAGTATTTATAGCATTTAGGTTTTTCGCACTAGATCACTAAGTCCCTTTCAGTCTTGCAAATCGTTCCCATTGGTCAGAAAACCAATTTAACATCTACTTGCGAAATCCGGTTTTGACTTTTTTTCTTGAAGCACATGGTCAATCCTTTTTTGTATTTGGGAAAAACTAGGATTTCACACGTCATTGTGAATTTTTGTAAAAATGAAGAAGAAGGTTGATTTTAATTCTTAATTTTCTATCCACCATAAACAACCATAGAGCATATCAGGAGAAGCAAGTGGAAAAAGTGAGTAACCTAGTTAATATATTTGAATGAATGGATGACAACAAAAGTACATAGATGAATGGTAAATAATCAAAAGTTATTTAGAGCAATAAAATAAAAACAGGAAGCTGGAGAGAGCCATGATCGCCTGCACATTGAAATGACTAAATAAAAGATTCTTTCTACTTAGTGGTGAAAATGAAAGGTATTCAGAATCTAGTTAATAGGTGAAAAGAGGATAACATCGAATAAAAAAATGAGAAGAATAGTAATTAAAGACGAATTTAAAAAAAAGTTAACATAGAAAATCTTAAAAATTAAATGTTACAGTTTAAGGGAGATAACTTGTAAAACTTGAGAACTTATATAATTTATGATATAATTTAGAAAAAAAAATAGTTTTATTTTATTTTCTAAATTTTCATAAAATCATTAAAAGCCATCGTAAAACCTAGATATTACGCATACAATATGATAAATTAAAAACTTATAATCTAAAATAGTTTTCGGATCTTGGATTACTGACATTCATTATGTCGAAAAATAAATTTAAAGTATTAAAGATGTTATTTTTGAAAAAGAATAAATTATGTTAATGCATTTTATAATAATTTTTGAACAAAATATAATATTTTCAGTTAGACATTTTAAGGAAAAGCATATAAACAAAAAACGAATATTTCATTGATGTTTTATGAAATAACTGTAGTGTTGAGTAAAAAAATTATCCGAACACTTACCGGCGAGGACAAACTTCGCCATGGTGTTTTTTAGTTAAACTATCTGGTAGTCATGACAACAACCAACTTATCTTACAAACTTTATTTTACCGCATTCTTTTAAAAAAATAGACTTTTCAAATATTAATTTTTCCATAAATCAAAGTGAATATTTTATAACATTAAAAAAATATTTATTTTGATAAAAGATTATTTTTTCAACTTTATTGAGATTTCATTTTATACACTCACACTCACAGAATCTCACAGACAGAATGATCTTGGCCTTAGGATGTGCGTTGTGGTGCAGTGGATATCGACTCGGAACAACAAATCGAGTTCAAATTTCCAGTTGAATTCCTCGCATTCACTTACGCACAAATACCCTTTAGGAAAGGTCCGTTTCTTCCAACCAGTTAAAAATAATAGGACAGATTAGGTTCTCAGCCATGGCTGGTAACCAGTCTATCTCGGAAAGCAATGGAAACCTAGTGTGGGATAATCTTTCAGCCCAGTCAGTCGAGACATGATCACCCAAGTGTGTATCACATATGGCCCTTATACTCTTTAAATAAAAAAGACAAAACATAAATACTCATTAAAAAAGGAAATAAATTCTAATTTTCACTCTGTTTAAAAATTAAATTATTCTTTTTTTAAAATTAACCCTTTTTTTACAGTTGTAAAAGTAAAACTTTTTCTACTCATGTAAATTGTGACTAAGGTTTTCCTTATTATTAATAAAATTCTTCTTCGTTAACAACAATTATTGTTGTTGTTGATGATGATGATGATGATAATGGTATATATTATTATGTTTTTCAAATATATTTTAACATTGTGGCCTCATTCTCTAACGTTATTTGATGAAAAAACTGCTCTGGATAAAGATTCGCCTGAAAAAGTCTGGAGAATTAACTTACTAACCGAAAAATGTTTTGCAGAAAAAAATAAAAAAATAAAAATACTGTAAAAAACACAGATTGTCATTAATTTGAAGTTGATAAAAAGATAAATGAAATAAAATCATACATGAAATTGAAAAGAATGACAATAACTTTTCTAAAATCAAATGAAGAGGGATTCTTTTTACTTCACAATACAAAAAATTTTGAATTGTCTTATCAATTAAACAAAAATCCAGTGTAAATTAGTAAATAAATATTTCGTACAAAAAAAAAATCACCATAATTATTTTTTTAAAATTTACTTTATAAGTGGTTTTGTTGGTGAAAGAATAAAACTAAATAATATATACTAGTATTATTAACCTTTTTTTTCCGTTATAAGTTATAAATGGAAAATGATACATAAAGAAATGCTTTTTCTCAGTCATACAAACGGTGATAACCTAAAATAATTCTTCATAATTATTTTTACCCTACCTAAAAAAAAAAAAAATAGAGTCTAAAAAATAAAATTTTATGAAACTCAAAATATATTTTCAAAATAATCAAATTTATTTTGAATATAATACCTAAATTAGCTATCTTTTTATCTTTGTTAAATAAAAATTATTAACATTTATTTTTGACCTCTGAATTCACATCAGACGATCACCGCTGCGGAAAAGGAAAGACGTCCTTTATTTTCTTAATCTTCTTCCTTCTCTTTTTCTGCTACGTCTCTTAACTTTCTTTCTTAAAAGAAAAAAAAAGCAAACAAATATGGTCCTTCGGCTCATTCTAAGGTAAGAACAGCATTGATAATTTTTCTTTTTATTTCAGGAAAGTTTTAATTTGAATTTTCAAAAATTTTATCGTTTTACGTCCTCGAGCGGATTAAAACTTTGAAATTACAAACACTAACATTTACATTGATTGATGCATTTTTAGCACTTTGTGTTGTTTTAAACGAAAGAAAAGCAAATAAAATGTATTTTTTACATTCATCATTAAATAATGTCTTCAAAATAATAATGACAAGTAAAAAGAGTTGGCATGTACTCTGTGTTCAACATCAAATTGGCTTTTTTTTAATTTTCGTCAGAAAGTTAGTGAAGAAAAACTAAAAAAGTTAAAAAGCGTTTACCCAGGTAGAGTCTTTAAGAAAAGCAATAAGAAGTAATTTATGGTACTTGTTTTTTAAGAAAGTAAAAAAACAAAACAAAACAACGCATTTTATCTTGATACAATGTAACAATTCTATCCTACGGAAGAATAGTATACATAATCGATTGAGTTATTTAAAAAATTTTTTTTTATAATCTTCTAAGAGTTCAGGATTAAAACGTGTGGAGAGTTATAATCGCCGACAGCCTGAATGTAAAAACTGGATACTCCGTATCGTAGGCACAAACACAGTTTGTGTTTAAGTTATTAGTTTCTAAGTTTAATTTTTTTTTTTTACTTGTTAACGTTATAATCATTAGAGGGTAAAAAAAACAAAACAAAAACAACTAGCGACTCTTGCAGATCAATTTATCAATGAATTGGTCTGCGAGACGAGTTTGCTTGAACCTTCAGTTCAGTGATTTGAAAATAGGTTTTTCACTTCAGTCAGTACTTCAAAATCAACAAAACACAAGGAAGAAATATTCAATTAATTGAATATTTCTTAATATTTAATTTTATATTTTATTATTTTATTTTTTGTATGTTTTTAACGAAGTTTTATCCGGTTAGTAGCACATCTGACAAAAAAAAAATAATAATAATTTCAAACAAAATTATGAGGGTGGATATTTTCAGAAAAAATGAAAATCTATCAGAAGGAGAAATGAAAGAAAAATTATTTTTAAATCCAATAAAATCTGGTTAAGAAAAAGAAATAGCGATGTTTTTCGTCAAGAAACGTTAAAAATGAATGTCGAGTGTGCTTTTAAACTCGTGTCGTAAACAACTTTTCCTAATCATGAGTGTTGTAATGACAAGAAGCAAAACAAAAAAAAAGAAATGACGTCTCACTAAAAATTCAATTTGTTCAAATTTTAATTGTCACAAAAATTGTTATATTTTTGTTTATTTCACATTAACGTACGATGAAGAAAAAGATTGAGTAAATGAGATCTGAATGCATGGTGATGCTGAAAATAGGTCTTACTCTTGTACAAGTTATGGCATTTATGGCCACTAGAGGAAAAATAGCATTTTTTTTAAATTGTATAATTGATTTCACTCCAAGCAAGGGAGTAAAGCCACAAAGACGCAATGGGCTACTGGGTGTGGAAGAAACATTTTCTAATGTAGGGCCCTCGATTTTCCGTTTCAAATTTTTCTTGATTTCGTTTCCACTTTTGATAATTTTTTTTGTTTTTTTTGTTACTTTCGGGAAATTTCATTTTTTTCCGTTTTTATAGTATTTTATAAGAAAATTGCGATAAAACTTAAAACACAAACAAATTCAAAGTTTTATTGCATATAGAGAAAGAGCAAATCTTTTTTTAGATGTTAAAATCCAAGTCCAAAAATAAATTATATATATAAAAAATAAAATTAAAAATATGAACATGACTAAAGACAGTAGAATGTTACAGTGCATAATTATTTTTGAGGTAGAACTTTTAATCAGAGCGTTCTTCTTTAATAACATATTCAAATTGTTTTTGGCTTTTTAAATAAAAGGATAGATTGATTTATACTTATTGATTCATAATATAAAAATCACATTTAAAGTATCAACAACCTAACCTAACTTAGTTGAGTTAACTAACCTAAAAGGAATAATGAGTGCATATGACAATGCACTGTTTCTTTGGCATGATGCATCAAGGAACCTGATGGGTATTTTGGTAATGCATGTAGATGATTTTGTATTTTGTGGAAAGGAGTCATTTAAAAAAATGTGATCTCACAGTTGAAAAAAATATTCTAAGTTGGAATGCATAAAAATGGAATCTGCAAATGTTTAGAATTGAGTATTGATCAAACAAAAGATGGGATTATTATAGACCAAAATCTATATGTGTCACCTATATCCCCAATAGATATAAAGAAAGGAAGGTCCTTAAGGAAAAATGAGTTGAATCAAGAGGAGAAAACTGATCTTAACAGTTCAAATGATGTGGGTATCCACTCAGACTCGACCTGATGTATCATTTGATGTGTGTAGGATGAGTAATATTGAAAAATCTCCAAAAGTAAAGTTACTTTGAGGCCAACAAGTCATTAGTAAAACTAAAATCCAAGACAGGTTCCATATCCTTTCCACAGATGGGAAAACCTTCAGATTTGAATGTTGTTTTCCATTCAGATGCCACCTATGTCAAAGAACCCATTAGCCTGTGAGACTCTTGAGCTCAGTGAACCAGCTGATGCAGGTGTATTGATAGCTGCCATGCTGCAAGAGATATTTAGACTACCCAGGTTGCCTGAAGTCCTTTGTAGAACAAACACTGCATCTTTGGTAGAGACCTTAAAGTCATCAAATCTTGTAAATGACCTGGGTCTGAGAGTTGATATGGCCGGAGTGAAGGAAATGATGGTGAAAGAAAAGATTCAAGTTGAATCAATGACAGGGAGAAAACAAGTCGCAGATTGCTTGACAAAGATGAGAGCCTCTTTGGAAATTCTAAGAGACTTGTATTAATAACCTGTGTTTTTTTTTTTTTGTTTAATAGAAACTCCAGTCTTCACAAGAAGACACCACCAAGGCTGAAGTTGAGTTATCTAACTTTGTTGTGTCCTTTGTTTTTATATGATCTTCCTGAAATAAATATGGAGTCACAGCTTGTCATGTGTTGCATTGGTTTACTGTAGCTTGTCACTAACAGACTAACACTAACTACTAGAGTTTGATTAATCTTGACAGGCAAGGAGGCTAACTCTGCCCTAGGTAAGGCTACTTCCCCATTATCAGAGAATTTAATTACCTGATCAACTTTTTCCTTACATGCTGTTTGCACTGTTAATCTAACTAGATTGAATCTATGACTATAGTCAGCAGCAAACAATCTAGTTTTAGATTTTAATTTATCCCACCACATATTCCCAACCACAGCCCCTGTCAGTTGCCACTGTAGCATTAGTAGCATTTGGTCCTAGAAATCTCCCTCACCAAAACATGATGTGTTCAATTTCCAATAACCATTCTAGCTTTAGGCTTATCTAAGTTTACACAAACTTGGATGAGTCTATGATTTGAGTAAACTATTGAATGAAAACTTGGACAACCTAAGAGCTCTGTATCAACTCTTTTAACTAGGACTCTCTTGAGGTAGCTAGAATGTACTACTGTTGCTAAGCTGCCACTATTTATCCAATTCTACACTACCCCCAGAAGTGTTCATTATAATACTTATTGACAAGATCAAACTTGTCGATAAAGTCCTGAAATGGTTTCACATCCTGGTTGTTAGTACCTGATCTTTCCTTTTATATGATTTATGTTGAGATCAAGGCATTCCAATCCTCAGCTAAAACTACCTGACCAGATGTTGTCAGAAATGGCTCAATCAGGCTGCTCAACATGAACATTGGATGCATATACTCCAATGAAATAAAGAGTCTTTACCTTTTTAGTAACATCCAATAAAGCCTGTCCACTGAATCTGCAAAAATGAACACATGCTGCATCCAAAGAGTTTCCTCACCAGTCAAATAACTCCTCAAGTGTCCATCAAAACATGCTGAATAGAGGGTAAACTCCCTGGACAGAATAAGTTGAAAAATGGGTTTCCTGTACACAACATATTCAGCCTGAGACACTGAAGATTGCAAGTGAGCTTTGTCCTGCGAGACTCTGAGCTCAGGCCCCAGGCACCTCACACTAGCCAACCAGAGAAACATGATTTGGGTTGAACATGAATGGGATGAAGATATCGATGGTCTGAACCATTGAGTCTTGTCCCATCTCAGTCTTGACAGTATCATCAGAAGACAAGCCACCAATGAATGTCTCAGGGAAATATTATTTTTAGAGCTCTATGCAGAGAGGGGTGAACAAAAAGCAAGAGTCTCCCTAAATAAAATTGTATCAGTCTTTTTACATTGGCATCATCAAATAATGCTAAAGGAGGAAACATTAATACCTTCCCCAAGGGTATTTGCACATAAGTGAATGCAACGAATTCAACTGGAATCCAAACTCTGCTCCATTTGATGTGCCTTGTAGTGCAGTGGATATCAGCTTGAAATGAGAAATCAGAGAGCTGAGTTCAAATTCCAGTTGAATTTGTTGCATTCACTTATGCACAAATACCCTTAGGAAAGATATGAATTAATCACTTCTCCCTATAGTTAGAGACTGAATAGCAGAACAGATTGTGTTCTATAGCTTTACACAGAAAGTAATGGCAACCTACTGTGGGAAAATTTTCAGCCCAGTCATTCATGTCTCTTTTGAGACATGATCACTCAAGCATGTATCACTTATGGCAATTAACTAAGTATCTGTCCAAATTGAACCAGGTAAGTGGCCAAGTGCTACCCCGAGTTAGGGTCTCAAATACCAAGAAATTGGGCTTTTGTCTACTTTATATTTTGTTCTAAATATGTAGTTTTTTGTTATTAGATCTTGACTGGAGGCGTCCTCACAGTTGGCAGTACATCCCACATAAAGTGTTCTTTTCCTTTGATAATTCTTAAGTAAACAAAAATGTAAGGAAAATTAAAGATTAAAATTAACAGTTCTTCAAACAAAAATACAAAGTTCCAACTGGTAGAGTGACAAAATCTCGTCTAGTGCATGGCAAGACTTGAACTGGTTTGGAACAATGACTAATCCTAGTACAAAACTACCATAGCAAAGAGCTCATCTGAACAATTACCATGAAAGTATTTATAAAAAAAAAAAACACAGTGAGGCAAGCTTATGGTGATTGGAAAGTGATTGAAGCTGCCAGATCAGAACTGATAATATTGCTGATTCTTTTTTTTCGATTTTTATCAAGGAGCTCAAGGTAAATGCAGGAGCATTGGATATATATATGGCAGCAATATTCTAAGCATGAATGAATGGTAGACTTATTGATATGTATGATAGATTCTGAAAAGAAGAATTGTTTCGCACAACACTGAACCAGCTTTCTTAGCAGCTGATCTAGCAATGGATTCAATATGGTCTTTCCATTTCATATCAGCTGAGAATGTTAGCCTGAGAAGGTGCAATGAGCTACTTTCCTGGAGATGAGCAACTATACAGGTGGAAGGCAGAGAGAGGTCTCTCAAATGATTAATAGAAAGAAATTTAGTTTTGGTGGGTGTTAAATTTAACAAACCATCTTTTACCCCAGTTAACAACAGAATGTAGGTAGTTTTAGATATCGGCTGCCATTTTGACCTTATTGAACTGATGAGACTTGCTATTAAGACAATAATGTCACCCCACGTCAATCCTTGTCTATACAATAATGTAGTCCTGTGCCACACATTGGTCTTCAAGTTCCTTCAAACAATCACTGTTACCATCTAGCTGACCCCTCACTCATTAATGCATGGCTTGTTTGTTGCTGGTATTATGATGATGGGCATGGTCCCACTTGACTTCACTGCCGTTTGTCTGTTCATGAACATTCCATGTATTTTTTTATTCTCCTTGGAAGTATTTTAAAACCTTGGTTTTTCAGCTCATTTTATTTTCAATTTTCTTCACAACTTTCAATCCATCTTCCTGTGAATTTCAACAATTATTATCATCCAGTTAGTAGACTTTTTCCTTTTCCTTCTTTCTCTTTTTGTTTGATCAGCTTCTGGCAATTACCACTGTCACAAAAGGAGTGGCTGTCCTGGATAACTTTCATTTCAACATTTAATAGGAAACACTTGATCAATTCAAAAATTGATTTTTTTTTTTTTTTTTTTTATATAAAGAACATTAAGTCATAATCAGTTCTTCTTATGTAATATAAGCTACAACCTTAATGGAACTGAGGAATACAAATTGAGAATTATTACATTGTTATCTTTAATGTCTTCATTAAGGAAAATATTTATTACACACAATATAAATCAAATATTCTGTTATTTTGGAATATTTCACATTCTATTATATCTGGTAATAAGTGGGACTTTATCAAAATTATGTATTTTTTGTTGTACAATATTCTATTGATTTTAACTTTTTTGTATCATTACTTTCAACATAGTCCTAAACTAGTAAGCACCTATTACCAATGGCTTTTACAATCCTTGTTGTATATTTTGTTGTTTCTTGCAACTAACTTGTTTGTGCATATATTCTCTTGTTGAATGTTGTCAAATATCACTGTTGACCATTTTTTATTATTCCAAAGCAGATGTTCTTTTGCTCAGTGTTGTTCAATATCTTTTAGTTATTTATGGCATTTTTGCTGCAGTGAATCTATTTAGATTATTTTTATGTAATATATTTAGTTTATGAAGTTACATATTTATCAGATCATCTTCAAACACTTCTGACCAACCATTTCTGTCATCCATTGTTCTACCCAACTCTTCCTTTTTGGTTGTGGTATCATCTAAATCAGTTACCGCATATACTTGTGTATAAGCCTACTTCCTGTACAGTACAACCCCTGAATTTCTTTGTGAAAAATCTGATTTTTCATATAGCTTGTGTATAATGTGACCTTGGCTTCTGAGTAATACTAGTCGGGCAACTGTTGTCAAATACTGCAGAACTGGGCATTGTCCTGGACGTATTTTATAGCAAATATATTGTCTTCATTCTCTTTTTATACAAAGCTACTCCAAAATGGCGAGAAAAACCACTTACCATAAAATATCTGATGCAAAGATTTAGAAGCCATAGTTTTGGTTTTGTTTATGCCTGACTATAGTAACTTTACCCTGGGCCTTCCTCCTACGTAGCGTAAGTTTCTTCCCTTTTGTCACTACATGAAGAGCAAAACCTCATCTACTATGTATGCCACTTAAAATCAACAAATACCTTATATAAATGAAGAATTAAAAGATTTTTTTTCCTATCTCAAATTTGCATTCATTTTTGTTTTGCAGAGGTATTGCCTTTCCTTTTTATAAGGTTTACCAGTACATAATGCAAGGTGTCCTATGAGGAGGTACATACTTCGAGTTATGATAATTTAAGTATTTCTAACTAAAAATACCCAATACTGTTGTTTTTTTTTTCTTTATTTTTCTAGAAACAGATTGTTTAAATGTGTTGTGGTGTGCTGCCAGAGTAGCTCTCCTCTGCTGCTGAACATTATTATTTACACTTTAAATTTATTTACCTGTGTATAGTGAAGCCTGTTACAAAAAAATGCCTGATTGTTAACCTCTTCAAAAAAATTACCTGTGTATAGTGTAACCCCTGATTTTTTTTTTTTTAAATGATCATAGAATTTTCCCTATACTTGAGTATATATGATAATTGAAGAAGATTCTTACTAGTCTACCTCTAGGTTTTTTAAATGTTTGATTTTTTTTTTTTTTATTCACAATACAAAGTCCTAGAGACACTCAGGGTAGAGGGTTCCTGAGCAAGATTGTAAGATGTGGAAATAAAGAAGTGAGAGAGTATTATGAGGACGAGTAGGATTGATATTGGTTGACTGGACTTAAGCATTTTGTGGGGTTAGTGAAATTATTAAAGATTTTATTTTGTGTGTCCTGTAGAAATTTGATTAAGTGGTATTGAGAGACAAACTTATAGCTACACCCTCAATTTGGATGTAAATATTACTATAATGATCATAAAAGGTTACTTGTGTTGCTCTTTAGAATTTACATAGAATGCTTATATACACTTGGTATTATTATATCTATAGTTTCTTTGACAAAGAAATTGGTAAACAGGCTTTCAGTGTCTCACAAGGCTAGGATGTTGCTATTAAGCATATTTAAGTGCAGTATTTAAAAAAGTAGGATGTGCCCTGTGGTGCGGTGGATTTTGATTAGTCTTTTGAATTTTGCTGTAATTGCTAGTAATGCTATGCTAGGATGTAGACAACTAAAGCTTGTCTAACAGCACCCAATTCTTGATGAGAACTGAGATGATTGAATGTACTTTCACAAAAAACAGAACAAAACATGAACTTTTGACAGTTTATCCTGAATTTTGATTCTGGTGTAAAATATTTGAAAACTTGAAAAATACAATAAAAATGAAACAAACAGGCCTTGTTGATTGGATTTAACAAAACTTGTTTGAATGAATTCTTGCTGCCTAAATGTACCTTATATATATATATATATATATATATATATATATATATTTATTTATTTATTATAAATTATGTTTTAGAACATGTACATAATTTCTTCTATATATGTCCTCTTCCCTACAATCATATGGTTGTTTCAGTGTTTGGATTTAAACACCTCTTTGGGGGAAATATTCCAAACCTTTATTTCCCCCGAAGAGGTATTTAAATCCAAACACTGAAACACCATATGATTGTAGGGAAGAGGACATGTTTAGAAGAAATTATGTACATGTTCTAAAACATAATTTATAATAAATATTCACTGCTCTATACATCATATATCGAGCACTGTTTTAAATTAATGTTTTGGACGGAAAAAATTTTTCTTTTTTCTCTCCTCATTCTATACTCACTCGGGGATATATATATATATAAAAAACAATATTCATTGATGCATTTCATTCTTTGATGGACTTTATCAAGGTAAAAGGATTTTATTTTGCAATAAGAAGGTTTTGAATTTAACTGTTTTTTTGTTTTTTTTTAATCTTCTTTTAAGTTTAGTGTTGCTCTCCAGAAAACTAGTATCAGACATGCTGATAGTGGGCAGAAAAGGTTTCTCTGTGATGTTTAAAGAAGAGCAGAGTGTTTCTTTTGGAGGCATTAAAATTTACAAGACATTTCTTTCTAAATAAATAAATGTTAAATTCTTTGTGTGTTTGAAACTTCTCTAACGCAGGCCACACTTTCTCTAAATAGACATATTATTTCTTTTTGTAATCAGGATTGTCCTGGGACTCTTTCATCTGGTGCTTGAACATACAGCATTGGGATTTTTTGTTCAGATGAGGATGGAACATGCAAATACACTTGGGAAAAGTATTAATTCTTCTTTTCTTCCTCTATGGGTTGAATTGCAGGACAGATTGAAAATGGCCTGGAACATGGTTGATAGTGTTTTATTGCAAAATTTTGGACCTAAGCTAAGCATATTTAAGCCAAATATATAGATGTGTGTAGTGGTGCAGTGGAACGAGAAATCAAAGCCGAGTTCGAATTCCAGTTGAATTCGTTGCATTCACTTACTCGTAAATACCCTTGGGAAAGGTATGAATCAGTCATGTCTCCCTCCAATTATAGCCTTGGTTGGTAAACAATCTATCTCAGGAAGAAATGGCAACTTATTGCAGAAAAATCTGCCTAGTCAGTCATAGATTGAAAGGGTGTATCAAGTGTGGCACTTAACTGACTGATTAAGGCGGGAACAGCTAAAGTAGCACAAAAACTTTGAATTTTAAAAGAGTTTGTTTTAAATTCAGCTTTCTGAATTGAGAAAATCAATTTTATTTCATCAAAATGCCAAGGAATCAGAGTTAAAGTGAGAGGTTTTGTGTTTTGTGATATGAATTTTTGAACTTCCACAGTTTTGCATGAATTGAAGTTAAAATGAGGTTTTGAAGTTCCATTGAGTGTATTGAGGAATTCAGTTATTTCTTCAAAATTATCATTGCTATTTTCTTTAGTACTGGACTGGAGGCCCAATTTTCTTAAAAGTCTGTACAGAATGCAGCTTTTAAGCTAATAAATATATGTTTGGGCTTTTTAGTGGTTATGTTGAAATGGTAAGGTCAAGTGCTTATTCAAAAAGCTCCAGTATAAGGTTGCCTTGTCACGTAAATTAAAAAAAATGCAAAGTAAATATTGGTTTTTGTCATATTTTTTTATATATATTTTTATATATAGTAAAGTTTTGTAATTTGCTTGAAGCATTGCGTAAAATAGTTGTATGTGTTATGTCTTGAAGGCTGTCACAATACATTGAATGAAATAAAGGAAGGTCGGGAGGTGTTTGTATGACCTGTTTAAATATATACATACACACACACACACACAATAGTGCACAGTGAATGCTGGAGGTGATTAAACAATGCTCAATGTAAAACAACAGCTAAAATTTATATTAAAAATAAATATATAGCTAGCAGAAGTGGGAGTTGTTATTAAGGTAATCCTGGTGTGATATCTTTCAGTGGGCATTTAGTTATTTTTCAATATATATAGGTATCTCCAAAAAAAAAAAAGAGATATATAAGGTTTAAATTTTTTACAAATGAAAAATCTTTCCTTAAGCTTTTATTTTAGTTTTAATTTCAAGCTAACAGATTCAAATTAATATTTTCAATAAGCAGCATTTCAAATGAATTTAAATTTATTGGAATGAGTTTTTTTTCTTTTCTTTTTTGAAATTACTAAAAATACCTGAACAAGGTATATTTACAATTCTTTCATTCTATTAAGTCTGTTAAAAAAATCTTACAAAAATAAAACACGCTTCCTGAAACTTCTTACACTCATTTAAATTTTAATCAATCTGATTTGAAAAAAATATTACTTCTATTTTAAATATGTTAAAAGCATTTTTTAACACAGAGGTAGGTGTTTTTATGAGGATAATTATCTCAAAAGACTTATGCTTGGAAATTGTTTTACAAGAGATATCTGTAAAAATTATTTGATTAATATAATGTGAACACCTTTCTTATATAATTTTTTAGCTATCCAAAAATCTTAAAACTTTATGAAAATATTCTAAGTAATCTAATGTATTATTTTAGGTACTTTGGCTTTAAATTTACTATAGTTACCACCCTTATTTTCTGATAATGTCATGCATGGATGTCTATAAAAATTGGCATGCTTATACACATGCAGAAAAATTCAATATTCTTCATAAATTACTAGTAGTGGAGATCACTGAATTATAGT
The DNA here is from genome assembly GCA_037127315.1 of Ascarosepion bandense. NCBI lineage: Eukaryota > Metazoa > Mollusca > Cephalopoda > Sepiida > Sepiidae > Ascarosepion > Ascarosepion bandense. The sequence continues at coordinate 13,946,993 of JBBBDQ010000256.1, forward strand.
AAGCTTTTCCATTTATAATTATTAAATATAGTTTTTATTTATTAATAATATCATCTAACCACTAAAAATTAATACAGAATTTTTAAAGATTTAAAATTATAAATGATTCTAATTACAATTGCAAAAAAAAAAATGTAAACAATTTTTGTAAAAATTCATTATTCATTGAGAGAAAAACTTTTAAGGCAAAAGTGTTTATAATATCTTATTCATAAAAGCAATTAAAAATTTTTCCAATTCAATAATGTCTTAGTTTTATTGTGTGTTCTTTTTTTTTTTTTTACAATTTAGAGCAAATTTGTAGTAACTGAGGGTCAACTTTTACAAAACAATATCAACAAATTTATGATTTAAATACTATAAAGACTTTTGCTTATATAAACATTAAGCCCTTCAGAAATTAATTTCTTGAAATATTATTAAATAAGTAAAAACAAAATTTTACCAAAATTTTTCTAAAAGAAGTGGTTCTAAAATAATTTAATTCAGTTATGAATATGTCCTGCATATTTCATTAAAATACAACAATTATTTGATTTTTGCAAGAATTTCCTAATTTCCAAAAGTTCTTTTCATAGCAAAAAGGTACTAAAATTTATGTATGGTGATCTGCTAATGCAAGAAAAACAAAATTTTTAAAGTTTTAAAATGACCAATGGAAATGATTTGAAGACTTAGTGATCCAGTGCGAAAAATCTAATTACAATAAAAGGCTCTGCTCAGTGCTAGTCAGTCTCTCCGATTGGAGCAGTGAGACGAAATAACTAAACTTCAACCACATAGTACTCCTTCTTTCTCATGTGCTGATTTCTTTTACTTCTTCTTCCATTCAAAGACATTCATACCAAACAAACACTCACACATACATACGTACGCATGTACTCTTTCAACAATTAGTACTATGAACATTTTCTACAACTCTTGATACCCTTAACTTTCTAATTGAACATTAATTTCTACAAATTCTTGTTATTCATTTCTTTTAATAAATTTCTATTTTAACATGAAAAATGTATATTTTTATTCTTACACTATTCCACACTAATCCACACTTTCCAACCTGTTGACAACATGATAATTCTGATGATAAATCTGGATAAAACTTGTAAGCTGTAGGGAGTTCAGTTATGTATAACAAAAGGCCAAATTAAATAAGCATTAACCTGCTTCCAACGGCTTCATCTTATATGTTAGACATTTATTGAAAACAGTTTTAAGGTGAGGGTAGGGGTGGAAGTAACCACCTTTTCATGCTTTACCCTGATTTGCTACAGTGTAGAATACTTGGTGTCTTCTACTGACCATTATGGCATGTAGTAATGGTGCCTTGAGATAGATCAGCAGGCAGGGTAATGTGGATTCTTGCCTTTCATAATGAGATTAAAATAATGTCAGTAAACATTGCTGCTTAAATTCTGTTTTCAGTGCTGTTTAAATTTTTTCTTTTTAAATTTTATTTTACTTTAAAGTATAGGTTTTGTTATTTTGTTTTATTCACTTCACTCCAGGCAAGGCAATAAAGCCACTTGAGTTACTGAGTGTCAAAGGAAAAAATTATTAACAAGAGAGAACAAATTGATATGGCATTTAATTTTTTTTAGGTTCTGACGGGAAAGCAAGAAATCAAAAGAGAATTCCCAAGCAAGAAGTACAAGAGAAAACTCCTAGCATTAAATTTAATTCAACTATAAGATGATGAGACCTAGCATCCAATACAGTCAGTCAGTTAAGTGCCATATGTGATACACGCTTGGGTGATCATGTCTCGAAAGAGACATGACTGACTGGGCAGAAGATTATCCCGCAGTAGGTTGCCATTGCTTTCTGTGGTAGACTGGTTGCCTGCCAAGGCTATAGAACCCAATCTGTCCTGCTATTTAACCCATAACTGGAAGGAAGAGACGGATTAATACCTTTCCCAAGGGTATTTGCGCGTAAGTGAATACAATGGATTCAACTGGAATATGCTTAAATTCATGCAAGTGAGGTAACAACGAGAAAAATTCATTAGAACAACTGCCATTGAAAATATTTATATGAAAGTATAAAGGAAGTATGTCATCTAAAAATGACAACCATACATAAGTAATGAAGCTCTTTTGTTTTCAGTGGAAAAATTCCAATAACAGAAAAACATTAATTGATATTTCTCTTCTGTTTCCACATAAGTACTTGTAACAAGCTCTTTCATTTCCTCATCTGATACATGACCTGGTTCTTCATTATTACTACACTTTTTGGATTCTGCAGAAGTACCTGCTTCAAGCTCCTTGTATTTGCTCATTTGATGCACATCTTGGTTCTTCATCATCTGGAAAAAGTTTGCGGATTTGTATTCAACAATTGAGGTAGAGCTTCTTGCCTGGGATTAGTACCAACACAGCCTTTGCCTTGTCTGCCATCTCCAATGAAATTGGTTTCAAACTGCCTTTGATTTGCTTTTTATGATTTTTAAATTAATTACATCTCTTTTCAAGCCATTCATAGTTAGTCAACAAGGTCTTCTTATGATGGTAACAGAGAGTCTGTATTTTATCATCATCAAGTCCTGTTCTATAGGCAATAAGCTTTACATCCCATCCATTGCATCCAACTGATCAACAGAAATTAATCCAAAGTGTTTATCATGGAATAAACCATGACGTGTTTCAACTGCTAGCTCAGTACAAATAGAACAAATTATCTTTAACTGAAAAAAGAACCTACTGCACTTAAAATTATCCTGTGTGTGCTAGTAAAAAATCCAAGTACTTAGGAAAATGCCACATTTCTCCTTGGATACTGGATGGTAAGTGATTGTTGTTTCAGGACCAGACAGACCAGTGCCAGTCTTGGTTTTAGGAGGGTAATTCCAGTTTGACTTGATTTCATGGTTATCGCATTTATAGCCTGGGTACCACAGATCTTACCCCTACCAAGATGGTGGTCAAAGAGAGTTAAGGGACTAAATAAAAATAAAAAAACACTTTGATGCAATTTTAAGATGTTTTAAGGAATTTTTGTACGTTTAATTATTATTATTATCAGATCTTTTCAAAATGAAAAATCATGTTTTTGTTGCATAATTTATCATTAAAATTTGTAAAAAAATTTTAAATTAAGAATTATAAAGTAGATCACAAACAGTAATGAAAGCATTTCTTTCAACTTTATAAATATTCTATGCACTGTTGATTAGCTTACTAAAGGTCATGTTTAAACAATTATATATATATATATATATATATATATATATATATATATATATACATACAACAAAATTTAGTGCAGTGTAGTTTAGAATGTAATGTTTTAAAGACTTTGTATATTCATTTTTATTATCACTTTCTTCTGAAAGAAAAAAATGCAAATGTTTTTGTTTCATGAAAATTATTAAAGTAAAATTTTAAAAAACCCAAACAAAAAGAATTCCTTTCAACTTCATATGTTTAGTGCCATCTACAGACATTCTATGCACTGTTGATTATCATGCATGAGGCAATGTTTATCACTTGTTAAAGACAATCCGTACAAAAAACAATATCTGCAAAATATATTTAAATTTTTTAAATGAATAAAAACAATCTTATTGAATAGTTTAAGTAGTTACTTAGCACAGTATCAACATTTAAGAGGTCATGGAGCATTAGGATGATTGTCTTTAATTATAATCTTTCATGTATATAGGAAAAAACTCTAAACTTGGCTAGGTCATATCTTCTAAAGTAGACTTGAACCCCCTCCCAAAATTGTTTGGTAAATTTAAGCAGGCATAGCAGATGTTAGGGAAAAAATATGAAAATTGAGGAGGACATATTTTCTACTGCCTGACTGTAAGCTACATAGGTGAAAAATTGTTGATTTTGGACTCATGCATTTGAGTGAGTAAAATAAAATTTTCTATCAGGTATAGGGTTAAAAAAACACTGATTCTGCAGTGCTGTGTGGCCTTAATTTAGAGACAAAATTAAGAAAATATAAGCCCCACCTTTCTAATATTGAAACGGTAAGGTCTAGCATAAAATAATTTGATACACTTTCCCAACTCATAAGGGGGAACATTTGTGCCAAATTTCAAGTAATTTGTTGTTGGTGGGTGCAGATTTCAATTTTTTGCTGGTTTTTTGACATGGAATGACCCCATACTAAACAAGTTTTTTTATGAATTAATAGGTTATTTTCTCTAAAAAAAAATCAGGAAATCTTGTAATCACTCTGCAAGAATTCAATGACCTGCAGACATGTGCTCAGAAGAGTAGGCCACACATATATATATGTTTCATTAAGTGGTTAAACAAGATAGGAAATATGAGTACACATTCTTTTATCCAAAATTTTGAAAGCTGAAAAGCTCCAAAACTTAACTTTGTTTTCTCATGAAAAAATGGAGTTTTTTTATTACTAATAAAAAGTATGTCAATAATTTTATCATCTGTCTTTATCTCTTTTTCATTCACCATTGTACAGACTAACTAATATTATAGTCTTAATTTACTCCCTGTCAATATGAATATTTACATGGTTCACTGCAGAGAGATTGCCATTCCATTGTCTAAACTGTAATATTAAATAACTCAAAAGTTCACATGCCATAAAATCAGCCAACTGTCTGCCTTATATACAATGCTTGTACTTCATTTCCAAAATTGGAAACATTTTAAAAAGTATGTAATCCCAAGAGTTTACCAGGACCAAAAACACTTAATATAATTGTTTGCATGATGCCAACTTGGAAACATTCCACTAAATCATGCATACCAATTGAATTGAACAGTTTCAGAAGAGTTCAGATTGGTTTAGTTTTTAATAATGCAACAGCTTTCTTTAAAAAAAGTGGTGGGGTCTGAAAATTTTTGAGGAAATACTATTTTATGTCAATTGTTCAAACTTCTGTTCCAAGGTAATGCTGAAATAGCTACTGAGATTTCTCAAAACTATTGTTGTCTTTAGAATACAACAAATATGAATATAAAATTTGCATCAACAGTAATGGACAGAGTTCTCTTCCCTTTCTGAGGCAGATTATCTGCAGGCAAGCTAATTGATGAATAATTCTTGGTTTATTATCAAGATTTGAAGCTATTAATTTGAACATAGGATGTGGGGGATGGTATAATAGATATTAGCACAAAATGGAATTGCTGAGCTAGTTCAAATTCTAGGTTAATCTGTTGCTTTCACTTTCGCACAAATTGCTCTTGGGAAAAGCATGAATTTGTCAACAGAAATGGGTTAAATAATAGACTTGACTCTCTAGTCTTGGGTGGCAACCAATCTAAAAGAAGGAAAAACTGTATACCAAACCAAGAAAAAGGTAACAGGAAACCACTTCATTATCTTTTTCAAGAAGTCCTGGTAGTTCACAGGTAATAAGGAAATGGAATCTGTTGTTAGTCATGATTGCCTGTGTTCTGAAAGGACATGGAATTGAAAGAAATTGTATATGTGAGTATTGGAAATACCATAGAAGTTTGAGAACACTGTTCCAGGCCACACTTGTTTAAAGTCCAGTACATGTTGGTGGTTCTATGGTATAAGAGAACAACTTGAAATTTTGAATGTTTTACTATATATACCAAGTATATTACAAAGCAAAAAGGTGAAATGACCAACTCCATTTAAAGAAGAGAGTACAATAATAATTAATTGGAAGAAAAATATAATTAAAGACCCACATGTCAAAATCTAATAAAAGTAAGATCATGACCAAATATGCAGTCATCTTTTATGGAGGGTGTAAACTATTTTGAAAATAATGAGTGAATGCATGAAAGATCACCAATTATGAGATAACCATTATATAGGAATCAGTGTACCATAAAATTATATTAATTTTAAAACATGTTACTAAGAAGCATTTATTTCAAAGTTATTTTAATTTATATTATAGTAGCAATGGTATGTAGACTATGAATTTAAGTACATACTAGATTGGTGGCAAGGTCTCATCATTTTACAGTTGAAATGTTATATGACCTGGAAAGGGATATATATATATCATTTGAGGTAGTTAAGTGGTTAAGGCAAATGTAAATGGGTAGAAAAATCTAGTAGGTAGACGTAATGACACTACTCGTAGTATGCAGTATCTTGAGACGTAAACATAGACCAATAGACCTCTAGTAGTAGATCTCTGGATGTCCTTGCCTTAGTCTATATTTATGGCTGACACCAGCCAATCGCATTCCATTGAGGGGAACCAAGTTGTATATGCATTCATTATGTCACCTCCCCTGAGCTAAATTTTCCTGTGAAATTTAGTTTCGATATTTTCTCTTTTTAGGGTCTGAACATAATCGATTTACTTTTTTTCCTAAGTCTTTTTCACCTCAAATCTTCCTGCTGTAGTGGCATTTGACATACTGGTACCTCTGGCTTTGAGGTTGGGTATACTTCCATTGGTGAATGTTGACTTTTGGGAACGGGAATTTCAAATGTGTCATACAGGACTTCCATTGGAATTTTTTTGGTGTTTTCCGTAACGTTTGTAGTGTGTCTGGGTCTCAATCAATTCCAATATCTTTTGCACCAAAATTTTTTCTCTTTTATGTCATATATGACTTGTCCAATCCTTTTGGTTATAATTCCTTCTTGGATAATATACTGGCGTGGTCACGTGATCGATGGACAATAATGAACAATTCCTGTGTTCTGTTGTCACTGACTAAAGTTTTAGGGATACCAAAGCAACTAAAAATTTTGTTAAGTGTGTTTATTGTATTTGTTGCCATTGGATGTCTGTACTTAACAATTTCTGGCCACTTAGAGAAACTGTCCACAATAATTAGATAATAAGATCCATTTATGGGCCCTGCATAGTCGATATGCAATTGAGTCCATGGGACATCTGTCTTTGACCATGGGTGAATCTTTACCAGTGGATCTCTTGCTGCCATTTGACATCCTCTGCACTGTTTCACCAAGTTTTCTATGTCTTGGCCCATCCTTGACCAATAGGTATAGCTTCTCATTAGAGATTTAAATCTTGAAATCCCTGGATGGCCAGTGTGAAATTCCTTCAGAATTTTTTTTTTGTTTTTTTTGCAGAGTAGCCAGCATTACAACTCTATCTGCGTATAGTAATCCCTGATTGCAGATTGAAAACGGTGACACACTATTTCCTTTTTTAGGTTTCTCGATGAATTCAACTTGCTTTTTCATTTTTGTAATGAAATTATCATTCTCTGCTGCTTTTTTCACATTTAGAGTAACCGGTAGTTCTCTAATAGTGTTTCATACCAGACTTGACAATTCACTTCCTTTTCTTAGTGATGCTATTACTGTTTCTTCCAATGGCTCCGTATACTCAGGTATCAATCTTGATAACCCATCGGCATGACCTAGCTTCTTTGAAGGCACATATACTATTTTGAAATTATAATTCAATAAAATTACACCCCAATGCTGTAGTTGATTTGCCGTGTGAGTTGGTATATCTTTTTTTTTCCAAATATTGATAACAGCGGTTTGTGATCTGTTTGTAGAATAAACTCTCTTCCATATAGAAACATGTGAAATTTTTCCACAGCGTAGATTATTGCTAAACTCTCCTTTTCTATTTGACTGTAGTGTTCTTGAAGCATGTGCTGTTGGCTTCTTAGATTCATCCTCAAATTCATGAAGCAATACCGCACATCGTCCCTCATTACTGGCCTCTGCTGCTACAATAATTTTCTTCTTTGGGTTGAAATGCACTAATGATAGGTCTGTTAATAGACAGCTTTTTACTTTTTTAAAAGCATGTTCACATTCTTTCGACCATATCCACTTTGCACCCCTTTTTCAACAACTCATTTGAAGGAGCTCTCATATACACTTTCGGGATGTAAACTTTATAGTAGCTTACTAATCCTAAAAACACCTGGAGTTTAGCCACATTATCAGGTGCTGGCATATTTTTTATAGCCTCTGCCCTTTCTGGATCCGGTTTTCTTCTTTTACTGTCAATGATCTGCTCTAAATATTTCTTCTTAAAAAAGAAGAACTCATGTTTTTCAGCACTCAGCTTGAACCCGTATTCCTCAATTCTCTGAAATACTGCTCTAATATGCATTTTGTGTTGGGCCTTGTTTTCACTTTTAATCAAAATATCTAGATACGCGACTACATACTCCATACCAGCCAACATTGTGTCCATTATTTGCCGGAATAGGCTTGGAGCTACCTTCAATCTAAACGGGAGTTGATTTAATTTAAACATTCCTTTGTGTGTTTATTGTTAGGTACTTTGAACATTCTTCACTGACTTTAACCTGAAGGTAAGCCTCCAACAATTCCAACTTGGAAAACACTCTACCTCCATTTAATTTAGTGAATATATCCTCCGGAGACAATAGAGGGTACGCATGGTCTTTCAAACAGTCACTTATGCCTTTCGAAAAATCAGCACACACTCTGATTTTTTGTTTTGTTTTTTTTTTAATATATGGTTAGAGATGCCCAATCAGTAATCAACTTTCGAAATTACGCCACTTTTCTCCAACTTTTCTAATTCCTCATTTATTGTGTCTAGTGCTGAAAATGGTACTTTTCTCTTTGGTCTAAAGATTGGTTTCACATTTTCTTTCACTTCAAAGTTGACATCTGTTTTTGTGCACAGATCTAATCCTTCTGAAAAGATGTGTGGGAATTCTTTTTTCAAATCTGTAATAAATCTGTTTTCCTCGTCTTATCATTCTCTATGATGATAATTTTGTTACAGAAAGTATTTACTAGTAATTCCCACAAGTTCAACGATACGATCCAGTCTAAACCAAAGAGGTTTTCTGAACCAGGGAGCACATATACTTTTGATCTGTGAATTTTTCCCCATGAACAAAATGTTACATTTTAATTCACCTTTAAACTTCAGTCTTTTTCCTGACACTCCCCTAACAATTTTGTCTGTGTTAGCAAACTGTGGGTAACCAATTTTTTTCCATGTTTACTCATTTATTACCGAGATGTCATTTCCTGAATCAAGTCTGACCATTTATTTTTACATTGAGGTATTTTCTTCTTTTACCCTCCTCAATTTCATTTTTCGAGCAAACTACATTCATCTTTGCGACTTTTCTTTTACTTTTCTGTTTTGCTCAACAATGACAACTTCTATGGCCTACACGCACACAATTAAAGCATTTTTTATTTTTAAAGAAACAATCCTTCTTTATATGCTGTCCTCCACACAAACTGCATATCATTTTCCTTTCTTTATTTTGTCTCCACTTCTGTTGTCTTACAGTTTGTAATCGTGAAATGCTTTCTCCTAAATCCAAATATTGTATTTTTTATATTTATAAGTCACTGACATTCTTCCGTTACTTTTTGTAGCGTAATCTTTGGATCCTGTTCCATGATAGTGAGGATTCTAGATCTAATATCTTTGTCTTTCGGCATTGTGATCCTTTGAACAAATATTAGACACTTGAACATATTGCTTCACAATTCTTTTAATTTAAACGCTTCACACTGCACATTAATCATACCTGCATACATGACAAAACCATCATTCTCTTCTATTTACAATATTTAGACACTTGTATCATGTGTGGAATAGACTCTTTTATTGAAACTTTTTGACAAAATTTCAGCTGTCTTGCTGAATGTAATTTCTTCTGGTTTCTTTGGGAGGATTAAATTCATATATTTCGTATTTTCTTCAGTTCCCAACTTCTGCAAAAATAGTGTGATTTTTTTTTTTTCTTTGTTCAACCATTGTAAGCATCGTTTCATAAATATTGTTTCAAATCTACAAAAATAAGCTGGAAACGTTGAATCACTGTCGGGGTTGTACTTAAATTCAGATAGTGAATTTGCAATTCCTTCCACAAAAAAAATCTAGAACTCGGTTCTTTTGTTCTTAATAATGCGTCTTCCAAAAGTAATTCATTGTCTTTTGCCTGCTGTGTGAATAATTTTTAAAAACATTTCTTGTTGTGCATAGGTAGATGTAATGACGATACTCGTAGTATGCAGTATCCTGAGACATAGGCGTAGTCAGTAGACATAGACCAATAGTCATAGATCTCTAGCTGAAGACAAATAGACTTCTAGTGGTAGATATCTGGACGTCCTTGCCTTAATCTATATTTATGGATGACACCAGCCAATCACATTCCAACGAGGGGGAACCAAGGTGTATACATATTCATTATCTATTCATTACATCAAAATGGTTTGATATAACTAAGTTCTGTGCTAAGAGTTTATTATTTGGCACTTCTCGCTTGTGAAACTCTTTTACGGATTCTTGCTTCCCAGTCAACTTTTGATCTTCAAAAATTTAAATGCGATGTTGATCATTCTCTTTTGTCTTAATTCCTGTTCTTTTATTATTCTCTCTCTTTAATAATGTTTTATTTTTCTTATATTCTCTCACAGACAGTAACCTTTTTTTTTTTTTTTACCTTAGTGGCTTTGTTGCCTTGCTTGTTGTGAAATGTTTTTTTAGAAAATTAAAAAAAAACAATGATACATTGTTTTATGGGCCAAGTCCTTTTCTGTTATCTCCTCTCATGATGTCCATTTAATCTTTCACCGGTCCTGGGTCTGACGGTAAAGCATCCAGCAGCAAGGCCTCTGATTGGGAGGTTGTGAGGAGCATGGAACCACCTCTTAATTGCTGTTGTTCTCAGGTCCACCCTGACCTGGAGTGGTAGCACCTGTTAGGGTCCCAGCTATGGGTAAATAGCTAACCCCCAAACTGGGGTCAAAACACTATGAAAGTATAAATACACTTTTATAGAAATATAATATATATAAAAATACTTTTCTAGAAATATACAAAAAATATACACTTTTGAATGAAAAATATTACCAACAATACTTTTTTGAAGAAAAAAGTTATTACCATTACACATTTTTGAAGAAAAAAAAATTATTGCCATCGTACATTTTTGAAGGAAAAAAATTACCAGCAATACATTTTTGAATATGAAACTAGAAGACATGTTCAGTTTTGTAAAATAAAATAAAAATAATTTTTTTCGTCAAAATCTGACTAAATCAACTTTCTTACTATAACCAAACATTAAAAAAAATATCTTTAAACTCTACCTTTTCGGCATTAAATAACCCACATATGCCGTTAAACAAAACTCAAAAATCAAATCTTTCACCATGGCAATTCAATTTTGTTATTAGACTTATCATTGTGTCATGACATCTACTTGCCATTTAGGAAACTAATAACTAACAATTTTTTAAATATTGAACTACTTTGATGCAACAATTTCACTTATATCATTTTATAACAAAAATGCATTTGTTTGTTGTTTTTTCATAAATTTTTTGTTTTTTCTTTCAATAAACAAATAAATTCATTATTAAATAACACAAATCAACTTTTATTTTTATGAACAAAACTTAAAAGTATAAACATTTCAGAAATGAAAATTTAGATTTAATATTTTAACAATATATTTTGAAAATATAATTTTAAAATATCACCATAGCTTTATGCACAAACTGATCTTAATGCCAAAGGTCATTACTATTTTCTGTGTAGAAAATGATTTTATTTAAATAATTGTAAATGCCATCAACAAAACAATTGCTCATTTATAAAGATCACAGATAATAAGTAAAGTAATTATTTAAAAAAAAATGAAAATGCAAATTATCTCTATAGATGTTGTGAAATAAATAACATTCCCCCTTCTCTAGTGACACAGATGGACTAGTCTAGATGCTTAAATAGAAAACTCCAGTGAGTTTGATAATACAATTGGAATAAGTCTTTATAGTATTTCTTACAGATGTCATGGTGAGTGCCTAAGTAAGACTTTATTCTATAACTGATAGAAACCTAGTGATAAGTGTTGACAAGAATTGAAATTTATATGAGCTATAAAAATAGGTCAACAAGTGACTTAGTTATTTATACAGGTAGATAAAAACAACAAAATTGCATTTGATTGTCTTACTTTTATGTAATATTTGCACATATTCATACACATGACCAGTTTTATATATTTAATGAAATTTCAAGTGAACCCAAACTTTGAACTTCATATGTTAGCGTTGCTAGAGGCTGGAAGTTATTAATGTCAGCTTAATAATTTGTTTATTGATGTAAATGATTTGCAGAATGTTTCATTTTGTTTTGGGGAATGTCAAAATGTGCCCATAAAAATGTTGTAACCTGTTAAATATGAAAGCTACATTTCTTCCAAAATACATATCTGATAACATCTAAAGAAAATAAAAGCCCTGAAAGAAGAAATAAATTTTTTTTTTTTTTTTTTCTGGTTAAACTGATTTTTATTTATTTATTTTTTTTGTAGATACTTGACACATAATGAACAACTTGTCCAGAAGGTGAGTAACATTTGATATTCTTTTTGTTTTCATATCTTAAGAAAAAGAATGGAAACATTTTAGTTTCTATTAAATCCTTATTTATAATATCTTTATCAACTATTCAGTCAGTTAAGTGCCATACGTGATACACGCTTGGGCGATCATGTCTCGAAAGAGACATGACTGACTGAGCAGAATATTATCCCGCAGTAGGTTGCCATTGCTTTCTGCGGTAGATTGGTTGCCAGCCAAGGCTATAGAACCCAATCTGTCCTGTTATTTAACCCATAACTGGAAGGAAGAGATGGATTAATACCTTTCCCAAGGGTACTTGTGCGTAAGTGAATGCAATGAATTCAACTGGAATTTGAACTCAGCACCCCGATTTCTCGTTCCGAGCCGATATCCACTGCACCACAACGCACATATCAACTATTATGTTGCTAAAAAAAAAAATTATTAGTGGTTATTAAAATGCATACTTTTTGAATCATTTTTATTTTATTTCTATTTTATTTGTTTGTTTTAAAAGCACAGATTATTCTTTCCCCTCCTAGTAGTTGTCATTAGTCTTGTAATGCATTTCAAATGTACTCTTCCTTATTATTCATAGATTTAGTCAGTTAAGTACCATATATAATACACACTTGGATGATCATGTCTCAAAGAGACAAGACTGACTGGACAGAATATTTTCCCACAGTAGGTTGCTATTACTTTCTACAGTAGATTGGTTGCCACCCAACCAAATCTGACCTGCCATTTAATCCCTAGCTGGAGGAAGAAGAGATGGATTAATACCTTTCCAAAGGATATTTGCACATAAGTGAATGTAAGGAATTCAGCTGGAATTTGAATTTGACTCTCCAATTTCAAATTCAGAGCTGATAACTACTGCACTATAAAGGAAACCATAGACAAATTATCAATTATGTAATATTTTTGAGGAAATGTATTTGTTCTATTATCAATATTATTTTTACTTTTTAAGAAATCTTTAGTGAAACATTAATGAATATTTGGATAAGAATAGATTTTCTCATATCATTTGCTATTCAGACTAGGACCCTCATCTTAGTTGTTATACTCTCACAATTTTGACTATTGTACCCTCCGACCTTAGACTTTAATAACCTTTTCAGATTTTTGAACTCTTTCTTGTAATGACCCAGATTTTTCAGCACTACCAGACACTGGTTGAAATCTCAACTTCCAGGGAACCAGATACATTTTAACCAATGTCTTAATCCACTAAATAGACAATCTAGTGATATAATTCTGGAGCCTTAAACAGGTGGTAGAACTGTGTGAATGTCTTGCTTTTGAATTCTAATCAAATGTTGTATGGACTTCAGATCCTCTGTGCCCTTTATGTATGATTGACAGACACTGGCAGATTTTGTTATTGTCATCTAATCTTCAAGTCTTTTATCACTGTGGAAGCTGATAATGTTTGCAAGATAGTTATTAGCCTGAGGGATGTTTCTGATGCTGATCATCTCCTGTTATATTTCTGGAATGCCACTTATTTAGCCTGATGATGTATACAGTGGATAATCCCTTTGTGAGACAATGTGCATAGTGGAAAGTGAAGATCAGTTATTGCCTGGTGAATGTTGGTTTACAATATTTTTTTTTTTTTTTTAATCATATCACCCCCAGCAAGGCGGTAACACCACTGAAGCGCAGGGGGCTACGTAGGAGTGAAAAGATTGGAAAAGAGAAAGCCAGAGACCACATCCTAAACAGGAAACAAGGGATGAGCCTCTTCACCTGTTCAATAGACATGGGTGGAGTGTGAACCGGGTATAAGGATATCTTGAACACATTCCCTTTGTGAGATATTTGTGCAGTCAAGAATATCAATTGAGCTTTTTCAGTTATGAACTGTATGGAAGATATTATTGGGTTCACATGGTCCAGCTGCATTTGCATATCTTCCTGATAGAATCAGAGTATGAAGGTCTCATCTACATATGTATGTGACATGATTGGCTTTAATAGTAATATTTTTACAGCCATTTCTTCAAAGTATTCCATGTAAATATTTGCCATTATAGAGATAATGGCAATCTTATAGCAAAATCTTCTTTCTGTCAGTCTATGTTGAAACAAAACTGGAAATATGCTGTTTGCATATAGAATATCAACATCTTCATCAGGTTATCTATTGAGATCCTTGTGCACTCTCTTAGTAGTTCTATTCTAGCTTGTCTCAAACCACCAATAGAGCCTTATTGGTGAATAATAGACTAACAGCATCCAAGCTCACCCCATCCAGCTGATATGAATAGGAGCATCTCTGATTGTCTCCAGAAAGTATACATGTTCTTTATATTGGACAGAGACTTACCTGTCAGTAGGTTTTCAGTCCTGGTCAGGCAGTGCTGAAAAGCCACATACTCTGGTTTGCTGGTAGAAACAGACAAGCAGCACAAGTGTGAATAAGACTGGTATGAATTATCTCCCCTAAGCAGTTTAAAATTTCAAGAAAGTTACTGATTACTAAGACAGATACCCAAACAAGTTCAGAGGATACAATGACTGAAATAATGTGTGAGTAAAGCAAACAAAATGTGTATGTTTGTCTGAATAACAAGGCATGTAATAAATGAATATTTGTAGATTTGGAAACCAAATTTTTCTTGATCCATTCTTTCTTGGGTGTAAACTCTTTATGGTAATAGAGGCTCTTATATTTTTCCCTCTTCCACAAATGCTGTAAATGTTTTCTATTTTACAGCACTGGTATCTCCTTACTTTTTTCATCTCAGCTGTACACCCGAGGAATGCTATAGAATGGTTTGACCAAAACATTGTGGTCACAGCAGAAAGAATGAGATCAGTAGGGGCACATAATAAGGAAAGAGGGCTTAGAAAATTTGACACTCACGAGGTAAATTGAAGGCAAGAGGGACAGTGGAAAACAGTGCATAATCTATTTAATGAGCATATGTAAATTATTGGCAGAACTGGGATTAGGAGACTTAGCAAAATGACAAAGTTTACTAAAGGTTATAAAGGACAAAAAATTGTGGAGAGCTATGATCGCCCACATTCTGAAGGGATAAAACACAGAAAAAGTCTAAACTGCTCTTGGTACAAATAATTTCTCATTTTAAAATGATCAAAAAATGAATTAAGATAGATTTTATAATTTTGTCTTGATTTTTTTTTTTGTTGTTCACTCGATTTAATCCCTTAAAAATAAACCTCTAAATTGTTGAGTTTACCAAAAACTGATACTGACCTTTTAAATAAGATTTTTTTCTATTGTTTGTGTTATTCCTCAACTCCTTAAGTGATGCACACTTATTTCCCATCATCATTGTAAGTGAAAAGGACATCTCCTTTCTCAATGACATTTGTAACATCTGTGTTTCAATATTCAAAGTGATTTTTTTTTTTTTTTAATTATTTCTTCTTTACTGGTTAATTAGAACATGATGTCAGTCAGTTAAGTGTCATATGTGATACATGCTGGGGTGATCATGTCTCAAAAGAGACATGACTGACTGGGCAGAAGATTATTAGCCATTAGTTTCTGCAGTAGACTGTTTGCCAACCAAGGCTATAAAATCCAATCTGTCCTGTTATTTAACCCATAACTGGAGGGAAGAGGTGGATTAATACTTTTCCTAAGGGTATTTGCGTGTAAGTGAATGCAAGGGATTCAACTGAAATTCGACCTTGGCTTGCTGATTTTTAGTTCCAAGCCAATATCCACTGTACCACAACGCACATGTACAGTTCATTAAATCAGTAGGTAAAGTATATACCTATTAACTAGCTTTGTAGCTGTGGCCTTGCTCCAGACAAAGGATCCTGTGAATACTGAACACCTGAGTAATAGATAGCCTCACTAGTTTGCTAACCTATGCGCTCTGTGGCAGGCAGCTAAGCAAATATCATATGAATAAGAAAACTGTTTCCCATTTAATAATTAAAAAAGTCATATGCCAGGTTTTATTGGTACATTTTTTCTAATTTTATTTATGATTTGAAATCTTTTACAAAACAATATTAAAAAGAAAAAGTTTCAATTGGTTGATGGTACAATTTATAAAAAGGAATAAAACCTTAGCTAGTTTATCTTGTCAGAACAAAGTTTCTTTCCTTTTGTAGTTTAAAAATTAATGTTGTTTTCCCTTTTTTTTAAAAAAAATCACTCTATAAGGTGGATTCTGAAGAACCATTTTTCTTAATAACATTTTTTTTAAAATCTTATTAAAGAGTTAAAACTGGAAAAAAATTCTGTGTAATGCATTTCATCCTCTAAAGGGACTCCAGCAGACTCAAGAGGACAAAACTCATTACATAGAATTTTACCCATTTTTGCATTCAATTAACCAGCATTGTTCTGTTATATAAAAATTTAATATCATATTCTTACATATACACATCTGTCTACGAACCTCTGGAGTTGGCATGTTGAAGGTAACATAAATCAGTTAAGTGACAAATTTGTATTAATTTTTGTTCTCTCTCTCTCTCTCTCTATATATATATATATATATATATTATTGTCATCCGCAGACAGATCTGCTGTATCACAGCTCATCAGTATGGTTAGACTCCAATCGCTACACAACCCAGGCTCGAAACCCAACCGATTTGGCGTCAGTCGGTGACTCTACCCCTGGGCTACGGGGTGTTCGATGGAAGAAGGCAGTCTTTTTAGCTCATATCATATTACACGCCCAATAGCTAGAGTGCTCAAATTCATTTTTACTGAATGAGCGATATCTATCTATATATATATATATATATATATATATATATATATATATATACACACACACACACACACACTTCTAGATAAGTTTGTTTATTATTGTTATATTTTTTCGTCTGCTGTACCATCAAATCTTTTTCAGGTGACCGTTGCATATGGCAAATTTCTTAAAATATCAATCTTTTACATGATGTAGAGTGAAGATATTCTAATTTCTCCATCTGTTATATCTGATGTCCTTTCTAGAGAAGTTAGTATGCATCAATGTACTGTTTCATGCCTGTACACTGTATTCCACAAGTCAGCCAATAGAACTAGAACTACAGGTTTGTATTGTACAATGGCTGATCCTTTTCAAGAAAGACAAGGAAACCAGTCTGAAAGAATTGAGATATAACAATAACCAAACTTTGCTTTGGAAATTTACATATATATTTCATAACAAAAGTTGCCATTATTTTGATTTTCCTTGAAATATTGAACCTTGCTTAAAAAAAATCCAGTTGAAGTTCAAACTGTGATGTTCATCTATGAGATTTTTGTTTATTATACAGGGTATGCCAAGGTTGGATGTGTGGGTTGTGTAATGGCTTGGAAAGAGAACTTGAAGAGCTGAGTTCGTTACATTCACTTTAACACAAAATACCTTTTTCTTTCTCCAAACTGAGTTAAATAGCAGGGTGGAATGGGCTCTATAGCCATGGCAACTAGTATAGAATTGGGCCAATTCAATTGCACTTAATTTATTTTTGCTGTTTAGCAATGAACTATTAATAGCAAAATGAATATTAAATCTGAAAACGTTGAGATAAAACTGATATATGCTGTTTTCTTTAAATTTGTGCTGATATTTATTTCTATAATTTGTTAATTGTCTGAAAGCGCTGATTGAGGGTGGACCAGAAACTGATCATCTCTGGTCGGGTCTGCGCGGTGAGAGGGGGTATGATGTTGAGAGACCCGAAACCCCCTAGTGATCCATGCAAAGACATCACTGACAACACCCTCTAGTGCCCCCACTACGGTGCGTATGTCTGAAAATTTATAAATTTCATAAGACTGACTAGGAAATGTTTCTAGAAAAGTATCTCTAGTTTCATGTTTTTTTTTTCTATTTAAATTTAATTTATTAATTTTGTTTTCGATAATTATATGGGAAATCTAAGCACTGATAATACATCAAACTTTTGATTGTTTTTATCTACTAATTAAAAAACAGTTAACAGATTAAAATGTAAACAATAAATCATTTGTAGTTGATTAGATAGAAACAATGTTATTATAGAAATAAAATTAGAGGTTTCAACGTTACCTATAAAATTTGTCCCCCACTAGGTACAGTGATTCTTTGTAAGGTAACCTGTGTTTATAGTTAGAAAAAAAAATTTTTTTTATTTTTTTTACAATAGTAAATCAAGTCAAAGCTTATATTTTATTCACAATATCTGCTCTAGGTGTTAGAGTATATTAATCCATGGAAAATTAGGGATAAAATAAATTGTGAAAATTCTTCATCTAAAAAAATGTTTATTACAGAGTAACAGTTATTTTGAAATACTGATCACAAAGAATTGGTGTGGTAGAATGACTACTACAAGATTATGATCTACTTTATTTTATTTTTTTTAGGTTTCTATGAATGGCATGTTCTTCAGTTCAATTCTTATTAAAAGCTATCTGCTTATTTTGGTAGTTTGTTCTCAGAGTGTAACAGTATGGAATTTTCTAAACACCATTTAGTAAATTGATGGTTCAGCTTTCGTTTTTGGCTTTAGCATTGATTTAATCAATAGTTCTAATATAATTAAAAGAGGTTACTTAATACCAAGACTCCAGACCTTTTTTTCATGATAGCTTCAGAACAATCAATAATGTTATATTTATTGCCTTTGTGATCACTAATAGTTGTTAGTAGCTTCACATCATTTTGTTTAGGTAATATATTAAAAAAAAAAAAAAACAAACTTTATTTAAAGCAATTTAACTGAAATGATTAAAAATAATTTTACATGTTATTAAGTTTCATGGTCTGGGCAACTTTTATCAAACTTTAAAAATTATGCTTTATGCATTCATTTTCTAAATGCAGAATATTAGTAAATTTCAACTATTCACAATATAAAACTTCTTTAAAGTGCCAAAAAGAAAATTACAATTACCTTTCTTGAATTATGACAATTTTCTGTCTGTTTATCATTTTTAAACTTCTTGTATTTTCAGTTTAGTTTGATATACAGAAAAATATAACATACTTATTAAAGCAAAATTAGTTATTACAATTAGATGCTTAGAAATAAAGAACTTCAATTTTGATATTTGTATTAACTTTAAACTGGTGAAAGAAATCCAAATGAAAGAAAAGTGCTTAAGTTTCATTTTATATCATGCTCCATATTTTTTTTTTTTTTAAGAATTTGATTATGTATATGCAGAGGATCCTCCAAAATTAATGTTTTTTTTATCATCCTCAAGACAACATTAATTTTCAGCTCTGCTTAATGCATTTTTTTTTTTTTTTTTTTTTTAATAATTCTAATAAAATATTCTGGAAGAAAAGGCCCTAAAAATCATCCTTCATAGTAAATAGTGAAAGTCAGTTTAAGGGTTTGCAAATCTGGAGGACTTTCTAGAAAGTCTGTCAAGATAATTAAGGTAGTTTAAAAAAACAAAAATGACAAACAATTGCAGAATTTGACATTTCTTATGTAGACTTTCATTATTTAATTATCCCCCACCCCCGACTAAATAAGTGATTTCTTTTAGCAATATCTCTTAATCCTGACTTATTTTTTATCTGTCTTAATAATATGATTTTTATTTTTTGCAGTTAGCAGAGAGTTACCCAATTCGTCGCTCTGCACAATTAGTAGCCTATATTTTCCTTCGGGGTAAAGCAAAAGGTAAGTTCTTGTAATTACAGTAAAATTCAACATTACAACAATAATTAATGGTAGCTACTAGCTGAAATGAAATAAATGACAAAAAAAAAAACTTTTGAATATTTTATTTCTGTTCAGAAACAAAACCATCATTCCAATGTTTAAAATACTAATATTGCATGAGTTATGTAGACTGGTACATTTTTTTTCTTTCTCAGCTTCTCCCAAAAGTTTTATTACTAGACTACATTAAAAAAAAAAAAAATAATGAGGCTTAACTGCATAATTATGGTAGAATTATTTTCCTTTAGTAGCAATTATCTCCCTCAACGTTTATTACTGTTTAAAAAGTAACAAATGTTATTTTTGTGAAATATTTACAATAAATTTATTTTTATTCTAGGGTTAGAGAATATAGAGAAGTTGCAAGAATCTGAGATGGCCAGACAGTTTTCTATATCCAGACTCCAAAATTTCGGAACTGTATTCATAGCCAAAATCAGAAGGCATTAGAGAATTTCAACAGAAAAAGTAACCATTTTTTTTTTTTTTAAACATTTGTCCCATTCAAAGATACTTTGTTGGCCAAATCCTTTTACGATGATTAAACTAAACACTGAGTCAACAGGGAGTTTCAAGAACAGACAATTTTATTTAGTAATCAGCTCATAATGGGGAAGTTGAAAAAAAAAGAAAGAAAAAAAACACAAACATATTTTTTTATTAAATTCCCCCTTTTAAAACATAAATTTTAGTTAATTGTAGCTGTGCTGCATTCAATCTTACATTTCTCAGTGAATATTACAACTATCATTGTTGGAAATTTGGTGATTTCGAATTGGATTCAGACTCCTGTCAATGAAGTTAAAACACTGTTTTGTAAAAGGAAAGAGTTTTCATATATTTTCCTATTTAAAAAATATTTATTATCAAAGCCAAGAGAATTATGAAAAAGAGAAGGAAAAGGATTTGTCATGGATTCATTTGGATTTTAGAAATTACTTCCTCACCTGAGGTTGAAAATAAAGAATTTCTAAGTATGAATGATGTCTCATCTTATTTTGACCAGAAATTCAACAACTCAATATTATGAAGTTAATTTCACCAATTATGAATTTTGTACATGTTTGATAGTATAAATAAATAAAAGGTAATATGAATGTTTTTAAATAAAATTGAAATATATTTCTGCAAAATTTCTTCTAGAATTGGTAACTGGAAATTATTTATTATTCTCTTCTCTAATAAATGAAAAAGCCAGAGACAAAATTTTGGGGAGCTTATTTTTTTTTTTTTTTCCTCATTTTTATCACACCTTTCTTAAAAAAAAAAAAGTCATGAAATTGGGAGCCGAGAAGTAATGAAGTTCTTATTTTAATGGTTGAAAAATATTTACTGTATGGAAAGCCAAGCCAAAAGTTAATACTTTAAAACATTTCAAAATATGTGAATCTGTGCCTGTCTGTATAGATAATTTTAGTTCTTGCAAGGTCTGATTTTATTTTAAAACAAATAAAACTGCATATAATCATTATTCAAATATCCACAAATAAAAATATTTTTCCTGTTAACATTTTGTTTCTATTGTTTTTAACTGACTTGAATACAGAATATAATAATCATATGGCCTAAACTTGTAAGAATTTTTTTTTTCCTTGTATAATTGGTGTATAGTTAATTTGTCTGTAGTGAGTATTGCTTCCAAAATTAAAGATTTTACATGAAATCTTCAGACTTTTGACCTGACAAAATTTATGGGCAAGTCAAATTGTAAAAGGAAAACATTTTTGTTATTAAAAATAAACATAGATGACTATAACTTTAACTATCAAACTGAAATATTTACATTTTAAATATTGCCCTGATCTTAGCACTATTATGCAATAAAGTGAATAAAAAGAACACCCAATACAAAGACAAAAGTAGATGACAATCAAGAAAAACAGAAAGAGAGGTTTAAATAAGACTTCAATAAAAGGCTACAAGAAATGAATAAATTACATAGGACTTGCATCAGCTTTCATATTGGGTCCTCCATTTGTTATTGAGAACTCAGAAAAATTTAAAAAAAAATATTATAGTCTATGAATTATCTACCCATTGATAAAAATGCATAAATGTTTTTGCAAATGTTTGTAAAAAGACAGTATGTCCTGTTTACCACACACACACACTTTCAACAAATGCACTGATACATATGTAATTTATCTTTGGGAATGTATTCAGCAATTACACAATTTTAGAAGTATAGAATTTATTTTCCTCTACTTCTGAACCTCACCAATAATTGTTGAAGTTTGCAATTTCTACAGGGTGTGACAAATACTGCCCATATAATAGTAAAACATAAGATAGATGAAGGCATCGATGCCACTAATGTCTTACCATTATGTGGGAGGTCTTTCAGGTATTATTATTAAGCCAAAATTTTCAAGTGCTCCATAAATTGTTTTACTAGTAGATTGTAATTTTTTTATAAAATGGTCCCAAATTTGAAAGAAATACAAGAATCTTCAGGGATTTAAAAAGAAAAAAATTTTTAAACTGGAGATTTACTCCAAACTTTCTATCTGAAAGAAATTATAATCCAGTTTGAGTTGTTTTGACATTATAGCTGCTAACACCCGTGAGAGTAAGTGTCGGCATTTCTTTGAGAATTTTTAGGTTCCAACATCCTGTAATTACTTATTCAAGAGATACTAGACAGTTTTTTAAACATTTTCTTGCATTATCAAAATTTTACATGGCACTAAAATACATGAAAACTGATTTTTCAACAATCTTTAGTGATGAATGTAGAGACACATTGTATGGCTAATGACTTAGTTAAACTTTTGGTCCTTCACAGAAATAGTGAACCAACAGAAAAACAATAGGAAGTTGTAATAATTTATGGTGGCGTGTGTTTATTCTTCAATACACATTATTAGCATTTGAGGAATATCAATCTGGCAGTTACAATAAAAAGCAATTAAAATGAAATAAGAGTCAAACTTAATCTTAAAACTGAGCAAAAAAAACCTTGACAGTTGTAGTTTCTTACCAGTTTTCAGTGTTTCGCATTTTATTACAGCTTGGCTATTCACGGAACTATAACCACTTGCAACTTTTATCTATATGTAGTGAAAACGTGCCGAAATAATGAAAACCCCGCCAAATAATTTTATTAATCTAAGACGGGGTCTCTTAAATTTTTTTTTCACCTATGTTGGGTACCTTTTGAGAAAATGCTCTGTAGTCTGATATTCAAATCAAATATGGTGAACATTTGAATTCAGTGAAGGGAATATCAAAAGCAAATTGTCTATTTCTAAAAAAAAAAAAAAAGTGTGAGGGGGGCAGCAGATTTGCAAGCTTCTAATAATAATGGCTGAAGTGCTGAAAACAAGAGAGACTTGATTGTATACTAAATTTTGCTAGTGTACCTCACTTTGAGAGCTCATGTTTTAAGAGAACGATTTTAAGTTCTTTTTGACATTTCAATTGGGTATTATTTAAGATTCATAAAAAACATTTTTTTAAACTAGCAATCCTAAGAGATTTCAAACCATAAGATCTGATAAAGAAGGAGAATTAAAATATAATGGACTTTGTAATGAATGAAAATTACTTTCAATGCATCAAGTTGTAAATATAGAACCAAAGTAATAAACAATTAAAAACCATCATTGATATGAAATAGTTCAAAGGGGTTATATTCTGGATATTTGGTTTGTTTACAACATTATTTGACCAAGTCACAGTTATAGAGATTTGATGTTGATGATTGTCATATTTTCTAGTATATGATTCATTATGTCCAATTATAATATAGGTACTGTAGATATTTATGGTGTCAATTGTTGAGGTAGGCTATTTACTTCTTATGACCAAAATATTATCAAAACCTCCCTCAATTTACTTGCTTTATTTATTATTATTAATATTTATAAAAGAGAAGCTATAACCAAAAATATTTTAAGCTTTAATATTTTTTATATGAACAACAATAACAACAACAAAAAAAAAAAAGTCTGCACACATGATAGACAAAATAATAGTACTTTTAACGTTTTAAATAAAACACTGGATATAAAGTCCGAGAAAAATTATTTCATTGGATAAAATGACATTCACTTTGTATGTAAAAACTGTCTTCTGAAGAATGTATTAATAATTAAATGCTTGCATTGATAAATTTAGGAATATAAACATATACATGTGTAAGTAATAAGATTGTAGAGATGAAATTAAGAGGTACACACATGTCTAAAAATAAAATTAGGCATTCAGTTGCCTTTTATCCCTATTCTGAGTTTAATTGCAATCAAGTAGGAATAACAAGTGAATATTTGATTGATTGATTGATTGATATTAGAAATAAAAATGTTGAGATTAGGACTATATATATATGATAAAACTAATGGCTGACTGCTCATTTTTCAGTATACCTGCTAGGTTGGCCAGCTAATCCCTGTTGTAGATGCCTACTCAGGCACATTTGTTTCTTCAAAACCCAGAGCCAGCCTATGGTTTATACTGCAACTATGCTGAATGCAGTTTAGTTATAGTTTCTGGCTGAGAGTGCATAATCTGGTGTGATCCACAGTTAAACCAAAGTAGTAGATTCAAACCCTTGGTCATAAATTCTGATTTGGAGCTAGTGCAACCAGTGGAAAATTCTTAATTTTGGCTTCCCAATTTCATTCACCAACCTTGTATAAACTAGTGGCATGTCTTTTAGGCACTTTCCAACAGTACTGCATGCTAGTATGATCATGAAGCCACCTCTTTAGAAAATTGACCATGGAGAGATTTAAACTTTGGTTTCAGTAATAATTGACCACTTGGTTACTTAATGTTTATATAATTTGTGTGTGCAAAAATGACCATATATTTTGCCTGGCATATGATTATGCATAACAATCATCTATATGAAATATATATTTAAAATTTGACACTTGAAATATATATTTCATCTTGAATAAAAAAAAAATTTAAAAGAGGATGAAAAACACCTTAAAATTTTATACATTTTCTTGGTTTTAAAAAAAATTGTTCTAATAAAAATTCAAATACTCTTTTATTTTCTCATTTCTCATTAAAAAAAAAAAAAAAAAAAAAAAAAAAAGGCCCAACCCATCCCATAAAAGTCTTAAGGGGAATTAACAAAATCATTTTTTCTTATTTTTCTTCTCCATTTGAATGTCCACTCCAATACTTTTTTTTTCTGTTGCCATAGTTATTTGCAAATATGAACAGCAGCAAAATGATTAAGGACAAAAATTGCTTTTTCTGTTTCCGAAATTTGTGTTTTTCCTTTTTTTAAATTAAAAAGAGAGAAAAACAGAGAGAAGAAACTGAATAAAAGCATGGAGAGATGAAAGACCCTATTTTTGTTTGAATTTATGAGACCAGACATTTCTACTATTATACATTGATTTGTTTGGACCAGTTTTCTTGTTCATTACATTTAGTAGGAATGTCGAACAATCCCACTTTTTTTTTCTCTCTCTTTCCAATTTCTGATGAATTGTTCCAACTTAAAAAACAAAAAAAAAAAATAACCCAGCAACATACACTTTATGTTCAAATAATTCTATCAATAAGCCCAGAATAAATATTGGTACCACATAAGAACCACAGATTCAGAATGAATCAGAATTAGATTATTCAGTATTACATGGCTCTATGAATAAAAACAATAGTAAAAGCCCATTTAGTTCTCTAGAAATTGAAAGTTCAATTCCTGAGATTGGGGGTGGAAGAAATATAAACAGCAAATCAGTAAAAACTGATGAGTTCTGAAGAATATTTAGAAATAGCATCAGATGTCAAGCAAAGTCAAAGAGTAGATTAGTCAAAATGTAAAAAACAACAAAAAAGTAAAAAGAAACTGGTCCAAATAATTTGATATAAATAAGCCATTTCTGTCATTCAGTTTCACCATGCTGGCATTTCCCCTCCATTTGTCGTCTTTTCTGTTTTGCTAAGACTTTTGTTTGAATTTTTGCGTATAAACAACCAAGGAGCACTGAGCCGCTTTTTGCTTTTTGAATTCTTGCTGTCATTAGTGTTTGCAGGGTCATTTTTCTCATTACTGAGAGACAGTGATGCCCCTGTTGAGGCTCGTCGGCTGATGGGAGAATCAGTCACTGAAGAAATATCATCCATTGGAGTAACCAATTTTAAGGTCAAATTATCTCCATGACTTCGAACCAATTGAACAAGTTCTTCATGGAGACTCCATTTTGTATCCTTATCTCCAACTGATACGATCAAATCTCCTTTTTTCATCCCACTTTTCTGAAAAATAAAGTAATATTAAAAATAAAATATAATTTGAATAAGAATTTTTTTTTCCTTCAATGTTTAATTAAACATTAGGAAATATGTTTTAAAAGTTAGGTTTTATGAAATTCAAAGTTTTCACGCTAAAATTGATATTAACTGATTAATTATTGGTAAAATTTTCAAGATCTAATGATATGAGCAATATATCTATATTGGTTTGGGAAATGGCAGGTTCTATTGTGTAGAATACAACATAAATTTTTATTTTGGATAAATGAATCCAAAAGAGATAAGCCATAAACAATATATCTGAGTAATACAATACTCTACATCAGAGGTTAGCAACCTACCACATGCATGCCACAAATGGCATGCCAAGCAATTTCTAATGGCACAATTTGTTGAATTAAAATCTCTGAAAGCCTGCTGCTATTCTTTCATCTGTTTGAAAAAAATTGCTTTTGTTCTTTTAGTTTAAATTATTTCTGTGAGCAAATTTTCTCTTACATGAAAGCAGTGTTAAGTCCACAATGAAGTTACCCACCTGAACATTTAGAAAATTATGTAAAACTTAAAAGTATGTTTCCAATATTGAGCAAGGGCAAAGCTCCTATCAATAATAAAAACTTAAACTTAAAAACAGTTTATTAATGTAGTTTACATATTATTATATGTCTTAAAAAGAGAAACCAAAAGGATTCTCAAGAGTAATAGTTCTCTTTTCATAAATTGCCTTTTCTGTGTTTACATTTTAAAAAGGCAAAATATAGGATTTTCTTAGGCATCTCAATGCCTCGTGTATTATTATATATTGTAGAACAGATATACTGACTTTGATTTGTATTAAAAAATATGTATACTGTTGACATTATGAAAGATTTTAAATCCCTAAGTTGGCATATAGTTAGCAAAAGTTGCTACATATTTTACACGTTAATATAAGTTTTTTGACATTCTATGACCTTCATCAGTCTTTCAACCCTTGATTGTTTACTTTTCCATTATTACTTGTAACGTTGCTTGCAGCAGTTTGTATTGCTTTTGAGAGACAATCTTTAACTATTGTTCCCCATTCTCATAAATGGCGGTGGTGGGGGTCCTGAAAAAGTAATAAACCAAAATTGAAAGATAGTGAAAACAAAGTAATGCTGGGTATGCAATCATTCTTGAGAAAGCATTAATATTGAGTTTTTAGTGCTACAATCTTAGATCTTTACAGCTAAGACATAATAGGAAATAAGACAGGGATGCCTCAAGAGAGAAATGTTGATTCCATTACCTGAAATTTAAGGTTTAACAGTCAACAAAAGCGTTGATGACAATTTTGTTCTGGAATGCAAAAAGTGTGCTGTTTGTGAACTTCACATACAGCTCAGAATGGTTAATGTCAACTGACCCTGTGAAACAGTTGCTCATTAAGAGACTAGTAGATTTGCATAGGGTTGTCAACAACCCCTCTCTACACGCAGCCAGTCTGAAAATAGGGTGGCATGGCTGGGATGTTTTACTGTATCTACTATATATATATATATATATATATATATATATATATATATATATGAGCCAGGTCAGGACTACCATCTGTTTCAAATGACATTTACCTAAGAAGTGCTTCTACACAAATGACATCATTGTTGCTAAGATCCAAGAGTGGCTTTGGTCATTTGATACCACACACTTCATGGATAAAACTTTTGTACTAAGACAGGTACATCAATTTTTATGGAAATTACATGAAAAATTAGCATAGTAGTGCTAGTAACAGCTTAAAATGTTTATACCATAATTTTTGGGACATCCTTTATACTACTATTTTAAAGATGGGTTACAAGTTTTCTATTGAGAGTCCATTCTATTAATTTACTGTCTTTGAATCCTTTTTTGGCAAGGTGGGCATTAATCAGTTTTGCAGAATGTGAAAGGAGAATTGTTTTACATGCGTATGCACTTTAGTTTATAAACTTTTTTGGTTTTGTCCTGTACCACTCACAAAAACGAAAAGTTCACTGCCATCATTTGCACTTTTTACATTATTCAAACTGTTGTACTCACCTTTATTGCCATATTCACAAGGTTTCAGCCATTGTACACCGGTCCTCTTCAGGTAATACATATTGGAATTTCAAACTGAGCCCTTCATTTAATCCATGGGGGAAGATTTTTCTAATTCCATGTGCCTTATCTTTTTTGTGGTATCTCAGCATTATAAAGTAGAAGGCTGGAGTGTACAATGGCCAAAACATTGTGAATATGGCAATAAAAAAATGAAGATCACTATTCAAATGATATAAATAATTAAAATATCTCATCTCAGAAATATAAATAAGTTTGCTGTCATATAAGAGGATTGATCTACATTTCTTTTAATGATGGTTATCTGGAGAAGTGCAAGAGAAACCATTTCCCTAATTTGGCACCTTTGAAACTTTTTTTTGGCAAAGTGGATAAGAGTCAGCTTTGAAGAATATGACAGGGCATTGTTTTGCATGAATATACTCCTTATTTTTGAGGAGGTACTAAAAAGCTATCTTGTCCAAGACATTACAATTATTCCCTGCATTTATCTTGAAACCATCATCAAATTTGAAAGTAAGAATAATTTTGCTGCCTATAATACTACCCTAAAATATTACAGCATTGCCTCCCTCTCATAGTCAACCAACATGATTTAGCAGACAATTTCCATGAAAGACCCAAGCATTCACCAAGCCATCAGGTCTATGCAATGTTACTTGACAATCATCACTAACAATTATTGTTGACTAGCAGTATAGCCCGGCGTTGCTCGGGTGTAATGAAAGCTTTAAAACTAATCCATGGTCCTGGAGCTCAGACTCTTTGGATGTTGGCATGAAAGACTAAAAAGCAATAGTTGTTTCCAGTCAAAGCGAAACCATAGATTGGAAGAAAAATGAATGGATGTAAGTCAAATTTTGATTTCCTGGTATCCATATCAAATAAGTTTTTTTCATCGTAAACTGAATTTTGAAGGCTAAAAAAGTCCTCTGAGTAAATGGTATCATGGCTGAGACTAAGAACTACAATTATACCTACTTAGAGCCAAACCCAAAGCAAAAACTAAAATAAAAGGGCTGAAAAAAAAAATACAGACATACAGACAGATAAACAAACACATACACACAAACATCTTACCTTATATATATTATCGATTTTCTGCACTATTGTAAGAACTGCAACCTTGAAACTTCTGAATATTGTTTCTAATGTCTTTGTCTATGAGTGTATCAAATTTGATTAAAATCAGACCACTCCCTCTATAACCAGATTTTTTTGATTTGATATTTTTCAGGAGGTAACTCGACACAAAACCTAGCTAAGAACACTCACAGACGCTTATAGTACAACTCTGTAAATTTTCAAAAAAATCAGTTCAGCCATTTCGGAGTCTATAGGTAACGGATACATACACAGACAAAGTTCCATTTATAAATAAGTTTAGATGGAATCAATTTTCATTTACTTCTTCAAACATTTTTCGTTGTGATACTGACTTAAAAGGTGGTAGTTGGGTTGCTTTCATGATTTTAACCAATTTTCTGAATATTCTTTATTTTTTTAACACTTGCTTCTTAAAATATTTTCTTGCTCATTACTATTTTAATTTTCTTAAATATTTTTGACATTCTTAAAGCTAGTTTTTTTTTTTTTTGATGATTGTTAAAAAATTTCTGTCCAACTTTTTTGCAATTTATTTTTTACTATCACTCAATAACTTTACAATAATCCTTTCCCTTTGGAGGTTATATAAAAGATTGTAGTGTCATAAAAAGCTATATCTGAAATTAAAGAACAAATATAAAGAGTAACACCTCATTTGCATAATAAAATCTCACACCAGCAAATAACATTGTGAATAATATTTCTAAAAAAAAAATAAAACAGTTATAAGGCAAATTCACATTATACCATTATCATAAAATATACCTTGAAAATTTTGCCAACACTGCTTAGTTAATTTTATTGTGAAAACATTGACTTGTATAAGAGTGCATGTACTGACACATGTAAATTTAAAATCTTTTCCATTTGATTATTCTCATAGGGAATCTTTTTTGTCTTGACTCTTCTGACTTTGGCACTTAATCAGATTCCAAACAATTCATAGATGATGATGATAGTCATGAATATTCTGTAGCAGCTGATGTCATGAAAATATCAAAGTTCCAACAAGTTTAAATCATTAATATTGTTTATAGACACCTATGAAAATAACTAAATTGACATATTACTAGATTTATCCAATTTATTGTTGCCTTTTATTATAATAATAATCATAAACTGTTAAAAATAAAACTAATCAACATCTATCTTGAATAAATTAAATAAAAATCAGTAATCATAATAATTGAAAGATTTTCACTATTGCTACAATGGAAAGTTTTCCTTTTTTTTTTCTATTTTTTTATTCTTGCCTTTCTGGTTCAAGAATCAATGTTTTGGGCTTGCACTCAGTAAAAATAGCAGAAAAAAACTGAATTGACTGAATTAAAATATTTTGTTAAATTATTTTTTGTTTTGAAAGCAGTTCATGACACACAAACCTTTTTTTTTCTAGTTTATATTTTCAATAAAATGACTGCCTCATTTTACTAAAATGTTTTATCTCAAGAAAAAAAAAATCTAATAACAGTATCAAAATTATCTGAATAAATTCTGCTTTCCTAGCCTTTAATAACACTTTTTTAAATAAGGTTCAATAACTGTAGAAAAAAAGTAAAGAAAAAAGGGACCCAACCTCAGCATTTGTGCTTGGTTCTACTTTATTCACTCGAACAGGTGCATCTCCTCGAATACTGAAGCCATAACCTTGTTTGGGATCCTTTGCCAAATGAACAACACGTGGTGCTGTCCATAAGTGGCTTGCACAGAATATGTGGTTGGGACCCTGAAATGAAGCAATTTATATTAAACACATCTACACTAAGTGAGAATGGAATTTCTTACATTAACAAATTAGTCACAAAGATAGGCTTATTAATCATCAATGATATGATAGCTGTCTATTATACCAACATTTTTATAAGCATGCAATACTAAACAAGAAGATAATTAGATATATATCTACATAAATACTTTTTATATCGAATATTTGATTTTTCTGGTTCATAAAAGCTTGTGTTGGATAGTATGAAGAATTTTTATAATTGTGAATATAGTGTAAAGAAGACCATTTTATATTACTGATTAAACAGAAAAGTGAATTCCAGATAGAATGAGATTTATTGCAAAATTACTTTGGAATGTTAACTTCATGTTATTTCTTTAAACCTCAGTTATAAACGGAAACGAAAACTGTATTTCTTAAAAATTTTGCTGTTGATTAAAAGAAATGTTAGGTGTAAGCAATACAAAAATTAAGTAAAGATGTTCAAAATAAGAAATAACAGCTGAAGAGAAATAATTGGATTAAGAAGAAATGAAAAAAGAAAGCGAGCAAACACAAGTGTTAAAGATGAAGGCTCAGATATTCACTTTTTTAAAGGCCTATGACTACCATATCAGCTGCTTCAGTAACTGCAGCATTAATGGGATCTGGTGAATTCAGGCCATAAAGTTTCAGTTCATTTTGATTTCAATTTTTATTGTTCTTCTATTTTATCAACTTTAGAGAATTTTAAATTATCTAAAAAGCTCAGTTACATGATACATTGAGAAAAGGTATACCTTCCAAATATTCTAAAAATTTTATATAATAATATTAAGAAAAACAAGCATATTAACAAGAACCCTAGTAACCCGTTTACAAGTGAGCCAAAAAATTGTACGGTATAGAATTGCTCATCTACACAGAAGAATATCATCAATGGAAAGAAAATACAAAATTGCACATGTTAAATACCACTTGATATTAGAATTTGTGCTAACAGACTTCATTTGCTTTTGACCTTGCCTTAACCCTAAGTCTTGAGTAATGATTCTATATTAGATTGTACTAAACAGAAAGCAAAAGAAATAATAATAATAATGATGATGATGATGATAATGCTCTGATGTCACACCAACCAGGGCATGTATAATTTCTGATCTTGACTGGAGATGTTAATATATACATTTTTTTTTTGTCTTAGTAAATTAATGAATTAAAATAGATCATTTAAATCATTTCACCCCAAGCAAGGTGATAAAACCATTAAGATGCAAGGGGTTACTGTGAGTTAAGTAAAGTGAGAAAACATTATTGAGAAAGGACAATAAAATAACAGTAATTAAGACTGATGTTGCATTTAAACTTTTGAATATCATAGTTGACAGGAAAGCAAGAAGTGAATTCCACAGGTGAGGTGGGAGAAGAAACTATTAGAACAGAACTTCATTACATCAAGTGATTTCAACAGTAAAATGATTTAATCTAGTTCTCGATCTAGTATTATGTTTAAATTCATGAACTTTGGATATCAACAAGGAAAGTTCAGAACAATTACCATGGAAATATTTATAGAAAAAGCACAATGAAACTTGTTACATTGGTGAATAATTGATTTGGGATGAAATGTCATGACTAATGACAATTATTATTATCATTATTTTTTTTTTTTTTTTTGATTCTGTCAAGAATCCCTAGATACATAACAGAATCACCAGACCAATAGTGGCAAGAATATTCATTAGATGGATGGATGGTAGACTAAAGGTACAACATAAATTCTGGCAAGAAAATTTGTCTAGCACAAAACAGGAAACCAACTTCTCTAGCAGTGGATTTTGCAGCTGACTTAATATAATCATTGCAATTCATATTGATGGGTAACATTAGACCAAGTATGCACAATGTTGTACACTCCAAACTACTTCATGTGATTGGAATTTCAGGCTGAAACCTTTTATTTCAACCACTGAGGTATATTGTTTTCTTAAGCTGGCCAAACATAGAAATGGATACAATATGGGAACCAGTAACATCAAGATTGCAATATGAGCTCTGTTGAAAAAAACAGTTACTGAGACATTAGTCTATAAGTCCCAAAAATGTGTATGATCCAGTGGATTTGCATTAATTAGATCTAGTGACTTGACCCAAAGAGTTGTGAGTTCAATACCTGGCTTCAGCAGTGGTGAACAAAAACTTAGTTAACTCCCCTCCAGTTAATTCCAGTTTCTAAGATATTTGGAAGTGGCATGACTCATGAAACAAGAACAATATACCCCAGTAATCAAAATAAAGGGTTTGGTTTGAAATTCCAATCAGCTGAAACATCATGAATATAGCAATAAAGATGGGGACAACAGTCCAAACAATGTAAATATAAATAAGTATTTCCTTTTTCCATAAGTAAAATTTTTTAATTTTTTTATTAATGACTAGACATTTAAAAAATCCTTCAATGGAGTGGAACAAATATATACTTATTAAAATTATTCACATGACTTATTTGATGGCATGTAAGAGAGACCCTCTTCTATTTAAAGTAGTAATACAAATATTGGTAGTCTATGGTGCCTAGGTAAATATTAGACAACCAAATACCATATCTTTGTATACAAGACACCGGTAACATTTTGTTCAGAAGAGAAATGATACTCAAAACAAAATTTAATGCATATGAAATTTTCACTAATACTGTTCAATCAGAAATAAATCTAATATATAAATTGCAATATTTACATAAAGATTTTAAATTTAATATAAGGTTTCTTTTTTTTTTAATCAAAACTATAATAGGTTTAATTGCAATATAGTAAGTAGTATTAATTTTTTTCCTTCTGATTCTTGATCTGAATTATCAAACTCACCAATGCTTGAAAGAAATCAGCAACAGAATTTTGAGCAAAATGGGGAGCAATACAGCAAACTTCAAACCCAGGTTCTGGTACAATAGAAGGCACTTTAACATAATCACTGAAATCATCTTCTTCTTCAAGACTTTCATATTTTTTCAGTGCTCTGGCAAAAAAAAAATAAAAAATAAAATAAATAAAATACAATAAAATATTAATAAAATTAAAAGTTTTCGTCTCAGTGTAAAAAAAGTAAATTTATGTACAAAAATAATTGTTTTCATTTCTTTGTATAGTGCATTTGTAACTTTGCTGAACCTTATGAAGGTTGACAATAGGTGCAACAACTTTGTACTGTTAATACTATACATGTAATAGTTATACCTCAATGGCAGAACAAGTGGATGACAATTACAACAAATATCAATAGCTGAACCAGCGCATGAAGAATACACATGATGAACATGCCACAGAAGGTGCAACTCGAAATTATAACAGAGTTAGCAGAAATCTATTGCAGTTTCATAACAGGATTCTGCATGTCTCATTTCATATTTGCTGTAGAGAGATGTCATGAAACCAGGTGTGTGTGTCACTTCCTGGCAAGTTGAGGTCTACCTTAAACAAATTCACATCATCAGCACCTTCCTTCACTTCCAACCAACTCTTGCAAAGCCAAATGGCAATAAGAAATGGATGATGGGAGCAGGTTTTAGTGAAACTGAAAGCTTCTAGTCCTGAACCTGCATGCTGATGGCAAATTTAGTCATCAATGCCCTTATCACATTTGTCCATGCATTGAATACTGTTGTCATAATCTGGTCAGGTGTTTCTGCAATACATCATGAGGTTTTCAAAAAAAAAAAAATTCAAAAGAGGATCTGCAATATAAATGGTTCTGACTTGGCATCTTAGCTTCAGTCACTTTTTCACTGACATGATGTTGCTTCCCTCTGTCTTTCCTACAAATATTTTCATGGTAACTGCTTTGACAAGCTTTTTTTCATGGTGCTCCATCCACATGAATTTAAGCATGCTACTAGATTGGCATCTAGGTCCCACCCTTTTACCATTGAAATAGTTAAATGTAACCACTACTTCAAAAGTTTCTTTTCTCACACTTCCCACCTGTGAAACTCACTTCCATTTACTTGCTTCCCTGATAGCTACAATCTTCAAAAATTTAAATGCAATGTTAGTTGCCAATTTCTACCTCGAAACCTGTGTCTTTGTCCTTTCTTCAATTTACCCTGTACCCAGTCTTTTTTCTCACTGTAATCCCCTGTGCGCTAAGAACAAACTAACCCTGTGGCCAGCTTTTCAACATTACCATTAAATTACATCCATATGTAAAAAAAAAAAAAAAAAATTATTTTTTTGTTTCATTCTAATATATAAAAGATATTTCTATTTATACAACTGACAAATGCTTAAAAATGCAAAAACAAGACAGAGAGAGAGAGAGTGAATAAAAGAGAGAAAATAGCTTTACCTTTCATATGCTTTTCTAAGCACTCCATGAAAGAGGTCTATTTTACGGAGCTGTTTGCAAAGGTCATGAGTGTTAAGAGCATCTTCCAAGAGTAAAATACATTCTCGATAATGGGCTTTACCTACAATGAAAAACAAATTGCATTTATATTGGTTTTACAATTAGAATTAGATCAACGAATATTGATACTACATGATAAACTTGATAAAAGCCATCACAAACAAAGGATTCTAGATGTACAAGTTGATCATTGGTAGCTAGATAAATTGTTTCTCTCCAGGTACCACATTAGTCGAGTATTTACTATTCTCTCCATAGTCTTGCAAATGCAACTTGTTAATGCAATGGGTCAGTAGTTTGTTCGGTTGGAATGGTCTTTGCCAGGTTTAAGAATTGGAACAATGACAGACCCAAGCGACAATTTTGGAAATTTGTTTGAACACCATATATCATTGAAGATTTGGAGAAGTATTAAAAGAGACTTTTCTGAAAGGTGTTTTAAAAAATTGGTAATGAATTTCATCTGGACCAGTTGCAGATTTTTTACTTTTGTTTATGAAGTCTTTTAGTTCTGTCATAGTAAATAGAATATTGTATTTTTCGTTATTGTTTGAAGTGAATTTAAGTTTTTCTTTTCCATTATATCTTTATATTTTTGAAATTTAGGAGTATAGTGATTTGTTAAGGAAATTTGTTGTTATAAGGTTAGCTATTCCCCTCACAACCAGTGCATTTATCTCCAGTTTTGGTTTAGTGAACTGTTGCAGTTTGTGATGTTTTTCCATGAACTTTCCTTAATATTTTTTTTATTTATTGAGGTTTTGTTTTGTCTGGAGTTGCAGTTTTGCTAAGATCCTCTTTTGGATTATTTAATTATACAGCATGCTTTTGCTCAAGCTTGCTTGTAGTTCTGTAGGTTGATTGTGGTTGGATTGTATAAAAATATCTTTAGCATTTTTTCTTATAGTAATTTTGGTATGGGTTATTTCCAAGTTTACAATTGGTTTTAATGTCTTCAATTTTCTTGAATTAAAAATGTTAGTTCTTGTATTTCATGTAATTTGTTTAATATTAGATTTTCATAGGCAAGGCTTGATGTTGCTTGGGTAATTTTTGCATATGATAGAGTATTGGGGTTTATTTCAATGCTTTTCCTTGTTTCTGAATAGGGAGTATTTTTGATGGGTTTAATTTTTAATATATTTTTCTTTTTTCTGGGTTTCTCATTCCCTGGAAATTGCCCTATGATTCTTTTACAATTAGGGCGTGTGATCTCTGTGGTTAGGATTATTCTCCCCACATCTTCCACATACTGAATACCTTGTACATTTATTCTTACCATGTCCATATCTTTGGTAGTTGAAGCATCTTAATGGGTTTGGAATATATGTTTCTACTTTGGAAACTGTATATCCAATTTTTATTTCCTGTGGTGGTTCTGGTGCATCAAAAGTAATGATATAAATGTTGGTATCTATAATACTATCATATTATTTTTATAGATATTCTTTTTATATCTAATATTTTGTCTTTTGACAGTATTATTGTTCTTCATTTCCTCCAGTATACACAGTGAGAGTTCAGTGTTTCTCACCAAACCTTTGGAGGAAATTAAAAGTTGGTGTTGTTAGAGCTTTACCTTTATATTGTGAAATTTTGGATTCAGCAATATATTTTCTTTTGTCTACTATCAGTAACATTATTTCTAGTTTTGTTTTTTTTAAACTGTTTTTGGAGTTACCTGAGATGCTTAGATTTTCTCTATGATAACAGGTGACAACTTCATTATAAGTTTATCTTCTATTATTATGAATTTCAAAATTTTCCCCCTAATTGACTTTGTGTCTATATCAATGTGTAATTCCTTGTTTTTTGTGTTCATAGTTTATTATTATCATTATGAATGTGCCCTTGCCATCAAAAAAGACAGCAAAATATTTGAAAGAATAATTAGCTGCTCCCTCACAGGTTATCCTTTCACTGATTATAACAGAAAGAAAATTTCACACAAACAAATACACAAGTGTCTATTATAATAGAGTGTGTGTGCATATATATATATATATATATTTCTTCACTACTTGACAACACAATTATTGCAAAAAAATAAATGATTAAATTAAGGCACTTTTAAAAAAACCCAACATGTAGCAAGAGCTTTCATAACTGCCAGTGAAGAGAATTAACTGAGCTGACACTACCTCTCTCTCCATGGGTGTGACAAGAGGGATATATATATATATATATATATATATATATATATATATAAATACACAATGGTCCATATCATAATAGAGAGGATTATTCATGCTCCCACCCACCTTGGAGTCCCATATGGGAGAGATAATGAGGGTGGGGGATCCCATTTACCTCATTGCTCTAAGGCTACATGACTGGTATACTGAAATGTGGGTAGTTTTCCAAGCACCATTTTTCTCTGGGATCATCCACTCAAGTATGGGCCTTTCTCAGGGATTGAGCAGCCATATCAGATGCTTTTTTGTGGCCAGTACGATTGACCCTAAAGCCACCACTTCTTTTTCTTTTATGTGCCTTGTCCTTTCAGGACATAGGCGATCATGGCTTTCCATGTCTCCCTGGTGGCTCTTAGCATGCTTTCTCCTGTTACACCACACAACCCCCATTCTGTCATTCACCTGCTCAGGCCCTTCAAATATGTTATCTGCTGCTTTCCTCCTATCTGGCCTGTTAGTATCAGGTTCTCCAAGCCCTCCATCCTCATTGCATGTCCAAGGAACTTTAGCTGTCTTTTCCTGATGCTCAGTATTTTTTCCTTTTCATTTCCATTCTTTTCAAACACCTCATCATTGCTCACATGCTCGATCCATGATATCTGCAACATCCTTCTGTAAAACCACATTTCAGTTGCTTCAAGTTTTTCCTTCATCTTTGATGATATTCAGCATTCACTGCCATATTGAAGAACTGACATCGTATAGCAATCCAGTACACTTTTCTTTGTTTCTAGTGAAATTTTCCTGTCTCTTAATGCTCTACTCAGCTTCTAGAATGCATCCTTTCCCTTGCCAATTCGCCTTAATCTTCAGTTTTGCAGATGTTCTTGTCTTTTGCTAGTTTTGACTAGTTTTTAAAAAAAGATATTTCATTTTACCACTTACTAAATCAGTTTAGCATTTGATATGGCAAATGTGAGTGCATTTTGTTAGTCTGACTTAGAGCTTGACTTGATCAGCTAGTTGATTGGATCAGGCCTCTCCAACTGCCCATCTAGCTCAAGTAGAGGCCAAAGTAGTGTGTTGCAGTTTAGGAGTATATGAATAGGCCAACTTGTAAAACCCTCAACCACCAGGGTCCTGTCCTCAAGCATCATGGGTCACTACCAATGACACCAGGAGAATATGGATTTAATAAAAGATAACTCATTACTAATACAGATAGATAAAATAATGTCACTTTAAAATTATTATATTTAAAATATCATATTTTAAAATTGCTTTGAAGGGTTGGGTGTAAACACTTTGTTGGCAAATTATTTT
This sequence comes from Ascarosepion bandense, assembly GCA_037127315.1. Taxonomy (NCBI): domain Eukaryota; kingdom Metazoa; phylum Mollusca; class Cephalopoda; order Sepiida; family Sepiidae; genus Ascarosepion; species Ascarosepion bandense. The sequence continues at coordinate 13,985,888 of JBBBDQ010000256.1, forward strand.
TCCTACATTCCTTGAACATTTTAGTTAACCTCTACTGATAAATATGCTTTGTTGTGTTTATTTAATTGTGAAAGAAAGTAACTTTTACCTTGGATTTTTCTTTTCTCTGGGGTCAAGTATAATACACTAGCTGTTTTTTCAATTGTTGGTAGATTCTCAGATATTTTAAGGACTGTGAAAAGCTCTCTTAGTTTGCATAAATTGCTGGTATCTGGAAAAAAATACAAAAGAAAAATAAGTTAGAAATGGATAAGAAGGTAACATTTGAGTAATAAAAAAAAGGAGAAAAAAAAGATTTTATGTGAATGAAGGCAGAAGTATTTTTGTTGAGAATTTTTAAAAAAAATGAAAAAATATTAAAGAGAAGAGAAGAAAAAAGCAGCAAGGAAAAAGAGAAAGAAAATGGAAAGTTAATTACATTTTTATTAATACTTGTTATTTAATTAACTCAGATTAGTTTAATACATGGCCACATATGTGGGCTTTCCATAAAGACTGAACTTGCTACACTGTAGCAATGGTTAAACATACTTGTGCAGTAGGCCTTACCTGACACGAAGACATCCAACATTTTTTAAATCTCATATTTCTGTGTAATTGTATATGCATGTGAACAACTGAAAAAGTTGAAATTTAACTGCTATATGAACTTCAAAATTTTTTAATGCTTTTTAATTAAAGTTGGATATATTTGATTTCTTGCACACCAAAATCAAATTTGTGATTGTGTTATCATTTGAAAGCTTTTAAATCTGAGGCTTTATGGTTAAAGGGAAACTGAATAAAAAACAAGATTAAGAAGCAAGGGAGACAACTAGCAAGTACTAACCATCAGGATCCAACAGATCAAGCCCAACATGACAGTGAGCTTGGGCTTTGTAATATTGACTTTTAACAAGCATCATGGAAATCCAGGAATATGGCACATAGGCTTTTACTGGGTTGGCACAAGTCATTTCGTGACAAGTACTGTACATCTGAGACACCTGAAGACATAAAAATAGGATAAATATTCAATGCAAATTGTGATTAACAGACAAGAACAGATAATCCATAAAGTACCAAGTGTTAAATACTAGCTGAGAGTAATAGATTTAATATTATTATGTATTGTATACATATTATGCCACCTCACTGTAGGGTAAAAGTTCATCAGCTGGTCTAGCAGATCATTAGACTTGCATTTGTAATGATGTGTGAAACAGGCCTGCACAATTAAAAAAAATGTGAAGGGCCACATTACTTGCAGAAAATTAATCATGGATTGCAAGTAAATGCCACAAATGCACTAATAAATCTCAAAAAGAGAAATGTCTTAAGAACAAAGATTGGGCATTTTTTTGTTTTGGTAATGATTATGCAAGTCTTTATTTTTACAGTAATAAAAATTCAGATTTAATTTCAGGCCTTGGTTATGTGATATTTTTAAGATTTATAGAGTGGCATTGGAAAAAATAATTGTTTTTCAGCCTTTTATTTGGTAAACAATGTTTGCCATAATATTCAGCCATTCTGAGAACCATTTCTGTAGCCTTGATGTAATTTAACAGCCAATCAGTGAAGACCTTATTACACATGCTTGAACAGAAATTTTCCTATTTGGTGCTACTTCTCAGTGAAAATTCCCATTGAATTAATGTGCACTTTTTTTGCTATTAAATGATTGGATACTTTCCTGACAGACCTTGACATTTCAACTCTGGAATCTAAATATTATTACAAATTAACTATTTGTAAATGCTTCCGGGTACTCATTCTAGAGAGTAATTGTAATGCTTTACCAAAATATAAACTGAATAACTGTGAAAATAGCCTATTTACAGAAAGAAAAATTCAGTAATCATCAAACTCCGACCTAGTTACTTTGTGTAAACCTCATTTTAGTAAAAAAAAAAAAAAAAAAAAAAAAAAAAAAAAAAAAAAAAAAAAAAAAAGAGAAATTGAGTCTCTCATGTAATCCCAATAATAAAGATATTTTTAAAAATATTACAGATCCATTAAAAAGAGAGTACTCATGGAAAGTACTGATGCGATTCCAGATTGTGTTTAGGTAATTAATAAGAAATGCAGTTACTAAAACTAAATACGAACTTTAGGGAAGTTGATCTAAAATTATATTTTAAATAATTAGTCAAATATTATAAATGCAGAAAATTGGTAAAAAATTATACAAAATCTTTTAAAAAAATCTCACATTTTAAAGATTTTAATAAAATCTAATTGAAAAGCCACAAAAGTTTTTTTCTATTGATGTTTATGCAAAAAAGATAAAATATTTTTCAATAAATTATCCTTAGTTCCATATTTCAATTTTCTTCTTAGGTTTCATAAAATTTAACTTCATTGAGAAAAATGGTTTAATAATGACAGGAAGACAAAGAAAAGAAAACAGATGCAGACAAAATTAATGTAAAATTTAAAAATTTCTTTTTACAAACATTAAGTTAAAAAGCAGAAGTAAATATTTACCTTGGCAGCCATCTTGGCAATTTTTAAATGGGATAATATTCCTAAAGATTGTTCATTCAAAACTAATTTTTCATAAATACATTCTTGAGCTTGAGTCTGAAAATAAATAAGAAAAATAGAAACTAGCATTTTTGGCTACTATTAATTATTTGGTGACTATATCAAAAGAATTAATTTCAATTTTTGATACACAAAGTTAGAAAGATAAGAGCTTGTTTGGGAGAAATAATAAAAGGAACTAAGACATTGGTAAGTTAAAACCAATGTTGATCATAAGCGCAAAATTATCAAAAATCTTTTTTTGTATTGGAAATATAGATAAGGAAAGGATAAATGTAAAACAAGATTATCTTGTCATGTTGGTTTGGTATGAGTTATTTAATGCCGAAAAAGATTTTAGGATAGGTCCATATGAATAGAATATGTATTCTTTGTAAGATATCAGTTTATAGATCATGCTTCATTGAGGCATTTTTGTAAAGAGGACTTTTTTGATAGCCTAATGCATTGCTGGTACTAAGTTTGGTTTTCTTTAAAAAGCATTGCTAGAAAAAAACATTTAAAAAAAAACAAAACTTTGTTTTATAAGGTTTTATATTTTCTTGTAATGGCTGACCACATTTAAATATGGTAGTATATTATCCATCTTGTCATGTTGGCTATCTTAAAATATTGTATCAGATTGAAACACAAATATTGTTGTCATTATCATTGTTTTTGCCCATAATTTGTATTTTCAGTTTAGTTTCCTATGTTTGTTAAAGCTTCTTCAAACAATTTTTTAATTATCTAACAAAAATACATTTTTCAGCTTCATCTATAGCTATATATAAACAAATAGCAACATTTTTAATTAGGAGGAGGGTGAGAAGCATGAGAGAGGGGGGGGAGAAAATGAGCAAATGAAAAGATAGACAAAAGGGGACAGGGAGGTAGGGCACAAGTGAAGGAGCAGAAAGTATGTGGGGAGTGCATGTTATGACATGAATAAGCAGAAAGAATGGGAGGGCAAATAGTATGAGATGAGGGAGCAGAAAAAATGGAGGGGCAAATGGTATGAGATGAGGGAGCATAAAGAATGGCGGGGCAAATGGTATGAGATGAGCGAGCAGAAAGAATGGAAGGGTGCATACTATGAAATGAGGGAGCAGAAAGAATGGGGAAAAGGGGAGTGTGGTATGGTACCTAAGGGAGGTAAAACAGATGGAAGGACACAAATTTTTTTTTTTTAAAATCACACCTTCATCAACTTGATAAGCATACGTAAAGTGTCTGGATGCATATCCATACTGGGTGCTCGAGTAAAATAATCAACCAAATATTGAAAAGCTCCAGCTGCTTTTTGGAAATTGTCAATGGCCGCTTCAACACCATCTAAAGTTTTCCGATCCTGAGGAAAAAAAAAAAAAATTACAATTTATGAAGGACATTTTTAAATGGTTTTGACATTAAACAAAAATATATTTGATTTATAATTTAATCCTGTTTTCTTTTCCACGGTAAATTAAAGATTTATTTTACAGAATTAGTTTGATAGTATCCCTTTCTTTTGTTTTCTGCCCACAATGGTGATTTATATAAATAACATTTTTTTCTTCCACCCCTTCTATGTAAAACTGACCATAAAAAGATTTTGGCAAGTTGAAAGAAAATTATTTTACTTAATTTCCAGTGTCAGCTCTTTATCAGTCCTCTTACAGCAAATTTTACAAAGTACTGCTCATAAAGGGTTGTGGCTAAAAGATCAAACTACATTTAGTTTACATTTTTTAATAGCATCTCAGTGATCAATTTGTCACATTATAAATTAGTGTCTCACTTTTGCTTAAAGTTTTTTAATATGGGAACAAACAAGATGTGTATTAAGAAAGAAAAAAAAAACACTTGTCAAAAGAAAAATGACATAAAAGGAAAGCAAAAATCATAATATTCTTGACAAATTCTCACTCAGTTTCTTCTATGTACCAGAATGTGAGAAATGGCTCTTCACAACTTCCTGTCTTTAGTAATTCTGAGTAAGGCTTTCAGTATTTCTATTCCCTCTAGTCCCTGTTCTGTCAACAATGTACACAAGTTCATCAGGTAGGTTACCTGTTGTTTTCCTTCTTCCCTTCAATAGGTTCTGTAAGTGTCAAATTCTCTAAGCCTTCTTTTCACATTATATGCTTTAGTAATTTCAATTGTTGCTTTCTAATGTTAACTAAAAATCTATTTTGTTTCCATTTTCTTTAAAACTTCACCATTGCTCAAATGTTCAGTCCATGATATTTTTAGCATCCTTTTGTAGAACCACATTTCTGTTGCCTCATGTGTCTTCATCTGTGAGATTGTCCAATATTCACTGCCTTATAGGAGGACTGATATTACATAACTGTTCAGCAGTTTTCTTTGTTTCTAATGAAATTTTCCCATTTCTTAATACTTTGCTTAGCTTTTAAAAAGCATCTTTTGCTATTCCAATTCACCTTCAAAGCTTGGCATCAGATGTTCTGTCTTCTGTTAAAACACTTCATAGATATTTCAATTTTGACATTTCTTGGTGTTTCCAAATTTTAAGTCACATATTGGGTTGTTCTTTTTGCTGACAATCATATATTCTATCTTACAAGTGATATTTAGGAATTTTTTTCTTACCTTTTTTTACCATCTCTTCTAAGAATTCCCTTCTAAATCTACTATCAACAACATGTCATTTGCATACCTTATGTTAAAATTGTGAATACTAATGAGTTCTAATAAGACTTAATTCTCTCAGAATCACCTTCTTGTAAAGGTGATATAAGTTCAGTGAGTAGACCCCCCTTTCTATTTTTGTGTATTTACTGAATTTATTTTCAGGCTGTATGCAGGTTATTTTATTTATTTATTTATTTTTTTTTTAATCATATCACCCCAAGCAAGGCGGTAATGCCACTGATGTGCAGGGGGCTATGTAAGAGTGAAAAGATTGGAAAAGTGAAAACCGGAAACCACATCCTTAAACAGGGAACAAGGGATGAGCCTCTTCGCCTGATCAATAGACGTGGGTGGAGTGTGAACCGGGCGATAGTTTGCTCCCAGTATAAGCTCTAGAATATTCTAATATCTTTTTCAAATAAAGTTTTCCTAGCAGTTCAAATATGTCTTTGTGCTGTACTTTATCAAATGCTTTTGCAAAATATTTAAAATATAGATATATATCCTTCTGCATTTGTATTACTGTTTCCAATTTCAGCACAAAGTAGGAAATTACTTAAGATTAAACAAATCATTTTTTTCCCAAAGAGAGAAAGAAAACATTACATTCCAATTATTGTTAATATAACAGCAATGGTCAAGAGACAATCTATTTTTTTTTTTTTTAACCATATCTCCCCAAGCAAGGCGGTAACGCCACTGATGCGCAGGGAGCTACATAAGAGTGAAAAGATTGGAAAAGAGAAAACTGGAAACCACATCCTAAACAGGGAACAAGGGATGAGCCTCTTCACCTGTTCAATAGACGTGGGTGGAGTATGAACCGAGCGATAATTTAGTCTATCTGCTCCAATTGAAAAGAAAAGAAAAAGGAGTGAAAAGATTGGAAAAGAGAAAACGGGAAACCACATCCTAAACAGGGAACAAGGGATGAGCTTTTTCATTTTATTGTCAGAAAGAAAACAAAAACATAATAATCTTACCTGTTTGCAAGCAATTTGAGTATATAAGGCACCAATATTAAATAAAATACTGCCTTTCTCAAAATAAATTGTTCGTAAACAATAAGGTACTCCAGTGAGAGAATCATACCTGGAAAGATATTAGATATTCTTGTTAAATTTGATAAAAATCAGTCACAATTATTTGTATTTCTCATTGCTAATATTCAAATTTTTAAAGGGGTTTTTCTTTTTAAGAGATATTTGTACAAAAACTATTTAGCCTTTTTCTAATAGGATGGTATTTTAAGATTCCAAATCAAGCATTATATATTTTCAGCAGCCCCTTGCATTTGAATGCATACCATGATCCTTTTAAGTAAAGTTGAGAGCACTTCTCATGATAGATCAACATCATGAGAAGATAAAGGCTGATAAAAGGATCACAACATATCAGTATGCATAACCAAGTGGTTTGAGTTCAGAGTTTTTCTGTTTCTATACTGGCTACCAACCAAAGCAAAAGAGGCTACACTGCTTTGTTGTTTAAATCTATAGCTGGAGAGAAAGAGATGGTTTCAAGTTTTTTTAAAAGGGGCATTATTATAAAGTGAACACAAGAAACTCGACCAGAATTTGAACTCTACTTGCTGGTTTTATTTTTCATCTCAGTAACCATTATGCTACCTGGAGATCCAGTAATCAAGAGATTAAAAACATTGCTTTCAATTCTGATTACTCAGTTTCAATCTACAATCATCAAGAAGGCATGAACACAACAAAATTCTCTAATCCAGCTGACCACTTTCTGAAAAACTAATGTTCAGAATAATATTTGTATTTTTGAATGGGAATCCTTGAATGAACTTCAATCAACAATAATTTAATTCAAGGTTGGTTCATTCATTTTCTCCTACTATGAATTTACTTAGCAGTATGTTAACTATAAATGATCATAGTTAGTTGGTTGACTTTTTATTAACCTCTATGGGTTATTTAATGCCAAAATATAAATATTTTGAACACAATTTTATGGCTTCAACTAAATATTTTAAACAAAATTGCTTGCACATAAAATGTATTATTGGTTATTTTGCTATAAAATGTATTGTTCATAATTTTAATATAAACAGGTATTGTTAGTAATTTTACTATAAAAATGTGTTTTTATGCTTTCATAGTTGTCTTTCTTTGTGGGTTCACTATTGGGCCATAGTTGATGTTAAAAAAACACCGGGCACAGAGAAAATTGCCCGGATTTATTAGTTGACAATATGATGACGTCATCAGTGTCATCCATTTCCAGAAACTATGATTTTTGCAGATTTTTTTCAGCTATTCCAATGGAAATTAGGCACAGAACGTGAACGAAAGCAGGAAATCGGGTTTGCACTTTCTGAGTATAACCAGTCTTTTTTCCTAAAGTTAATAAATAAACAGATTTTTACTGCATTTCTTCGTTTTTCTTTCTTTCTTCGTAAATTGTTTAATTTGATTTTTGACGAAGACATTTTTCCTTGCCCGGATTTTCACTATGATTGCACGGATTGGCCTGGACCCATGCCCAGTGTGCCCGGTAGTCAGATACGGCCATGGCTGGGGGATCTAACGGGTGTTACCACCTTGGGTCAGGGTGGACCTGGGAACAGAAGCAGTTAAGAGGTGGTTCCATGCTTCTCCAATCTTCTAATCAGAGGCCTTGCTGCCAGATGTAGTTTGTCATCATACCTAGGTCAGCATAGTTATACACTTTCCAAACAAGTAAATCTACATTACTCTCTATCTACCAAACTACTTTACAGCTAAGTTAGTCCCAGTTTGCATGTAAGCAGATAAGTTTTTCATCATGCAATAATTATTTGTTCAGAAGAAATTCAGTTTTAATTTATAAAAAAATAAAAAGCCTTAGTCACTTTTAATCTCTATAAGACTCAACATTTCACTTTACAGCCTTTAAGAGAATTTTAAGCAATACTGTTGTTTACATTGTTTAGCACAACTTAACCTCTTGATGTAAGGCACAATGATGTAATATAAGGCTAATGATGCTCAATCCCTCATTTGTGATGCTTTTGTACAGGGTTTAGTATAACAGAATTATGTTTGACTGGTAAATTAGACTCTTTATTCAATGCTAAATTAAGATTATCATATTAAGGTTCACATTCTGAAAAAAATACTCAGAATCTACTGACATTTCGACCTTTAAAATGCATGAGGATGGTTATGTAAGCAAATTACTAACTTCTTGAACAGAAGAGTTCCATAAGATTTATACTGAGCTGTTTCATCAATTCCGTTTAGTAACTAACCAACTAGTGGAAAATTCCAAAATGAACAACATCACTATCATATTAAGCACGTTTTAGTTGCATGCTTGCGGCGCTTTGTTCATTTCAACAAGTTCGTTATCAGTGCAGCCTTTTTTTTTCATTACAAGACAAGAAACGTTTGTACAAAAACTTACAAGTTTAAGTAGATTTATATATTTTTATACTTGCAAAACTGTTTTAAAATATAATTTGAAGACATTCAGCTGAAATAATGTTTAATATCATCAAACAGTGTTTTTCTCTTAAATTGCACTCTTCTCTTTACTATTTATTAGTGAAAATATTAATGTAAGCCCCCCCCCCCCCCAAAAAAAAAAAAAAAACATACCAATGAAAATATACGCCAAGGCTCTTTCCAGGACTATAAAAGCGTTTCTCCAAATGGGAAAGATGATTGTAGTATTTTATAAGCTGTGAAACACCTGATTCACTTCTTACTGGGACTCGAATTGCCTGGGGGAGAAAAAAGTACTTTGCTGAGTTGTAATCAAGTTATTTACCTTTTTACTGATGTTTGTAAACAATTTCAAATATTAATAGCTAATTTCAAAAAATGATGAAACATCACATTATGAGGCATGGCATTTTTTTCAATGCCACACAAATACATTGTATAAAATACAGCTGGCTAATCATATTTATATAAAGATATTTGCATTATTTAAATATCACAAAAATAATCAATAAACCTTTAAATGGATAAGTAATGTAGGCAAAAATATTAAATTACTTACCTTAAATCTCGATAGTCCTCCTTAAGACAACACTTTTATTCATAAGAATGAGTGAGAAACTAATGAATCGAAACACTTAGGGGCAATATTAACAAATATTTGAAAGATTTTCTAAATACATTCTTACCTCTTTAATCAGACACTTTTTTTTTTTTTTTTAATCAGCCACAATTAGTTGAATGGCCAGGTGGGCACCACCACATTGTTTACAACTTTCAACACCAGCAGAGTGTTTTAGTGATAGTCTTACTCATTTTTTTTTTTTTTAATACATATTCAATATATTTTACAGCAATATATATGTGGAATTGTGGAACAATCTGGCAAGATTATTTTTTTAGTGGTAATTTCTGTCATCCTGCATTTTCTGTGATCCAGCAGTGACCTGTTCTGAAGGGTGCCAGATTAAAGAGGCCCGACTCTATACTAGTTTACCTCGGACATCCAAAATATATTTTATATATATTTTATACAAGTCATTATTATTATATCTGTCTTTGATGCCAATAGCAAGTTTAGTGTACCTTGTAGCCCTAGGTCAATCCTGATAACAGCACCAATAATGTAGCCCTAGGCCGATCCTGGTCAACGACAACCAATAATGTAGCCCTAGGTTGATCTGAGTCAATGGCAATGATATCATTTGTTGTATACAGCAGTTTTAACTTTTCCACTTATTGTTATAACCAAGTGAAACTGGGATCCCTTTTGAAGTTTGTGTTAATAGTAATTTAAATTCCTAAGTTCTGTTCTTCAGCACAAGGTCTTGGTGAAGAGGTTTCAGCAAATGATGTGGATTCCAGAACAGTAATGTGAGGCAGATTCTCTTGATATCTCTAGCTGATATGGAGTCCTGTGTCCAGCAGGAATGGGATTGACCAGGGTCTGCATTTGGTTATTTTCCACTCTTAGCATTAGCCTTTTTCGAAAATTACATATTTCAAAAATATGTTTACTAGAGTGATTTTCCAAATTTAGGGGTTGCCCAGCCTCCCTTTGAGAGCGATCAGAGAAATGAAACCACTCCTTAACTTCCAACTCCCTTCACATCTCATCTTGCACCATACAGGCAGTGCTAATTGCTGTCTCTTCCTATCCCACTTTCTCAGCATTTATCACTCAAATCCTATGCTTGACATATAGATAGTGCCACTAATAAAAAAAAAATATGATTTTTATGACATACTAACCTTCAAATAGCACATGACAAAATTTGGGCCCAATCAAATTATCAGTTTACAAATTACAGTTATTTAAGTGAAACTACTGTTGTAAATTTTCAGAACAATAAAAATATCTGAATTTTGTGTGTTGATAAAGCATTGCTTTCTGATGAGAAAAAATACTGTTCAAGCAAAGCAATGATTTGATAAGTTATTTTGCTCCATCAAAAACAACAGTTAAGAGGTAGTATGCTGACCTTAAATGTGGTCGTACAAACACATTTTTTTTTTTTATAAGTGTTTCACTCCGAGCAAGGCATGTCACTGCCACTACTGTGCAGGGGGCTACATAGAGTGGAGAAAGGATGATTAAATATAAGAAATGTCAGAGGGTGGGTGATAGGCGGGTAAGGATACCGAGAATGAGGGTTGGGTAGATGAGAGTGTTCTGAGAATAATTGGGAGTTAGAGTGATAGGAGGTGTCTATTGACCCTACATTTAAACACCTGGAGATTGTAGCTGTTGGCAAAGCAGACTTGTGAAAGGGAGTTCTACAGGCAGGAAGCGTGAAAAAAGAAGCTGTTGGAGTAGAATTTACGGTTACATCTTATCTGTTTAACTGTAAAAGGGTGGGACCTAGTTGCTAAGCTAGTATCTTGTGTAAATTCCTGCTTAGGCGGCACCAGTGCTCTAAGTTCATCGGAGCAGAAGCCATGAAAGTACTTGTAGAAGAGGCACAGGGAAGCCACATCACGCCGGTGAGAGAGTGGTTGCAGCCAGTCTGCCAAGTCAGTATAAACCACGTTACTGATCCTCCTTTGTATTTTGTCAAGAAGCCCAAGGAGAGCAGCAGGGGCACCCGACCAGATATGGCAGCAATATTCAATACACAGGCGGATGGTAGATTTGTATATGTGCAGAATAGATTCAGGTGGGAAAAACTTTTGGGCCCTGCACAGTGAGTCGATGTTGAATGCTCAGGTTGCCCAAAATCAGCAAATTGTCCAGAAAACAAAAAAAAATCCACAAAGTCATTTTGGCCGATCGTAAATTGAAGTCGTGTGAGATAACAGAGGAGTTGAACAAATCAGAAGGCGGTGTATTCACCACTTTGCATAAACTTTTATCAATGAGAAAGCTGTGTTCAAAGTGGGTGCTGTGTTTGCTCAGTCAATCACAAACAATAACACATTGACCATTCAGAGCGTTGTTTGCAACAGTTTCAATGCAACAAGAATGGATGAAACATGGATCCACCACTTCACTCTGAAGTCAAATCGGCAGTCAGCTGAGTGGACATCAACAGGTGAAAGCCATCCAAAGTGACCAAAGACACAAACATCAGCAGGCAAGGTTTTGGGATGTGCAAGGCATTTTGTTCACCCATTACCTTGAGAAAGGAAAAGCCATCAATAGCAAATATTATATAGCATTACTGGTGCATTTGAAGGAAGAAATCATCAGAAAATGGCCACAAATGAAGAAGAAAAAAGTGATTTTCACCAAAACACACCATGTCACAAGTTGATAGCAATGCTGGCAAAACTACATGAATTGCACTTCAAATTGCTTCCACATCCACCCTATTCTCCAAATCTGGCCTCCAGCAACTACTGGAGCATTCTTTTGAGGTCTCAAAAGAATGCTCCAGAGAAAGAGATTTGGCTTTGATGAAGAAGTGATTGTGGAAACTGAGGCGTATTTGAAAGCAAAAGACAAATTGTTCTACAAAAAAGCGAATTGTTAGAGAAGCATTGAAATCAGTCTATCACCCTAGAAGATGATTATGTTGATGAATAAAGTCAATTTTTGCCTTAAAGTTGTTGTTTTATTAGGCTTGGGATTTATAGAGTGATGTGTTAACCTCAACTCACTCCAACGGTTGGCACACTGTCCCTATGACATCCAAACTTTCAGAATGTGTAGACGAAAAGGAGATTTTTCAATCATTACTCTTTCTTTATCAGCTTGTCTCATGCCACGATTTTCCAAAACTTGCTCAAAACCCATCCAGACCCCCCCCCCCCCACACCATTTTTCTTTGTTTATGTCCAAGCTAGTAATTAATTTTTCTCTATCACTTTTATCCAAAGGATTCTAAATTAATGTCAGATATAAAATTTTTGACAAATGTCACAGAAATAAAAATGAACAAACACATCAAGCTAATCTGTATTTTTGTCAGTATATTTTTCTTCTGGATGGCCAATTCAAACCAGATATTTTTTCTGGCTCTTGATTCAGAAGAATCATAAATATTATTTTGGTGACCACTTGGGCTTCCTTATCAACGTTTTTCTATTTGTCATCTTTGGGGATATATTAATGGTCGCTTTCTTATCAGCAGAAAAGTGGGGAAGGGTAGATAGTTTTGGTTCTGCTCAATTTTACTGAATTATGTTGAGTTAAATTTGGGTTCAATTTTCCTTGGTACTGTTCAGGATTTCATTTATAATTTTGAAACATGATTTTTCAATGCATTTTGTTTTTAATTTTCTTCTCAATTTTTCAATCCACCATCCTGTGAACTGAACAATTGTCATCCAGTTGGATTTTCCTCTGTTTTTTTTTTTTTTGATCCCCGTGTGACATACTAAGTTCAATTCCTACTTGATCATGTCTCATTCACTTTACACCAACAGAAAAGGCACGTTACTACCTTCTTCCAGCTATGGTATAAAAAGCAGAGCAGACCAAACTCTCTTGCCTTGATGTGGCAACCAGTCTAAGAGAAGGAAAACTGAAGTTAAAACCAGCCTGTTGAAGAACGGGCTCATCTTACATTCACTGTAAACATATAATGGAAGTAAATTATGAACATTGAAATATCTGCATTGTTGTAAATATTTATATTTCCTTAAATAAAATGATGGAATGGATACATATGTGCATCAAAGGTAATATGCAATGTTGCACAAATGCACTTTATGGCAGTAAACTTCAGAAGATATAAAATATCAATAGTCTCTCAAAGATTTTATAAGTACAAAATTATGGTTTTCATTTTTAAATCTAATCAGTAACCATTAGAATGTATACACTTAATTTTGAGAAAATGTATCACTATAAATAAAGTTTACATTGGAACAATATATAGTCTTCTTTTATGTGCTGTACCCTTTCAGGATGTGGGTAGTTATGGCTCTACACAACTTCCTATCTTTCATAGCTTTCCTTGTCTTTGTTCTAACAACAATTTACAGAAGATGGCCAAGTAGATTATTTGATGTTTTCCTTTGACATTTTTTCCTTCAGTATTCTGTAAGCATCAAATTCTTCCTGTCTTTTCTCATTGTACACAAGAAATTTCAACTCTTTCTAAATACAAGTGCTTTTTTGGTTCCATTATCCTTAAGACGTCCTCATTGCTACCATGTTCCTTTCATAGTATTCTCAGCATTTTTTAATAGAATCACATGTGTTGGCCAATATCTCTTCTCTATCATAAAATTTTCCAGTTTTCACTGCTATATAGGAGGATTGATATTACATAGCAAATCAGCATACTTTTCTTAGTTACTACTAAAATTTTTCCTGTTTCTTAATACATTGTTTAGTTTTTGGAAGGCAACTTTCACTTTTCTGAGAAGACCTTTTCAGCTGTGTCACTTTCTGTTAAAATAAATTTTCTGTACTTGCTTGATTTGGAAGTCTCTAATTAATACCTCACATAATAGTAATGACCATACAGTATACCTTCTTAAATTTGATAACTAGTCCTTTCTTCCTGCTTTCCTTTAATACCTTGTCTAGGAGTTCCTACATATCTGAATTGCCATTGCTACACTTGGGTTTGGGGAAATTATTAAGTAAATATTACAAATTGTTTCTTTCTGTGAGTGACAATAGATAATTGAAACTGCAGAAAGTAAAACTATAGATATCTAAAAAGTCTGGTTAAGTCAATAGAAACAGTATATACTTATTGTTTGAAATAAAATTAAATTTAAAGTGTGTTTTAGCAGCTGATGAAGACTTTCAATTCTATCAATGAAAACATTAAAATAAAGCAAAAACAAGGATGGATGTAATTATTAAAAATAAGTAATCAATTCTGATACAAAGTTGAAAATAGAATCTTGTCTTACTATTATGCAAAAGTGATAAAATTAGCAGTCTTCATTTATAACATATTTGGAGGATTTTACAAGTAAAGGAATAACCAAGAGTAACAGTCATGGGATATGAAAGTTCAGCTTGAATGACACCTACAAATGTAAAGTCGAATGGAAAGAAAAGAAGAAATCAACTTAAAATGCCATCAAATAATTTGTACTGACACTTTTACAAAGGAATGAGGACATTGTCAATTGAAGGGAAGCCTAAAGTCTTTAATGATGGACTTTGTAAATGACAACCAAGGAATTTCTGTTGGTAAATTAAAAGAAGGGTGTTTACAATTGAGTGAATAATGATAAGGTTGTTAAATTCTTTTTTAAGTGCTGTGTAAAGCTTATTCATATAGAATCAATTGAAGTACAAAAGGAATTTTATAAACTTGATAACAAAATACTTTCTGTCTTTCTAAATAGTTGATAAATGTGTAAGTAAATTACTTCTTTGGATCACAACATTGTTACAGTCAATGAATCTCTCTCAGTAGATCTCAATGTTTGTTGGTTAAAATGAAAAACTATATAGAACAATAGATGTTGGTTGGTCAAAATGAAAAATGTATAAAACAATAGATTAAAAAAGGTTTTTACCTTTATAGTGAATAGTAAGTTTGGTTAAGTGCTTGTGGAGTTAAATATATTGTGCTGCTGACAAATATGTAAAATTAACCATAAAAATATGAATAAATATGTAGACATGTTCATTTATAAAGAGAGGCATGATGGGAAGTGAAGAAAAAGAATTTAGCCTAGTCAGTGCACTAAACAGTACATATTAAAAAAAAAGAAAAAAATCATGATAATAATTTTGGATATCTAGTTTTGTTTTATCACACCCTTATTCTACAAGCTGCATTTAAAAACAAAATTATATATATTTTCATCTTGAGGTTCTTGACAAAATCCAAAGAAGGATCTGCAATGTAATCGGCTCTGACTTGACATCTCATCTTCAGTCATTTTTTCACCAATGTGCTGTGGCTTTCCTTTTCTAATGAGCTTTTTTTTCCATGGTGCCCTATCCATGCGAATTTAAGCGTGCTACTAGATTGACATATAGGCCTCACAACTTTTGCTATTAAAATAATTAAATGTAACTAACACTTCTAGTCTAACAGTTTCTTTTCTTGCACTTCTTACCTGTGGAACTCCCTTCAATTTACTTGCTTTCCTGACAGCTACAATCTCCAAAAATTTAAATGCAATGTCAATTACCATCTTGTATCTTCTTGAATCCCATTAATCTTTTATCCTTTCAATTGTCCCTGTAACCCCCTACACACTAGTGGTTGTCCTGCCTAGCTTGAGGTGAAATGATTATATATCTGCATACAGTCCTGCTTTGCTGTATCACAGCTCATCATCAGTACAGCTAGACATCTGATTGCTTCCAGTCAGGAATGAAACCTGACAGATTTGACATTTTTAGTTAACCCAAGAACTTTTGATCTCCTCCAAGATCAACCTAAGACCATTTTGAAATTCATCATTTTGCAATTTTACCATCTCTGGTTGTCAAACTTGGATTGGGAAGGATTGTTTATAAAACATCATAACCACAATGGATAATTTTAAAATAATGATAACCAAACACATTTGCAGGTGTTTGCAAAATCACTATCACAACAGTTACATTAAGCTTGTCTTTGCAATTCACCTGATGATAATCTCGTAGGAGATCGAAAGTACCATTTTTTTTTTTTTTTTTAAATACTTTTTAAAAAATCATTTTGCCCCAAGCAAAGCAGGACTGCCACTGTTGCACAGGGGGTTACAGTGAGAGAAAAGACTGGATACAAGGGTTATTGAAGAAAGGATAAAAAAATGAATGATATTCAAGAAAATAGATGGTGACAATTGTTGGAGAGTGTAGCTACCAGGGGAGCAATTAAATAAAAGAAAGTTCCACAGGCAGGAAATGTGAGAAAAGAAATTTTTGGAGTAGAAGTGGCAGTTACATTTAACTATTTCAACTGTAAAAGGGTGGGACCTAGATGCCAATCTAGTAGCATACTTAAATTCATGTGGATGGGGCACCAGAGAAAAAAAAATTAATCAGAGCAGTTGCCATGAAAATATTTGTAAAAATGACAGAAGGAAGCCACATCATGTTGGTGCAGATCCTTCTTTGGATTTTGTTAAGAATCTCGAAATGAATAGGAGGAGCACTTGATCATATAGTGCAACAGTATTCAGTGCATGGATGAATGATAGATTTATAAATGTGCAAGATGGATTCTGATATGAAAAGATTTCAGGCTTGACACAAACCCAACCTTCCTAGCAGTAGATGCAGCTATAAAGCTTATATATTTGCTCCACTTCAATTTGGTTGAAAAAGTGAAACCAAGAAGGTGCAGTGTGTTGCTCTCAAGGAGACTAGCATCAATCATGAAGATGGCTGGCAGGAAATTTTCTCTATAGTGGTTAAAGAAAAGTTTTGTTTTGGATGCATTAAAATTACAAGCCATTTCCTTCCCCAGTTAACCACTGATTAGGTGGGGTCTGTTTCAAGAGTAGCAGCCAGGTTTACTTTGTCAGCCTTGACAAATTTCCTACTGAAAATGGAGTAAATGATGGTGTCATCTGAATAGATGCTTATTTGAGAACTGATTACATCAGGAAGATTATTGATGAAGACCAGAAAGAGTGTAGGACATAGAATAGAGCCTTGAGGGATATTTTTTTTTTTTTTTTAAAATCATCTCACCCCAAGCAAGGCATTCCACTGCCACTATTGCGCATGGGGCTACATAGGGGAATGTCAGGAGGAATGAATGTCAGACATAGGGAATGTCAGGAGGAATGAATGTCAGACATAGGGAATGTCAGGAGGAATGAATGTCAGACATAGGGAATGTCAGGAGGAATGAATGTCAGACATAGGGAATGTCAGGAGGAATGAATGTCAGACATAGGGAATGTCAGGAGGAATGAATGTCAGACATAGGGAATGTCAGGAGGAATGAATGTCAGACATAGGGAATGTCAGGAGGAATGAATGTCAGACATAGGGAATGTCAGGAGGAATGAATGTCAGACATAGGGAATGTCAGGAGGAATGAATGTCAGACATAGGGAATGTCAGGAGGAATGAATGTCAGACATAGGGAATGTCAGGAGGAATGAATGTCAGACATAGGGAATGTCAGGAGGAATGAATGTCAGACATAGGGAATGTCAGGAGGAATGAATGTCAGACATAGGGAATGTCAGGAGGAATGAATGTCAGACATAGGGAATGTCAGGAGGAATGAATGTCAGACATAGGGAATGTCAGGAGGAATGAATGTCAGACATAGGGAATGTCAGGAGGAATGAATGTCAGACATAGGGAATGTCAGGAGGAATGAATGTCAGACATAGGGAATGTCAGGAGGAATGAATGTCAGACATAGGGAATGTCAGGAGGAATGAATGTCAGACATAGGGAATGTCAGGAGGAATGAATGTCAGACATAGGGAATGTCAGGAGGAATGAATGTCAGACATAGGGAATGTCAGGAGGAATGAATGTCAGACATAGGGAATGTCAGGAGGAATGAATGTCAGACATAGGGAATGTCAGGAGGAATGAATGTCAGACATAGGGAATGTCAGGAGGAATGAATGTCAGACATAGGGAATGTCAGGAGGAATGAATGTCAGACATAGGGAATGTCAGGAGGAATGAATGTCAGACATAGGGAATGTCAGGAGGAATGAATGTCAGACATAGGGAATGTCAGGAGGAATGAATGTCAGACATAGGGAATGTCAGGAGGAATGAATGTCAGACATAGGGAATGTCAGGAGGAATGAATGTCAGACATAGGGAATGTCAGGAGGAATGAATGTCAGACATAGGGAATGTCAGGAGGAATGAATGTCAGACATAGGGAATGTCAGGAGGAATGAATGTCAGACATAGGGAATGTCAGGAGGAATGGGAGCAGGTTAGTGTGTTAGGAGGTGTCTATTGACCTTACATTTAAAAATTTGTGTAAAAGAACCCGGAAGCTTGACTGTTCATAATGACCTTCATTTCATGATTTGATAAGAAAGATTGGATTAAGTCAAACAATCATCAAGAAATACCGTAGCTCTGGAGCTGGTAGAAAAGGACAGCATGCCAAACCCTGTCAAGATATCTAGAGCAACAGCTCGAGATTCACCATTATTATCAAGAGCATGGTATATATATATATATATATATATATATATATATATATATTCAGTGATGGCTGTTTGCCAGGTCTACCACTGATGTGCTAAGTGGAAACCATATTGTTTGTCAGAGAGCAGGTTGTGAGAAGTGAGATACTCAACTACTTCAGCATTGATTAGAGCCTTGAATATTTTGCCAAAAAGTGGTAAGAGGCTAATCGAGCAAGAGAGGGGTCAGAAGGGTTCGCTAGAGTCCTTAAAAACAGGAACTACAGATGAAGGCTTCCAACAAGCAGGAAAGCAGGAAGGAGAAAGGCAATAGTTTTAGAGGATTGGACCCAACTTAGAGGCATATTTCTAGGTAGGGAAATGGGTGTGGGTACTCCAGGCGAGTCAAGTATGAAATTGGGACAAAGTATTCAACATTGCTGTAGATGTGAGGACTTCAAATTGATTGAATAGTGGAGGGATTGAGGGTTGCACATTCTTGCAGAGCTGCCAGTAATCTCTAGAATCAAACTTGCAAGATACTAGATGTTGTTTTATTCTATCAGCAAACAATAACTTGGCATCATTTAGGTTACGCTTGCATTCATTACAAGCAGAGACAAAGAGATGTCTATTGTAACTTGAGTTAAAAAAAATATGGCGCCTTCCTTGATGAATTTCAACTTAACAGCAAGAAAATAATTAGAGAACTGAAAAGAATTATTATAAAGAATGAAGACATGCTGCCTAAATATACATACGAGATGTATTTAGGCAGTAAGAATACATCTAAATAAGTTCTGTTGAAAATTTAACTAAATGTCTTTTTTAATTTTTTTTTATTATATTTTTCCATTTTCCAAATAAAAGGTCATATATTGGGATATGGATATATATAAATAAATACTTGTGTATTTGTCTATATTTCTGAGATGAAGTAGTACTTACAGTATTTACATTATTCTGACTATTGTCCTCATCTTTGTTGTCATTTGTACAATGTTTTGACCATTTTATGCTCTGGCCTTCTTCCTTAAGGACACATGGCCCAGTGGATATAGACGTTGGTTAGTTTCTGATTTGACTCTTGTGAGTTCAATACCAGACTACAGCAGTGGTTAACAAGTAACTTGCAGGGTTAGAGAGAGATAACTCTAATCGAGGCTTTATGCAAGGAATGAGGATGATATACTCCAGTAATTGTAATAAAGAGTTTGGTTCAAAATTCATAGCACCTGGATAAGGCTGGAGCATACAATGGTCAAAACATTGTACAAATGGCAACAAAGATGAGGACAATAGTCCGAACAATGTAAATATGTGTCCACTAATTTTTTTTATTTTTACATTGTCTGATACCTGCCAATTCAGTTCAAAGGTCAAGTGGATGATGATTCATTCATTCATTCATAAGGGATGAAATTCCACTTAAATTTCCAAATGACTGATGCAACAGCTGAAGTATAAATGATCAAAAGTGATAAAACCTGATATTACTCACAATGGCAAAAGTATATTACCAACATTAAAATACCAGAATGTAATCAGCAATACTCTAAGTAAAAAATATTCCGATATACCCTATCTGTAAAAGAGCAATATGAATAAAGATAAAAGGAAAACTTATTTTAGTCAATGCATTTTGTCCTCTTTTACCTTGATAAAGCCTCTCAGAGGATGAAACATATTGGATAAGATAAAAGTCTTTATTCAGTACTCCTATGTGTGCAAGAGATGTATACTAGCACAAAATATAACCAACAGAATTACTTACTTGCCGAAAATCTTGAAACTGATTGATTGCATTTTCATAATTATTACCATCTTCACTGTAATGTTCTTGGATAAAATCCTGTAAAGGCAATCAAATTGATATTTTTACAGTCAATGATTTTATAACTTTAAGCAAACAACTTTTTCATAATCTTATATTGTAGCAAATAGTTTAAGCAAGATTCTTGAGTACCAAATAGGATTAAATTATTTCCTTTTATTCCCAAGTTTCCTGGCATGAGGATTGTTTGGTACAGAATGCTTAGAATTTTTCCATTTTCTCTACACTACATTTGGCTTTCAGGAACCATACAACATGAAAAAAGAGATTCTTAGAAGTTAAAAAAAAATTCCACCAACATGACTATTCCAGATGACACGTGTACTTGTTAGAAAAGAATACATTTTATAGAGCAGAGATTTTAAAAATGTTTTGCCTTTTTGCTGTAGTGTATTCAATATATACATGAAAAAAAAAAAAATAGGAGTTAATTTTACTGAATCTTATATTTAAGAACAACCGAGAAGATATAATTTAAAAAAAAAAAAAAAAAAGAAAAAAAAAAAAGAAGAGAAACAGAATATAGCAAGAGATGGAGTTAAAAATACAAATCTAAGATGAAACATCCAACTACAGTGGCAAAGACATTTTACAGACCCCCAAAAATTTATGAACAAAATTAAGGAAAAAAAGGTATATACTACAAATAAGTGGTAACAACATGCATCTAATAAAATCTATCTTAAAGGAGAGTATTTTTTAAGATACTGGTTTCTTGTGCAAGGGTCTTGTGGGCTGCCCTCAAATCTATGAGTGGGGCCACCCACTTTATTACATCTCAATTTTCATAAGGTATGTGCAAATTATGGTGATATGTATAAAACAAATAAAGGAACTAATAGGACAAAAGACCTGCTCAGTAACAGGATGTATAAAAGCAAAGGACGGTACACTTGTACTAGAAAAAGAACAAATAATTCAGAGATTGGATGAGTATATCAGATTTCTTCCATGACAAGAGAGAGAGCAGCCAACACAAAAATATGAATGGACCAAAAATATTAAAAACTGAAGTGGAATTGAAAATGGTTAAATTGAAGAGAAACAAAGCAGCAAGACTCAACGTGATTATAACAAAGATGTTTATGTACTTAGAAGGCTTTGGCATAGATAGGCCCACAGAAATAATAAATGAAATTTATAACAGCAGCAATATATCAGAGGACCTAAGCAGATCAATTTTCATAGCACTATCTAAGAAGCCAGGTGCAAAGAAATGTGAACTCCACTGAACAATCAGCTTAATGCACCACATAACAAAACTCATCATCTGAATTCTGATGAACAGAGAGTGACACAGAATTGGCCCAGAGATAGGACAAGAACAGTGTTGCTTTGATAAAGATACCGGAATGAGGAATTTAATATTCATGCTCAGAATGCTATCTGAATGAGCAATACAAATGCAGAGAGACCTTTATCTGTGCTTTATAGACTACTGTTACAAGGAAGGCATTTACATAAAAATAATATTAATAATGTCTAAAAAGTTATAGTGAGGGATTCTATTGAGTCCTACTTGTTATTACAAAAAAGTTTTAATTCATGAAGCAGTTGTTAAATAGAGAAATTAGGAATAGAATGTTTTGGAAATTCTAAAAATTTCCAGTATATTCCAGTAAAATCTAGAGAATTCGAAAAGATTTTAGAAATATGCAAATTAGGTGTTAGCCCCTATAAAAATAGGTTTTGGGAAGTGAGTAGTTAGTTGTTAAAAGGATTTGCTGACATTAACAACTCCGGCCCGATTCAGGATTTGTATATCCAGCCAAAAGAATCTGAGAAAAGTTGCTGACCAACTGAAACCTGAGAGAGAACCTCATGGAACTAAGTGGGTAAATAGAAATTTTTAACTTTTTCGTTAACCAAACTAATAATTATTCTTTTTATACACATTTGAGGATTTCCAAAAAGTATAGCACTTATAAACTACTTCGCTACTTGGCTCCTTACCTTCCCCTTTTCTCCTCATAACACTCACCAGTAATAAACTATGTTTACTGTTTTAAATGCAACAAAAACTGTATGTTTGTAAATATTTTATTTGGTGTTTTTTGTAATTAAATATTTGTCTGTGATTTAGCTCTGAGTTTTGGTCAATCATTTTTCTTCTTTTGTTACAACTTGTAACACTAAACAAAGGTGTTTGACAAAGTACATTACTAAGACTTGATAGAGATGCTCAACAGCCTCAATATTTTTGGAAAAAATGTTAATATAATCAAAAATCTATATTGGCAGCAAGCCACTTGCTTATGGATAGGAAGTGAATTCAGCAGGTATACAAAAATAGAAAGAGGCGTAAGACAAGGGTGTGTTTTCTCAATGGATCTATTTAACCTTTACAGCAAAACAGTTATGAGAGAAATAAAACCCTTGCTGGGATTCATCATCGGCAACCAAAATCTCAACAATGTAAGATATGTGAATGACATGGTGCTAATAGCAGATATGGTAAGGAAAATACAGAACCTCATACAGAAGGTAGCAAAAGAAAGCAAGAAGAAAGGATAGAGCATAAACTTCAAGAAAACTGAATGTATGGCCATTAGCAAAAAGAAGACCCCAATATACCAACTACAGGTTAGAGAAACTAAAATAAAATTTAAAAAAAGTAAAGAAATTTAAATACCTGGGAAGTGTTCTGACAAAGGATGAAAAGTGTGACATTGAGATCCAAAAATGTATTGGCACGGACACATTTCAAAAGCTAACCAGAGTACTGAGAGACACGAAAATCTCATTGGAAACGAAGAAAAGAGTACTGGATTGCTATGTGATATCTGTCCTTCTGTATGGAAGTGAATGTTGGACAATGTCATCAAAGATGAAGGAGAGGCTCCAGGCAGCAGAAATGTGGTTTTACAGAAGGATGCAAACAAGAAGAAACTCATACTTAACATCAGGAAGAGACAAATGAGGTTCCTGGGACATGTATTGAGGGAGGAGGGCCTGGAGAATTTAATACTTACAGGGCAGATTGAGAAAAAAAGAGACAAGGGAAAGCAGGGCAGGACATACTTGATATGCCTGAGCAAACGGATGGCAAAGCATGGTTTGGGAGAGATACCAAGAAAGAATTTTGAGAGGGACAAGAGACAGAGCCAAGTGGAAGTCAATGATCATCTACATCCTGAAGAGTCATGGCACATGAAAAAGTATTTATAAGAAATAAAGATTTTATTATAACCTAACTATGTATAATAAGGAATAATTTGCAATATAGGTGAACAATTCAACTAGAAAAATTGAAAATAAATACAATGTATCTAAATACAAATTAGAGACATGTCATAATAGACCATTCCATCTTAAATAAGTCAACAATGTTTTGAAGAATTTTTAACACTAACTTGAATTTTGTTTGTTAAAAAGTTGGATAATTTTAATACATTCAACATTATGGATAGAAAATATTGAATATATTAGACTTAGTATGACCAAAAGAAATTCACAGATTTGGGCAAAGAAAAAAGGACCCAGAATGACATCAAAATTTGCAAAATTTTTCTCATCCTTCAATAGTCAGTTGTATTTAGTTTCATTTGTAACAAATAAATGTAGTTAGAAAAAAAAATTAAACAAAATAAAATTATTGAAAGTCACAAAACACTGTCTAGGATCCCTAATCAGGCTCCTCCCACCAGTCAGGGAGCTTAGGAATACTACATGCCAGCCCCTGTCTAATGGAGTCAATTGCTGTAAGATTTAAGAATTTACTTATTAAAATTTACTTTTTAAAATCAGCTTGCACACAATTTTAGAGTATCTTTGTAAACCCTAAAATTTCATGCCAGCTTACAAAAATTCTGACCCAACTTAATTCTAAATTAAGTTAAATAAAAAAAAATACAACCTTATAATATAAAAGTTTGGTGTGTAGATGAAACAAGCTTTTGAAGAAATTTCACTTCATCTTTTCCAATTGGAAATCAGAGCTGGGTCAGAATTTTTATGATATTTTATATTTTTTGGAGTTTCCTGCTAATCCAAAAATTATATTAAAGATTAAATTAAAACAAATCAATTACATGAGAGCATTTTAGATTTGTACACATAAAATTTTTTAACTTTATAATAATTTTCATTTCATGTTATATTCCTTTTAATCTAGATATACAAGAATTATGGACTAACTAATCAATAGAATATCAATACCTTATTTTAGCTTGAATTAAATAGTGAAAAAAGAGACAGGTGGACTAATGGTTAATGGCAGTAAGAATGGAATCTTTGGACCATGTTCAAACTAATTGAAGCAGCTTGTTTATTTTATACTAATATCCCTGGGAAAGTCAGGTATCCACTTTTCCTTCCTGCTATAAGTAAATAGCAGAGCAGTTTGGCACTACATGTTAGGCATTTGATAATAGGTCAGATCAGGGATCATTCCTTACTTCTGGTAGTATGTAACTTCAGTATGTTCTGTTGAATGTTATGTAAAAGATGAGCATCACTAAGAAACACCCCCACATTTACCTGAGAGATAATTTTGAAGGCAACCACTTGGCATGATAGACTTATGATCTTAAAAAGTCATGGAAAAATGTATATGGCTAAATAGTGAAAAAAATACATGAAACAAGGTAGCATTTTATTATTTAAAAACAAAAACCTTCATCAGAAGATGTATATATAGGTTCATAATAAATGGATGAAAACGCCATAATTCCTTGTAATTTAAAAAATTGTGCATGGAAAAAAAAAACAAAAAACACTGTTACATGAGTGTTCTTAAAGAAAATGGTAATTAGTAAAATCAGTTATTGCAAATCACCTGAAGACACCACTCATGGTAGAAACCTAGGTTGGGTAATAACTTGTTTACAAATGAAAAAAAAAAACAAAACATATATATATATGTGTGTGTGTGTGTGTGTGTGTGTGGGTGTGTGCTTGTAAAATTTACATATTAAAAAATGTATTTGCAAAGAGAATATTTTGCCTTTATAGGATTTCTTCAAGGAACAAAACTCACTTGTATAAAAGGTTTTTCTTTTGGTTATATAAGGAATCAATGGATTTTTTTTTTTTTACCCAACATTATTTTTCACTGCTCCAAATGTTATTTTATGGATATCTATGTTTAAGTTGATGCTTTGCTTTTTGTTTCAAATCTCACCATACAATAGGGATTGGCTCACTTTAACAAACAGGTGTCTTTAGAAAGTAAGTAAACAACCATATATGAGAGAGATTAATATTAGTATTCAAATGATGATTCATATTATACCTGTATCCTCTTATCAAAATATTATTTTGAATTGTAATCATAATTTAATCTTTTATAATTATATTTCATTCTGAGTTCATCAGGAGCCAAGGTGCTTAAGAGGTATTAGCTTAACCCTTAGACCAAAACCTACCCAAGCCTAATTTCTATGAATTTTTTTGTTAGATATAATCTCTCAAATCAGTAATATAGCTTCGTCTTATGGCCACCTGGTGGATTTCATTGAAACCATTCAAGCACTAAACAGTTTACATATTAACACTCTGTACTACATATATATATATATATATATATATATATATATATAGACAGACAGAGAAAGAGATGGGGGTTGTAGCACTATAATGTAAAATTGAAGAGTTTTAATCCAAAGAAGGTTATATTTACTGTATGAATCAGAGTTTTCTTTTTTTTTAATCGTATCACCCCAAGCAAGGCGGTAATTCCACTGATGTGCAGGGGGCTACGTAATAGTGAAAAGGTTGGAAAAGAGAAAGCCGGAAACCACATCCTAAACAGGGAACAAGGGATGAGCCTCTTAACCTGTTCAATAGACGTGGGTGGAGTGTGAACCGGGTTATGATGAAGAGTGACTCGTGAAGTAAATTTTTGGAGGAAAGAAAATGTACCTTATATGACAATATTTTTCTTTATAATTTTCAAAATTTTTTCATTGTAGTTAAATGATTCATAATTCGTGTGATTATCATAAATGTGTTTGTTTTAATATTTTAATGTAATTTCTTCTCTTTCTAGATGACAATATTGGCTATATTGATATTTATATTGAATATAAGAACTGAAATTTCCATTTGAGAAATAATATTACAAAGCCATATTGTTAGGTGATCACAATGAGGAATTTTGATACAAAAATTTATAGATTGCAAGTATAACTTAGTGCATTGTGGCACAGTGGATATCAACTCAGATGAGAAATCAGAGAGCCAAGTTTGAACTCCAGTTGAATTTATTGCATTCACTTACATGCAAATACTCTTGAGAAAGGTATTAATCCATCTCTTCTCCCTCCAGCAATGGGTTAAATAAAAGGACAGATTGGGTTCTATAGCTTTGGTTGACAACCAGGCTACCGCAGAGAGAAATGGCAACCTAGTGTGGAGAAAAATCTTCTGCCTAGTCAGTCACAGATCAAAAGAGACATGATCACCTAATTGTGTATTATGTATAGCACTTAAATGACTGAGTATAACTTAAAATGATAAAAATATGAAGAGTGCTGAAGAGTTTGTTGTCCAAGCAAAAACTCTTAAATTGGTTTTTGGTCATATTTGATTTTTGGAAGTGGATGGAGTCAAAAACTTTCAGTCCTCCATTTTACTACCTTTATCCAATAATAATTGGATCATTTCATATATGATAACATTTTATATATGATGTAACATTTCATATATGATGTAACAACTGTTATAGGGCAGAGAAATATTAATTCTTTAACATGTCATCTTGGTTTGAATGGGGTTGGTTGTATTTTACACCAATGAGCACAGTTTTACACCCTTTACAGAATGTGCTTGCACTGCCCATATTTTTTTAAAATCTCAATACTGAAAAAAAAAAAAAAAAATTGATTACAAGGACAGCATCAAAAAGCATGGGAAAAAACTTGTAGAAACTGTCAATGCTTTTTGATCAAAAAGAAAGGTGTTGATCTGAGGGGCCATTGTCAAGCTTTCAAGTTGTGAATACAATCATCTGCAGGCAAAATAAAACATTAAATAAATCCATGGCTGAAGTAACTGATGTTCGGTTTTTATAAACTGTAACTGTTTTAGATTAGTTCTTTGTCATGATTCAATGTCACCATCAGAAGCTAGGTTCATTCCATGGTTCAAATTGTCATCAGACTTTTCATTGTTACAAAGTTCTTGGTTGAAGGTTATTGACAATCATGACCCAGTGTCCAAATTTCTCTTGATTTTAACTAAGAGTGAAAGTTCTTAAGAATTATATTTTTTTAAATAATTATATTTTTTTAATCACATTAAAAAATACTAAACATTGTGTTTTCCAGAGAGAAACACCACCATATCCATTTTTTGTTAGATGGTTTAATATTTAAAGGTATACTTAAAAATCTTCTAACAAAAGTTAACCAAAGACCAAGAGAAACTTATATTCCCCTTGATGTCAGTTCAAACTGAAACTTAACTTTTGCTATCCTAATGCACATTCAGATTTCAGCTCATTCTTACCTCTGTTTAAAATTGTTTTAAACACTTCCCAGATATCTAAATTATTGTACTTGCTTGATTTAATAGTCACAGTATATGGATAAAAGAAGATGTCAGTTTTAACACGAGGAGGATGTGAGTTTGGAACATCTCAACTAGATAATTAAGATGGTTTCAGTTGTGAGAGCAGTATTTATTTTTGTTTTTACTAATTTTCTATGTCAAATATTTTTAGATTTTTTTCAGACTTAATTCTAGCAATATATTATATATATGTGTGTGTGTGTTTGTTTTTACAATGATGTTCACCCTGTACAAGGCCCAAGAGCCACTCGATGTAGTGGGGTTACAGAGTAAGAGATATGGCCCCAAGTAAGGTGACAATGAGCCACTGGAAGTGAAAGAAAAGAAAAAAAACTTTAGAGGAAACCAGAGATCAAACCCTAAACAGAAAACAAGGAATAAACCTCTCCAGTTAAAAAAAAAAAGAAAAACAAAATTCAGAGGAGTCAGAACTGGAAATTAGGCAAACATTTACTTCTACTGAGGAAAAAAATGTAAATAAGTGGAAATAAAAGTTCAGTTTTAGGTGGAAATGTTAGAAGTATAAAGTAAACTTTAGAAGGAACCAGAAACCCAATCCTAAACAGGAAACAAGCGCTAAACCTCTGCTCCAGTTCAAAAGGCTAGGGAGGAGTGTGAACCGGATGATAGGTTCACCTGTCTATTCTTGGCTGGCAGCAGAGAAGCTGGGTGATTGTCTTATTACCCAATAACATTCTAAGTGCAACTGGGTCAACCACCTGTTTATGTATCAGGAACAGTAAGGCACAAACCTGCACCTGGTTGTTAGTAAGTCATCTTCCAGGTGGACATGCTGATATACCCGACTTCTCTATGCTCTGGGATGACCCTAAATATAAAGTCTATTTTAGCATATATTGGGATCATCATAGATCAAACATGTAATTCAATTCAGGGCATCTTGTATTTTCTGTTGTGAATCACACTCTACAAAATGGCAACTAAAAATTAAGATTAGACATTGGTCTTGATAGTAACAATAATAATGTCATTTGTACTATTTATATTTGGAGTATTGTCCTCATCTTTGTTGTTGTTATTACACTGTTTCAGCTGTTGCATCCTCCAGCCTTCCTCAGTTGTATATAGATCTGAATAAATTAATGAGAATTCTGAACTGAATATTTTATTTAATCTACAAGAGTAAGCTGTTCTTGTTTCACTGCTCATGTTCAGATATATCATTTAGTTCTTATGTTTATTTAATACTAATCAGTTATTGCTTACCTGTTTCCGTAGAGTACAAAGTACACATTACCTGATCCAGGGACTAAACTCACAATCCCTATGTCACCAAATTCACAAAAACAACACTTCAATTCACTAGGCCATTCTCCTATAGATTAAATAAAAAATTCAGTTCAGAATTCCTCATAGTTTACCCAAATTGATATGCACCTGAAGGAAAGTTGAAGGGCATAATGGCCAAAACATTGTGATAGCAACAAAGATGAGAGCCATAGTCTAAATATAAACAGTGTAAATAGTGCTAACTCCTCATATCAGAAATTCAGACAGAAATAATAATAATGGTTAACTTAATTTTGTTTAAAGATTTATAAAAAATGCAAGGTAAATATGATAATAATTATAATAAATTGTAAAATGAAGACACAGGTTTAGTTTTATCACAAACAGAAGATCAATGATTTGGCTAATGTAGTTTTTAAAAAGATGATACTGATGACGTGATCAAGTTTTTACTATTAGAGATAAAATCCTCATCTTGCTGGGACTTGATAAAAAAAAAATATCAAACAACTCATTCCTCTCTGTCTTCACTCCATTTATTTGTTCTTTGATTCTAAATTATTGTTTTCAGGAGTGTATACAAAATGACAAAAAGATTTAAATACCAATTAGCAAGCTAACCTTAGGAACTGATCTCATTAATAAGCAGATTATAAAAAGCATTTTTATCTTGGACTCAGTATAAAATATTACACATTTACATGTACACAAAATATGTTACCCCAAAGTTTGATCAATTTGTTCATAATTTAAGTTACCAAGTTATTTTTCTCTTATCAGACATATTTTAAAAATAATCCCATAGAAAATACATTTTTTCAATTCAAAGGTTTTTACACATTAAATTCCCTGAACTCTTGGTTAACATTCATATAACAATGCTCAATGAAAAATAAAATCTATAAGTCCCAGAAAAGTGAAGCAAATAGAAGAGTGAATGATTTTAAAATGTAACAAAGAAAGATGATTTATATAAGATTAATTCTTTACTCAAAAGAAAAGAAAATGAAAAAGAAACATAAGAACAATTATAAAATTAGTTCATCAGATCTATAAATATCCACACAGTAGAATAGATTATAATGAATAGCAAAAATTACAAATGAAAAGAATGTGTTCATAAGTTACAAATATTTTTCTGATTAAGTTTTGGTAATGTATCTTTCAACCTTAGTACCTGAAAAAAAAAAAAAAAAAAAAAAAAAAACACATACACGCAATGTCAAAAAAGATGGCTTATTCCTATGAACACTGCAATTACATCATTCTTTTTTTTATTATTATTCCCCAGGCAATGTTTTTTTAAAAATTGATGATTTGAATTTTAATAAAACCCAAAAATATGAAAGTGGTTTTATACATTTTCTTTATTCTTGAAAAACACTTAAATTGCTTACTAAATAAAAGGAATGAGAGTGCATTGAAAAAGAATGTATAAAATATTATGCATATTAGATTTTTATGCATACTTCAAGATCCTGTGGAGAATAATACTTTAGTGCAGGTAGTTTTGTATAATAATAGCTTCTAGAATTTTGAGTCTTTCCTTGCATTAGGTGCTCTAGTGTATTTTAGCATTATCCACTAAGATTTGTATTATGTTGATAGTTGTATTTTGGTTGTTTGTGTTGATCACTATATGCACTAATTCTTACATTGGTCACATATGGCCCACTTTCTCTCATGGGTTCACTTGTCAATATTTAATGCAGTTATTTTCGTTGGCTTTTTTTTTTTCTACCAAGCAAAATTGTTTTTTGTGTAGGCTGTGTAAAAATCAATTAATAGTAAAACAACAGCATACTTCACACCAATGCCATAGGCCAGTTTTGGATCCAGATAAAAAGGTTTTCAAATGCTGATTTTCAAAGCTCATCTCTGCTTAAAACAAACAAAAAGCAGTCTTCCTATTCCTATATTCATACCCACTGTACAACTTGGACATTTAAAAAAATCTCTAGAAATAACAAAGTAAATCTTATTCACTATTTTATGAACTTTTTTATAGTTTATTACAAGCAATGGCAAACCCAGGAATTTCCACCAAAAAACAAAAAACAAAAAAAAAAATCAGACATGTCATTTCATACTATTCAACAGTGACATTTTTCTTATTGCAGTCATTTCAAAGTCAGAGAAATTAAATGAATATTTGCTTAAATAAGGCTCTTACCTTAATAGCAACACTAAAATCCACTTCTCTTGTTTCTTTTAATCCAAGAGGAATCATTGGTACACAATCTATACAACTATTGAAGAAGAAAACAAACAGGTGTGTTAGATTTACATAAAAAGGTGATCAAGTGGTAGGTGATCACAGTAACTATCAAATTCATTGTCAAATGAAACTTAAAGAATTGAAAAATTAATCAAAGGAAAATTTAAAAGGAAAAATAAAGAATTGAATTAAAAAAGAGATTAGAAAATATTAAGAAGGAATGGAATTTTAGGAAGAAAAAAAAAAGAAAGTAACAAAGAACTGAATCTTTGCTGTTATCACAATGTTTCAGGGCAGCTTCAGCTTTCTTCAGGTAATTTCAATCCAAAATCTTTAATCTACTGAGTTTGTTTTACTTATTACATAAAAAAAATTGCAAAGGAAGTTTTTAAAAACCTTCCAACTTACTGAAAAATTGCTTAAAAATGTAAAAAAAAATTGTACACCGATTCACAAATGGAACAAATCATTTTCTGACACAGAAACAACTGGTGGCATTTGAAACAACTTTTGAAGTAGGTCATCTTTTTTCATCACTTATGTAGTCTTTATAAAATAACTTTTCAAAAGTTTGTACATCATAATTCTTTGCATTCCTTAAATATCTTAAAGTTCATGGGACCATACAAATATAATGCTACTCTGACCATTGACATCTAACCCTCCAATCACCAACATTCAATAAATGTTAACTTAAAACCCAACATTTTTATCATTTGGTTTGGCCTTTTAGTCTTTCATGTATATTTTTCCTGGTCATCTGGACTTACATCTTCTCGATAATGATCTATATTTTTATTGTCATTCCATTCTTACTGAAGTACTGGACACAACACTCACACGTGTGTGTGTTACTGCAGGGATTATAAACCACTGAGTTTCATCACACCATATTGATTATTATTATGATGGGATTGTTATCAAAATATAAAGAGACTTTCTACCACAATAAAAATTCAATCAAAATTAGGAAAGGCACTTTTACATGAAATTTAAAACATCCTAAAGTTTAGAAAACTGCCAGATCACAGTGAGTAATTTTTGTAATGAGAATGAACAAAATTATATATATATATATATATATAGATAGATAGATAGATAGATATGCTTTTGACGGAACAAAAACATTATGGTGCTAAAAGGCAAAAATTTTTTTTACTAAATAAATTGATAAATTTTAAAACATAAAACACCAGTCAACTGGTCTCGTCCCCCTCTCATCAGAACTGTAAACGGGGAAAATAAAAGTTATAACATCTAAAGATGCTAGAGACATAGAAAATCAAGCCCAAACAAACAATCTCTTTGTTTACAAAGAGAGGGTTGCTTGGACCTGATAAACAGCATCTCTAACACCTTCAGATTGAATAACGAGTGTGCTCTGGCCAAAACAGAACCAGTTCACACTGAAATCCACAGCACAGGTTGGACTATTACTATTCATCAAGTGATCAGCTATAGAGGACTCATATAGCCTTTAACGCCATTATATATATTACACACACACATATATATATATATATAGCAGAAAATTATGTTGGCAGGTGGTTCACATATCAAATGCACTCATAAAACTTGAAAGACAATTATTACATTTTTGTTTAGATTTTCTAATTACAAAGCAACTGAAATAAAAACAAAAACTGAACTACTTTGTGTGTTTTTCTGGTTATAAAAAAATTCTAAGCTCTGAAAATAATCAAAGTGGCTTCTATTTGGAATGTGGCATCATTGAATAGGACACAAATGCCAGTCCCATGTTTTATAATTTTTACATCTGCATTTTATGAAAATTATAAATTGTGAGACTGGCATTTGTTAGGGAGTTGGGTAACCAACCACCCACCACTCCCTGCTGACATTCTTCTCTTTTACCATTATCAAAGTAAGCATATATGAGTAGGTGATGAAAAGTTCTCTGCTTTAACTACACCCCCAAAATCTAAGCAAATGACAAAACATCAGCAAATTAAATTTTTTTTTTTTTTTAGAAGAAAAAAATTGGGTTGAAACATAATTAGCATGGACCCTCTTATCTACCAGCAAATCAAAAAAGATTTCAAAAAGCACAGTAGGTCCAGTGCTTCTTTGAACCTTGTGAATTGGCAAGACAGAATCAAAGAACTGTACCAAACAACAGAAATCACATCATTCAGATTTTCGAGAGAAGCAACAGCTAAAATGGATAGCACAAGAGAAAATAATGATAATCGAAATGTTGACATTCCTCACTACCTTAAAACAAAAAGGTCAGGAAGGGAACTGCCATCAATACTAGAAACAGCAATAATAGTGAAACTGAGAAACTCATTTTCCTAAAAAAATCATAAGAGAAATATTTTTTAAATTTAAGCTAAAAGTAATGCCAACTGTTCAGTCAATGAATGCTAAATGTTTCCTAATAAGGAAGCATAATATTACTATTGCAAGGAAGTGTTGTGGTGTAGTGAATATTGACTTAGAACGAGAAATTGAAGAGCCAAGTTCAAATTTCAGTTGAATTCATTGCATCCCCTTATGTGCAAATACCCTTAGGAAAGGTATTAATCCATCTTTTCTCCCTCCAAATGGGTTAAACAACAGGGTAGATTAGGTTCTATAGTCTTGGTTGGCAACCAGTCTACCGCAGAAAGTAATGGCAATCTACTGCAGGACGACCTATCCAGTGAGTTATGTCTCTTTCAAGACATGATTGCCTAAGCGTGTATGACATATGGCATTTAACTGACTGAATATTACTATTACCATGATGGGCACTATTTTGCCTCCATTTTAAACACTTATGAGAAATGTTTATTGGAGATTTATTCCTCATTCCTGCAGCAGTTTTTATGGGGCTTGGATGCTGGTCTGGTATCAAAACCGCCACACTTCTCAAACAGGTTTGGCAGTTTCTCTGACTGGTCCGAGCTGGCTTAAAGCCACATCTTTTTCAAACACCAGTTCCTGAATGATCATTAAAAGTTAAGCAATGTTGAGCCTAGTCAGTAACTAGAATAATCACTAAGGAATACCAGGTGCTATGAGCTTAGATGTGTGGATGGTGCAATGAATAATAGCTCAGAATTGTAAAATTGGAGAGTAGAGTTCCAATTTCAAATTAGTTATCTTCACTTGCACACAAATATCCTTGGGAAAAGTATGAATTCACCTCTTCCCTACCCAACTATAGGTTAATTAGTAAGACTTGTATAACTAAACAATTATCTCAAAATAAACAAAAATTATCACAATCTAAAAATATTTCCTGGCTTTAAATAATTTTCAATGGGTTAAGATGAATCAATCAATGAAATGCTGGTTAACTAGTCCTGTATGTCTTTAAATATACTTACATTCTCTGGACTACAAATGTATGTTTGTATAATATGGCCACAAAGTGAAAGATCAGTTTATTTATCAATTATAATATAGAATCGAACCTCCACTTTATATCCACATTATAATTTCTTGTTTATCATATTCTAATTAGGCAGGATTCCATTTCTTCTCCTCCTAGCTATGCGTTAATTACTAAGACTTGTATCACTAAACAATTATCTCAAAAAAAAAAAAAAAAAAAATTCTTACAATCTA
Source organism: Ascarosepion bandense (assembly GCA_037127315.1). Taxonomy (NCBI): domain Eukaryota; kingdom Metazoa; phylum Mollusca; class Cephalopoda; order Sepiida; family Sepiidae; genus Ascarosepion; species Ascarosepion bandense. The sequence goes on from JBBBDQ010000256.1 coordinate 14,020,845, forward strand.
AACATGTTTTCTGGCTTTAAATAACCCACAAAGAATTGTTCATGGTTTCAAGCTATAATTTTTATTTTATTTTTCCTGTTAGAGTAATCTTCACAACTTTTATTGAATAGGTGAAGAGGCTCATCCCTTGTTTCCTGTTTAGGGTGTGGTTTCCGGGTTTCTCTTTTCCAATCTTTTCACTCTTTTCTTTTTTTCAATTGGAGTAGATAGACTAAACTATCACCCGGTTCACACTCCACCCACGTCTATTGAACAGGTGAAGAGGCTCATCCCTTGTTTCCTCATTTAGGATGTGGTTTCTGGCTTTCTCTTTTCCAACCTTTTCACTCTAACGTAGCCCCCCTGCACATCAGTGGTGTTACCGCCTTGCTTGGGGTGATATGATTAAAAAAGAAAAAAAAATAAATAAATAAATAGCTTCAACTGACCTGTTATTTACATTTAGCTGGAGGGAGGAGTGGATCCATGCCTTTACCATGGACATGAGTATGATGTAAACAGAGGTCACCTTGGCTTAAAGAAACTATTTGTTTTATGTAGGTAATCACTATACACATCAACTTCAGGTGTAGAAAAGAAGTAGAACTTTGTAATGTGTCCTACTAACTTTAAATGAATTATACATTTCTAAGCATCTTAAAAAGACAGTACAACATTTTTAATTCAGCCATTGGCAGTCATAATAACTCACCAAGAATAGTAACAAATTCTGACTGCACAGAGTGCCATTAACAAATCTTTGATACTAACACTCAATAGTGACACCAAAATATCTGGAAAGTGTCCAAAGTATACAACTGGGCAACAAAGAATTAATTTGTAGAACAACACAGGAAAACAACAGTTGATGATGTAGACATAACATTCAGTCACTGATATAACAGTTGGGTATATATTATTGAAAATAACATGAAAGTCATGTGACTTAACCTTATTTGCTCACATAACCATTAATGAAGAAACAATATCAGAAATACTGTGGTGATTGCATGCATATTAGACAAATCAGTTTTGGGAAAAACAAAAAGGGAGAAGCTAAGTACTTTTGAATGCATCTAAATAATAATATTAATAACAAATGTATTCAATGACATTGATAAAAGAAAACATTGTTCTACCACAAAAAAGTGCATTTACATCATTATCAGTTAATGTATGCGCAAATATGTAGAGATATGATTAAGTCCATATTTCCATAATGAAAAATATGCTTTTTCATTATTTTTCCTTCCTATATAATTTATTAATGGTAATATTAGCTATAGAAATATTCAGCATTTCTTGATCAAGCAGCTATTCATTTTCAATTTATAAAATCTTTCTATTAAAACAATGTTTCAGGAAAGGTTTCTCAAGCCCAGTAACGACTCTTTTCATTATTGATGTGGACTTTCTAGTTACATGCGATATCCATTTAAGTTGTTGAAAGTTCTCAAGTGATGTGGTTTCTGTTATTTGGTACAGTTCTTTGGGATTTTGTAATATCAGTCCATGAAATACAAATTAATCCTTAATCTGAGAAGCGGTTGCATTTTAGATATTTTTGAATGAATTTGAGACCATGCATAAGTTGTGATATGATGAGGCTATTTAAGAAATTGACAAGATTTTTGGTTAATATTTTAGTTTTGTAACAACTTGTGGTATTGTGTAAAACTATCTTTAACACATATTTTATATTCAAGTTCTACATCGCCTATACTAAATTTGTTATAATGTATCCATACATAGAAATAAATCATTCCATATAGGGGTACCTTCAAAACACCCCTGACAATAATCACTATAGAAGATTTCTACATACTCTTCATCCTATTAAAAGAAAAATTGTAAGAATGAGTTAGAGATACAGATAGGCAGATTGATACATATTATATATATATATATATAGAGAGAGAGAGAGAGAGAGAGAATTATAGATAATTATAAAGACAGATCTAGAGAAAGAGATATAGATACAGAGGGAGTAATAGAGATATAAATAGAGAAAGATATTGATAGAATAGATAAAAAGTTGCAAAATGCTCAGTGATGGTACTAATTATAATGAATGTCGGTGAAATACTAGTTGTCTTCTGCTTTAGTAGAAGGACTGAAAAAAAATACAACTGAAAACATTTTTAATTTCTTGTGTTATTGAAAATGCTTGTTCAAAATGTAAGCTTGGATGTGCAGGTGGTGTAACAGAAATGGTTTGGAATTTTAAATCAAATAGCCAAGCACCAATCTCAGTTGCTTTCATTATATTCACTTACATGCAGATACCTTTGGAAAGTTAAGCATCCACCTCTTCCCCCAGCTATGGGTTAATTACTAAGATTTCTATTAGTAAATCCTTATTATTAAAAAAAAAAATTCTTACATTATAAATATACTTTCTGGTGTTAAATAACCTGCAAAGGTTGATAAGTTGTAAAAAACAAATTAATGCACTATGAAAAGTTATAAAATAATTGCTTCTTATAGTCAGAAAGAATTATTAAAAAATATCCAGTTTACGTTATACTTTAATGCAAGATACAATTAGTTAAAAATCATATCCATTTTATTAAGACTATCACTTGAAGAATAAATGATACTTCATCTGATTAAAAAAAAAATTCCCCCCAAAACGAGGTGATAAAGCTACCAATATACAAAGGATTAGTGTGAGTTAAAGAAACTGAGAAAATGTCATTGAGGAATAAGGGCAATAAAAGAACAGGGTTCCAAAAAACAAATGTCAACAATTGACAATACATTTGAATTTTTAAAGTTTGTATTTGACAGAAGCTAGAAGAGATTTCCACAAGTGAGAAGAAACTATTAGAATAAAATTTACAGTTACATTTAGTTATTTCATCTGTAAAATGATATCTACTGATAGTGGGAAAATGTATTAATATTACAATAATGTGGTTTCCGGCTTTCTCTTTTCCAATCTTTTCACTATTACGTAGCCTCCTGCACATCAGTGGCGGTACCACCTTGCTCAGGGTGATACAATTAAAAAAATAAATAAATAAACTAAACAAGAAAAATCTAGAAACTAAGCAAAAAGTCAGTCAAGACTGGATTTTTTTCTTAGCAGACAGAGAATTGAGATCATTGATGCATGCAAATATGAAATCACTTGCATTACACTGACTAGTATATGAGCCACCATTTTGTTTGCTAGCAATCTCTGAAAACATCAGATCTCATTTTTTTCCTTAAACCTGAAGACAACTGTTGATTGGATGGGGCTGAAAAAAGGTAATTGTAAAAAGTAATAAAAAGAATTCCACAGTTTGAACAATTCTTGGAAGGTCAAAGCTTAACAACTGAACAAATCTTTAATTAAAAAAGAAGGAGAAAATTTTTACTTACTTGTCATGTTGATAAATATTAACTGAACTGTTCAGTTCAGACAGTTCCTCTTTTAACAACTGGATATTGGAGTTGAAAAATGACAACTCGACTGCCACTAATTGTTTCAACCTCTTATTTTGTGTGGCTCTAAATAAAGAGGAAAGAAACATCAACAATGAATAAACAAAAAAGAAAATTTGAAATTGAATTAAAAAAAAAAAACATTCAAATCATCCACCCTTTCATTTTCACTAGAATTTTTTTTTTAACTTCAGTGTGCTTATAAAATGGAAGTATACTCCTTTAGTTGCTGCTGAAAGATAATATAAAACAAATCTTGATTCAACAAAACTTGAAATGACAAAATAGATTAATAAATTAAAACAAATATCCCCATTCCATTAAATCTGTTAAATTTGTTTTCCAGATTCATGAAGAATGATTCAATTGGGTTGTAACTTTCAGAGAATATAATTTACACAATACTAATAGCATAAAAGCTAAAAAATTGATATTTACACAAACCAATTTATCCAACTATGTTCACACACGTATAAACTCCATATTTCCCTCTCAGAATATAATACCAGTGTGTGTGTGTGTTTGCTGGGTGTATAATAGTATCTGTAACAAAGGTGGAGATGAGGAGACAAAGTGGCAAAGCTTATAGACATTGGGTTCAGCTTCTTCAGGTTGAAATGAAAGAAAAGTATGTGTAAGGAAAATGCCTTGGGATTTTTGAGGATAAGAGAAGCAATTAGTTAATTTACCTTATTAGATCTGATGACCAGAAAGTGTTTGTTAGTTGATGTGTGTGTGTGTGTGTGTGTATATATATATATATATATATACACACACACACACACACATACATACATGCAATTTATTGATTTCTGTGCAATTATTGCTTTTGTGATGAGTAGTGATCTTCTGTATGGTCCTGGTCTTAGGTTTATTGTTAAGATTTGTGAGATTAGTGTACTCTCAATGCATTTTAGTCTCAGTGAATCCTTTTCTCTCTTGATCAGACTGGCATTTATTCAGTCAACACTGTGGTCAGATGTATAATGTTGAACTAGTAGTGCACTTAAAGTCTGGTTATGCAGGATACCTCTGCAGTGTTCGTATAGTCATTTTTTTTTCTTTTTAGGTTTCTGGATGTTTCACTGATGTACATCAATGGGCATTTTGTACAATCTATTCTGTATATTTCTGCCTCTGTCCTGTTGTTGTTATTATCTTGTTTGGTGCTAACAATCTTATTGTTTTAGGTGGTGTTGAACTTTAGGTCAAGTTTCAAATGGGTTATTTTTGATGGTGGCTTTTATGGAATTGGTGGGTAGGATTATGGACTTACTTTTGTTATGATTTTTGGGATTATTATTATTATTATTTGTAGATTTTTTTTTTTTTCCTTCTGTGGATTTTGTAGGCTTTGCATTTGTACATTATTTCCTGCACAATGCCAATAAAGGTTTATAATATGTCATTAAAAAATAAATACATGTTCACATCAGTTTTTTATATTAGGTGTGATTGGTAAATTACCACAATTTTATATATTTAATTTTGCACATGTGCATTGTTTGCTTTTGTTGAATGCACAGTATAGTGGGGTCAGTTAGGCAACTAAGAAAAAGAGCACCATGATGCAATTCAATTTGCCCGTAATTTGGAAATTAAATGCTGTACTGCTTGGCATCTGCACTGGTAGGTTCAATACAAGCATTACAGATTACATGGGGGTCAATCTGAGGACAGTACAGAGAATTCAGAAAGAACTGAATGAATCTAATGATTAGCAGCTCAGAAAACTCACTGATCGATGTGATAAGAAAAGAACTCCTGAATTTGTTGGTTAGGGCCTGCGACTCACCATTGAGGTTTACATAAAGTATTTTGAGAAGGTAGTGCTGCCCTGGGTCAAGAGGGTGGCTGCTGGAAAACCCTATGTCTGGCAACAGAACTCTGCACCATACCACACAACTGGGAGAACCCAGTCATGCCTGTCAGACAATTTCTGCAACCACATCACCCCTTATATCTGGCCACCTAACTCCCCAGACTGCAACCCCTTTGATTATTATGTGTGGGGTGCAGTTGAGCTAGAGACCAACTAAACTCCTTGTAAGACCAAAGATGAACTGAAGACAAAAATTATAGCAGCATTCATCAACTTAAACAAGAAAACTGTTCAGAAGAGATGCTGGAGATTCTTAAATTGTCTGGAGGCCATGGTTAAAGCCAATGGTGATTTTATTGAATAAATTTACTCTTCAGTATTTCAAGATATTTTGTTGCAATTTTCATAAATATATCTGTTAAAAATTTTGATTTTTGTGTCATCTAGACGACAACTTATCCATTGCACTTTGCATATAATTCATTACTAAAGATGCTGGGAAAACAGTTGGTTCCTAATACTGCTTCAAAAAGTGCATGCCAAGTGGAGTCAAATACTATCTTTACAAGAGTTAGCTCAGACCAAAAGCAATGCTGCCATGTCTTGGCTGGAGCTACCCAATCATCTCTTTCTAGCCTTGACAGAGTTCAAAAGAATCTACATGGCCTTATTTTCTACCCTACAATCCCTTTCCTAGAGATGCAATATCAAATCTGTTGCTATTATGGAAAATGTTCTGATGAGCTACATTTATAAACTTAGACTGAATATGATTTGAGATACTGAATAATTTTAGCAAGAACATTCCCATTCTAAGGTATTTTGATGAAATACCATTGTGAGAAAAAGAGAGAACAGACATATCTCATTGTGAAAAAAGAGAGAACAGACATATCTCATTGTGAAAAAGAGGGAACAGACATATCTCATTGTGAAAAAGAGAGAACAGACACTATCTCATTGTGAAAAAAGAGGGAACAGACATATCTCATTGTGAAAAAGAGGGAACAGACATATCTCATTGTGAAAAAAAGAGGGAACAGACATATCTCATTGTGAAAAGAGGGAACAGACATATCTCATTGTGAAAAAGAGGGAACAGACATATCTCATTGTGAAAAAAGAACAGACATATCTCATTGTGAAAAAAGAGGGAACAGACATATCTCATTGTGAAAAAGAGGGAACAGACATATCTCATTGTGAAAAAAGGAACAGACATATCTCATTGTGAAAAAGAGAACAGACATATCTCATTGTGAAAAAAGAGGGAACAGACACTCTCATTGTGAAGAACAGACATATCTCATTGTGAAAAAAGAGGGAACAGACATATCTCATTGTGAAAAAAGAGGGAACAGACATATCTCATTGTGAAAAAAGAGGGAACAGACATATCTCATTGAAAAAGAGAGATAGACATATCTCATTGCATAGAAAAAAGAACAGACATATCTCATTGTGAAAAAAGAGAGAACAGACATATCTCATTGTGAAAAAGAACAGACATATCATGAAAAATTCAGAACAGACATATCTCATTGTGAAAGAACAGACATATCTCATTGTGAAAAAGAGGGAACAGACATATCTCATTGTGAAAAAAGAACAGACATATCTCATTGTGAAAAGAGGAACAGACATATCTCATTGTGAAAAAAGAGGGAACAGACATATCTCATTGTGAAAAAGAGGGAACAAAACCTTATCTCATTGTGAAAAAGAGGGAACAGACATATCTCATTGTGAAAAAGAGAGAACAGACATATCTCATTGTGAAAAAAGAACAGACATATCTCATTGTGAAAAAGAGAGAACAGACATATCTCATTGTGAAAAAAAGAGGGAACAGACATATCTCATTGTGAAAAGAACAGACATATCTCATTGTGAAAAAGAGGGAACAGACATATCTGTTGTGAAAAAAGAGGGAACAGACATATCTCATTGTGAAAAAGAGGGAACAGACATATCTCATTGTGAAAAAGAGGGAACAGACATATCTCATTGTGAAAAAGAGGGAACAGACATATCTCATTGTGAAAAAGAGGGAACAGACATATCATTGCTTGAAAAAGAGGGAACAAACATATCTCATTGTGAAAAAAGAGGAAGAAACATATCTCATTGTGAAAAAAGAGGAAGAAACATATCTCATTGTGAAAAGAGGAAGAAACATATCTCATTGTGAGGGAAGAAACTCTGGGTGAAACTGTAAATGAGGGGAGAAATCAGTGAGTACATCTCTTTGGGAATTTGAGTGGTGGAGAGGTTAGTGGAGTATCATATTTTGAAAAGGGGCAGGAAGTTTACTTATGTTATTGCAAAAAAAAAAAATAAAATAAAAAAAAGAAAGTTGTGTTATAATGTCAAAGTATACACTTTTAGCTTTCATGAGTTGAATGTATCCAGAGAGAAAAACAAAATTTAAATCAACCTTCCTGTCAATGCTTATCACTAAATAATGTTTATATAACTATTACTAAAGTCATGTAAACTGCACAACACCTTACATGAAGAAGTCTTATTAAAATGTCTTACTGCCTTATGACATATAACTTTAGCCCAACTCCATTTGACGGTTCAATAGTGCATATCTATTAAGTAAATAAAACAGATTGTCGTGAAGACGCAGCTTCCTCTTTTGGCATCAGCTTCTCATTTTCTTTTTAGTTGGTTTTTAGGGCAAAGCTGATAACTGCTTCAATTCTTCCTGACACCAGCAGATTTTGGGTGTGAAATGATAAAGTCAGCAGGAGAGGACTGTTTTTAATTTCTTTATTTAGCACAAAGGTGAACTTGGTTATGACATTACTTGATGGGTAGAATTAGAAATTGAACTTCATACCTCTCATAATATATAAACTATATATAAGCTCTTCTGTATGTTTATGTGTAAACAGGCATACATACACACGGTGTGATAGGTAAATTGTCGCCATTTTATATATTTAATTCCACACATGCGCATTGTTTGTTTTTGATTTTGTCAGCTGCAAAGTATAGTGGGATCAGTTGGGCACTGGCTGAAGAAAAGAGCTCTATGATGCAATCTGCTCCACCAGAAACTTGGAAATGGCATGCTGTACTGCTTGGCATTCATGCAGAAAGCTCTAATACAAACATTTCAGAGGGTCTGGGTATCAATCTGAAGACAGTGCAGAGTATTCGAAAAAAGTTGGATGAGTCTAATGGTGATTACAAAATGTGTTTGGAGTGATCACTAGTGATAGTGACATTATGCCTCTATCCATCTTCCCACAGAGCTTCAGACTCAACACAGAGGTTTACAGCAACTGCCTTGAGGAGGTAGTGCTGTCCTGGGTCAAGAGGGTTGCTATTGGAAAAACCCTATGTCTGGTAACTCGACTCTCCACCATGCTACACAAGCAAGAGAGCCCAGTCATGGTTGTCAGACAATTTCTGCAACCACATCACCCCTTACATCTGGCCACCTAACTCCCCAGACTGCAACCCTCTTGATTATGTTGGGGCCTAGTTTAGTGAGATACCAACAAAACTCCTTGAAACACCAAAGATGAACTAAAAGTGAAGGATTATGCCAGTATTCATCAACTTAAACAAATAGACCATCTAGATATCTGTTAAAATGAGATGTCAACATGTTTTTTGTTTATGCATAATTTAGACAAGGACACATGGCCTAGTGAATATAGACATTGGTCAGTTCCAGTGACTTGACCCAAAGAGTTGAGAGTTCAATATGAAGCTACAGCAGTGGCAAACAAGTAACTTAGAGAGTTAGGTTAAAGGGCGATAACTCATAACTATCAGAAGTGGCTTCACACAAAGAATGAAAATAATATATCCTAATGATCGTAATAAAGAGTTTGGTTCTAAATTTCTAGCACCTGAAGTAGGCTGGAGTATACAACAGACAAAACATCGTAAAAATGACAATAAAGAGGAGGACAATAAAGAGGAGGACAATAGTCCAAATAATGTACATAGTGTTAGACAATTTATCTGTTGCACTTTGTACATGCATATTACCATATCTTTTTTAATTTGCACAAAAGGTGTATATTAATAAATATACATATTATTCTACGGCTATAGAAGGATTTGGAGTTTCATGCACTATGCAATCATCAGGATCAAGCACTTGATTGCATAGTGCATGAAACTCAGAGTTGTGCTATTGATGTGGGACAGTGTGTGTGTGCAATAATCTTTTTTTTTGTGTGTGTGTGTGTGTGTGTTTCACAGAATGAGAATGACAGGGAAAATTTTGTAAGTTTTTTTTTTTTTAAGTTTTTCTAGTTTTCTTACACCATTCTTTTACGAGGACAAAGTGTAGAAACTGTCCATAATGATTATTATTCAAAGTGCATTTGTGTAATCCATTAGCCATTTACAAGGGTTTTGTTGTTAGCATATTTTTCATGATTATGTGTTCTAAGGTGTGTTGCATAGAAATAATAGTAATTCCCTGTAGGGGGTACCTTCAAAACACCCCTAACAATAATCACTATGGAGAGTTTCTACACTCTTCATCTTATTAAAAGAAAAATTGTAAGAATGAGATAGAGATATAGTTAGGTAGATAGACTGATAAAGATATATACACACACAGTTATAAAGCTAGATATAAAGAAAGAAATAGAGATATCGATAGATATATAGGGATATATAGATAGTAATAGTGATATAAAGAAAGATATTAATAGACTAGATAAAATGTTGCAAAATGCTCAGTGATGGTATTAATTAAAATGAATGTCAGTGAAATACTAGTCATCTGCTTTAGTAGAAGGACTGTGAAAATACAACTGAAAACATTTTTAATTTCTTGTGTTATTCAAAATTTTTGTTGTAAAGAGAATGAGAGGTTGAGACAAAGATCAAATTTTTTCTTCAATCAAATACAAAAGAAAAAAAAAATTTTTTTTCTGACCACTACTCACACTTAACAAAAAAACAAACAAACAAAAAACAAACAAACAAAATAAAACCCCCAAAAAGCAAACTATCTACAATAGTTGGCTTTGATTGATTTCTTTTTCTATTTCCAGAGAAATGTAGCAGTATGTAAAACACATGACCTAATTACATGGTTTGCTCTCATTTGATAATATTTTAACATGCCTGCCTTCACCTTATCTTCATTTTCAGTTCACTGCAGTTAACCCCAGAAATTTATAAGATTTACTTCATAATAGTCACAAAGAATGAGAGTCAGTTTACTGTCAATTTGGATATGCCAAAGAAAAACTTTAAAGAGCTTCCTGTAATTGATAAGGTGAAAGTTCTTGACTTAATAAAGGAAGAAAAAAGAATGTATATTGAAGTCACATAACTTATTACTGTAGTATATTTTTATAATAGTTCTGTTATATTATTAGTTATTTTTGTTAATCTAATTTATAAATTAGATTTTATCAAAGGTATACATGTACAAAAGATTTTTGTCTGTACTATCTACAATTTCAGGCATCTACTGAGAGGTTCTTGAAACATTTCCACTGCAGATAAGGTGGCAACTGTTATATAAAAATATCACTTACCACCCTAGAGCCTGTAACAAACTTTCAAAATCCTTAATCTTCATTTGCTAAGCCAAGTCACTATAGTAAAATGCATTTCAATATCCTGTGGATGATACAATGTATATCATCCGGTTCACACTCCTCCTTGATCTTTTGAACAGGAGTAGAGGTTCATCCCTTATTTCCTGTTTTGGTTTTCTGGTTCCTTCTAAAGCCTTCTCATTTTGTTTGACTTCAAATAGACCCTTGCATCTTAATGGCATTATTACCTTCCTTATTATTATTTTCATCATAATTTGATTTCTGCTATGGTCACACATCCTACCAAGTCTGCAGAAAGGCCTAAGGCAGGTCGTGGTATGTTGTTATGGCTACATTTCATTTGTTTTTCTATCTCCCATAACATCTCTAGTGTTACATGGACAAAGTTCTCCTTAGTGTGTGGGCTGTACTTAACAAGACAATTTTTTGTATATCTCTTAAGCTAGGATTTCCAGGGATTCTTTCAATGTGTTGTTTTGTTCCATTTTTTATCATTCCAAGCACACCTACCATCACTGGTACTATTCTTGTTTTCAATTTCCATGTTTTTATATTTGGATAGTTTTTCAGATTCCTTGGTTGCTATATTCCAATCTGCTGGACAAGCCATATCATTTAGTAGGCAAGTTATTTCTTTTTGGTTTTTGATAATATCCAGCCTATTTGCTTCAATTTTCCTGTCTGTTTAGATGCTATAATCTCATAGAATGATGACATCTATTTCTGTAACCAGTGCTGGGTGATGTTCATACCAGTATTTGTTTACATATTTTCTAAAGTATTTGCATATTGTCCAGTGTAAATATTGCCCTACTCTATTTTGACGATTTTTATATTCATTTGGGGCGAGTACAGAATATCCTGAAATTAAATGGTTTAGTGTTTCTTGGCATTTGTCACAGAACCTGCATTTTTTATATACATTATTATGTATTATATTTGCCTGAAAGTTCCTAGTGAAAAGACTTTGGTCTTGTGCTGCAATAATAAAGCCTTCAGTTTCAGACTTTAATCCAGATGCTTATAACCATTAATGAGTATTAACTTATCACTATCAGGTTTATTAGCATGTTCTGGATATTGGCCATGAAGAGGTTTATCTTGCCAGCATTTTTTCATCTGTTCAAGAGTTTTATCCTTGGCTTTCTTTTTCATATTTTCTGTTGCAAAAGTAGGTTCTTGAGTTCTGTTTTTCTATAAAATCTACTAAATGTAAATCTTGCTTGTATTTACTACTTTCTTTCACTATTGAATATTTTTTCTTCCTGTTTTCATGTTGTTTGACTAATTGTATCACCAACATGAAAAACAGAAAGAAAAAAAAACATTCAATTATAATAAGTAGCAAGATTTTTTTTTGTCAATTTTAACATTCAGTCATGCTGGAAAGAAGTTAGATGCAAAAGGGATGCTTTTCAGTACTCATTTCACACATATACTGCTACATATTCTACAAGTGTCTCATGTACAATTTACTCATCACACCCTGTGTTTATATTATATAAATAAAAATCAAGAACTATATTAGGGAAAAATATATGACAAAGTAGAAAAAGTCTTCTTGTGATGTGTTTCATCCTTTAAGACTCCATGAGACTAAATTTGTTATGACAATAAAGAACAGGATAGGAAACATATCTCAATCTAACATGTTTCACATTTATTAAAGCTTCATCAGAGATCAAGAGAGAAATTTAAAAAAAAAAAAAAAATTGGTGCGACTACATATGTGCATGAATGAAGAATGCTGGCTCTTAAAACATCTTGCTATTCCTGGCAGAATTTCTATTATCACTGTGTACGATCTCTACTAACAAATGCATTTGATACACAAGTGCATTTATTCCACGGGTTTATTTAATGCAATATAAATAACTACAACAATGTGGCTATTCTCAGTGAATTTATTTTGTTGATCTTTGCTGTTTTTGATAAAGGAAATAATTAAAACAAAACCATGATACATTAATGTACCACTATAGAGAAATAAAGAAAACCAGTACCAAGAACATAGTCATTTTTATAATGAATAAATTTAATTTACCAAAATAAAGCATGTCATCTTATATAGTAATTCCTAATAGCTAAAACACACATAGATGGCAACATGTCAGGGTTCAAATATTCATAGTAGCAGTGAATGTGTTAATGTTTAAGGTGCTTTTTTCATATATGTAAATAATTATAGTGTGAAACATGATTAAATATAAATGTTGTTGGATTGAAATTTCCTCCACTCCTTGATGAAGGTGTAAATACTAAAACTGACAGAAATCTGAGCAATTAAATTTTGAGCTCAACCTGAAAGGTGAAGTTACTCATCGATGTAATTTATTGCATCAGTATTTCACAAATTTCATTAGAAACAAAAATAAAAGGTTCAAACTGCTATGTAATATCAATCCTCCTGTATAGAAGTGAATACTGGACAATTCCTTAGTAAATAAAGAGACTTGAGATAATAGAGATGTGGTTCTACAGAAGAATGCTGAGAATACCAAGGATAAAACAGGTGTGTGATGTGGAAGTTTTAAGTAAAATAGGAACAAAAAAAGACATTTATATTTAGAATCAGAAACAGTTGGAATTTCTGGGACATATATTGAGGAAAGGGAACATACTGGGGGTAGAAGGAAATTGTGTGGAATCAACCTAATGTGCTTATATAAATGAATGGCAGAACAAGGAGAAAGAAGGATAGAAGAGAGACAAACATTACTCAGAGCTATGAATAGTAGGAAATTGTGGAGAGCTATGATCACTCACATGCTTAAAATTAACCTAAAAATTCAGATTGAGACTTTCATATGGATTTTATACTTAGTACCAAACTCCTAAAGGGGAAAAAATCAGGTCAGGTGTTTGCAACTACTTCTCAGATTAATGGTTAAAAAGTAACTTGGAGTGAATGAACCCTGTAGGTCTTAACGAAGACCAGCCCTTTTCAAACCCCGTGGATTGGCATTACAGAATCACAAAAAAACTGTACCAAATATCAGAAAGCACATCATCTGAAGACTTTCAATAACAGTAACAACTAAAATGGATACCACATAACTCACAGAGAAAATAATGATATAATCAAGATGTTCTATACTACTTCAAACAAAAGGTTAGGAAAGACACCTCCACCATCAATACTGTATAACAGTTAATCTGCTTGAACCTATTTTCCTGATAAACTCTTAAGAATGTGATTTTATAAATCTATCAAAAGTAGCACCAGCCACTTGGTCAATGAGTGCTGAAGAAGGTTTCCATATGTAAAGAAACTGCTAATATTACTGTTACCATATTTACAGTGTTGTATGTTATTTGAGAATTTTGTACTTGAATCTCCTTTCCTCAATAGTAGGACTATACAGACAAGTCTACACACTTGTATGTAAATAAAGCAAAACTTATTTCAATATCATCACAAACAGTAACAAAAATGGACTTTGTATCAATACAAATTCTGTCAAGGGACAACACACACACACACACACACGTGTGTGTGTGTGTGTGTGTGTGTGTGTGTGTGTGTGTGTGTGTGTATATATAAAAATGGAAAAATGTATGACAAAGTGGAAAAGATTTCTTGTAACCCATTTTATCTTTTAGAACTTCATAGGACTAAATTTGTTATGTTGGTACAACCACAAATGCACATGAATGAGGGATGCTTGTAATCAACCATTCGTCCATGCATGGAAAACTGCTGCCATATATGGTCAGGTGCCCCTGCTGTTCATCTTAGTGTTCTTAACAGGCTCCAAAGGAGAATCGGTAATGTGATAGGTATCGACTTGGTGGCTCGACTACAGCCACTTCCCCACCGACGCGTTGTGGCCTCCCTTTGTCTGTTCTATAAATACTTTCATGGCTTCTGCTCCAATGAACTTAAGTCACTGGTGTTTACTTGTGCAACCAGATTGGCAACTGGATCCCACCCATTCACAGTTAGAGTAACCAAATGCAGATGACAATTCTACCCCTGCAGCTTCTTTTGTCACACTTCCCACCTGTGGAACTTGCTTCCATATTCTTGCTTTCCTACAACCTCCAGGAATTTAAATGCAATGTCAATACTCATCTCTTAACCACTTGACTCTAGTTCTTTCTTCACCATCCTGTATATCCTTTCCTTCCTCTCCAACTTTGCAACTGTCATCACACCTGCATTCCCCTCCTTCTCTTGCTCCTTTCTAACTGGTTTGTCTTTCTCTTTACTTTCTTCTACTTAATCTTGTTACTCTTATGTAGCCCCCTGCACATCAGTGGCATTACCACCTTGCTCAGGGTGATACGATTAAAAAAAAAACACACACACACACACACAGGGGATGATGAGTAAATTGTACATGATACATTTATAGAATATGTGGCAGTAAATGCATGAAATTGTATTGAATACTGAAAAGCATCCCTTTGCGATGAGTAAATCCTCACTTTTATATTTTGTGCATGTCTATTGTCTGTTTTTGATTTTGTGAACTTCACTGTATAGTAGGGTCAGTCACCATCTATAAGAAAAAGAGCACTATGATGCAATTCACTCTGCTACAAATTTGAAAACAGCATGCATTTGTATCAGAAGCTCGAATACAAACATTGGAGAGAGCTTTGGTGTCAATTAGAGACAGTGCAGAGGATTCAGAAAGAGTTGGAGGAGACTAAGGGTGATTACAAAGATGTTTGGCATGAGCACTAGTAATGGTAACATTATGACTCAATTCCTCTTATCAGAGGGCCTCAGACTAAACACAGTGGGTTACTTCAAGTGCCCTGAGGAGGTAGTATTCTGCTGGGTGAAGTGGGTAGCTGCTGGAAGACCCTATGTTTGGCAACAGGACTACCTCATTCCACACAAGCAGGAGAACCCAGTCATGGCTGTCAAACAATTTCTGCAATCACATGACCCCTTACATCTGGCCACCTAACTCCCCAGACTGCAACTCCATTGATTATAAAGTGTGGGATGCAGTTGAGGGAGAGACCAACAAAAATCCTTGATGAACTGAAGGCAAGGATTACCAACTTAAAGAAGGAGACCATCCAGAAGAGTTGTAAGAGATCCTGCAGTCATCTGAAGGCCATGATCAAGGCCAATAGTGATTTCATTGAATAAATTTACTTTAGTATTCCAAGGTATTTGTTTTTGTGTAATTTTGGTAAATATATCTTGTCAGAGTTATTTTAATTTTTGCATCATTTAGGTAATTCACACATTGCACCTTGTATATATATTTGGTGATGTGTACTCTTATGCCTGCAAAGCAACTTTAGGTGTAACCAAAATAGTTGGTATAATTTCTAAAGTACGAGCAGTGGTGGATGGAAAATCAGAGCTGACACAGTTTGATTTAGCCTCTTTTTATTAGTCATAAAAGCAGAGACAATGTGAGAAATAAAATAAACTTTTTTTTCATTGTTTTAATAAACTTCAAAAGCACTTAGGTACAATGGGTTAAAAGTATTTATCAAGATTATGGTTCATTTTTGAATGTACCTATAGCGTTGATGACAGCCAGGTGGCAGAAGTGACATGCTTTGAAACAGGTGATATGAGCAGGTGGACAAAGTTGTTTATAGTTTACTATGTTTGTAAATGAAACATTCACCAGTCAAGGATTCTGTGTAATCATTTGAAAGAAAAGAAAAAATTAAATTCACTCAGAAAGTAAATAGTAAAAAAACTCAAAAAAAAACGGAACAAAAAGGTAGATGAGTGCAATAGTTGCTGATTCTAATGAGATTTTAAGCATTAAATTCAGGAGAAAACATGTCTGGGCCTCTCAGGTCTTTGAAAAGTTTGTTGACTGAAAAAACATTAAGCCAACAACAGGGTGTAAATGACTGGCTGTAAAGAAGAAATGAAAAGTGATTTGGATTTGTGATGTATCTATGCATAACTAGTGACCAGCTAATGGCACTTGGAAAAAGTTTTAAATTATTACTTCTTTACAAAATCCATGTTTCATGAATCATATAGTGGCTGACTACTAGTTTTCAAGCACACCTGTCTGTTAGGGTGGCTACTAGTCAGTCCCTGCTGCAGATGCCTGCACAGACACATTTTTGTTAAATATCCACAGAGCCCACCTCTAGTTTGTACAGCAACTATGAACTATGTTGAGTAGATATAAGTTGCTGTTTCTGGGAAAGATCACATAATCTAGCATGATCAACAGTTTGAACACAGCCAGTATATTCAAACTCCTCAGTCATGCTGACTGGTAACTTTGTGCTAGCAAAACCACTGATGATCTTTGAACAGTTCTGTCTCCTAAATTTAAGTCATGAAACCCATCGTATATTTTTTCAGACACTTTCCAAAAAGTGCTAAATGATGGGATTGCCTTCAAGAAGTCAGCCATTGTGATATTATGATATGAAAGCAAATGTTCTAATCACTTCTCTACATGCCCATTCATATACACACACATACACAATATATATATATATATATATATATATATATATATATATATATATATATCAGCATGCGGTGTAGATATAGAAGAATTCAAAGGAGTATCCTGAATATACAGTGGTAAGATAACTCTCTAAGAGAGCTCTAAATATATATGTATATAGATATATAGAGAGCAAATATAAGAAAAAATAAAAGGCAGGCATGTTATTTCATGGTAAATCGGAAAAAAATATGGAACGCTTCACGAATTTGCATGGCATCCTTGTGCAAGGATGACATGCAAATTCGTGAAGCATTCTATATTTTTCTTCCGATTTACCATGAAATAACATCTGCCTTAATTTTCTCTCTCTCTCTCTCTATATATATATATATATCACACACACAGAGAAAGAGAGAAATATGTGTTTGTGAGGTTTGAAGTAAAAAAAAAAACAAAAAAAACATATTGACAGAAAAACTGACATCTTGTAACTTAAGTGATCTATTTTGAAATTTAACAATTCCACTTGCTCACCTTGATGATTTTGAAGACAAAACTGAAATAGATTGTGTTTTTAATCAATTTTACTTTTTATTTCTCATTTGACAATATATTTTTCATTTGGAAATGAGTTATTTCTGTGACCTAGGTTTCTACCTTGAAAGGCAGAAACTTGGGTTCAAAAGTTTTACAATATAATTGTTTTGAACACTTTAATACAACTGTGTACCGGTCTAATTTTATTATGACCAAAAACTAACTAACTTTTTATATATATATATATATATATTTTAATCATATCACCCTGGGCAAGGTGGTAAGGCCACTGGTGTGCAGGGGGCTACGTAAGAGTGAAAAGATTGGAAAAGAGAAAGCCGGAAACCACATCCTAAACACAGAACAAGGGATGAGCCTCTACACCTGTTCAATAGACGTGGGTGGAGTGTGAACTGGGCGATAGTTCAGTCTATCTACTCCAACTGGAAAAAAAAAATAAACAAAAAGAAAAAGCGAAAAGATTGGAAAAGAGAAAGCAGGAAACCACATCCTAAACAGGGAACAAGGGATGAGCCTCTACACCTGTTCAATAGACGTGGGTGGGAAAATAACAGCAAGATATTATAGTTAAGTCTTTATGTATTTTTTAATATAATGTTATGATTTTATTTTCAGAAGATAAATTACTAGCAGTATAGCCTGGCATTGCTCGGGTGTAACGAAAGCTTTAAAACTAATCCATGGTCCTGGAGCTCAGACTCAGCCTAAAGAATATTTGTGTGAAGTTTGGTTAGAATCGGATAAAAATTGTGGTTTTGTATAAAGGACATACAGACAGATAAACAGACACACAAACAAACATCTTGCCTTTTATATATGTATATATTATCGATTTTATGCACTATTGTAAGAACTGCAACCTTGAAATTTCTGAATATCGTTTCTTATGTCTTTGTCTATGAGTGTATCAAATTTGATTAAAATTGGACCACTCCTTCTATAACCAATTTTTTCGATTATCTTCATTTGTGTCTGGCTAATAAAATCAGTCCCCCCTTTATTATTTTTAGAATAAAAAGGGCTAATTTACATCTAGCACAAAAGACTGAAGTGGTTTTCATTTCTAATTTAATTTCTAAGCTCTCTTATAACCTTACCAGATTCAAAAAGAAATATCAATTATGGAGCAATTCTATTAATTTAATTTCTTATTTTGATAGGATTCATTTTCTTTGCTATGCTGCATTGATTTATGAGTGCAGTTGTTCTTGACTCACGAAAAAACATCAGAATAAGTTGCAGCATTTAACTATTAAAAAATTTTGTAGATCTGCTGATCTTAGTGTTGCTCAGAATGTTCTGAACCCTTCCTTCCAGTTGTCCATGGCAGTGTTATTGATTCTCTTGCATTGATTGGATTGGATTTTTGTGTCCCTCTCCCTCTGCATATTAAATGAGACTACAGTAGTTCAACTAGTAATACTCATCAGCTGGGGTCACCTTATACATGAGCTATGTGAAAAAAAAAAAATCAGGTTTTTCAGAAAATTTCAGAGATTGTAATGAAGCAGGTTTATACAGGAGTATATATGTTACTTCATTTTTGATGTGTTGAATGCTGCAGTTATTGTCAAAATGTTAGTTTGATAAAAAAAAAACAATTTGTTATGGCCAATAGCTTATGAGGTGCTTATGTCCAATTGTTAAATGGTCTAAGGAACAGAAAGAAAATTACCAGAAATATTGTGCAGTCCGGTTTTCTCTTTTCCAATCTTTTCACTCTTATTTTTTTTCAATTGAAGTAGATAGACTAAACTATCGCCTGGTTCACACTCCACCCACATCTACTGATGCTCATCCCTTGTTTCCTGTTTAGGATGCGGTTTCCGGTTTTCTCTTTTCCAATCTTTTCACTCTTTTCTTTTATTTTTTTTTCAATTGGAGTAGATAGACTAAACTATAGCCCGGTTCACACTCCACCCACATCTATTAATCAGGTGAAGAGGCTCATCCCTTGTTTCCTGTTTAGGATGTGGTTTCTGGCTTTCTCTTTTCCATTCTTTTTACCCTTATGTAGCCCCCTGCACATCAGTGGCGTTATTGCCTTGCTTGGGGTGATATGATTTAAAAAAGACTTATCGACAGATATGAACAAAGGCTAACTAGCTAACCAAGTAAAACTAATAGAAGGTAGACAAACTGCAGATAGCTGAAGTCAAGGTAAAAAGAGAAATGTGTCACTATACACATTATGTTGATCATGTTACATATGAGTAGGTGTAACGACACAACAGCCAGAGTATTCATAACCAATCTCCATCACTGAAATGGTCTTCAAAGAGAATATGAACTTTGCATCAATGGAAGTTGTTTTTTTTTAATCTGAGAAGTCTCACTTGACCCTGTAGAAGGTAATTTTGGGGAAAGCATTAATCTGGTAGAAGCAGTGAGAAAATTTCAGTAAACTCTGTTGGGAAACACTAAGCTCTATTATTCATGTTTTTTTTTTGTTTTATATTTTTAATCATTTCACTCCAAGCAAAACCACTAAGATGCAAGGGGTTACTAAGTATTAAATAATATAAGCAAAAAATAAGGAGAGAGAACAAAAGAATAGGAATATAATTGACACTGAGAACAATAAAAGACAAGATAACAATTGACATTGAATTTATATTTTTAAAGATAAAATTTACTGGGAAGCAAAAAGCCAAAAGAGAGTTCCATGAAGTGCAAGAGAATAAACTATTAACACAGAACTTATGGTTACATCTAGTAATTTCAAATGTAACATGATGAGTCCTTGCTGCCAATCTAATACTGTGCTTAGATTCAAAATCTAGGTATCATAGAGGAAAGTTCATCAGAACAATTGCCATGAATGTATTTATAGAAAAGACACAGGGAAGATATATTACAGAGTGACTGAAGTCAAGATGCCAGGTCAGGACCAATAATGTTAGTTTGTTAGTGACAGGCTACTGAAAACCAATACAATGTGTGGTGAGCTGTGACTCCATATTCATTCCAGAAAGACAATATAAAAACAAGGGACACAACCAAGTTAGATTCAACATTGCTGGTGTCTTCTTGTAAAAACTGGAGTTCTATTTAAAAAAAAAAAAAAAAAAGGGTTAATACAACAAGTCTCTTAGAGGCTCCCATCTTTGTCAAGCAATCTGCAAAATGTTTTCTCCTGATTCATTCAACTTAAATCTCTTCCATCATTTCCTTCACTCTGGCCATATCGACTCTCAGACAATCATTTACAAGATTTGATGTTACTTGAGGGAGTTCTCTCCATTGATAAACATGATCCCAATTTATATACACTTGATTTTCACTTTCTGCATCTGGCTTCATATTCAACCAATGGCTATATTTTCTGGTTGATTTTGGTTGTGTTATAATCTGTCCTATTTTCCACTTATCACTTCCATTCAGTTTATATTCCACAACTTGTCCTCTACTTGGTTTTGTAATGTCGTCTTTCATTTCCTCCCTGTTGCTATTATTACTTCTATTATGATGTCTTTCAGGTTCAAGACTTCATTCATCTCATTTGAAGAGATTGTATTTTCTTTATTCCTTCGGTTTCCAAATTCCTTATTTACTTTCATCAAGTGGCATGAATGCATTCTGTAAAATGCTCCTCCATGTCTAACGGTACACACTGATCTTTCTTACCCAATACTTTAGCAGGGCCATATCATCCTTTACAGTTTTTTTTTTGTCTATAATAGACACTGTCACGAATTATACATCTGCATAACTCCTTACATTAGATCTCAGTGCTCTCCAAATTTTTGCTTGCTGAATGTAAGGCACTTAAATTTATTTGAACCATCTCACTGGTTGTTGCAGATCTCAATGAAGATAACAGATCAGTTAAAACTGATAGTGTGTTCCTGTTGGATTCAAATACAAGATCATTTGGATTATGTCCAGAATAATTCTGAAGAGCATTTTTGGCCCAAGCTAGAGCTATTTTCTAGTTCACATATTTCATCTTGTAATATTTTTTCATTACTTCAGATACTATTAGATTGTGGCGTTCCATGGTACCATTGCTGAATATGATTTCTGCAGCTGTAGTACACATTTCAATATTCAGTTTTTTCATTCATCTAATTATTAAACTCTCTCACATTGTCACTCAAAAACCATTTGGGAGCTCCAAAATATGCTATCCACATTTAGTTTTAAGCAGCCTAGCAGTAGAGTACCTAGTGAATGTGTCAATTAAGTGTAGAATCCTGTATTGGTTATATTTTATATATAACTTTCATCTTGGTTTTAATTGAAAGTTAAATGATTAAATTTAATATTTCCAGTAAGCAAAATACCCTAGTGTATTTCAAACAAAAATTATATTGATTGAAATCTAAAATTTTGAGATTTTCTTTTAATTTTTAGATTTTTTAGCCATTTTTAAGCAATTGACACATTTGTAAACAAAAGTTAATTTTTGATTTTAAAAATCATGCAAAAATAAAATATACATCCATGACAGATTAAATTTGCTAATTTTCCAAAAATAATGTTAAATTAATCTGATTTACACAAGTATTATTTATAGCCTTTTGTAGGAATAAAAATCTTTGAATGACATATGCCATCATGTTTTCATTTTGTAAGTATCTTCTAACTTACCCCTTAATGACTTTCAGCCTGTCTGTTTGCCCGATATCTGTTATATCTAAATGTAGAACACATTCCCATATTTTCTGAGATAATGACAAAAATATCTCAGGGCCCCGTTTTTTTTTAGTAATTCCGTGAAGATAAGACCATATACTTATCTTGTTTCCACTGTGTAGAATTCTTAACTTTGCAAAATAGGTGGCTGTTTTGCAAAGGACACCATCTTTCTTTCAAACATGTTTCAATGTAAGTTGAACAGTGATGATAATTTCCATCACATGAAAAAAGACAGCTTTTGATACCAATGTTTGTTTGTTAGGGACATGTTACTGTTAAATCAATGCAGCACGTTGCGAGCTGTGACTCCATATTTATACCAGAAAGGCAATATAAAAACAAAAGGACACAACCAAGTTAGATAACTTCAACAAATAAAATTGCAGATACTTTGGATTTTATCAAGAATCTCTAAATATATTGCAGGAGCAATAGACCAGATGTGTTAGCAATGTTCAAAACAATGACGAATGGTAGACATATAAAAATGTAAGAGATTCTGGTGAATAAAATTATCTAGAACAAAACAGTGAAAAAACTTTTTTAATGGCAGACTTAGCAATTGATTCATTTAGAATTTTGAAAATCAGCTGCATTTTTTTTTCAGAGTTCTTTTTTGTTTAGATATAAGAAAATACACTGTTTTTTTGTTTTTGTTTTTCAGATTTATAACTTTCTATAGAAATATGGAAAATACATTGTCATAATTCTGAAACACAGGTACACTCCATCATGGCTACAGGATCATATGCCTTGCTACACTAAGAATTTTACAGTGGTTTAAGAAACATGAAAAAAAAAAAATGTCCACCAGATTTTCCATATTTCAATCTGTTGAATATTTTAAACTAATGAATTTTCTCTGCAAAACCTCCCCCATAAAATTCCTAGCAGTTAAAGAACAGGTAGATGTTGTAGAGTTTATATTTAATCAGATAAAAGCTGTTTTGTGAGCACATAGGAGGCCAACACCTTATAATGCCAGTAGTAATGTTTTAGTTGTTTGCATGCATGAGTGTGCACATGTGAGTATGAATGCAGGAATAAGTTTATTTTCCTCTATTGTGGGAGAAAAATCAGCACTCATAAAAAATATTTAAATCTATAGCATTCATTTGCTTCAAAACCATTTTTTAATCACTGACCTAAGAATGAAAAAAATACAGACGTCTTTGAAATTAAGTAATGAAGAAGAATAGAAAACTTTACTGGAAGATACACAGATCATATAGAAGTCTGTAAAAAATAGTAATCCCAATGCAAAATTTGCTGATATATATATATATATATATATATATATATATGCTTATATAATTTTTCATTGGGATTACTATTTAAGGGCTTTACTTAATTTTTTTTCACACACACTTATATGTTAAAAAAAAAACAAAAAGAAAAAAAAAACAAAACAAAAAGAAAAACAGCATTACAAATTCCTTCCACAGCAGACAGAGATGGTACCATTAGTGTCTTGCAAATGCACTGAACAAATTAGCATATATGTTGATTTATTTGAAGTCTGAATTTGCAAGAAATGTCTTGTACTAGTGATTGGATTAATTTCTAGTTTGTATTTTAAATCATCATAATTGACAACTTATGACCATCCACTTTTGAAGCCTTTATTACAAGGAACAAATCCCAATCTTTAACTTTTTTGAAGCAATACTGTCAAATGTTATTAAATTTACTGCTTTAATTTTATTGCATTACATTTATTATTCAACATAGTCACTGCTAATTTGAATATTGAAGCCCTTATAAAATACCATCTATTTTTTTTTTTTTTAGTTACCAACAGAAACCATCGTTTAAGGTGGTGAAGAAAAATTTTCAGGTAACCAACCACAATGACTTAGAACTATGCAACTTGCATGTTATTCATCTTGCAGCTCAGCAATCTTGACATATTATTTACAAAGTTTTTTTTTTTTTTTTTTTTAAACTATTCACTCACCTCACTTGTTCTGATACTTGGTGATTGAAATTCTGACTTTGGAGAGTGGGTTAGGGCAAGAACTTTTCAGCAATCTTATTTTTTTTCAGCATAAGACTGCTTTTGGTAAATTAAATAAAATTTATTAAACTATAAAGAAAGGCACTAATGTGTGTCCTTGGTAATGGATTTATTTTCTTCTCTGTAGTCTCATGTGATGCAGTTTTGTATAGTGGTTGCTTTTTACCAAAAATAGCTCTACAAATAACAGTGAAATAATCATAAACACCAAAATTTTTATTGTCATTTAGGTAAATAAAAAAAAAAAGAATGAACACGTGTTGTGTGGCAGTAAATGTATTAGTTGCTTATCCAAATCCTCATAAAAAAAATTATAACTTAATTTTCATTTTACTTGCTTTAGGGTCCTTATGACAAAAGCAAAACTTACTACATCTTTGTTATATCTAAAAGATTTTGTAAAATGAATTTAGTATGTGCAAGCAAAAATTGTAAGATTTTCATGAAAGTAAAAAAAAAATCTGATTTTTTGTTAGCATCCTAAGAACTTCTATATGTTAAATTGATCTTTGTCATGTGTATTAAGTAAATCTGTTTTAAATGAAAAGTATTTTTTAATAGAGGATCAAATGCCCTGCAGTATGGTCAGATTTCATATCATGCTTTATATTAATTTAAAAATTTTGTGTGAATCTGCCATTACCAAAGATTTTTCAATTTGAAGGAATGCTGTAAATCAGTAATTCCGCATCTTCAGCATAGTTGCACCTTTCTAAGCATACCCATCTGATCAAGCCCATTAGTATTTCTGTTACATCCACAGAGCCAGACTGTAATTTATACTACTACTGCTGAGCAGAGCTTAAATAAAGTTTGATTATGTGACTCAACAGAGCTACATATTGTTTTGAATTCAGACTTTCCCTTCTCCTATACTGGTTGTCAATCATGGCTAGAGAGTCTAATCTACTCAACTATTTAACCTACAACTGAGGAGGGAAGAGATGAATTTATACTTTTACCAAGAGTATTTATGCAAAAGTGAATGTAACCTGGTATAAGTAAATTACATAAGTTTAACAAGTGTTTTTGTATATTGTTTAACTAGAGTTTATACAGAAATATTACATTTTAATGAGTTCAAATTACAAAGCAAAATATTTCTTTCAAAATTTGTCAGTAATCCTTATTTTCATCTAACACATGACAATCTCTTTTCTTTCTAATTTTCAAAATAATGTATAGATAAAGTAAGAAAAAAGTCATTATTTGACAATTCCTATTGGCTTAAAGGTAAGCTTTAATGAACTCTGAATACAAGTAGAGTTTCAGAACTGATCCATTAATGGGGGAGATTGTCATTCATTTTGACTGAAGGAGAATGGAAGAGTAAATGAGTGGATGAGGTTTTGGAGACAAAAGACAAACTAGACAGAGTATATCTGGTCTATAGTCACAGTTGGAATCTAGGGAATCAGATTTGATGCTGCCCATTCATGTTGTCAGCCACATGTCAGAATGTTGAGATAAGCAGGGGTTTGGTAAGGGAGAAGAACGGGTCTTTTTTACCTATATAATAGAAGTTGTCCCAAGTGTTATATACCTACCCATCCAGACCTAGGAAGTAAAGCCCTGAATAAAATCTAATCTAAACTTATTTATAAATGGAACTTTGTGTGTGTGTGTCTGTTACCTATAGACTGAAATGGCTGAACCGATTTTCTTGAAAATTTACACAGTTGTACTATAAGCGTCTGCAAGTGTTCTTAGCCAGGTTTTGTGTCGAGGTACCCCCGATAAATATTGAAAAAAAAATCGGATTATAGAAAAGAGGTCTGATTTTAATCAAATTTGATACACTTATAGACAAAGACATAAGAAACGATATTCAGAAGTTTCAAGGTTGCAGTTCTTACAATAGTGCAGAAAATCGATTATATATATATATATATATATATATATATATATATAAGGCAAGATGTTTGTGTATGTGTCTGTTTATCTGTCTGTATGTCCTATATAAAAATTCACAATTTTTATCCGATTCTCACCAAACTTCACACAAATATTCTTTAGGCTGAGTGAGTTCCAACACCATGGATTAGTTTTAAAGCTTTCATTACACCTGAGCAATGTCAGGCTACACTGCTAGTACTAAAATATATTAGAAACAGGGTTTGAGTTATAATTTCTTGAAATGTTTGTTTTTATTTTTGTTACCTTGTGAACATGCAGTGGACCTTTCCTAGTTCTTGGTGTCTACCAAAATGAACAAGAATTGAGATGCAATGTCAGAGATTCATTGGCCAGTCAGTAGAAACCAGAGCAATGGTCATATTGTATATTTAAAACATATCAAGAGAATATTTACTTTTGATATAAACATCTCTGCAACATGGTTTTACAGGCCAAATAATGACAAAGATAGGCTAAAACAGAAGAAATAATCTAAAGGCTAAGACTTTGTAAAACTTTTTGAAAAGATCTCATTACCAAATATCTTTATAAAAAACTCAGTCACTTTCTCACTGGTGTGATGTGGCTTCCCTCTATCTTTTCTATATTTTCATGGCATTTGTTCTAATGAGCTTTTATCCTTAGTATCTCATGTGAATTTAAGCATACTACTAGATTGGCTGCTAGGTCTCATTTTACTACTGATATAGCTAGATTAGTTCTTAGTTCTATTCTAATAGTTTCTTTTCTTGCACTTTTCATCTCTGGAACTCTTCCAGTTTTTTACTACCCTGATACAATCCTCAAAAAATTTGAATGCAATATGAACCACCGTCTATCTTGTTCTTTTATTGTCCTTTCTCTTCACTAAAGTCTCTTTTACTCCCAGTAACAACAAAGTAGCAGTTTTTGGGGAGAAAATGTCAAAATTGAACTTCCTTCTTACTAATACAAAGAGAGAAAGTATAATTGACCCCTGAGTAAGGATACATAGTATGGCAGGTCATAGCTGTAAATGTTTGAACTGGGGGAACTACAAAATGTCAGTCTGTTAATTGTCATATGTGATATATGCTTGGGTAATCATGTCTTGAAAGAGACATGACTAGGCATTTTCCCACAGTAGGTTGCCATTTCTTTTTGCAGCAGACTGATTGCCAACCAAGGCTATAGAATCCAATCTGTCTTACTATTTAGCCCATAGCTGGAGGGAGAAGAGATGGATTAATACGTTTCCCAAGGTTATTTGTAAGTGAAGGAAATGAATTTGACTGGAATTTGAACTAAGCTCTCCAATTTCTCATTTTGAGGTGATATCCATTGAACTACAATGCACAAAGCTTGAACTGGGGAAACTATGAAATGTAGCTTATCAGAATTTGCCATGGAAATAGTGAGAGTAATGATATGCTTGTGGGGAAAGGTGTTGTAGGATGGAAGATAATGTGGAGACTTGCTGTCAATTAATATTCATTTTAAGTTTCTGGTTATCAATGGCATGAACATACGATGGGTGAATAATTAAGCAAATTTATACAAAGATTAAATTATCTGAGAAATGTGATTGACATTCAAGTAGAGATAAGTATAAAGTCTTGCTTCTATGCTATTATAGCTTTTCAGCCTAATATGACATGATAAAGGCAACAGATAAAACAGTCATCAAAGGGACAGATCAAAGCCTGTTGCATTAGAGAGAGAAGAGTTTAAAAAATAAAAATAAAAAGGATTAGATTCACAAAAGTGGAAGGTAGATATCATTGCATTGTATGTAACTTATAGTTACCAGGGGCAACCAGATGTAGAATAAGATGAAGAGATGAAATTTAAAAATAAAGATAAAAGCAAATGAAGGAAGGGTAACTTTTTTATTTTTCAAGAAGCAAGCCATATGAGACATTGTTTATCATCAGGTAGGCTGCACTACTAAAAAATTAAAAGTAATCTTTTATTGAAGGTACTTCAACCATTTTCACTACAGAAGACCATATGCATAAACATCTACCACGTATGTGCTGTGTCTCTTCAGGATGTAGGTGATCATGGACCACCTCTTCTCCTTATCCCTTGTTGCTCTTAATACCCCTTTTCCTATTATTCCACTCAATCCTTGCTCCACTATCCATCTGTTCAGTACGTCATCTACTGCTTTCCCATGTCTCTCTTCTCTTCTATCCGTCCCATGAACATCAGGTTCTCCAAGCCCTCCTCCATCATTCAATTCAGTCAATTAAGTGCCATACGTGATACATGCATGGGCGATCATATCTCGAAAGAGACATGACTGACTAGGCAGAAGATTATCCTGCAGTAGGTTGCCATTGCTTTCTGCCGTAGACTGGTTGCCAACCAAGGCTATAGAATCCAATCTGTCCTGTTATTTGACCCATAATTGGAAGGAAGAGACGGATTAATACCTTTCCCAAGGGTATTTGCGCATAAGTGAATGCAATGAATTTGTCTGGAATTCGAACTCGGACCCCTGATTTCTCGTCCCGAACCGATATCCAATGCTCCACAACTCTTGATGTTAAGTATCAGTTACTTTTTGTGTCCATCCTCTCTAAAACCTCGTCATTGTTTGTGTGCTCTGTCCATGGTATCCTCAACATCCTTCTGTAGAACCATATTTTGGTTGCTTCAAGTCTTTCTTTCATCTTTGATGAAATTGTCCAACATTTGCTGCCATATTGAAGGACAGACATCACATAACAATCCAGTAATCTCTTCTTCATTTCCAGAGAAATTTTCCTGTCTCTTCACACTACTCAGTTTCTGGAATGCATCCTTGGCCATGCTAATATACCTTCGGATCTCTATATTGCACTTTCCAGGTATTTAAATTTCTGCACCTGTTTGATTTTTGTACCACCAACTTGCAGTTGGCATTTTGGGCTACTCTTTTTACTAATTACTATAGGATGTGTAATTACAGTAGCTGAATCATCACAAGTTGTTATAAGTAGTGGAATCAGAAATTAAACATTAAATTGATCATTTTCTTTCATTGACAGTGTCCTAAATAAAGATGCCAATTTAAGGCTTTTGAATGTTTGGATTGTTACAAATTAACACACTGAAGCCCATTAAAAGTTTGTCAATGCCTAATACTTTTCTTTTTTTTCTTAACTGGGGTGGCCACAATGCAATAGGCTTTTAATAAGTAAGGGAGATTAGTTGAGCATATAATACACTAACTCCCATAAACTTCCCTTTTGACACAAACTCCCCTAAATCTTTTTGAGTGAAAGAGTGTGAGTGAATAAGTAAGAATGGAACAAGACAAAAAGATTTTTAATAAACATTATTCTCCTCATAAAATTAGGCAGGCCATTCAGCAAACACCAAGGACCACATGCAGCCTACTAGCCAAAGTTTGCTGTTCTGTACTATGACAGATTTTATTGCGAAAGTTAATGTTTTACTAAAATTAAGAAAAATTACTATTAACCAACAGATGCTATTTTCACTATATACTAAGGGAATATTAGCTTATAAAATCTATTGTTATTAAGAATATTTCAAGGAATTTACTTAATGATGTGCGATTTTATGCAATTTAAGAGTTATATTTTAAACAAATAGAGTATAATACTCATATTCCTTAATTTCAGAGACATAAAGATTGACACAAGTTGTGGGAAAGATAACCTCAGAAGCAAAGCAAAATACTGTAAAGTTGTTAAATGATGGGAAACAATTTTTGAATTTGCAAAAACTTTAAACAGATTAGAGAACAATAAAAAAAAAAAGAAAAGAAAAACATTAGCAGGACATACTAGCAACTAGGTTACACCCTATTACAGTGAAACCAATAAAACGTAACCGCAACTTCTACTGTGGCAGCTACTTTTCTCGCACTTCCTGCCTGTGGAAGTCTCTTTCATATACTTGCTTCTTTGACAGCTACAATTTCCAAGAATTTAAATGTAAGGTTAATAGTCATCTCCTATCTCACTGACTAGCACCCTTTCTCTCATGCTCTTTTCTCTGTCCACCCCACTCTCATAAGTATTCTCACCCACTTTCTGACACCTCCTATAACCTGTCCCTCTTTCTCATCACTTTACTCCGATGTAACCCTCTGCGCACCAGTGGTGGTGAGGCTGCCTTGCTTGGGGTGAAATGGGTTAAAAAAAAAAAAAAAGTACAAGAAAAATTGGGTTCATGAATGTAACAAAGAATTTGGAACATTAAAAGGCTAATAAGTAAAACAAGAAAAAAAAAGAACAAAAGTGGATTGACTAGCAACAGAAGTTCTGAAATATCTGGTATTACAAATATAACCACACAAAAGTTTCAGAAAGTTAAGAACACTGGTTAAAGACATGAAAGCAAACTGACTTTCAACTAAACATTACACGAAGAAATGAGTAAACTGGGATAAAAACAATAGACATGAAAACTGATTTTTCAGCGGTAATTTTTGATGATGAATGTAGAGCTACATTAGATGGACCTGATAAATAGGCCATATGGGCTTTGTTAATCAATGATAATTCGAAGACAAAAAGAGAGTGGAGAGATGTTTTGGGCTGGTAATGTAGACAGGAAAATTATAGGTGACTTTAATATTGATGATAGTATTACAAGATGTTCTTTAGTGTGGGATAGATCCTGACCAAGAAGCTAAGCATAGGATATATTTATGCAAGAAATGTACTTTCATATTCTGCAAATCTGATTACTGCCTATTTTGCAAAAAAAAAAAAATTTCAAAAACACCACTATCTTGTCCTGATGTCAACTCAATGGAATACTTGTAGAACATTGTACATAAGAATGGAAATACAGATAAAATCTCTCTGGCAACACAATAAAAGCTGCGAAAACAATAGAAGAGTTATGAAAATCAATGGCTGAAAAAATGATGATGGTTACAGATTTTTAAAGTCCATATTAACAAGTTTAATAGATCTATTTTCATATCACTACCCAAGAAGCTCAGTGCAAACAAATGTGTTCATCAGACAATCAGAGTGACATAACAAAACTTATCTTTCCAAATTTGATGAATAGAGTGCAGGTATAAGATGCATATTCTCACCAAATTCATTCAAACTATACAGAGAGGTGATTCTGAAAGAATTAGAAGTCCTACCAGGATTTGTTATTGGCAACCATAACCTTATAAGATATGCAGATGACACAAAGCCCACCAGTGGTTTATAATGCAAATATACTCAGCTGACATCAGTTACAGTTTCTGAGAAATAGAATATCATCTGGGATGATTAATAATTTGAACAAGGTTAATATGCTCAAACTCTTGGTCATCATGGCTTAAGAGTTCATGCTAGCCTAATCATCGATAGCCTCCAAGATCTCTAGCTAATTTCACTCATTGGTCAACTGATCATATTGTATGGTTTTCAGGCACTTTCTGATGCTGCTGCATGCTGTAATCACCTCTCCATGATGTTTCCTTCCTGTCAAATAGTGAGGTTTGAACCTAGGTATCATTGTTGGAGAGCAAACATTTTTACCTTGGCTAGATGCCATATATCACACACACACGTGTTCAATGCTAAATAATGTCGACATTTTCCCTACCAGTTTAGTATATAATAATAATAATAAAAAAACAAACTTTTTGAACTGTGTTTAAGTGATATGACAGCTCACCAGAAAATACCATATTACTCATAATATAAATTCTGTACTCAGCGTACAGACTGTATAACTAGAAAAAAATGATATATATGTAATGGCTTAAATCATATCAAACATTTTCTATACATTTATCACATATCAGTTTTCATTGTTTACTATGAGTAAAGTGTGATAAAGAAATACACTAATATTTTCACTGTGTTGCTAATGTAAGTTAAACTACTTTACTACTGCTGATGGTAAAGATGCCTGGAATGATATTCTTTCTTCAATATGTCCCTTCCAGATGTTGGCAATCATGGCTCTTTTGCCCTTTGTAGCTCTTAGCAAATTTTGTCTTTTTGCTATCTCTCCTAAACCCTGTTCTGCCAGCAATTTACACATGCTTTTTAGGTAGATTATATACTGCTTTCCTCTTTTCTTCAATGTCCTGTGAGTATCAAATTTTCTAAGCTCTTTTCCCATTATGTGCCTCAAATTTTAGGTATCTCTTTCTGATGTTAAGTATAAGTGTTCTTTTTACTTCCATTTTCTTTAAACTGTCATTGCAATTAAGACTTTCTTGAATGCTGATATGTTTGTCCACAAATAAATGCCTTCAAGATGAAGGATGCAAGTTACACTTTTGCCATTTATGAACTTCAGAAAAGAGTAAGCATCAGAAGTGCAGCAAATAAAACTTTCAAAAGGTTTATTTAAATTATGCTTTACCTCTTCGGATATTCAAAAGTCATTTGGCATTTATTGGGTTGATTTTAAGCTAAATGATCAACCACACTCTGGGCAACCTTCTAACATCAATGAAGATGCTCTGTTTGCCATTCCAGAGTAAACTGAAGATTTTGATGGAAGAGATTGCTAAGAGCTTGAAAATTGATATCTCAACTGCCTTTCATCACTTGAAGAGACTTGGGTCAGTTTTCAAATTCAACATGTTGGTGATACATTCTATGATAGAACATAAGCTTAGATAGTAATTCTGTGGTTGATTTCTTTGCTGTTATGTCACAAAAAGAAGTCATTATTGGACAGTATTGTTACAGGTAATAAAAAAAAATGGTAAGTTTATGACGACATTCAATGCAACCGAGTTGAAACAAGCGTGTGAATGGCTAAAGTAGACTTGCATCCAATGAAGGTGTTGTTACCCATTTAATGGGATTGCAGGTGAATAATTCACTTTGAGCTTCTTCAAGCTGGCAAAACAATAATTGCAAAAAGTATTGTGATCAACTAACTAGAAAAATGTTTGATTTTGGCAAATCAAAATGATATCATTTTCAGTACAGTGCAAAACTGCATGTTGCAAATGGGAAACCCTTCAATACCCACTGTATTTCCCATACTTAACTCCTTCAGATTTCTATCTGTTCTTCAGGGGATAATTTAAATGACAAAAAATTGACAGTGAAGTCAGTAGAAAACTACCTCACAACCTTCTAACACACACAAAAAAATAAAACGAAGTTTCTATGAAAATGGCATCAACCAGTTTATAGAATGATGAGAGACAGTTGTCAGAAATAATGGAGAAGATTTACTTGACATAAATGTTTTTTGTGAGTAAGCAAAATTTTATTTTCAATTTTCTAATCAGGCACAAACTTTTACAATGATCTAATGTAAATATAAGATGACAAATAATTTATAAAGGTTTAAATTTATAAAAATAAAACCTATTGAATAGAACAATTTGAAATAAAAAGAAAAATGCTTAATGAAAATAATCTGGTATTTTTGAATGAAAGTGAAAAAATGTTTTATTAATAGTTTTACTCTATTTTACTATTGTTACTTTTTAACAATGCAGTGTGACAATTCACCCTTCAACAATAAACAGTACAAAATTGGAAATAGAGAAATAGCTTTTGGCAAGGTTTGAATTTGCATCTTGTATTTGTTTTTAATCATTTCGACCCCCCCCCCCACCACCCTTAAGCAGAGCACCAAAAGCCACTAAGATACAAGGAGTTACTGAGAGTGTAAGAAACAGAAAACAATAAAAGAAAAGACAACTGACATTGCATTTAAATTTTTAAACATTATAGTTGATAGGAAAGCAGGAAGCCTGCTTTTTTCCTTTTCTAACCCCACTCAGTAACCTGCTGTGTCTTAGTGGCTTTATTACCTTGATTAGAAGGAAATGATTGAAAAAAAAAAAAAATGCTGGAAGTGAGTTCCGCAAGCAAGAAGTGCAAAATAGGAAACTATTAGCATAGTAGTTATAGAAGACAATACAGAGTCAAACTACTAATGATAATGAAAATTCTTCACCTAAAAATCTATTTTAGAAAAGTTTAGTTTTATTATTTGGGGAAAATGATGTATGTTCTAATAGTTTTTCTTATACTTCTTGTCTATAAAGTCCTCTTCCAGTTTCTTGCTTCCCTGCTACTTATAATCTTCAAAAATTTAAATGAAATACCAATTGAAATCTCCTGTCTTCCTGAATTCCATTATTTTTCTTGTCTTTTCTCCTTACTAAAGTATTCTCATTCTATTTCACTCTCAGTAACCCCTTGTATCTATCTGGCAGTATCACTTTGTTTGGGGTGAAATAAAGATAAAAAAAAAAGCAACCTGTCTAAAATCAGATTGGCAACAAGATAGATTCTGACCCTAGCAAGGGAAGAGTAACTTGTGAAACTTACAGTAATTACTCCCTTAATTACAAAAAAAACAAAAAAAAATGTTTATATACATTTTAGCAAGAAGGTAAATAAAAGACTAAAAAAGCTGGTCATTCTCCTTAAGTACTATTTCCCTTCAGGATGTAAGGCATTCATAGCCCTTCAAAACTTTTTTTTTTTTTTTTTTTTTTAATATCTTTAAACTTTTTTTTTTTTTTTGCAAAAGATAGGGAAGCAGAATCCTACTACCTTCTCCGCTTTTGAATTCAGCATAGTTCTTTTGAATAGGTTCTTTACAAAGACTGCAAAGTTCAGTCAGCTTTGCTAGTTTATCTACCAACTAGCAAAGAGAACTGTTGTCATGCCTTTCTTGAGAGCATTCGTGCAAAGTGAATACAAATGATTTCAGATGGAATTTGATTTTGGCTTACCAATTCTATTTTCTGCATTGTTAAGCATTATTCTATCTACACTTACAAGCAACTAGCAGAAAAAAAATTTCAACAAAAGGGAAATTTGCATTTAAAGAGTTCAAATAACCAGAGTGTTTGGCATAAAAAGTAGCAAGAGTAAGATGAAATAAAGCTAATAATAAAATGGTGAAAATATTTCATCTCAAGATTTAAGTTATTTCAATCTGAAGAAACAAAGACATTATGGAAGATGAGAGAAGTCAGGACAGCTGAATTATTACAAATTCATGAATAGAAAAAAACTGAGTAAATGGCATTGCTTTTTTTAATTACGATCCCATATGTTGAGGGTCTTTCATGGATGTTATCTCAACCACTTCAACCATCAAAATATTAGTATGTAGAGCACAAATTTAAATACTGTTTGCTAATTCTATTTTCTTTGTTGCTATCTATTACACTACTTGAACTTCCATTTCATTAATACTTTCCTTTAACAACACTGTGGCTAATGCTTGCAAACTAAATCACTTCTAGATTTGGTCTCATTGGGCTCGAAAACAATTTATATTTGTTTTTATTGAAGCTAATGATACAATAGTATATAGATGCATGTCAAAAACTTTAGATGACCAGAGGTTGGCAGCTGATCTCTCCTCTGACCAAGATCAAACAGCTCAGTTGTGTGTGTGTGTGTGTGTGTGTGTGTGGTGGGGAGAAACGGATGGTCATATTCAATGCTTTAAAAGCCAAAATAGACCAATTAGACACCAATCAGAATTTTTACTAATTGCAATGAATGAATGTTTCAGTACCTTGAGCACCTATTGGGATTTATACTCAACCCAGACTTCAAGTAGAACTTGTACATACAATCCATTGCTAAAGATACAACACTAAAAATGGTTGGTTCCCTATATCACTCCAATAAGTACCAAACAATTCCTGCTATCCTTTAGCTTTACAACATCCAGATCAGGCTAAAAATGAAGTACTACTACTGTATATGGGTAGGACCTGCCCAGTCCTTACTTTCCAGTCTTGATAAGGTTTGAAAGTTTCTTTGCATCCATGTGAGTGATGAATGATTTTTCCACCCTGCCTCATCTATCTCATAGATGAAATTTCACAAACCTCTTGTTTTTCTATTGCTATTTCTATAGAAAGTGTTCAGATGAATTACATTCTTTAGTTCCACCAGTTCTAGCCTTTATGGCTAAGACCAGTCATACCATGTACATTGTAGCAAACCACACTCATTGTCTTTGAACTCCATTAATGAAATTCAGTTCAACTTGGGCAGCTTCTTCCAATGAACTACCTTTGCTAACCTAAACAGTCTGGCAAAATTTTGCACATTTTTATGTAAATCTCACAAATTTCTTTTAGTCTTTTTTACACACATGATTCAGATAATTTTAATTTCCTACTTGATTTTATTTGATAAAGGAACTTCTCCTGAGTGAAAAACGTTTGTGCCTGAACTCTGAAAATTTATTCACCAACTATTTACTTTACTTTTTTTTCTCTCCCTACTCCAACAATAGAAATAGATAGGTTTGTTTATCACCCAGTTCACACTCTTCCCCATTCTTTTAACAGGCATAGAGGTTTATCACCTGTTTTCTGTTTAGGATTGGGTTCAAAGGTGCTTCTAAAGTCTACTTCGACTCTATACTCCTAATGTTTATCCCTACTCATGCTAATACGACTCCACACATTACCCCTTAACCTTAAGTAGCTCTGTTAAGAAGTGGTGGATTTCCCCACATGCTTTCCCAGCATCCCCTCAGGACATGCTTCTCTACTAGATCTATGCTTCACCTCCGTACCTGACTCCTGCCAAGTCTTGCAGATTTGCCTTCTCCACAACTGTTTCTCTTAATATATCTCACCACTCTGACTTCTCCCAGAAGCCTCCTACCAACAGGATCTCCTACTGCTACCAAAGAGCTGACTAGGATGCATTTTGCAATTGTACCTTGGGGAAAAGTGTTCAGTTTCCCAGTTGAGGATTGCGCCTCCGAGATTTCTTCCTGGGTGAAAGTTGGCATTGATGCCTTCATACCGATCAGGAAGTTTTGTCTTAAACCTCATTTCTCCTCCTGGTTCTCTCCTGCCTGTTTGGTCACTATTGCCCACAGGAACCACTACTACTGGCTATTTTGAAGACATGCATTTGACCACAATAGGCACCTATTTGCCTCTGCTCATAATGAGTGGAAGAGGATCCTGAGGACGCAATATAGTGCACCTCCTCAGCCTTACCCTATCTTCCAATCTCAAGTGGAACCATTATACTGAGTCAATAGCTAAATCCACTGCTAGGAAGGTTGGGTCACTGTCAGGCCAGGAGGTTTTTTCCGCTTGCATCCATCTTCCACTTATACAAATCAACTATCCGTCCGTGCATAGAATACTGTCGTCATATATGGTCAGGCACCCCTGCTGTTCATCTGTGTTCTCGACAGGCTCCAAAGGAAAATCTGTAACGTGATAGATACTGACTTGGCAGCTCGACCCCAGCCACTTTTGTCACTGGCAGAATGTGGCTTCCCTCTATTCTATAAATATTTTCACGGCTTCTGCTCTGACGAACTTAAGTCACTGGTGCTCCTGCCACAGGAGTTTACTTGTGCAACCAGACTGGCAACAGGGTCCCACCCATTCACAGTTAGATCAACCAAATGCAGCTGACAATTCTACTGCAGCAGCTTCTTCTCTCGCACTTCCCGCCTGTGGAACTCCCTTCCATATTCTTGCTTTCCTGATGGCTACAACTTCCAGGAATTTAAATGCAATGTCAATACTCATCTCTTATCCACTTGACTTCAGTTCTTTCTACATCACCCTGTATATCTTTTCCTTTCTCTCTACCTTTGCAACTGTCTTTACACCCAAGTTCCCATCCTTCTCTTGCCCTTTCTCTGACTTCCCCGTAATTGGCTTGTCTTTCTCTTTACTTTCTTCATATCTAAACTTTTACTCTTATGTAGCCCCCCAGTGCATCAGTGGTGCTACCACCTTGCTTGGGGCGAAACGATTGAGAAAAAAAAATTTTTTTTTTGCATTAGTTTCAATTGTGATGAGTTTATTACAAACATCAAAGAGAAATGTAGTAGACTTCAGCATATTTACTTTGCATTGAGATACTGCTTACATATACTATAATGAACATGTGAAATTTAAATAACCTATAGAGGTTGATATGCTCTTAAACAAAATCAACTTACCAAGAGCTTGAGGTCATGATCTTGAGTCTTTTTTTTTTAATGTGTAGCAGTATGGCATGAAGCATTATTCGATAAAAATATATATATATATATATATATATATATATATATATATATAAAATGGTGCCTTTTCTTATCTGCAGGAATGATTACCAGACCTAAATCTAATAGACAACTTGTGTGTTTTTCACAATAACAAATTATATAAAAGTGACACCTTTCTTGGGTCCTATGTCCCTTACTGTCAACAGCATTTGAGATAATCATTCCTCAGGAAGATTATTTATAACTGTTGTAATCTACTGTTTTTGTTTATCTGCACTCCATGTTTAACCATCTTTACTAAATTTTTAATTCAGGATTGTTTTTCTCCCAAACTGGTTGCCAATCATGGCTAGAGAACCCAGTCTGCTCTGCTATTTAACCCATAGCTGGAGGAGAAGAGAGACATACTTTTCTCAAGGTTATTTGTATGGAAGTGAATTTAACGAAATTGACTAGAATTTGAATTCAGCTCACATTCTAATTTTGAGCCAAGAATCATTACATCAGTCATACATTTCTTATAAAGGTAAAACAATTTGGAAAAAAAGAAGCCAATAACAGTCTATACAAAAATGTATCATTAATACCCTCCAGTGTCAAGATAGTAATTAA
This sequence comes from Ascarosepion bandense, assembly GCA_037127315.1. Taxonomy (NCBI): domain Eukaryota; kingdom Metazoa; phylum Mollusca; class Cephalopoda; order Sepiida; family Sepiidae; genus Ascarosepion; species Ascarosepion bandense. The sequence goes on from JBBBDQ010000256.1 coordinate 14,059,689, forward strand.
AAGAAAATGAAAAAGTTTTCTTAATAAATACTAATTTTACAACATTTTCTTTTTCTTAATCTAGTTAGCAACAAAAACAGTGCTGAACTGATATGTAATATCAGTCTTACTATATTGCAGTAAATTCTGAATAATCTCAGAGGAAGCACAGATTTGAAGCAGCAGAAAAGTGGTTCTACAGAAGGATACTGAGAATATCATGAATCAAATGTGAGCAACAACAAAGTTTTAGATAAAATAGCAACAGAAAAGATGTTTAGAATCAGAAAGAGAAAACTGAAATTTCTTGGCTGCATAATGAGGAAAGAGAACTTAGAAAATTTAACTCTTACAAGACAGATTGAAGGCAAATAGGTCAGAGGAAAACAACACACAACCTACTTAGTATACTTGAGTAAATGGATGGCAATCTAGGTTTAAGAGAGATAACAAGAAGACAACATTTACTAAGAGCTACAAAGTACAGGAAATTGTGGAGAGCCATAATCACTAATGTCCTAAAAGGGTCATGAAATATAGAAGACATTGAGTGAACATTAGTTAAAAAAAATAATTTTTGCAATAGATTCTTCTTTTGCAGAGGAGGCATGGATAGCGTAACCATTATTGGAACAGAAATTTAAATCCGACATGCTGTGTTCAATTCCAACTTGATTTTATTTTGTTCACTTTTTGCAATGTCTTTGGATTTTCCAGCTATAGTTTAATTAGTAAGCAGACTAAGATTTCTTGCCATGAGGTGGCAACTAGTCAAGGAGAAGACAAATGAAAACATACTAAAGAGGGATGCGCTCCATCAGGCTATCTTACCAAAGACACACCATGACTGCTATGGGTGCAGTATATGTACCCTTATTACTCTAATGGTTTGCAGCATTCATGATGTGAATTTTTTTGCATACAAGAATGTGATTTTTCGAGATTGAAAATTTATTTCTGGTTGATTTAGGCAGAGTTATGAAATTTTTGCAAGACACTAACTTGCTTTCAAATGTCAATAATATAACCCTAATGTGTTATGCAATTCATGACACTAACATGCTTTCAAACATCAATAACTTGAATAATCTGCTGGTTAACAGCAGTATCACTTAATGATTTTAGGATATCTGTTGTATCCTGTTGCTATACAGTTGATATAAACATATCAAAAATTTTGTTTGAATAACTTTTTTCTAATATTATGGAAAACTATTTTTATTAAACTAATTTTCAAAAACTTACTGAGTCTATCTTTGCTTTTGTTTGTGTAATTTTTTAAGTGCTAAAGTTATTGGGTTTGTTTTTTTAAATTGCTTAAAATTGATTGAATTATTTATGACTTAATCCTTTGTGTGTCATTTAAAACCCATTGGATTCTAAGAAAAATTTACATTTTTTTTTTTATGAGTGAAAATTGTATTAATTTCTTGGAGATAACAATGCTTTTTCCAGATACAAGTTCTACTATTTAACCCATAGCTAGAATGAAAGATGGATTCATACCTTTTTCTAGGAGGCAAGTGAATGCAATAAACTTGACTGGAATTCAAACACAGCTCATCACTTTCTCTAAGTTGCTATCAAATTGCTGAGGGAAATCTTTCAAATATTCTATAGGTTTTTCACTTTCATTTGTATGTTTAGTAATAAATAAGACAGATTTGGATGTCATCATTTATGGAACAATAAGTGCATTGTTATTTTATGTCTGAAAATTCATTGAAATCAAATGCCAACTATTCAGTTAAATGCAAATGAGAATGTTTGGAGGCAGAGTGAGGACCTAAAAAATGCTCATGAAATACAAAACAATGTTAATTAGATATCCTGTGCTTATCTGACTCCTGTATATTAATATAGTTTTTGTCTTAAATCTTTGGTCATATACTGGAAGACCTCAGTAGATCTATTTTCATGGTGCTGCCTAAGAAGCCAGGTAGGAACAAATGACCTCCATTGGACAATCAGTCTAATGAGCCATATAACAAAAATTATCCAAATTCTGATAAATGGAGCATGTAGCAGAATTAGACTAGAAATAGGACAAGAACAGAGCAGGTTTGTTAAAGACACTGAAAGAAGGGATTTATGCTCAAAATATCAGTAAAAGCAATACAAATACAGAGAAATGTAGATCATCCAAAAAAAGTATGTCACAAAGAATTGCTGGAACTGCTAGGCAACGTTCATATACTTTGGAATGATATTAGCATAATCCAGAAGCAAAGCTGGCATCAAACTGCCTGCATATGAGTAGAAAATGAGTTCAGTAGACCTGCAAAAATAGAGAGGGGCTTAAGACAACAATGTCTCTTCTCACTGGACTTATTCAATCCACACAACAATACTGAGAGAATTAGAAGTCTTACCAGGATTTATTATTGACAGCCACAATCTTAGCAGAGAGGAAACAAAGAAAAAAAAAAAAAGAAAAGAAATCCTATAGAACATAATAAAGCAAAGTAAGAAATTACTAAATATCAATTGCAAGAAGATAGAATTACAGAGGACAAAAAATCCGAAAACATATTGTGATAGCAGAGGGTGCCTTTCAAAAGTTAAGTAAACTATTAAGAAACAGGAAAATGTTATTAGAAACAAAGAAAAGAGAACTGAACTATTATATAATGTCAGTCTTCCTATATAGCAGTGAATGCTGGACAAGCTATTAAAAACCATTTCTGAATTTCTAAAAAAAAAAAAAGAAAAAAAAATGTACAAAAGCAATAAACAGAAACACGAAGTAAAAAAACATGCATACACGAACAATAGCCCAAAAACATGTACAAAAGCCAAAAACAGAAAAAAAACAAAAACACGCATATACAAAAGCCAAAAAACACACATACATGAAAGCCAGAAAAAACGAAAGCAACAAAATCGCATACACTATGACATCTAATTTCCATCTTTACTTCTGGGATTTAAAGCTATAATTTCTATTTGTACTAATGTACCTTGATCTTTGTTATTATTAGAATGTTTCAGTTGTTGTGTTCTCTGGTCTTCTTCAGATGCTTGTCAATCAGATTGTTCTTATTCCATTGTCCTTGTTTATTTATATATATATATATATTTTTTTTTTTTTTTTTTAAAATAAAGACTTATTCACTGGTGGTCTTATGTGAAGAACAGTTTTCAGGAAATCAGATATCAGAAAATTGGTCAAGGGGAAAAATAGGTTATATAGTTATAAAACAAATGGAACCTTAAGGAATGTCAATGATCATATAGCACCAATTTCTATTTTAACAAAGCAGCAGAAGTTTAAGGCTCCAAGTTCAAGTTTCAGAATCATTCAACAAGACAATAGACTACAGGTGATTTTCTATGCACAGCTTAACACATCACTCAATAAGTCCCGAACCTGACATATAGATGGCGCCACTAATAAAAATATCTATATGATTTTTATGAAGTACTAACTTTCAAATAGCACATGACAAAATTTGGACCCAATCAGATTATTAGTTTACAAATTACAGTTATATAAGTGAAGCCACTATTGCAAATTTTCAAAATAATGGAAAAATCTGAATTTTGTGTGTTGATAAAGCATTGCTTTCTGATAAGAAAAAATACTGTTCAAGCAAAGTAATGGCTTGATAAGTGTTATTCAGACTGTTCCATTGGAAACAACATTAAGAGGTGGTTTGCTGACTTTAAATGTGATCGTAGAGACACAAATGATACTGAATGCTCAGGTTGCCTACAACTGGCAGTTGTCCAAGAAAACACCAAAAAAAATCCACAAACTTGTTTTAGTCGATCATAAATTGAAGGTGCATGAGATACGATAGAAGTTGAACATATCAGCAAGCAGTGTATTCACCATTTTTCATGAATATTTGTCAATGAGAAAGTTGTGTTCAAAATGAGTGCTGTGTTTGCTCACAATTGATCAAAAACAGCAATGCATTGATGATTCAGAGCATTGTTTGCAACTGTTTCAACACAATAAGGAGGAGTTTTTAGCAGGAGATGAAAACCATCCAAAGCAACCAAAGATGCAAGCATCAGCAAGCAAGGTTTTGACCTCTGTATTTTGGGATGCACAAAGTATTTTTGTTCATAGATTACTTTTAGAAAGGAAGAACCATCAATAGCAAATATTATATAGCATTGCATTATTGGTGCATTTAAAGGAAGAAATTGCAAAAAAAAAAATGAAGTGATCGTTCCTCATGACAATGCACTGTGTCACAAGTTGATCGCAACGATAGCAAAACTACATGAACTGCAAGATAATTGCACAACTTGACCCACACAAAGCGAGTGGCGATGACGGAATCCCAGTCATAGTACTAAAGAAATGTGCCCCAGAACTCTCCTCTGTCCTCTCTAAACTCTATAACCTCTGCCTCTCTGCTTCCTGCTTTCCTGCCTGTTGGAAGTCCTCCTGCGTAGTTCCTATATTTAAGAATTCTGGCGAACCCTCAGACCCCGCCAATTACCGTCCTATTAGTCTCCTTCCAATCTTTGGCAAAGTTTTCGAAGCCATTATCAACGCCGAGGTGATTCAGCATCTCATGGCCAACGGGCTTCTCTCTGACAAACAGTACGGGTTTCGCTTCACCAGGTCTACTGCTGATATGCTAACGACCATTACTGAGTACATATACCGGGCACTCAACAAGAATGGTGAATCCCGAACCGTTGCCTTGGATATCTCCAAAGCATTCGACAGGGTCTGGCATGCTGGCCTCTTGTGCAAACTGCGGAGCTATGGGATAACTGGACATCTGTTTGACCTCATCCAGTCTTTCCTCTCTAACCGCACATTGAAGGTGGTATTAAATGGGCATGCCTCCCAAAACTACCATATGAACGCGGGCGTCCCTCAAGGTTCCATCCTAGGTCCCACGCTCTTTCTGATGTACATTAATGATCTCCCCGACACCATTAGATCCCAAGTTGGCATGTATGTCGACAACACAACAATCTACTCTCGCATCGATCAGAAACCAGGTCTGGATGACAAAGTGAACATCGCTGCCGTACTTGAAAGGGACCTCCAATCTGTAGTGGCCTAGGGTAGGAAATGGCTGGTAAATTTCAATGCCTCTAAAACAAAGCTGTTATCAACTAACCACCATAGACAATCGCATCTACCTCCCATTAGCATGGGACAGGCTAGCCTCCCAGAGAGTAAAATACTACGCCTCCTTGGCCTTACACTTTCGGCGGACCTCAAATGGAATGACTATATTGAATCCATTGCCAAATCTGCTGCTATGAAAGTCGGCTCCCTGTGCAGGGCCCGGAAGTTTTTCCCACCAGAATCTATTCTGCATATATACAAATCTACCATCCGCCCGTGTATTGAATATTGCTGCCATATCTGGTCGGGTGCCCCTGCTGCTCTCCTTGGGCTTCTTGACAAAATACAAAGGAAGATCTGTAATGTGGTTGATACTGACTTGGCAGACCGGCTGCAGTCACTCTCTCACCAGCGTGATGTGGCTTCCCTGTGCCTCTTCTACAAGTACTTTCATGGCTTCTGCTCCAATGAGCTTAGATCACTGGTGCCGCCTAAGCACGAATTTACACGAGATACTAGATTAGCAACTAGGTCCCACCCTTTTACAGTTAAACAAATAAGATGTAACCGTAAATTCTACTCTAACAGCTTCTTTTCTCGTGCTTCCCGCCTGTGGAACTCTCTTCCACAAGTCTGCTTTCCCGACAGTTACAATCTCCAGGTGTTTAAATGTAGGGTCAATAGACACCTATCACGCTAACTCCCAACTATTCTCAGAACACTCTTATCTACCCAACCCTCATTCTCGGTATCCTTACCCGCCTATCACCCACCCCCTGACATTTCCTATATTTAATCATCCTTTCTCCACTCTACATAGCCCCCTGCGCAGTAGTGGCAGTGACATGCCTTGCTCGGGGTGAAACGCTTATAAAAAAAAAAAAACTTTCAATTGCTTGCACATCCACCCTATTCTCCAGGTCTGGCCCCCAGCAACTACTGACTGTTTGCAGATCTCAAAAGAATGCTCCAGGGAAAGAGATTTGGCTTCAATGAAGAAGTTGTCGGAAACTGAGGCTCATTTTGAGACCAAAGACAAACTGTTATACAAAAAAGTAATTGAATTGTTAGAGAAGCATTATAATCAGTGTATCACCCTAGAAGGAGACTATGTTGATAGATAAAGTCAAATTTTGCATGAAAGTTGTTGTTTTCTTAGTTAGACCCGGGATTTATTGAGAGATATTAGATGTGGCACAAAAGGTCCCCAGCTTAAATGTGGCAAATGTGGAGCACTCAGTTAGAATTGAACTGGATACTCAATTGTAATAATTCTAGTGAGACAAGATTGCTAACCATTACATCACATTGAGGTGACAATAGCCTCTAGGTTATAACATTAATTTAGCAATTTGATGGCATAGAAAGTATGAGTTCAAGTAAGACAGATAGGACATGGACAGCAAAATAAAAACAATCTACCCACCGCTCCCATAGATTAAATAAAGGGTTCTGTTTTAAATTACCCAATGGTTACCCAGATTCATGGACATCTAAAGAAGGTTGAACAGTAAAAGGTTAACTCCAAAAGAGTAAAAACATTTTTTTTTTAATCGTATCACCCCAAGCAAGGCGGTAATGCCACTGATGTGCAGGAGGCTACATAAGAGTAAAAAGATTAATTAGAAGAGAGTGAAGGGGAAGATGAACCAATTAGAAAGGAGCAAGAGAATGATGGGAATACAGATGTGATGTCAGTTGCAATGATGGAGAGAAAGGAAAGGATATATGGGGTGGTGAAAGAACTAGTCAAGTGGTTAATAGATGAGTATTGACATTGCATTTAAATTCCTGGAGGTTGTAGCCGCCAGGAAAGTAAGAATATAGAAGCAAGTTCTACAGGCGGGAAGTGCAAGAGAAGACGCTGCAGGAGTAGAATTGTCGTCTGCATTTGGTTAATCTAACTGTGAATGGGTGGACCCAGTTGCCAATCCGGTTGCACAAGTAAACAACTGTTGCAGAGGCACCAGTGACTTAAGTTCGTTGGAGCAGAAGCCATGAAAGTATTTATAGAACAGACAAAGGGAGGCCACATCTTGTCGGTGGGGAAGTGGATGTAGTCGAGCCGCCAAGTCGGTACCTATCACATTACTGATTCTCCTTTGGAGAATGTCGAGAACACCGCGATGAACAGCAGGGGCACCTGACCGTATATGGCAGCAGTATTCCATGCATGGACGAATGGTTGATTAGTATATATGCAGGATGGATTCAGGCAGGAAAAATGTCCTGGCCCGACACAGTGACCCAACCTTCTTAGCAGTTTGTCTAACTTTAAATAATGTAACCTAAGTGACAAGCTGATGGATTGGATTCCCATATTAAAGAATGTTAATAAATTAAGATGGACAGAGAGAATTAACAGATAAAATTCTTCTAAAATGGACAGAGAAGATACAGAATGAGTGTGTTAGAACCACCAAAGAAAGGACAAAAAAAGTAAAGAAAAAAGTTTAAGTAAAAAAATAAAATAAAAAAAATAGAAAAGTAGAGAAGAAAGAAAGTGAAGAAAAAGAAAATGAAGACAAAGGAAACAATAAAATGCTTAACAACTGCTTCAGTGAAATGGAAAACTTGTCAATTTTTACTCTTTTCATTTGTACGCTCTTTAAATGACTATCTGCATTCATATTTATAAGATGTATGGCAATATTTTGTTAAAGTAGTTGAGCTTAAATATATTATAATGCAATATGTAGAATTCACATGGGTATTTTATAATCATGGAACTCACAAAGAACATTAGATTAAGAATTATGATTCAGCAGATAATAAAAACAAAACAAAAAAGGTGAAATTTTCACAGGTACTGCTAGAATGATTAAGTGACTCTAAAGTTCAGTGTACATGCCTATATATATATATATATATATATATATATATATATGCGTGTATCAAGCTGGCAGATCAAACAGTGGTTTCTCCTACAAAGGAGGATGCATTTTTTTAATGCTTCAGGTGAGCACATTTTATTTTCTCAAGTGGTTGAAAGATAAAACAAGTGTATAGAAAAAAAAAGAATGAAAAAGCAGAGCATCTATTTTAAACATGGGTATCCAGTAAAAATAACTTGAAATAATATCTGAAGAATGATATTGGGGAAAAATGTATGACAGATTGTAAACTTTCTTTCCCCAATATTGTTTTATAGATATATATATATATATATATATATATATACATACATACACATACACATACACACACACACACACACACACTTCATTACTTTAAGGAAGTTCAGAAAAATATTTTAGCATCTATAAACATGTCAAAGAAACTTTTTAAAATCACATCACCCCGAGCAAGGCGGTAATGCCACTGATGCACTGGGGGCTACATAAGAGTGAAAAGATTGGAAAAGAGAAAGCCGGAAACCACATCCTAAACAGGAAACAAGGGATGAGCCTCTTCACCTATTCAATAGACGTGGGTGAAGTGTGAACCGGGCGATAGTTTAGTATATCTACTATAATATGCCCAAATTTTATAAAATCCATACTTAATGGAGTTCTGTCAATTGTTCTGTCTGCTCACCTTTTATTCAGATTTTTAAGCATTCATGCAAATTAGTGATATTTTGTAAAATAAGAAATTAGAACAAGGCATGCACTTAACCTAAATTGCAAATGGTGTCTCCAACTGGGCAAGAGAGACATTGTGGCCTCTTAATCACAGGTAAGTTAGAATTCCTTGGTCCTATTTCACCACAAAGACAACCAACAAACCTGGATAAAAATATCTACTAGAAGGTCAAACAAATATATCATCAGCCAAATCACACACAGATAAACTAAAATTATAAAGACAAACACATGAATTTTACACACAAATTCTGCTTGACAAGACAGATGCACACAGAATCAGTTTCACTAATATAAAACAACATGAAAATTACAAATACCAGACTTTTTTCTCCATATCTTTTCATCTGATGAAGCTTTATATAAAAAAAGGTAAACATGATAGATTTCTTGCATTTTCTATTTGTTCTTTATCCTATCATTCAGTTGGATTCTAAGCTATATTTAATGTATATTTGATCCCATTATGAACTTCATTATATATTGACACTAAGACTGCATAAGATATTGGAAAAGATCTCAGCTATACTTCACAATTAACATGTTTGTCAGACATTAGTAATACTTAGAAATATAGGCATTATAGGTGAATGTTAAGCAACTGGAATGAAAATACTAAAGAGTAATCAGAATGACTTTTCTGTCAATTATCTATTAAGTGACTTAATCAGAAATCATCAATTTGTTCAGCATGATTTTTAGCTGCTCATTATACATTGGAGCTTATTTACAAAGATCAAAGCAACTGAAAAGTAATACATAGATAAGAGCAGGAATAACTTCAGTTCAGTTAAATAAAAGTTCAGTTAATGAATATAATTTGACTTTTTTTTTTTAAATTGAGGTTCACTCCCATACAAGTCCTGGGGGACTACTCATGTAAAAATGGGACAGATTAAAAGGTAAATAATAGTTCACTATAGACTTCAACAAAATAAAATTTTAGTGATCAGGGTGGGGGTTGGGGAGGCATCCTCTTGGCAGTTGGTTCCACAGAGTAAGGGTCTGCAGGAAGAAGGTGCTCAAGTGGAGCTTACTTCACACCAATGGTATGAGAATGAGAGTGATTTGCTAGAATGTGTATAACATGGTGGGTCCTAGCCATGATGGCTAGATTTGGTGGAACTAAGAAACATAGTTCATTTGAACACTTTCTATAGAAGTAGTGATAGAGCAGTGAGAGGCTTGTAACATTTTTTTCATGACAGAGGGGTGACTGGAAAATAGTTTGTCATCCACAAGGACACTGAGATGCTTTTGGACTATCAACACTGTAAAGTGGGTAGCTTTTAACCAAATATGACAGCAGTATTTTATTTTAGGCCTGATCTGGCTCTTGTAAAGGTAGAGGATAATACAAAGAGTCAAGTACTTACTGGAGTGGTACAGGGAACCATTTATTTTTTTCTGCCTTTTTTGTGATGGATCATATATAAGAGTTCCACTTGAGGTTTGGGTCAAGTTTAAGGCCCAATAGTTGCTCAAGGTATGGATCTGCTATGAAGGGAGATTCATTCATTGTGGTTGGTGGTAGTTCAAGGTCCAATTGGGTTTGTAAAAGTCAAATACTTAAAAAGGGAACACCCAATATCAGCGGGCTTTATCTTTCTTACCTCCTGAATTTTGAAATCTCTAAAAGTTGAAATAACATGCACTTCATCCATCTCATTTCAATTGTAGGTCAAATCCAAATTAAATCCCTGTATCGTGCTAAGCAATTTTTCCCTCCCAATTCTATCTTCTCTATATATATATATATATATATATATATATATATATATATATAAATAAAAAGTCTACCATCTGTTCCTACTTAGAATATTGCTGCCACGCATGGTCCTTTGCTCCTGCTCTATATTTAGAGATTCTTGATAAATTACAAAGAATCATCAGCAATATTATCGGTCCTGAACTGATATCTTGGTTTCAGTCACTTTCTCACCACCATAATGTAGTTTCCCTGTGTCTTTTCTACAAATATTTTTATAGTAATTATTTCGATAAACTTTCCTCTATGGTATCTAGAATTTATGAATTTAAGTGCAGTACTAGATTGCCTTAGCCTTCGGGCTGGGCACACCTAAGACAAGTAAAGACCAGTTATGACCGGTTTTGTACCTATCCATCACGGTGGATAGGTAATATTTGACCAGTACCTGGGTGCACGCGCTCAGGTTCCCCAGGTTAAAAATGACCTTGTGTCACATCTCTCTCAAGTTGGGGAGAAGGGTAAATAATGGAGTTGCCTTAGCCTTCAGGGGATGTGCATTGTGGTACAGTGGATATCGGCTCGGAACGAGAAACCGGGGAGCCGAGTTCGAATTCCAGTTGAATCCATTGTATTCACTTACGCGCAAATACCCTTCGGAAAGGTATTAATCCGTCTCTTCCTTCAAGTTATGGGTTAAATAGCAGGACAGAATGGGTTCTATAGCCTTGGTTGGCAACCAGTCTACCGCAGAAAGCAATGGCAACCTACTGCGAGATAATCTTCTGCCCAGTCAGTCATGTCTCTTTCGAGACATGATTGCCCAAGCGTGTTTCATGTATGGCACTTAACTGACTGACTATATTGGAAACAATCTTATCAATTTACAGTTGAATTGTAACCATAAGCAAGACAGTTGAACAAAAAAAACGATAAAAAATAGTTTCTGAGTCAGACGATTTGTGCATTGTTCCAGTTAATAAATAAATGCATTGAACATAAATATTTAACAAAAGAAAAAGTTTTGTGATCCCTTTCAGGAGTATATAAGTGAAGCTTCTCTTCCAGACAAGCCAGTAAGGAAAAGAACCAGCAACATACTACAGTAGATTAAAGACACCATGGTTTAAAAAAATTTTCTCACTCATTTGCCCATCTTCCTCGCCATGCTACTGACGGTCTTTCCACCTCACTTTTTCCCTTGCCTTTTTTCTCTCACACGTACACATGAAGAAATCATACTGCTTTTCATCTTAACAGTTACAAACAAGAAGTTAAACACTAATACTATGAAAAATACTGACACAAAAATGAAAATAAAATATTTTTACATTTAAAAATCTTTTTGCCTTTTTTTTTGTTGTGAGTTAATTCAAATCCGCAACAGGTTTTATTTTAATTATGGGCCAAACTATGCCATTTTATCAAAATGACCTTGTGCCATATTTAATACTGTGATAGAGTAGTAGTGCAGTAGTAAAAAAAACAAAAAAAAAACATTAAATTATATTGAAATTATATTAACTATATATTAAATGACATTAAGTTTTTCTTTTTTCAAATTCTAGGCTAAACTATACAGTTTTATCACAATGATCTAGTACTATATTACATTCTGTCAAAGGGTATAAAAAATTGTAGTATGAATAATATAAATGGAGTCTGCCTGGAAAATATGCATCCATTTGAGGAAAAAAGGTCACTCGGTTAATAGTGCCCTTGTCCACTTCAAAGTACTGCCCTTGGAATCACAATTATTCCATTAACCCTTTCACTTTTCAAAAGGGTCTGTAAAGATATCCACCTTTTGTTTTTTCTTTTAGGTGATGTTTCATGATCTCCTTAACTTCATTCCAAACAAATTTTAGTTTTGTTTGAGAAAAAAGGTCAAAAGTTGCAAGTAAATTTAGGTTGCAGGTAAGTTACAAACTTGGTTAACTTGATTTTGGGAAAAAAAAATGCATAAGACATTAAGAATCTACTTTTTGCAGTGACAATACACAAATTCACTTAATAATGATTCACTGCTGACTGAGTAACCCCACAGGAGAGTATTCCTCCTGCATCTGGAGTAAAGTCCTCTCTGACTGGAAACCAATGTTGCACCTATTTTATTCCATTAAATCCTCAGAACAGAATCCTGATTCTTAGATAATTTCAAGCCAATGTACAAATTGAGCATATTGTGACAAAAAAAATGAATTATCTTTGTGCTTTATCTTAAGTTTGATTGATGTTGAAATAAATAAATGAATGAAACTTTCTTTAAAAAAAAAAAAATGTGGTTGCAGTTGTATATTTGTAAGAATGGGTAGAAGCTCTTCAAAAAAGAAGAATAAACAAAATTAAGGATAATAAGGTTTTGAAATGTATAGTGTTGACTTATAATAATGTTTAGTGCCAAGATTGTTGTTTTTAGTAGTTTTACTGATAAAAGGTATTTTGGCAAATAGGTTTTTTTTAATTGTAATAGTGACAACTTCTTTGCACTAAAACTAAGTTCTTGCAAGAAACCCAGCCCTGATGAGTGAAGGCATCATAACAGTATCTTCATGAAACTTTGAAGTCAGCATGAACCTGCTCAGTTAAAGTAATAACTTCTTTGCATTAAAACTGTATGTGTGTACTGGTTTTAGAAAATGCATAAAAATGCAAGTTAGAAAAAAAAATTCAAATAGAGGAATTTTTAAAAAATTCCTTTTAAATAATAAAATTTGCTTCTAAATCCAGTTCTCATTCTTCTTGTACACAAACTACTGACCAAAAGTTTGGACAAGACAAAAGTCATTCATTTCTAGCGTTACTTCTTCAGAGATTACCCACGGCATGGAGATTTTTGTATAACATTTTTGTGTTTTATAGAGTACATATGTCTTTTTTATTATTTTAAGATATTTACCAAAGAATTTGCAGAACAGCATTTATTGGATGACTAATGATAATTGGAGTAGCAATTTGTACTGAATCTAGTTTTATTTGGATATAATTTTTTTCTGATAATAATCACATACTTCTTAAATTTTCTGTTAGAATTGTGGCAAACAATACTATGTATTTTGAGTATGTCCCAGATAGTCTGCCCATTCCTTATTAGAACTTCACATTAAGCTACACCAATAGGTAGGTAGGTTGACAAGGTTAGCCTTCAAACTTTCAAACTATTATAAACTGACCACTACACTTGATGAAAATTGGTTGAACAATAAAACTGTTCAAGTTTTTATATATATATATATATATATATATAGTCATCCGCAGACAGATCTGTTTCACTATATATATATATATATATATATATTTATATTTATATTGTATCAAAAATACTTTTATTTTACAAATTTTGGGGTATGGGTGCATAAACACATCTGCAAATCATTCAGTTTTGAGTTAAGTTTAAAATTTACAGTAAACAGTTAAATGTAGAATCCAAGATACAATCCTTGATCAATAGCTTGTGGTGCCATGGATCCTGTCCCAACAATGAAACAAACAATAGTAAAGGTTGGATATTTCGATTGCCTTTAGTCTGGAAACACAATCTGATACAGCTCTGTAGATTTGCGGCCATTACCATTCATGCAATAGTATGTAAGAATCTTTAATTTTAGCTAAAAAAAAGAAAAAAAAAGAAAGGATTTGAGGACATATGTTTATATGGATTTTTGTCCTTGTTTTGGTGTAAGGAACCAGCTGCCAAAGTTCGTAAAAGTATTTCTGACACACACACACACACACACAATATATATATATATAAATAAAAGGTTGAGTCATAAATAATTCACACCTTTGTTTATAAAATTAATTCTTCAAAAATACAATTACAATTTATTCAGTTGTAGATTCAGCTTTATTTGCAAGTAGTTGTTTCTGTTTATCAGGAAGCTCTTTAATACCTTTGAGTAAAATTCTGCAGACTTTAATTTAACAAAGAATTTGGTTTTGATTAGAAAAGGAATAGGGGGAGAGGGGAGGTAATAATTGGTTGGTGCAGAGGAATATGGCCATTGGAAAAGAACAGATCAGCCAAACTTTTATCCTATGTTATTCTTGCTGTATACGGAGATGACCAAGATTTTTTTCCTATTGAAAAGCACAACTTGTTTTTTTTTTTTTTTTTACACCAAACTTATGTACACATTGTTGCTGTACATGTAAATGTGCATTTAGTATCTGACTGCATTTGAATAACTATAACTGTACAAATATTACCATACTTCCATAGAGTAAAGCTTTTGAAGAGAGTTTCAAATTCAAGAAATGACAGAAAAAAAATTTAGCATAGAACTTACATCTGGCCATTTCAACTGTAAAATGAGGAGACCTTGCTGCCAGTTTAGTACTGCATTTAAATTCTTAAAGTCTAGGTACCATTGAGCAAAGTTCATCAGGACAATTACCATCAAAGTATTTACAGAAAAAACACAGGGAAGCTAAAATGTAAATTTTATTTCAGTAAACCATACTTATTCCTTAGGTAAATGAAAAAAAAATACTTACTGCTCAGATAATTCTATTGGCTTTTATGCAAGCCTATATTTTCTTAGTTTTTCTATATTAATTCATTCAGATAAAGATTAATACAACTCGACAAAACAGGCTGCTTATTTGTACATCTGCTTTAAAATGAAAATTCTCACAGATTCAGCTTATAAAGAATCATGACACAAGATGACTGTTTATACTTTAAAAAAAGTAAACAAAGACAAGACCAAAGTATGCCCTGTAATCAAGTAAAAATTGTTTGATAAAACAATAAGAATATCATTTTATATAATTCATTTGACAGTAGCAGTGGTAGCCTGTATGCATGCTTATTATGAAATATTCATTGTGGCAATGTGTGTGTAGAGGATAAAAAAAACACAAAAAGCTGTTGTTTAAATATGAAAAAGAAAGAAAGAATGAATTAAAAAAGAAAGAAAATAGAAAGGGAAGGAGTGGAAGTAAAAAAAAAAAAATTAGAAAAAAAAAATTTGTATAAAAAGAAAAACAAGAATAAAAGTCTAATTATTAAATTTTGCCCACACCAACATGGCTTCCATTACTTGAGTAAATACTTCTGCCATAGTCCTAAAGAACCTACATTTTCATTCATGTCTGGTATTCTGTTGTTTATCTCAGTTTGTGTGTTTTGGAAACTGAATAAAGCAGTAAGGACAATTCTAGTCCCACATCCACTAAATGGTTCATAAGTGATTAGTCATTAACTTCAAAATATGATTTTGATCCTCAACTTTGGGATCAAGACTTGCACATTACAGTTATTAATCTTTTTCAATCAATAACTGTATTTTGCGTCTGACAATAATCAAGGTCAACATGACTTTACATAGGAATAGGGTGCAGAAAAGTTAAACTTATGCCTTTCCTAATGGCATTCATAAAAATTATAGAAATTTCTTTTTAACCATTTCAAACCACTAGGATGAAAGGGGTTTTAAAAGTGAAAGAAACAGAGAGTACAATAAAAGAACAGGATTCAAGGAGAGAAAATATGAGGATTGACATTTCATTTAAATATGGGAAGCTAGAAGAGAGTTCCACAAAGGAGAAGCAAGAGAGAAGAAACTAGCATAGAACTTATGATTACAACTAGCAATTTCAACAGTGAAATGAGACCTAGATGCCAATTTAGTACTATACTTAAATGTTTCCAACAAGGAAAGAACAATAACAGTGAAAATATTTATAGAATAGGCAAAAGGAAGCTATGCTATGGCAGTGGGAAAGTGACTGAAGCTGAGATGCCAGGTTAGGACTGTTAATGTTGCAGATTCTTTAGATTTTGTCGAGAATCTTTTGACATGTAGCAGAAGTACCAGATGAAATGTGGCAGCAATATTCAACGCACAGATAAATGGTAGATTTAAAAATCTGCAAGAGACTATAATGAGAAAAATTGTATAGCATGACATAGTGAACTAACTTTTTTAGCAGCAGGTGTACCAATTGATTCAATATCATATCACTTCATATTAGATGAAACATGACACCAAGAAGGTGCAATGAATTGTTCTCAAGGAGGTTAGCATCGGCCATAAACAGCTTAAGTGTACCACCTGTGTTTATAGATTATGAAAAAGTGCTTGACAAAGAACTGTAGAACTGCTATGTTACATTCACATATGAATTATTCTAATATCTTTCCCACATAACTTATACCAGCAGGAAACTGTCTACAAATGGATAAAAAAAAAAAAAAAAAAAAAGGAGTTCAGTAAATATACAAAAATAAAAAGGAGTGTAAGACAAGACTGTCTTCTCACCAGAACTTAACCTTTAAAAAAAAAAACAAAAAAAAACAACGTAATTTGGAAGTTCTACCAGGATTCATTATTGGTGGCCACAATCTTAAAGTATTAATGCATATTTGGGCAGCAATCTTTCATTTAAACATGTTTCATCAAAAACAACCGACAAAGATTTGATTAAATTTTGATTTAATTTTTCCAGTATTCTTACATGTTTCCTTTTTACCAGAGATAAAGAATGTAAAAATGTTCCATAATTTTAGACTTTCCACACACTTTCAGCCTCTTCATGGACCATTTTCAAGGATGTTATTTTTCTGGTGTTGTTGTGTCCTCATGTTTGACTGTAATGTAATTTTTCTGTTTTTTAATAAAATTTTTTGAGTTCTTTAAAGCTGTCATGTGATGCATGTGGCAGGCATTGTGTGAGCATCTATTTTTTTAAAAAAAAACTTTCAAAAATTCCATTTCCAATTGAAGACGAGACCCGGCGAGTTTGAATGGATTGCAGAATTTGGGAGAGATGGAAAGATAAACAAAATTTATTATGAGCTAGAAAGCTCAGAAAATTGTAGAGAACCATGGCCACCTACATTCTAAAAGGACATCACAAGTAGAAGATGTACTTCTTATGAGTAAATACCTACTTAGTCAATCTATGCCGCCTAAGGGTTCAGCTCAATTCTACTCTTTAGGCATATCATCATGATAATGAAGAAACAAATTTTATCATTTTCTCATAGTAACATGATATTTGCATTGTTTTCTTTAAACAATCTTTATAAAATGGCAATTAATTTCTAACAAATGGATAGAATGGATTACTTAAAATATAGCACAAAGCTGGATTTTAGCATATATCAAATTTATATAGAAGATGTGTTAAGGATATTGTAAGTGCAATATTCAGAGTAAAGGACATATTTTTCTGCGCTTGTATAAAACAAAAATTTTACTTTAGTCATTTGGGAGTAATAAGCTTTACCAACTGCATTTAATGACTAATGCTTTGCCTTACCACAAAGTTAATCTTCTGAATACAAAATAAATCTAACCCCCACCACAAAAAAAAATTATTATTATTATTATCAAATCCATACTTAATATCTAATCTTTAATTATATGACAATGAATGATAGACAGTTTCTTTACAGGAATACAGAACTTTAATCATTTCACTCCAAGCAAGGTGGGAATTCCACTAGTATCCAGGGGGTGGAAATGAAGTGGAAATGAAACTGAAAATGGGGAGGAATGAGAAAAAGACAAAAGATGAACAGGATTCAAGCAGATAGGATAGGATGTTGCATTTAACTTTCAAAGATTGTAGTTATCAGGGAAGCAAGTAAATAAAAGGGAGTTCCACAGGTGGGAAGTGTGAGAAAAGAAACTGTTAGAGTAGCAGCAGTGGTTACATTTAGCTAGTTTGACAGTAGAAAGATAGGACCTAGTTGCCAATCTAGTAGCATGCTTAAATTCATGTATTAGGACTACTAGTACTTAATTTAATGAAATTAAATGTATTCAAATAATCTTAGAAAATTTAGATTATGAAACTTTACTAATTACTTAGCGTTTGAATAACTTAATTAGTCTTGCATTAAAAATACTATTTTTTCTAACTCTAGAAAAAAAAAAATGACACCATTTCAGTTTTGTTAAAATCATGTTCATTACAGTTATAGCTTTTCTACTGATTTTGTGAATATACTGGTATCTAAACTTATTTATTTTGTGTGTGTGTGTGTGTCTTTTACCTATAGACTCTGAAATGGCTGAACCGATTTTCTTGAAAATTTACACAGTTGTACTATAAGCGTCTGTGAGTGTTCTTTTGTCTCGAGGTACCCCCGATAAATATCGAAAATCGAAAAAAGTCGGGTTATAAAAGGAGTGGTCCGATTTTAATCAAATTTGATACACTTATAGACAAAGACATTAGAAACGATATTCAGAAGTTTCAAGGTTGCAGTTCTTACAATAGTGTAGAAAATCAATTATATATATATATATATATATATATATATGTAAAAGGTAAGATGTTTGTGTGTCTGTTTATCTGTCTGTATGTCCTTTATACAAATCCACAATTTTTATCCGATTCGCACCAAACTTCACACAAATATTCTTTAGGCTGAGTCTGAGTTCGAGGACCATTGATTAGTTTTAAAGCTTTCATTACACCCGAGCAACGCCGGGCTATACTGCTAGTATGTTTATAAGTGGATATATCTGTAAACTCTTATCAATAGCTTATTAATATGTAATTGGTCTTTTAATTATGTTCATGTAAAACAATATATCTGTACTTAGATATCAAGTTTTTGTTTTGTACCATATATACTTATGCACCAATACCCTTGGGAAAGGTATTAATCTGTCTCTTCCTTCCAGCTATGAGTCAAATAACAGGACAGATTGGGTTCTACAGCCTTGGTTGGCAAACAGTCTACCATAGAAAGTAATGGCAATCTACTGTGGGAAAATCTTCTGCCCAGTCAGTCATGTCTTTTTTGAAACCTAATCTCCCAAACGTATCATGTATGGCACTTATCTGACTGACCATATACAGGAAAAATTGAAAAATAAATATTGATAATAAATAGTTGTTTCACATAGATTTGAAATATTTTAGATGCTTGTAAAATTGTGTATTTTCAATAAATAGACATAGAATATATCCAACAAAGATACAATTATATAAAATCAAAGTAATTTTTTACACTATAATAATTTAATGGACCACAGAAAAATTCTGGTTTAAAAGTAGGCCATAAGCTACAAAAGGTTTGAAACCACTGCATTAAATGGTACTTCATGTAAAGCTTGCCTTAGTTTACACTAGCATCATAGCCCGGTATTGCCGGTGCAACTTAGAACATTTTAGTAGTAGAAGATGCCAATGAGAGGAGTAGATGGAAATCATTTATTGAAAGTTAGAAAGGAGAGCTGAAGCTGTTAGTAACCATTTTCAGCATTAAGAAGAAGGCATTGAATCCATGTTGCTGTAGTATTCGAATGGAGTATAAAGTGCTAAATTACTTGGAACACAATGTTTACAATAATCACACAAACATCAAATCTCGTGATGCAATAATGTTTATAATATTAAATGGATAAATTCCTTTAAAACTCGGTTATATAAAAAAAATAATGATATAAAACGTTGTTTCAAAATTGTTAAAAAATTCCATTAAAAAAATCTATTTTCTTTTGTTTTGTGTAAAAGTGATTTGATGTTTTGTGTTACATTGTAAGCTTGTTGACTAAATGAATTTAGCATAAAAAAAAGATTATTTTGTTTTACTGAAATTAGAAATATAAAAACTATTATGCTCTCAGTTCAGAAATTTCGAAGAATATTTAAAAATGTAGACATTTAATTTTAGAGGAAAAAGTTACATTAATGCCACATGAATTACAGACAGTTGATTTCCTGCATTAAATATTTACTTAAAAAAAAAAAAAAAAAAAAAGGCTTTATTTTTTTAAATTTTATTTTCTGAAATATGATATATTAAATCTGAAAACAAAAAAAAAAAAACAAAAAAAAAACACAAAAAAGATTTAAATAATTAAATTAACCATTGGCACTTTTTTTTTTAACATATTTTGTTTTTGTTTGAAAAAACACTTTTTAAAAATATTTCTTTTGTTTCAAAATTACGAGGAAAAATATTCACATTTTTTTGTTGACCAAATGAATTTTTAAAACGTTGGAATAAAAATTAAATATAGACATGTGTGATTTGATTTCTGTGACGTAATTTAGCAACTATCTTAGATCTTAGATGTTTTATGGAGCAAATGTAAACAATCGGCTTCATTGGCCAAAAAGTGTGAAAGGAAAAATTGCTGAACTTAAACTCAAAAAGTATGTGTCGATCTGGCTTCCCTGTAGATATATGTGTCCCTAGAAGGTTTGAATGGCGTAGCTTAAAAAAAATGTAGGCGTGCATAGGAAACAGTCACATACAGACTCACAGATTGCCTTTTTTATATATATATATATATATATATATATAAATAAACCTTTAAATCTTGCCATATGGGGAGAATTGTTTGATGAATTTGTTTTAGATAATAACTACCTCTTCAGACAGTGACATTGCTTTATGTTCATTCTTAGATGAATATGAACAGACAGCATCATCTTCTGCAGATACTACTTCAAGATCCTCTACCAACACACCAGGAACTCCCAGAAGATGACCAAGTGGACTTCAGCCTCCCCAGACCTAAGTTCCAGATGTCTGAAGCAGCACAAGGCAGCAAGACAAAAAGCTATAACTTAAACTTCTCTGATCTCTTCAACTCTGATGACTACACCAAACATTAATTACACTAAAATCACAGAAACTATTAACACATTCAAAACTCTAACTTATCAATAAAAACAACATGGCTTATTGATTGCCTCGTTTGGTTTTAACAAATGTGCTCATATACTGGCATATAAAATTATGAGCAAGAAAGTTGTGATTTCAAGAGGTGTTCATAGTTTTGATTGGGTGCCAAGAATTAAAGAATATAATGTTACAAAACCTAAACAACATTTAAAAGTATTATTAGAGATGGGTTTATGTTTACAAATATTAAAAAACTATCGCTTTCTACGTCACATAATGTAAACATCTCTTGATGAACACTCTTGTGGTGAACGCTTCTAGTTTAAATTTTAAAATAATTTATTTCTGATGAAAGGCCGAGGCCGGTCTGAAATATCAAATATATATAAAATAATAGAAATAAATAAATACTGTCAAAAAAAAAAAAAAAAAAAAAAAAAATACATTTTTAAACTTACAACTTTTTAGTAGTTTTTCCTATATATATATATATATATATATATATATATATATATAATTTGTTTAAACATTTTTCATGGATACTCATGAGTAAATGCACTTTTTCTTTTGTATCATTAGACAGCATATTTACATTTATTGACCTAAATAATTGAGAAATCTCATTAAGAAAATATGTGTCCTCCAGCAGGATTTGAACCTGCGTCCTCTAGGCAAAACAGTCTTTAGATCTGATGTGTTAAAGACTGCTTGACCACGTAGGATTTCCGATCAAAGCACAAATAGTGCTTTTGAACACACGTTTTTTTTTATTTTTTGAAACATTCATATTTGTTATGTTTCATTTCTTGAGATATATATATTTTTTTAAAGATCTAATAAAAATTTATTTTTCTTAAAATTAAGTATAAATTTGAGGTCCAGATATCTGTAACAACTTAAAATTCCTTACACCAAATTTAAAATTTAGCAAAAACAAGCTATTTTTCAAATGGTCTCTTACCGAAACAGATTTTCTGCTCCTGCCCGAAGACGTAATTCCTTATTAATTTCATCATTCAGTTTAGATCTTCTTGTCTGTAATTTACCTCTTGCTGTCTGGAGCAAAGGGTCAGATACCTGTAAAGCAAACAATTTTTATTTTTTAATTAAAAACATCTGATAATTAAAATAATGGGGCATAATTTTAAAAAAGTTATAAATTTTTCTGATTATTGGTATAAATAAAAACCAGTGTAATAAAAAACAAAAATCAAGATAAAGAATTTATCATTTAATCTAGCAAGTTGTTGTCTTTAAAGAAAATGAAGAATAGTCAGTCAGTTAAGTGCCATACGTGAAACACACTTGGGCGATCATGTCTCTGAAGAGACATGACTGACTGGGCAGAAGATTATCCCGTAGTAAGTTGCCATTGCTTCTGTGGTAGACTGGTTGCCAACCAAGGCTATAGAACCCAATCTGTCCTGCTATTTAACCCATAACTGGAAGGAAGAGACGGATTAATACCTTTCCCAAGGGTATTTGCGTGTAAGTGAATACAATGGATTCAACTGGAATTCGAACTCGGCTTCCTGGTTTCTCGTTCCGAGTCGATATCCACTGTACCACAATGCACATACCTGCACATAAAAAAAAATTAAAAAAAAAAATTAAAAAGCTTATCCAAAACAATCCACACACACATTATCTGGTTGCTATAAAAACAAAAACAAAAAAAGCTATGTATAAATTTCTATGAAAAAAATCTAAAAAATATATTGTAAATTATATTAGATAATTATATTATAAATTATAATAAAATAAATATTATAAAAAATCTATCATATTTCTATGAGAAAAAAAAATTTTTTTAAATCCAACCAGTTTTCATATGTTCCATTTAACTGATATTTTGTATCAATCCTTTTCTTTTTGCAATAATATTTGGATCAAAGACATGAATGTTATGAAGAGAGTGCTCAGTGTAAAAAAATATGCAATGCAGAGCAAATATATATCATTTAAAAAAATTAACTTTACATGATTTTTATTTTAGAATAGAATTTTTTTCTCAGTTCAGAAAAAAAAAAGACTTTCTTTTGACCACCTAAAGATTGTGCTTGCATATGATACTGTAACAATAAAAAAAAAAATCATTTTTTTTTTACTGTGTGTGTGTGTGTGTGTGTGTAAAAATTCAGATATAAATAAAATATATCTATAACGATATATATAATGACATTATCAAGGTAAATGTAGTAAAACAATATTTTTTCTTCAACTTTATTTCTATGTATTAATACAAGTTACAAAATAAAATTTCCACATTTACCTTATTTGTCAGAGAGAAGAAATGCACTGTAAAGAAAAGTTTCCCTTTTGTATTTACATAGGATTAATACAAATAAAATTTTGTTTGCTGATTGATTCCTCAACTTTGGAATTTTGTAGATTAACCATTTTGTAATGTTCTGTCCATTTTTCAGGAGATAAGCAATTAAAAATGTCTGGTATGATTCAACTACAGGATAAAGTCAACCCCAAACTTGGCCAATACCAGTAGATTTTAGAAAAAACTAAATATCTAGTCAGTAGATCAATATTTTTTAAATATTATTATTATTAAGAATACACCTTTAAGTGCCGAATCTAGGTGTGTCGTCAGTGTTGTTGGTCCGATGTCACTAGAAGTTTCGGGTCTAAATAGACAACAGACTACTTTGATAGGTGACCCGACCGAATATGATCAGTATTCGACCCGCATCCAAACTAAAATATTTGTTACTAACTTTAGGACATGCATGATATAAATTCCCCTTGAAAAAAGGCAACCAATCAAGACTTCACTTGGGCTATTTGATGTTATAGGTCGGGTATGCTTGGTTGTACTGAACTTCCTACATTCAAGACAGGGTATTTTTGGAGGAAGAGAAGAAAAACCTATATATATATAAATATATATATGACATTAATAAAAATGTTTTTCTTTCTCTTCTTCCCCTTTTAACTTCTTTATCATATCCTATTTATTTGATCTTTCTTTTATATCTTTATTCTTATTTTCCTTAACTACACTTAACGAAATATTTACAATAAAATGATTAAAATGACAGACTATTTAAAAAAAAAAATACTTAAAAAATGTGGTAAGAATTATTCGGGATATTGATCGATACTCTAAAAAAATTCAAAACTAAAGAAAACAGCATTTGATAAAAATTGCTTAAAAAAATTATCCAAATATTTAAATGTTAAATACTCGTTAAAAAAAAAAACGTAATAGTGTGTAAATTTTAGTTAAAATAAATTACCCCCCCCCCCCCCACAAACACACACAAAAAAAAATTCTCAAGAAAAGAAATTCGTTTAAAAAGAAATAACAAATGATTAAAATTGCTTAGAGTAAATTAATCAAATTATTTACTCATAAAAAATACTTGGTTAAAATAAGTTACTCCTCAAAAGAACTTAAAAGAAACCGTTTGAAATAAAAAAACAAGTAAATACGAAAAAAAACATTGCGAATAAAGAAAAGGAAAAATTACAAATAAAGAATACTTTTACAATAAATCTGCTCGAAAGACCAGTAAAACGCAAATATATATATATATATATATATATATGTATAGATGTCATTAAATATGCGGCTGAATGCAACTAAAAAAACCTCTGAAGCTTCTCATCATTTATATATACAAAACTTATATATATATACACACACACACACACACACACACACAAATCTATATACACCTTTAAGTTTTAAAGTATTTAGTGGTGGTATTTACGATTTATCTTCATCTACACTGGGAATGTTCATATTTTAGTTTTGGGCCATTCATTAGCTCTATTTATCCACAACCACCTGGTGGCCTTTTCGACGAACCCCAGGATCATTTGAATTGCCCACCTTTTTTGTCCAGTTATCCCTAAGCTAGCAAGGGCTCGTGTCATTGACTGTTCAGTGAACCCTCTACAGCTGATCTTGATGGGGAAACAATGAGTACTCCGTCCTTTAGTTCTGCAATCGTGTAATAATCCTTGATATTTACTGTACTTTCTCTCAAATGCCTCTTCCATATGTTCCTCCCATGGGACAGTTAACTCTAGCAAAATAATTTGTTTGGTGGTGTCTGAATAAACAATTATGTCTGGATGGAGTTTGGAGGACGATATATGTGTAGGGAATTTCAATTGTTTCCCTAAATTGACTCGCATCTACCAGTCCGACATGGACGATAACAGTGAATGAGATCCTGCAACCTTCTTACTCGGCTTTGCACCTGCTTTAACAAAGCAGATAGCTCTTCTTTCTGGGATGAGTTTATTGCTCTGCAAAGCTTCAGCAATAATAAGTGCTGTTACTTCTCACACCTTGTCATGATGCCACCGATAGCACCTGTCAGTCAGAGCAGTTTTGCATCCACTCACGATCCCCGTTCCGAGCACAAGGGGCACTTTGGGGAATCTATTTTTCCCCGTAAGTGAAGGTTGGATGCACTCAGCAATACGTCGTACACCATTTGAACCAGAAATCTAGATTGGCTGAAGTCGGTATTCCAAAGATCTGACCACGACACTTTTTGCCGAACTACACTATCCCACCTGGTTCACACTCCCTGCTGGCTATAACAGGCCATTTTTGTCATCTACTTTCCCTCCATTCCTTCTCTTACTTCATCTTGTATCAGGTGTTGATGCTCCTTCACGGTGATATTTTCGAATCTGTAGGAAGGAATCAGTTCCGGGCCTGCTCTTCCCTGTGCGACTGAACCCACTGTTGCTTTTATCCTCAGGTTTCCTTCTGCGATAGCTAGTTCCTTAGTTGCATTCCATCTTCTGCCTGTATTGATATCAATTCCCGCGCCTGATACTTTGGAATATTTGGAGTATCTATACTGGTAGATTTCCCTTGTCTGTGAAACCATGAACTCCTCAACCAGACCTCTGAACAGCAGCTGGATGGTATTGGATGATCCATATAAAGCAGTGCTGCATAAGCTCCGAGGTAATCCTAATCCTCTACGGAGGAAACTGCTTTCTTCTTCAATGTCTCTACAATCGAGATGGGAACGCTATATATCTGGAGTGGCCATAATCCTTGTGGGGGCACACAGTGATGATATAGCCAGGCTTTGAAATGCCCTGGTAATCCAGACTTATCTATTTTCATCAGCCACAAATGAAAATCTGTGCATATAGCTTCGATAGCTGATGTCTCCTTCAGAGTATTGCAAAAGGATTTCCCTGGACAACATCAGTATGGCTCTTCCCTCTATTGTGAAAAAATGTTTCACCACCCTGCCCTTTTTAATACCACTGATCTACATGTCATTTTTTTTTTTATCATTTCACCCTGAGCAAGGCGGAAATGCCACTGATGTACGGGGGCGCTACATAACTGTAAAAAGATTAATTAGAAGAGAGTGAGGAGTACAAGCCAGTTAGAAAGGAGCAATAGAAAGATGAGAATGCAGGTGTGATGACAGTTACATAGGTGGAGAGAAAGGGAAGGATATATGGGGTGGGGAGAGAGCTAGAGTCAAGTGGTTAATAGATGAGTATTGACATTGCATTTAAATTCTTGGAGGTTGTAGCCATCAGGAAAGCAAGAATATGGGAGCGAGTTCCACAGGTGGGAAGTGCGAAAGAAGAAGCTGCAGGAGTAGAATTGTCATCTGCATTTGGCTAACCTAACTGTGAATGGGTGGGACCCAGTTGCCAGTCTGGTTGCACAAGCAAACACCTGTTGAGGAGGCACCAGTGACTTAAGTTCGTCCGAGCAGAAGCCATGAAAGTATTTATAGAACTGACAAAGGGAGGCCACATTTCGATGGTGGGGAAGTGGCTGCAGTCGAGCCGCCAGATCAGTACCTATCACATTACAGACTCTCCTTTGGAGCCTGTCGAGAACACTGAGGTGAACTGCAGGGGCGCCTGACCATAAATGGCAGCAGTACTCCATGCATGGACGGATGGTTGACCTGTATATATGCAGGATGGATTCAGGCGGAAAAAAACATCCTGGATTGACATAATGACCCAACTTTCTTAGTGGTTCCATTTGAGGTCTGAAGAGAGGGTAAGGCCGAGGAGGCACAGTGTATTGCTCTCAGGGAGAATCGCTTGGTCCATGCTTATGGGAGGCAGGAGAAGTTGCCTGTGATGGTTGACAGACAACAGCTTGGTCTTAGACGCATTGAAGTTGACAAGCCACTTCTTGCCCCAATTCACCACAGAGTGTAGATCCCGTTCAAGTTCAGTAGCAAGATTATGTCTATCTGCCACGACAGGTTTCTTACTGGTACGGGAGTATATTGTGGTGTCATCTGTGTAGATGCCTACATGGCCCTTGATTTCATCTGGGAAGTCGTTGATGAAAATAAGGAAGAGTGTCGGGCCCAGGATAGAGCCCTGTGAGACACCAGCATTCATGCTGTAGGATGAAGAGGCATTCCCATTCAAAACGACCTTCATTTTGCAGTTATTTAAAAAAGATTGGATCTTGAAATTTATTCTTGCCCACTCAATCAGTCTCTCTAAACCATGTAATATTCATCTACAGCCTGTAACAGAATGTGTGGTGACTGTAAGATCATCCATATAAGCTCTAATAGGTGGCTGCCAAACTCCAGTATTGGAAACGGGACCACGGCATTCCACCTCAGTGGACTTCACGAGCATATTCATTGCGAGAGCAAATAATGTGACTGATAATGTAGAGCCTGTAATAATTCCTTTTTTGAGTCTATGCCAGTCTGAAACAACGAAGCCGGATGAAACTCTTGGATGGAATCGACTGTAGTAATCCAGAATAAGCACGCGGATACTGCATGGGACCTAATGTCTAACTAAAGCTTCTTCCACGAATTTATGTGGCATGGACCCATATGCATTGGCCAAATCCAGCCATGTAACAGCCAGGTCCCCTTTATTCCTTCTTGCATCCCTTATTAATTGAGACAAAACTCCTAAATGTTCAACACAGCCAGGCATACCAGGGATTCCATCTTTTTGTACTGCTGTATCTATAAAGCTATTTTTTAGTAGAAAAGCTGATAGTCATCGGGAGATCACACTAAAAAATATTTTGCTTTCTGTACTCAGTAACGAGATACATCGAAACTGCTCAATATTTCTTCAGTTCTCTTTTGGTATCCACATGCCTTCTGCATATCGCTTCCAAATTACTTTAATGATCTTCCATAATCTCCTGAGAAGACCTGGACAATGCTTATACACAGAGTAAGGCACGCCACTCGGACCTGGTGACGAAGCTGATCTAACCGCCATTATCTGTTTGATAAATGAAGCCCTCTTCCTGGCCGTTCTTTCCTATGGCGATGATGACCTTCTGCTCTTCGTATGTTTTTCAGTTTCTGTCTCAAAATATCTCTCAGTTCCAAAAGGGCTGGTCGTTCCTCTTCACAAGTGGCCTTAAATTGTTTTGCATTCTAATAACGTAGTAAGCAGAGATTAGGACACAGGCCAGGGCCTGATCAATCTTGGCTGGGTCAACCTGGGGAGAAGGTATGATGTTTGTAAAGGACCGAAAAGGGTAGCATCACTGATGATGTGTCCTAACTGCATCTAAATGATGTATTTTTCAAAAAATATTTTTATTTATTTATTTATAAATACATTTCAGAGTTTGTTGAAATAAATTTTTTTTTTTGATGATTCTTATCTCTCAATGAAACATGTTCAACAAGTTTTTCCAAATTGTTATGCATATATACCTACATTTACATACAAACATAGAAGAGATGAAGTATTTGGCAATAATTTCTGGCTTATGTGCACTTGTTTGAAATTCTTTAAATCTTTTTTTTCTGTTTTCCATGCAAAATTCAAGCAAGAATTTTCAAATATTTTCAGAGCACTTTTGGCTGACATAAGCTGTTTTCGAAGTATTTTTTTGTTGAGTGTTTAACTGGTCTTCAATATGAAGTCATCACATGTCAGTGGGTTTGTGTGTTCTTTTTCAAGTAGTGCATCTTTAAGAACAAAGATAAATATTTTTATTTCACAAAAACAGACAAGATACCATAGGCGAAAACATGAAGACTTGATAGTTAAAAAATCCTCTTACAACACTCTGCAATATATTTCAATAGTAGAAAAAAAATATGTTAGACATTAATGTTCAAAATTTCTTCAATGACAGACAAGAGCAAAAAATAAAGCTCAGAAGACATTGAGCAGTTTATCTGTGCCTGGAACTCAGGAAAATGGTTAAAACACACCCACCAAAAAAAAAAAAAAAAAAAAAAATTTAAGAACTTTCATTGATTTTCAATCTTAGCTGAATCCATTATAGTTGAAGTATTAATGAACCTTATATTAACAAGGCTCTATTGTTTTATTAAAGTCAACATGTGCGTTGTGGTACAGTGTATATTGGCTCGGAACGAGAAACCGAGGAGCAGAGTTCGAATTCCAGTTGAATCCATTGTATTCACTTACGCGCAAATACCCCTGGGAAAGGTATTAATCCATCTCTTCCTTCCAGTTATGGGTTAAATAGCAGAACAGATTGGGTTCTATAGCCTTGGTTGGCAACCAGTCTACCGCAGAAAGCAATGGCAACCTACTGCGGGATAATCTTCTGCCCAGTCAGTCATGTCTCTTTCGGGACATGATCGCCCAAGCGTGTATCACATATGGCACTTAACTGACTGACTCACAATCCAATTTAGTTTTCATTTTAGTAACAGATGTAATGATGGCATATACAGTAGCAAGCATAAAGATCAGAACGATATTAAGAATAAGTCTAAATTTAAAATAACTTTTTATTTTAAAGCTTCATAGAACATTTTATCAAGGACAAATAAAGTTGCATAAATACAGCTGGTTGATTAATTGAGGTTCTCAAATTAGGTACAACATGTTTCTTCAATATCTCTTTGTATACAGTAGCATTAATTTTACTGTGTAGTCTAACAAGAGGTCCTATACCAGCAGCTGAAATCATGCCAAACACCATCACACTTCCTCCTCCAAATGTAATGCTGCTTTTAGTGCACTCAGGCAAATATCATTCCTTAGGACTGCATCAAATGAACCTTCTCCCATCACAACCAAACAGGTTAAACTTTAACTCATCACTGAAATGAACACAATCCCACTGTTCTTCTGTCCATATGATGTGTTCAGTGGCAGATTTCAATCAGCTCACTTGATTCTTTTTAGAAATATAAGGCTTTGTAGAGGCTACTCAACTGTTTATTTCACTAAGTCTCAGGGAAATAGTGTGCCTTGATATTTTAATGCCAAGGTTAGCATTAGCTCTTTTAGAGATAGCAGTTGCTGTCGCAAATTGATCATTTTTGATTCTTTACCCATTCATCTGTCTTGCAGTCATTTTCTTAGGCCTGCCAGGTAGTTTCTTGGCTTCACATGACCCAGTTTCCTCAAAATACTATGAATAACACATTTAAATTTTCCCACGCTCTTTGAAATATCCCCAATCAAGAGTTTATCTTCATTACATAACCTGACTATCAGTTTTCTAAGTTTCAGATTTTTTTTCGCCATGTTTACAATGCAAGAGTTAGTAAAGAGCCAGTGTAATTTAGTAAAATTACCCAATTTTATATTCTTACCCTAAAACATTTTCGATAATGCAAAATAATTATTAAAAAGTTCTGATGTTTTTGATCATCTATTTTTTCGAATGTTATATAATTATTTTTATAACCATAAAAAGTTTGAGATTTATATTTTGGAATTATATAATTTACCTTTATATCCCTATTTTTTGTTGATAAAGTGTTCTATGCAGCTTTAAAATAAAAAGCTATTTCACATTTAGACTTTTTCATAACATCATTCTAATCTTTATGCTCGCTACTGTATCTCATTAAACAACTTGGGGAAATTGCATACCTCTCTAATAGGAAAATGTGTATCTGCTATGTTGACCTCACAATAGCATTGGGTTACATCAGTAGAGATTTTCTATTCTCATCCATTAGAAACCACCTTCCCATCTCTGAATCCACTGCACATTTATAAACACATGTGAAGAGATGGGCATAGATCATTTAAACATTCCATACCACATCCCAAATGAAACTACCAAGAGAAGACAACGATCCTGCTTTCCATTCTAAGGTCAGTGTACTGATGATGAAGTGGGGAGGGGGGCACTATGCTGATGACATAGGTATTCATAGTTAGGATAAGAATGATCTTGAACAAAAAAAAAAAAAATTAACATCCTTTACTAAGCGTTCCAAGATGTAGGCCTCAAGTTGAACCTTTCCAAAACAGAACAAGCGATTTGGAATTTGAATGAAAGTAGCCATATCACCTGCCCTGAATCCATTACAAAAAGTTAGGATATGGAATTATTAAATAATAAACCCTTCAAATACATAGGTAGATTGATCAGTAATAAGAGAATTAGTATAAGAGATAAGGAAATTGAACATAGAATAGGATTTGCTAAAGATAGTTTCACCCAACATCAAAAATTACTATGAAGCTAAAACATTAACCTAAAAATTAGAGTTGTGTTCTTAAATAGTCTCACCCAATTGAAACTTTTATATGGCTGTCTTGCAGGGCACTAGACACATTCATAAATATCTAAACTGTCTTCTGTATACAAATACTTTCTCAGATCAATGGTTAAAAACAACTTCCAGCAAATGAAGCCTGTAGGTCATAGCAAGGATCATTCTACTTTGAACCATATGGACTGGAGCTACACAATCACTAATAAATAATTACCTGATAACAAAGGACATCAATTGCCAACTTTCACTAACAGTAAAAACTAAAATAGATATCACATGTAACTTAAAGATAGAACAATGACAAGATATTGACATTACACTTACCATCAATACTGGAAAGCATAAAAACAGTGAACTTGAGAAACCCATTTATCTAAAAAATTGTTTCAAGAAAGATTTTATAAATTTCAAATGAAAGTAGCACTTGCTTCTTGATTAATGAAGGCTGAACGTTTCCATATAAGAAAACAGCTAATATTACCATTACTATTAAGAAAACATACCTAAAGTATAAGTATGTAACTATTGACAGAGCACTAGGGAGCAACTCTGATCTGAGGCAAAGCCCATGAATACTCTGATCTGAAGCAATATTGCCAATCCAGATCTAAATAATCTCGTTTTTGACAGCTACACAAGAAATCTGAGATTTATTGCATTCACTTATGCACAAACACTCTTGGGAAAGGTATTGATTAATTACTTCTTCCTCATGTCTTATTCAAGACATGATCGCTTAAGTGTGTATCATGTATAGCACTTGACTGACTGACTGACTCATCTAGTAAACTTACTAAAATATATCAAATAGGATTTGGTGTCAAAAGTTACAGAAACCCACCATATGTATTCAAACATTTCTTCTATGTGCTGTTTCTCTTTAGGACATCTGCAACTGTGGCTCTCCACTATTTCTTATCCTTTGTAGTCTTAACTAGTCTTTCTGTCATCTCTCCCAAAACTTGCTTTGCTACCTATTTGTTCAAGCTTGCCAAGTAGCATGTGCATTTTCCTCTGTCTCTCTTACATTCAATTTGTCCTGTGAGTATCTAATTTTCCAAGCCCTCTTTCCTCATTATATGCCCTAGACATTTCAGTTGTCTTTTTGATGTTGAACATAATTTTTTTTTTTGCCATTGTCCCTGGAACTTTATCTTTGCTCACATCTTTATTAAAAATTGGCTTTTACTTATATTTCATTTAAAACAAACTTCAAAAAGTAAAAATTGTCTAAGATTCTGAATGATAAAAAGCAAAGTCATTGATTTCAAATGGATGAGAGCAACAAAATATGTCATGATATTAACATTATAAATTAATAATTAATATTTCTAGAAATTCTTTAAATGGTAATGTTTCTTCTTTGGTACCTCATTCTTCAAAAGCAGAACTAGATTAAAATTACAAGATCTAGCTGATATTGTTGAAACTGCTAGATGTAATAAATTATAATAGTTTCATCTCTTACACTTCTCACCTGTGGAATTCTGGCTCCTTGCTTCCCTATCAACTATGATCTTTAAACAATAAATGCAATATCAATCATCAATATCTGCTTCATTGAATCTTGTTCTTTTATTGTCCTCAGTTTTTTATTCTCAGTAACACCTCAAATCTTAGTGGCCATGTTGCCTTGCATGGGATGAAATGATTAAAGAGAAAAAAAACCATGAATTAATGTTGAAGTACACTTTATTATTGCTATAATGCATGTGAGATTATGAAACCGGCTTATAATTTTATTTACATGTAGATAAAATGAATACTGTTTATATCATAGTTTAATTTCTTATGTTAAAAAAAGAAAGATCTATTAAGGGAGTTTCATCCATTATAAAAACTATAAATATTAAAAGTATTAGCAAATCAATTTTCAGCTTGGGATATACTATGAATCTGAAGTATAAATAAAAATATAAGGTCGCTTATTTTCTATAAAAAAAGAAATAGAATTACCATATATACTCGAGTATAGTGTGAGTTTTCTGATCAGTTATTTTTTTTTTTTTTTTTTTACACGAAAAAAAAAAGTACTACACACAGGTAATTTTAAGAGGTTAAAAATCATGTAATTTTGGTAACTAGTTGCACTATTATACAGAGGTCATTTTATTCAAGATGGGTTAAAATTCATGTATTTTTGGTGACTAAACGACCTGGTCAGGCATGAACAAAAAAGTATGCTATCTAAATCTGCAACAGATATTTTATGGTAAATGGTATTTTTTGCTATTTTGGTTAAGAAAAAAAGAATGAAGATCCCTTATTTCCTATAAAATATGTCCAGGATGATGCCTAATATTGCAATGTTTGTGGCTGGTTGTCCTAGTATTGCTCAGAAGCTGAGGTCACATTATGCACAAGCTATATGAAAAAAATCAGGTTTATCACAAAAGAATTCAGGGGCTGCACTATACATGAAATAAGCTTATACACAAGTATATAAAGTAGTCATGTAAAGAAACTGGTTTTCACCTATCACATCTTGTATTTTTTTTTTTTAATCATTTCACATCAAGTAAGATGAGACCACCACTAGTGCACAGGTGGTTACAATGAGAGAAAAAAATAGGTACAAGAATTATTGAACAAAGAATAAAAAAGATGAATGGATTCAAGAAGATAGATGGCAATTTACTTTGAATTTAAATTTTTTGGAGATTGTAGCTATCAGGTAAGCAAGTAAACAGAAGGAAGTTCCACAGGTGGGAAGTGCAAGAAAAGAAAGTGTTAGAGTAGAAGTGACAGTTACATTTAACTATTTCAATGGTAAAGGGTGGGACCTAAATGCCAATCTAGTAGCATGCTTAAATTCATGTAGATGGGGTACAAAGCAGAACAGTAGGCATAAAAATATTTCTAGAAAAGACGCAGGGAAGCCACATGAAGTTGGTGAGAAAGTGACTAAAGTCAAGATGCCAGATCAGGACCAATTACATTGCAGATCCTTTTTTGGATTTATTGCCTGAGATAACAGTACAAATGAGTGAAAGAAATTGCAGCCTGGATACATTAATTTATAACAATCTTGATAAAAGAAAGAGTGGAAAGATGACTGAATCTTTTTATTTAAGTGTGTTTATAAGGATGAGTTGCAGTAATGATGTTATCATACATGCTTGAAAAATTGGTCCTGAAAAAATTGGTCTTGTGCCACATCCTACCTTTGTGGGGAATGTCTTGGGTAAATACTGTGGTGCCATCAGATATTCTGCATATGGTAGAAGGATTTTCGTCAGTATTAATTACTATTAATGAAAAAAAAATAAAAACATCTTCCTTCTTTGAAGTTGGACTTCTTAATAGAGATTACAGATATAAAGTTCTTGTTACAATTTTTAAAAAGAATAGGATTCTAGGATATTTCATTCATATATTTCTTTTTGTTAATTCACTCCAGTAAGATGATGCAACAAAGATGCAAGTAGCTGTTGTGAGTGAAAGAGAATGAAAAGACTTTAGAAAGAACTGTAAACCTAATCTTAAACAGGAAACAAAAGATAAACCCCAACTCCTGTTCAAAAACTGGGGAAGATTGTGAACCAGACAATAAGCAAACATATCTACTTCTATTAATAAATTAGAAACTAGATTACAAGCAATTGCATAAAAGGTATCAAATAGTGACAAAAATTTATGGCAAAGATTAACCAGGTAATAATCCAATAATTCAATTTTTCTATTATCCTATAAAGCAAAATTTATAGAGATATACATATTAGTACGTTTTGTTTTGTTTTTTTAATTTTTTCATCTTGCTTGTAGTAGTGTATTTGATAGTGGTATAGTAGGTTGATATGTGAAAACGATGACACTTTCCTTGATATTTTTAATTACAATATGAAAAAATTAATCCATGACTATAAAAAGATTAAAATGAAAATAGACATAATGCTTAGCAACTTCGACATTTTTGGGAAAGACTTTAGGAAATTCAGTAGGTATACAAAAATAAAAAGGGGTGTAAGGATGTGTTTTCTTACCAGATCTATTCAACTTAAACAGTGAAACAATTATGAGAGAAATAAAATCCTTGCCAGGATCTGTCATTAGCGGCCACAATCTCAACAATATAAGATACGTGGATGACACAGTGCTGATAGAAGACATGGAAAAAAATATGCAGGACCTCCTACAGAAGGTAGCAAGAGAAAATGGGAAAAAAGGACTGAGCATAAACTACAAGAAAACTGTTTGGTCATCAGCAAAAACTGCCAACTACAGCTTGGCAAAACTAAAATAAAGCAAATAAAGAAATTTAAATACCTGGGAAGCATTTTGACATTGTCGTTTAGTAGATAGAAAGTGCGACACTGAGATCCAAAATCATATTGGCATGGCCAAAGACACATTTCAAAAGCTAACCAGAATACTGAAAGACAGAAAAATATCATTGGTAACAAAGAAAAGAGTGCCGGACTGCTATGTAATATCTGTCCTTCTGCATGGTAGCAAATATTGGACGATCTCTTCAAGATGAAGGAGAAGCTCGAGGTAGCAGAAGAATGCTGAGGGTACCATTGACTAAGCACATGAGAAATGATACGGTGTTGGTGAGGATGCAAATGAGAAGTCCATGATCACCTATGTTCTGAAGAGACATGGCACATGAAGAAGAATGTCCAAATTATTCAACCATATAACATAGAAAATGTGCGCATGAAAATTAATATTTTGAAGATTATATTAAACCTAGAAAAGATCAGGACAAGTTATTCTAGTGATGTAAAAAATAAGAAATGTCTTAAAATATTGTATTTAAATTTTATTTACATTTGCAGTATTTTCAGTAAGAAATTTCTTATTTTTTACTTCACTAGAATATCTTGTCCTTTACTTTTCTAGTTTTAATGTAATCTTAAGAATATTACTTTTCATGGGCACATTTTTCCATGTAATCCATGATTTTTCCAGGTATTATTATTAATATAAATTTAATGCTGAAAAAAATATTAAAAAATATTAAGAAATAATTTATAAGCAATTAAAAAAAAAAATTGATTATTTATAATTCTGATAATCAATACTGATAAAATGATAAGTGATAAGCAAAGTTGACAAAAATGATAAAAGATATCAGAATTTAAATGTTGAAAACCGCATGCAAAAATATTAAACAGAAAAAAGTTATAAAGAATAAGATTTATTATTAAAAGCATTAGTCTTCCTTTACGGACATCACATTTTGATGTAACTTTTTACTCAGTCAGTTAAGTGCCATACGTGAAACACGCTTAGGCGATCATGTTTCGAAAGAGACATGACTGACTGGGCAGAAGATTATCCCATAGTAGGTTGCCATTGCTTTCTGCAGTAGACTGGTTGCCAACCAAGGCTATAGAACCCAATCTGTCCTGTTATTTAACCCATAGCTGGAAGGAGGAGACAGACTAATACCTTTCCCAAGGGTATTTGCGTGTAAGTGAATGCAATGAATTCAACTGGAATTCGAACTCGGCTCCTCGATTCCTCGTTCCAAGCCAATATCCACTGCACCACAAAGCACATCCTTTTTACTATTGAACCAAAATTCAAGTTTTTTTTCAAAATGTAACTAAAGCGGTAGCCTATCTAACTGTTTGAAATTTGGTTGAGAATTGAATTCGTGGTGAAGCTTAAAAGGTGCCTAGATTCACTCAATATCAGACTTAATATAGTCAACTACTGCTGAGGTTGAATGATAGGACTTGATACAGGTCTATTAAATATAAAGGAGCCATAGTAGAGAGCTATTGAAATGGCATGACAACATCTCTCAAGGGCTCATCTGACCATTTGTAGTATTGATATCACATGAACTTGCTGCATTTCACCAGCTTTAGAGAAAGTCCTACATAATACTGGCACCTATCACATGAGATTCTTGCATGTCAATGTACATATCTCATAAATAACATCTAAAAGTTGACAGTAATAGATTGAATAGTATTCACAATTATGCCTGAATAATGCTTGTTGGTGTTTGTACAGTTTTGAATAAGTTATATCCTCAAAGTATGATTCAACTGACTTATTACCTTGACCCTCCTAAAAATGGAGGTTTGATTGGTTTTATAACATGTCAACCCTTGTTGAGTTATTTAATGTCAAAGTCATTTTTTCCCAAGCTTCAAGTAACTGTTCATAAATCAAACAACTTCCACACAGTTACATGCTTTGAATTATCCCTATCTAATCTTAATAATTTATATACAATTATATGACTTCAAGTATTTCAAGCAATGATGTATCTAAAAATAAAAAATTAAAAAAAAAATGTATCAAATCAAACATTGTTCTATGGGGTTTGAAAAAAAACAAAACAACAACAGTAACTAGAAACAAGATGTTTATGATTTCAAATATTTTTGTATAGTAAAAATCCAAGGGTAACTTAAAAAAGAATTGGTTAGATTTGTCTCTTTTACCAGCATATCAACCATCTTGGGTTCTTTAATGCTGAAAATTAGATTTTTATTCAATATCTTTTAGTTTTAACATTTGTGAAATATGATTGTAGACGAGTTAGATCATCTATAGTTGAAGTTGTCTGTATTAAATTTTGGTATACAATTTATTTTTAGGTCAAAATGTTTTTTACATTAACATTTTTAAAAGTTCTTTAAGGCTCTTCACCTTATAAAGGTGTTTACAGAGAAAGACAAATTCAGCACTGTTCATCATGAAGTGTTTTACTGCGTAAGTCTCCTGGCATACTATGCATTTAGGTGGAGCCTCATCTTTTAGACGAAATGAATGCATGATATTGGTATGAACAATTCTTATTTTTGTTAAGACTACTTCTATTCAGGAAAGCCTGGTATCATGTTGTCTTATCACAAGTGTAGGTTTGATTTTGTGCAATTTATTATTTAGATGAGTGTTCTATAACTATTGCCACTTATTTAAAATATATGTAATTATTACTGTTCTGAAGTCCGTGTGAGGAACTTTTTTTTTTTTTAATCATATCACCCCAAGCAAGGCGATAACGCCACTGATGCGCAGGGGGCTACGTAAGGGTAAAAAGAATGGAAAAGAGAAAACCGGAAACCGCATCCTAAACAGGAAACAAGGGATGAGCCTCTTCACCTGTTCAATAGATGTGGGTGGAGTGTGAACTGGGCGATAGTTTAGTCTATCTACTCCAATTGGAAAAAAATAAATAAATAAATAAAAGAGTGAAAAGATTGGAAAAGAGAAAACCGGAAACCACATCCTAAACAGGAAACAAGTGATTTCTTAATTTTTAGTTATTCTTTAGCTGTTTTATCTGCCTTTCCATTTCCCAAGATGCCTAGGGATTCAACGGAATGATGTGTTTTTGCTTACTAAGTAAATTGATTTTATTTAAAAGTTTAGTTATTACAACATTGGTCAGGTTCTTTTACTTCAATGATGTATGAACAGATGGAGAATCTGAAAATATAATGAATCTGTCTGACTCACCATCTGTGATAATATCAAAGGTCTATTGCTTTTGCAGTAAATATTGGGGATTTGTCAGGTAGATACTTTTGAAGTATGGTTTTGATCAGTATGGCTAAATATCCAACTAATATTTTTGGAGCCCTCAGTGTATATATGCTTACAATTTGTATGTTTTTGTAAGATATAAATTTCTTCCATGAATACAGATGTATAAATTTCAGTTTTGGAGTGTTTTACCAAACTTAATATTACAGTCGGCTGATTGAGTTGAGAGAATAGATTCATGTATAAGAGAAGTGCTTATTTCAAGTTTGTTGAAATTGTTTTCTATGCTAATGCCAAGAGGTCTAATGACATTTTCCTTTATATTATTTAATTCTTTATCTTGAGGTTGAAGAACACAATTTGATATAATATTTTAATGCTAACTTACATTGTCTTAATGCCAAAGGTGGTTAATGTGCTTTGGCATATAAGCTTTCAATTGGGGACATATTATGGGTTTCTAGAACAAGTTGCAGATCCTGGTGATGGATGATACTAAGTTCATTCACATGATTCTCTTGCTGTACCATAGATAAATCATCCATAATCCAATTTGGATCTAACCAATGCCTGATAGAGTTTTAAATCGGTTTGTCCACTCCCTAGTTTTTACCAGAGATAACTGAATAGTTGTATTGCTTTATTGCATTTCTCATAAAAACATTTTATATGTGGTATGAAGGATAATTTTTATTAAAGGATTATTTCTGGGTATTTCTGTTGATCTACTTTAGGCACTTCTGTACCATAGAGAATTAATTAAAGATTATGGTGTAGCTTTGAAGTTGGCAAAAGTATATACATTGAGTTTTTGTTTAGAGAATCTAAAATCCATTTTCTGTGACCTGCTTGTTTACTTTATTGAGACTGTTGGAGCTGCCGCTCAATTTGAACAATTAAGAGTGCGAGACACCTTTGCAAGGATGTTTCCAACTAGCGTCCAGTTGGACAGAAAAAAAAATTAACAGGGTTGCAACTCAATACATGTTCCTCTCTCTCCACTCACTAGAGGGTGGATATTGTACTGATATTGAGCACAATATCCATACTGGAATCATCAGCCGACGCCTACAGAATAGATTTGCCTGGATAGCAGAATGGAATCTCCAAGGCTGTTATACAAACTGCCTAGTAATTAGGCTGTTAGATGTGCTTCAACTACAGTTGAGAATTGTCTGTTGCTATTTACCAATTTTACACAACTGTATAGCTATTTTTGGATCTTTACACATTAGAAAGTCAATACAGTCAACTCAACAGTTCAAGCATTTTATGCCATTTATTTTGATGTTGAAGAGTGTTACCAATAATATGCTTCTGTGAGAGACATCTGTTCCTTGCTCATATAGGTCTGAGTGTGTGGGACAGACAAAAATTAAAGGTTCATTCTGTTAGGAAGTTATTGATAAGAATTATTAATCTACCTTTAAGACCCATTTCATTTCAATTTTTCATGACATCATATCTCCATATCATAATTACCATATCAGGTATTATTAATTTTTTCTAAGTTAAATAAAACTTAAATGTTCTTGTTAAAAGAAAGAATTTCTGATAAAAGACTCCAGTCAAATCAGGTGATCAGTTGTGCTTTTGTTGTTTCTGAAGCCAGATTGGAAATTTGTAATTTTATGTTAACTTCAAAAACAAAGTAAACTTATTAACAATTCTTTCAAATGCATAAGCAATTGTGGAATTTTCTAGGTCCTTTCCAGATTTTCGAATTGGAATTATGATAGCTTTTCCAGAAAATGGGAATATTACCACTGAGCTATATATTGTTAAAAATTTTGAGTAGGCAAATCGACTCGGAAAGACAAATCGGGGAGCCAAGTTCGAATTCCAGTTGAATTCCTTGTATTCATTTATGTGCAAATACCCTTGGGAAAGGTATTAATCCATCACTTTCCTCCAGTTATGGGTTAAATAACAGGACAGATTGGGTTCTATAGCCTTCGCTGGCAACCAGTCTACTGCAGAAAGCAATGGCAACCTACTGTGGATAATCTTCTGCCCAGTTAGTCATGTCTCGAAAGAGACATGATTGCCCAAGCATGTATCACGTATGGCATTTAACTGACTGAATTCAAGGAAATAGTTAGTTATTTTTATTTAAGAAATTTTCTAGTCCAACTGCTTAGTTGTGATTTTTTTTATATAGAATCTAATAATTCTGGTAAAGTAAGAGCCTGGTTGTAATTTTCTTTATCGTTAGGAGAAATTTAATTTTTCTTTTCATTTATTTTGATATTCTGAAATAGTTTACTTGTAT
Source organism: Ascarosepion bandense (assembly GCA_037127315.1). Lineage (NCBI taxonomy): Eukaryota > Metazoa > Mollusca > Cephalopoda > Sepiida > Sepiidae > Ascarosepion > Ascarosepion bandense. Next base: position 14,100,797 of record JBBBDQ010000256.1, read on the forward strand.
TATTTGAGTAAGATTTTGAGAGAAGTTTTGTGCTAATAAATTTGTAATATTTCTTTTGTTGGTTGCTTGCTTTGACATGTCTCAATGGAGCGCTTTTATTTGACCAAACAATTTTACAAATCATATTCCATATTGTTTTGGTGTTAGAATTAATATTAGACACAAAATTCTTCCCTTTGGATCATGGGGATTCTTTAATTATTCTGCATGCTTTGACTCTTTTTTGTAGATATTCAGATTTTCTTGGGTTGGATGTGATTTGAACTTACATAGAGCTGCAGGATGTAATCTGATCGCTTTTTCACACTTGTTAAGCTAAGGTCGGTCGTGTTTGACGGATTTTGATTTTGGAATGTATTGTTCTGCAATACTAAATGTTTTTGTAAAATAAGTGATGTGCTCTGCATTGTCTACATTGGCTTCTAGTGTAAGTTTTAAGGCACATGCATTTTTAAATTCCTTCCAGCTGGCTTTCTTAAGTTTCCAGTATAGTATTCTTTCATTTGGCAAAAATCAAGAGTATTACAACACAACTTGGTAGTGATCATTAACACATGTATCAATGTACTTTCCAGCTGTAGCCTATATATGTTGCAGGATTATTGAAGGTTAGATCTATTGCTGTATATGTACCACTGGATGGGTGGAGATATGTATATGACTTGTCATTGTATAGACATATATTGTTTCTATTGATAAAATCTTCCCTTTTGGTCAGTATTTTTGCAACCCCATATGATGTTATAGCGATTAAAATCTTCCATTAAAATAAATGATTTTGGGAGCTGCTTCAGTAGTTTGTCTAATTTGGTTCCATCTATAGGATCACTAGGAGGAATGTAAACCAAGCATATGGTGATGATTTCATGCAGTGAGACTTAAAGCCACTGTCTGTTGTGCTATATTCAAGTCAATTTTGCTCTGGAAAATATCTTTTTACTAATATAGATGTACCACCTGAAACTGTGCTTGCAATACTACTAATAAAATTGTATGCTGTATAGTTTTTACTGTCTGTATTTTCATTGTCCTTTAAAAAGGTTTCTTGAAGGCAGATGATTGCAGAACAGAAGTTAGCAAAAGCAATTTGTTTCTATTTGCTTTTACCCCTCTTGCATTCCACTGGATTTTATTAGCCATGATTGTTATGTTGAGGTTTTTAGTTTTTGTTGTGTTGCTTTAAGTTTCCTTTTTTTCTAGGTTGTTTTTAGATGGTTTCTTCCTTGCATATTTTCTAGGTTGATTTTAGATGATATGTTCCTTACAGAGTTTTCTTTTTAACTAGTTTGTGTGTTTATTTGCTGATCTTCCTCTTTGGGTTATATGTGAGAAATCTCTAGATCAAGACATGTGACAGTATGATTCTTTTAGTTTTTTAATTTCTATATTTAACCAGTTAGAATTTTCTATATTTTGATAGGGTATATTCGTTTTTTTTATGAGATATGGTGTTCATTTTTTTTTTTTTCTTATTGATATCAATTTTTATTATTTCAATTATTTCCTTTAGCTTTTGGATTAATGTTGCTAATTCACAGAAATCATATTTCTCACGATAATGTTGTTGAGTGTTGGTTGCATTTGCATAAATTATTGTAATATTTTATCTAGTGACTTCAGGAAAGTTATATTTTTGCCAAGCTGTACATAAATGTGTGTATGTAAAGTGGTTGTCATTACAATTTATGCCTTTTATGGTACCTTTGCTCTTAGTTTCATGATGATCTGTACTGCTGCATTTTGGACATATCTGAATTTTAGTACATTGGGGGGGGGGGGGCAAATCTTTGGCAGTTATGACACTGTAAATGTCTGGGAATGTAAGTTTCCACTATTGTGATGATATAATCTATTTTCATTTTCTTTGCTGCTTTAGATGCATTTTGAATTTTAATACATGTATTATTGTTTATGATTTGGCCATTTCTTTTAATTGTTATTCTGGTTACATCTATTACATTCTGTTTCTTTAGGTCAACTTTAATTTTTTCCAGGGTGCAAACTGCCAGGTTTGGACTTTTGATTACACATCTAAATGTGTTTAAGCTTTGGTATGAATAGGTTTAGATCTTCAAGTTATTAAATGTTGACCATTTGAGGATTTTTTTTTCTGCATACATTTTTTCTACTTTAATTATTATTTCATTGTTTAATTTTTTTTTTTAACAATTATATGAGTAATATGAGAGTATTTTTTCCCCCAATTATGAATAGTGATAGTTTTGTAATGGGACTTTCTTCAAGTGATACCATTACTATATATTGAGGTAAGTAACTATGCAATTCTGATTTGTTACCAGAACTTGATTCAGATAGAAGTTTTCATTTTCTTTCATCCTCCACTCTTTGAAGCCCTATCATGGGAGATGTTTGGAAGAAACTTCATTCACCCTAGCATCTCAAGGATACAAAAATGGTATACTCAAGTTATATATTTATATGTAGTCATCAATAATTTCTATCATTCATTTATCTCTGTGAAGTTGAATGTAAGTTTTAATTTTTGATGATACATTTTAGTTATAACATAATTGACCCTTGCCACTGCCTTCTAGTAGCAATTCAATTAAATTTAGTATATGTAAGCTTCACAATCTATCATAAAAAAAGTTGTTTTTGGTGGTTGGAATAGTACTAGTGCTTGACATGACTGATTGATCAGATTGGGCCTATCTGACTGCTTCTACATGTGAGCACATAAATATTTGGTAGGATTGGCATGGTCCATTTTGAGTTGCTACTACTCAATAGTACAATTACAGACATTTTTATTTGTTAGAATGATTAAACTTTGAAAGAAAAAAAAACAGCTTGGCCTATTGCAAAGATGCAGTGTTCTATTATAATATATGAAACCATATAGTAAAAATTACATGTTAAGAAATCGAAGATAGAGAAAAAGATTTCTACACTTTGTCAAATTTCTTTTAAAGTATTTAGCACCTAGTACAGAGTAAAAAAAATAGCTGCCATGATGGAGGAGTTCTTAAAACATATGAATAAATAGAAACTATTTTCTCTATATTATTTTTGTCCAAACTAAAATTATGAAACTTATAAATTATTGGAACAAGATTAATGACAATGATGGAAAGTATGTTAATGAATACCTTTTAATTTTAAAAGAATTAAATTTTTTTTCTTAGTTCACTTCTCAAAATCTGATGGAATGATCAGTTTTGTGGGAAAGGAGTTCTTAGTTGGGTTGAGAACCTTTTCATACTTCCTTGTGTGTGTGTGTGTGTGTGCATATATATATATTTTTAAAAAAAAAAACAGTAGTTACTTTGGCATGTACGCATTGCTCATTCAGTAATGGATTAGAGCACTCTGGCTACTGGGCGGGTATAATGACAATATACACACTAAAAAGTCTGCCTTCTTCTACTGAATGCCCATAGCCTAGAGGTAGAATCGCTGACTGACGCCAATTCGGTCGGGTTTCAATCCTGGGTTAAAAGCAATCGGAGTCTAACCGTACTGATGAGCTGTGATACAGCAAAACAGATCTGTCTGCGGATGACTATATATAAGTATAGATGTTGCAGATTTACATTTTGGCAAGATACAATAATGACACTTTCTAGAACTGTTTCAGTAAGTTATTCTCTTTTAACAAGCATTGCATTCTTGTATATTACATGCAAATTACATGTATATTACATGCAAATTACATTGCCTAAAGAGAGGAAGTTATGGGCAAGGGTCTACATGGACCATGCCCACATTAGAGATATTAGTTTATTTTTAATCTTAGTAGACTCTTTCTTGGGCTGGCCAGAAGTAATAAAGGTCAGAGATAGGAAAGCTGTCACTGTAAAATAAATATTGAGAACAATATTTGCAAGAAACAGTGTACAAAAAGATCATTGTCACCAACAATGCACTTGAATTCTGTGATGATAATTTAGTGTCTTGGTAAAAAAAATAAAAAATAATTAGGATGTATACCATATAAAACACCACCATATCACCCACAATGGAATGGCATTGCAGAAAGGATAGTCCAAACAGTAAAAATGGGACTAAAGGCATTTTCACCTTTCAATGAGAATATAGTGGAATATCTCCCTAATTTACTTTTTAACTATTGAACCTACCTCATACAGATAGAAAGCAAAGCCTGTTGGATTTAATGTGCAGACAAATTAACCGTGTTGTTTACCACAGAGGAGAAAGTCGGGTACAAAAAAAAGAAAAGAAAAGAAAACAAAGAAGCAGAGCCAGAAAGAGCAAGGTTCATCTCACAAAAACGACAGAACACAGCTATTCTAGAAAAAAAAAAAAAAAAAAAAAAAAAAAAAAAGGAGTAACCAATATTAGCTCATACTGATCAATTTAGAATCAGGTTCAAGCCTGAAGATGTAGAAATGTGAAATGAGGAACAAGAGACAGAGGATAGTGAAACAGAACATGGAGGAAAGTGGAAATGATTTAACAGCCCTAGAAGAGGAAGATGAATCTAGACCAAGATCTCCATTAAAGAGGACAGAAGAAAAACAAACAGAAGAGCAATGCAGATCATCCAGAACATTCAGAAAAAGCGATAAAGCAAGTAAGGGCATCAAACCTCTCAAGTTTAGAGAAGTGTAGTGTGGTATGCAAATGATATACACACCTCACAACAGGGACAAAACACACGGAAAAGAAAACAGTGAGTGGACGCAAAAGAGTGCAAACGACAACAAGGCAAAGAGTGACGGGTGCAAACGACAACAAGGCAAAGAGTGACGGGTGCAAACGACAACAAGGCAAAGAGTGACGGGTGCAAACGACAACAAGGCAAGAGTGACGGGTGCAAACGACAACAAGGCAAAGAGTGACGGGTGCAAACGACAACAAGGCAAAGGAGTGACGGGTCAAACGACAACAAGGCAAGGAGACGGGTGCAAACGACAACAAGGCAAAGAGTGACGGGTGCAAATAATGAAAGGGATAGACTGTGGAAAAAAAAATTAGATAAAAAACTTGAGTTTCACAGGTAACAATTATAAAAGCAAGAAAGGTCTACACAACCTTAATAAAACAAACATGTCCTGTTGTGGATAAAAGGAATTTCTGTACATCTGTTATTACAGGTCAAACATGACTGTCGATGTTTTCTCACAGATATCAAATGTCTGGAAACAATAACACTACTTTGGTGACTTGAATTATTTCTTACAAAATAAAATTAATCTTGTTGAATAGACATGAAGTATAGAAAATGAGATCATTTTCAAGAAAATATATATTTTTTTTTAAAATAAGAGTTTTGTTTAATGGCATATCAACCTCTGTGGGTTATTTAATGCCAAAAAGGTAGGGTTTTAAGGCATTTTTTTAATGTTCGGTTAAAGTGTGAAGGTTAATTTAGTCAGATTTTGATTAAATTTAAAAAAATTTTTTTTTATTTTTGAAAACTGAAGATGTCGTCTAGTTTTGTATTCAAAAATGTATTGCTGGTAAATAATAATCCAAAAATATATTATGCCAATTTTTTTATTCCTTCAAAAATGTGTTATGGTAATAATTTTTTTTTTATTCAAAGATGTATATTTTTCTATAAAAGTTTATTTTTATACTTTCATAGTGCTTTCCCCCCAGTTTGAGGGAGTTAACTATTTGCCCATAGCTTGGACTGTAACAAGTGCTACCATTCCGGGTCAGGGTGGATCTAGGAACAGCAACGATACTCCTCACAACCTCCCAATCAGAGGCCTTGCTGTCAGTTGCAGTTTACAGTCATACCCAGGTCCTTTATATAAAAAGAGGAATATGCTGAAAAGTTTGGTTATGAGGAATGATTAGTATTACTCTTCTATTTGTTGTGTCCCTTCATGGCATTGCCGATCTTTGGCTCGCCACAATTTCTTGCCCTTTGTAATTACTCATTAAATAAATAAAAATAATAAAATATGCTCTGAACAAAAATTATCCCCAAGCTGCACCCTCATTTCTTATTTTTTAAGCATATAAGTTTAAAAAATTTTTTTTTTTAACAGAGTGGCTCAAATATTTTTTTTTTTACTTTAACTGTAATGACGTCTCTACAAAATTATAGCTATATTTTTTTGTTATAAACATGTTTGATAACACTAAATTTGAAGAAATAAAATATTGGTATTATTAGTAAATCAGTTTGGAAATAAACAGTGGCTTTCTACTATTTTTTCTCCTCCCCTCCCTCTTAGTATCATGTAGAGTATAGAGCCATACCCTCACCATATTGCCGATTTGGTTTTTATTACAAGTTTTTACAGGGTGGTGTTGTTAACCCTATGGCCAACTGACTTTGAATTCAATGTTGTTCACTGGTTACTAACTAAGGCTATAGACCCCACTCTGCACTGCTATTTAATCCATAGCTGTTTGAGAAGAGACAGGTTCATACCTTTCTTAAATGTGTTGGTGTGAAAGTGAATACAATGAAGTGGGCCAGAATTTGAATGCACTGTTCCATTTTCTGAGCTAATAACCACTATGCTACTTGCACATCCATTCTACAACATCTATGTGGTATAAATTAAAAGCATGCATCAGACCCAACTTCTGCTCCTTTTTACCCATTTTTGTTGTGTGCAGTCCTTTAACATGTGTAAGAAGTCCAATTATGCTTCAGTGGTTTTATATCTTATTTTTGAGTGTAAATATTTTCCTTAATTATTTATAGTTCTTTGCATAGCAAGCATTTTGCATCAAATATAATATAGTTTTTGGCATCCATTTGTCCCGAGAGACAATGGAGTTCTGCACCTCAGATCAGTCTGTTGCCGAGTTGCAGCATCTGCTGTGACTGTACAGGCCCATCCTAGATTGGCAGACTCTGTTGCTGTTGCCACGGGTGTAGGTGGCACCTGGTTCTGAGAACACTGATGCAGTCCTCTGCTGTCTGTGTGCATTCTCTCCTCTCCTACTGCCAGTCACTCCTCTCCTTGTTTCTGATGGCGTGTGCCTTTATAGGACTTCTCCATCTGCTGCAGTCAATGTCACCTGCCCTCATATCTCACTTGCAGACATCCTTGTAGCATAGGACAAATCTTCCTGCAGGTCCGAAGCCAGTGGTGAGCTCACTGAATAGAACATCTCAGGGGCTCCTCCCATTTGCCTTTAGATTCAATGCTGGGAGAGCAGAGCGAACATACTTGGGATGTCCGCCTAACCAAGGACACTCTTATTGGAGATAGATTCCTGTCAAGTGATTATCAGGATTCTGAGGTTGCTCAGGTGGAAGATGTTGAGCCTGCACTTTTGGCAGGAGTAGTGGGTCCATAATTCACTGCTGTGGGTCTGGTATACCATCAGTCAGTGTCTTGATGGTTCAAGCCAAACTCTCTGCATGTGTGCACAAAGCAGCTGATGAGGCACCGCAATGCCATCAGTGCTGCATCATCAGTGAAGAGAATCTCATGTATGAGTTCCTTCTGGTGCGGAGGTACACTCCATCTTTTGACTGGCTAAAAGCTTAGGGCACCAGCAGAGAGAAGATGATGCTAAAGAATGTCGGAGCGAGTACACACCAGTTTCACCTTGATCTTGATTGGAAAGAGTCTGAGGAAGAGCTGTACTGTACGGTGCACTGCATGTCTTTTTATAAAGACATGATCATCTTCAGGAGCTTAGGTGGACATTCAATCTTCTGCAGCAGAGTGAAAAGTTCTTTTATGCTAACAAAGTACCTTGCTCAGGTCAATGAAGGCAATGTACAGTGGACACTTCTGTTCATGTCATTTCTCCTGGAGCTGTCATTAGGGAGAAGATCATGTCAATGTTTGATCTTCCAGTTCTAAACCGACACTCTGCCTCAGAGTATATATGCTCTGCAAGTAACTGCAGCCTGTTAAGGAAAACACAGGCAAAGGTCTTCCCAACAACACTGAGGAGGGATATTCCATGGTAGTTGTTGCAGTTGCTGCGGTTACCCTTGTTATAGAGTGATGATGTTTGTGTCATACATCTCTTGGGGGAACTGTTCCTTTTTCCCAGCACTGCTGCAGCAGCTGGTGAAGGAGAGCAGTTTTTTTTCCTTAAAACCTTGATTTCAGGTGGGATGCGATCTTTACTTGGAGCTTTGCCACAGGCTAGGGAGTTGATGGCCTTGCTCAGTTCTACTATGGAGAGTGGGATATCTAGCTCTTCCTTGACAGGCAAGCTGATGGTGCTCTCAGCGGCTGTATTTGTGACTACATTTTCTCTTGGGTCTGGTGGCCAAGAACTTTTCACACAAACTTTATTTTTCTTCTTTATATAAAAAAATAAAAAAATAAAAAAAAAGGATAAAAGCCAAACTCTACTTGGATTCCTGAAAATTAATTTTATTTGGGAATACCAATTGTACTCGAATATCTCTGAAAATTTAGTGTTTATTTGTATATTTATGCCCTCCCCTCTTCTCGGGTGGAATCTTGTTTTGTCTGAACAGTTTCTGAATGACACTTGAAATTCCTGCAATTGCCAATTTATGAGAATTCTCATCTTAATTGTTTACAAAGACATTGCAGAGTGTGACCTCTCATTTTTGTACCACTTTTTACTTTTTTTAAAAATATATTTCTGCTTACAAAAGCACAACTATACATAATTGTGTCCAGCAGGCCTATGCTCTGAGAATATAATTACATGATGTCATTTATATATAAAATTGTTTGAAGTTACAAGTAACTTGATAGAGATTGCAAGACAGCCATAAATGAGGTCAAGAGTATATTGAATAATAATAATAATAATACAGAAATAAATTTGACATGTCAAGAGAAAAGTAGAAAAATTCTGAATAATATAAATCTCATGGTGTGCACATAAAAAAAGGTGGGGAGGGGGGCTGTAAAAGGAGTCACCTAAAATAAGAGAATATTCATTGCAAAAGTTTAGTTATTACAATAATAATAAAATCATTTTATCAGTTGAAACATTTTTTGTATATATTTTCCAATTTATAACAGAATGTGACTAGAAACGTCACCCATTCTCTAATCAGGGAAAGTTTTTGAAGTTGAAATCTTTAAGTGAAATAATTTTGTATTACTCCTCGGAATATACATTATCAAAATCTTAACGCCTGGTTAAGGATCCTTAGTCTACTGCATAATTTCTATAACATGCACGCACGCACGCACACACACACACACACACATTTATTTTGGTGTGTATGGGGGGGGGTATATACCTCTATAAAAATAATGGAGATGTTCTACTGAGAGAAAAGTGTATATTTTAAATAAAAGACAGAAACCACAAACATTTTTTTTTTTTTTTTTTAAATATATATTATACTTTATTTTTCATATTTTTGTGTTTCTGGTCTCACAATCTTAATCAGGCAAAGAATGGTTATTTCAATATATTATTAAAAGGAATTAATTCTTATGATTTCAATGGTCAACTATTATCTTCTTTGTGTGTGTGTGTGTGTGTGTAGTTCAATGTCGAGATCAGCCTGAAATATGCACCTGACAATTGCATAACACATGAAACTCCAGGTCATGCCATCAATGTAGGACAATATATATATATAAATATATAAAAAACTCTGTTCATACTACATTGAGCACTGTTTTAGAAACAATTATGAATCATGTCTTAAAATATTGTTAAAGTAAGCCATTTTTCTTTTAATTTTTGCTTAATTTTAAAGCTTTCATGCTTAATTGAAGGATTGATTGTTTTTCTAGCCAAAATTTCACTGACTGGACTTTAACTAAGTTAAAACTTAGCAAATCACCAACTTTTTTTTTTTTTTTCAATTGGAGTAGACAGACTAAACTATCGTCCAGTTCACACTCCACCTATGTCTATTGAACAGGGGTAGAGGCTCATCCCTTGTTCCCTGTTTAGGATATGGTTTCCAGTTTTCTCTTTTCCAATCTTCTTACTCTTACGTAGCCCCCTGCGCATCAGTGGCGTTACCGCCTTGCTTGGGGTGATATGATAAAAAAAAATAATACTATACATATGTGCACCCTCACGTGTATATTTATTAATTCACGTTTTATCTATTATATATATATATATATATTTTTTTTTATCCTATATCTATAGTACCACTAAGGGTTTCATGCACAATGCCATCATCAGGTGCATATTATAAACTAACTGACCTTGGATTTGAGTTTCTGGTTCTCATGATGTTAGTGTAGTTATATATTAAAATACAACATATTTTTTAGTTTTATAATTTAGTTAAAACAAACTTAAAAAACCTCAATGCTGATTTAATAAAGAAAATGTTTTTAAGGCAGAAAGTATACAGTTTATGCATATGTATCAAGGGGAATTGTTTTTAGCTGGGGGTAAGATGCCTATATAGAAAAATTTATATTAATCCAGATCAATGTATTTGAGCAGACATTTATTTCTATGTTTGCATGTAATCATCAGCTCACTTCTTTTGCTTAGTAAATTAGATTTATTCAAATGTTTTAAGATAACTAATTTTTCTGAAAGGCATAGATTACATCTATTTCCTCTTTCCATTATAAGATTTAGTTTTCACAATGATATCCCAGGTAATAAGTGGGCTTTTGTTGTTTTTTAATTGCCAGAGATATTTTGAGAGAGCAGTGCTGTTACTGCATTTAATATTGTCTGATGTCATTTGATGGTGGTAGAAACGGAATTTCCAGTAGAATCACCATCTGAATGGATCCTAGCTCTGTAAATTATACTTTCAGTCATGCACTGGCGGTGGGTCTTGTTTCTTGGAAGTTACTTTTATTTTGTAGGTTGGACATGTGTTTATTTAATAAACACATTGTTATGTTGTGTTATATATTTATCAATGTTTTTAATGCAACTATAGCTAATCATAACATTGTAGGGGAATGATTAAAGTGCTTATGAATTAAATTTAGGAAAACTCAAGGATATTTGCATGCAAGTGAATGTTATGAATTCAACTGGAATTCAAACTTGGCTTTTCATGTCAAAGACAAAAATTACATATAAATTGCATAATTTTGTTTTATTAGATGTTGACAACTAGTTTGACACAGGTGTATACTGTATCTTTGAAGATGATATCTTGTTATTGCAATGTAGAAGGACAAGTAAATATTTAATGTCACTCATTGGACATGGCCAAGAAAGTTTTTAATTGATGCTCTAAAAATCTTTCATATAATCACTAGAATTGTTTATATCAATTTGCATATATATATATATATATATATAAAAAAAACCCCAAAAAAAACAAACCTGGAAATGATATTGAAAAAAGGTCATCTGAAAATTAATATTTAATTGGTTATTTTTTCTTCAATGACATTTCAACAACCAGAGCTTTATACTATTTGAAAAAAATAAAAATATATACAAGAGATCAAATGGCTAAAAAGACATCCCATTCTGTCTAGTGTTAAATGAAAGAGATTAAAGGTTACAAGCTATTTTTTCTTCCTTTAAAACAAAATCTGAAGAGATATCAGTTGTCAGGCTCTGGTCATCTTGATTTTTGGTGGTGCACCCATAAACTGTAGCATTGTCTTCAATATTAATTAATAATCTGGGAATGTTCTTAGGCAGATCATTAATATTAAGCAGAGAGAAGGTAGAATTGAAGAATGAACCTTGTGGAATGGCAGCATTGATCTCATTCAAGCACAGTATTTGATTGCCAACAAAATCTCAGCAATTTACAGTTGAATTGGCCAAACGCAACCTTCCCTAAGTTCTATATCATCTATTCTTTTATTGTTCTTGCTCCTTAATAAATGTTTTTCTTATTCTTTCATTCAGTAACCCCTTGTGTTTTAGTGGATTTACTATCTTACTTGGGGTGACATGATTATAATAAAAAAAGAAAAGTTTTACAGTCTATTTAATATTGATTTGAATTTTATGGTTCATCAACACTTTGTGGGCTATTTAAAGCTGAAACTTTCTTTGATTGTAAGAATACTTTTTATTTTTATAAGTGAATATTACCTTAACAATTTTGAGAAAAACTGATTTTTCGCATACAAATATGGCAGTCATATATGGTCTGGTGCCCCTGCAAGATATTTAGAGATTCTTGATAAAATCCAAAGAATCTTCAAGGCTGTTGGTCCTGACTTGGCATCACAGCTTTCGTCACTTTCCTATTGCTGTAATGTAGCTTCCCTCTGCCTTTTTTATGAATGCTTTTTTTTGATGGACTTTCCTCTTTGGTACCTAGACTTTATAAATTTAAGTGCAGTATTAGATTGGCAGTAAAGTCTCATCAGTTTACAGTTGAATTGGCCAAATGCAACTGTAACTTCTATGCTAACAATTTTTTTTCTTGCATTTCTCACATGTAGAACTCTTCCAACTTTATGCTTTCCAATCAACTTTGATCTTCAAAAGTTTAAATGTAATATTAATCATTATCTTCCATTTTTTTTTATTCCAATTCTTACATTGTTCTCACTCCTTAATGTTTTTCTTTTACACTCAGTATCCCCTCCCCCATGTTTAGTGACTTCATTGCTTTGTTTAGGGTGAAATTAGTATAAAAAAAAAAAAAAAAAAAAAAAAATGCCCTTCTATTTAACCCATTGCTAGAGAAGGAAATGGATTCATACCTTTCCCTAGGGTACTTGCATCCAAGTGAATATAATAAAGCCAAATGTAATTCAAAATTGGTTCTGTTTTCTCTAAAACTTTATCCATTACACCACCTGCACATCCATGCATAATTTAAGAGATCAGAAGTATTCTTAAATATGAGTATTTTTGAAGTTTTATTTTCATTATCATGAAAGAAAATATAAATTGTAGCTGGACTGGTTGGTTGTCCAAAAAGAAAACCATGTAAATAACGAGTGAACCAATCATAATTTCTAACTTCTTCCAGTGTAAGACTGGGAATCATACAAACAAAATATTAAAACATACCAGAGTCATTAAGTAATAAGAAGGCAATATGCTCAGGTTGGAATTTATAATCTAGCATTATGAATTGGCAAAGGGAAAACATTCCATTAAGAGAATAGCCAAAGGGTACTTAACATTAAATAGTCATGGACTGAAGTGAGATCCTGACCTTCAGAATATACTATACAACTGCTTGGCTTGTTTCTGGCTTTGTTCACTAGATAATAATTAGAGAGTGGGTGTAGAAATGAGAAAGAAAAAAGGGATAGGTTGAGAAAGATAAAAGAAAAGTGAAAAGAAAGTAAAGCAAAAGAGGAAAAGAAAAAAAGAAAACTGAGAAAAAGTTACAAGAGGATGAGGAATTTAGAAATCTAAATCTAATCTAAACTTATTTATAAATAGAACTTTGTGTGTGTCCGTTACCTATAGACTGAAACGACTGAATCGATTTTCTTGAAAATTTACATAAGTGTCTGTGAGTGTTCTTAGCTAGGTTTTGTGTCGAGGTACCCCCGATAAGTATCGAAAATCGAAAAAGTCGGGCTATAGAAGGAGCAGTCCGATTTTAATCAAATTTGATACATTAATAGACAAAGACATAAGAAATGATATTCAGAAGTTTCAAGGTTGCTGTTCTTACAATAGTGCAGAAAATTGATTATATATATAAGGCAAGATGTTTGTGTGTGTCTGTTTATCTGTCTGTATGTCCGTTATACAAATTCGCAATTTTTATCAGATTCTCACTAAATTTCACACAAATATTCTTTAGGCTGAGTCTGAGCTCCAGAACCATGGATTAGTTTTAAAGCTTTCATTACACCTGAGCAACGAAACACCGAGCTATACTGCTAGTAACAAAATAGAAGGTATCAAGATGGGATGAAAAATCCAAACTAATGAAGAAAGTCTTTGTTAAGCACTAAGCAGTCTGTTCTTGACAACTTTTATTGTCTCTTCTATTATTCAACTTAATAATAGTAAACAGATATAAATTATATGTAAACATTCAAGGATCTTTCTTCTTTAAAACTAGATTTAGAGAAGCAGAACAACAATAATTTATCTGGCTTGCATGTCTAATAATTTTAATTAAGAAAACAGATTCAATTTGACTTCAATTTAGAAATCTTTTCTATCTTAGAAGAAAACCAAAATACAAATTAAACAGAATAATTAATAGTTACGGTAATGATTAGCCTTTAAAATTCAAATGATCTTAATTAGTACATTTTCTCCAAGGCTCTCAAATACAATCAGCTAAAACAAGTATCCTTTCATTTTGTCTTTTTAACATGTGATCCAGAGTGTATAAAGTGCAAAAGTGAATAGCAGAGATAAATAAGGTGAAACTATTATTTACATTGTTGTAAAGCAAAGCAAGAAAAAAAGTAACTAAATTCTTTCTGAGTAAATTATATTTTATTACATACACAAACAAAATTGGGATTTTAGTTCTGTTCAGTTAACTGCAGCAAGAATTTGTAGTGGCTATTGCAGTGAGTTTATTACAAAATAAAATTCAGTCATAATCTCAGTATGAAAAGAAAAAAACAAAACTGAAGGGACAGTAAAGATTAACCATTCATTTTATGGTAATCTAACCTTTGCAACACCCCCCCCACCAAAAAAAAACAAAAAAAAAAACAAACAAAAGAACCCCAACAAAAAAAAGTGTCAAAAGGATAGTTTTCCATTGATACTGCTATTATTTTAATTATGTTTATGTACAAGGTAACTCTTACTTTACCCACTACCCAAACAGGGATCTATCTTATACTTCAGGTAAAAAATGTGAACCTTAAATCCTGTGGTTTATGGTGGTAAGTTGTTAGCCTGAGAGATGTGTGTCTCAACAAGCCATTTAAAAAGATCACATTCCTGAACAGTGGAACAAGTTGATAGTTAACGGCGTGGGGAAGGAGTCATTCAGGCTAGTGTAATATTGAGAACACAGCACCCACTCATGAGGTATTGTAGTAGTTAATTGATAATATCTCCCCACCCTTTTTTCATTAGAATTTGAGTGGAATGGAAGTATATATTTTTTTCTTAATCCTGTCACCCCAAGCAAGGCATTCCACTGCCACTATAGCGCAGGGAGTTACATAGAGGGATTGGGTATAGGAAATGTCAGAAGAAGGGTGATAGATGACTTAGGATGTACATAGGGAGAGAGTGGGTGTGAGTTAGTGTGTTAGGAGGTATCTATTGACCTTACATTTAAACTCCTGGAGGTTGTAGCCGTCGGGGAAGCAAGCATGCGGAAGGGAATTCCACAGGCGGGAAGTGCGAGGAAAGAAGCTGTTGGAGTAGAAATTGTGGTTACATTTCATCGGTTTCACTGTAAAAGGGTGGGACCTAGTTGCCAATCTAGTATCTCATGCAAATTCACATCTAGAAGGCACCAGTGATTTAAGTTCGTCAGAGCAGAAGCCATGAAAGTATTTATAGAAGAGGCACAGTGATGCCACATCACGCCGTTAAGAGAGATACTGCAGGCAGTCAGCCAAGTCGGTATCAATCACATTACAGATTCTTCGCAGTATTTTGTCAAGAACCCCAAGGAGAATAGAAGGGGCACCCAACCAGACGTGACAGCAGTACTCAATAAATGGGCAGATGGTGGATTTATATAATTGCAGGATAGATTCAGGCGATGGATTCGACGTAGTCATTCCACTTGAGGTCCGCTGAGAGTGTCAGGCCAAGCAGGCGTAGTGATTTACTCTCTGGGAGGCAAGCCTGTTCCATGCTAATGAGAGGGAGGTGTGGTTGTCTGTGGTGGTTAATTGACAGCAGCTTCGTTTTGGAATAATTGAGTTTTACAAGCCATTTCTTACCCCAATCCACCACGGATTGGAGGTCCTTCTCAAGCTCGGCAGCGAGGTTCGCCTTGTCACCAACACCAGATTTTTGATCGAGGTGAGAGTAAACTGTGGTATCATCAGCATACATGCCTACTTGTGATCTTATGGTATAGGGGAGATCATCGATATAGATTAGAAAGAGCATAGGACCTAGGATAGAGCCTTGGGGTACAACCGCGTTTGTAGGGTAGTTCTGGGAGGCATGTCCATTTACTACCACCTTCAGTGTGCGGTTAGAGAGGAATGACCAGATTAAGTCCAACAAAAGTCCAGTTATGCCATAGCTTCGCAGTTTCCGTAGAAGACCGGCATGCCATACTCTGTCGAATGCTTTAGAGATATCCAAGGCGACGGTTCGGGCTTCACCATTCTTGTCGAGAGCCTGGTATATATATTCGGTGATGGTCGTTAGCATATCAGCAGTGGACCTGGTGAAGCGGAAGCCATACTGTTTGTCCGAGAGGAGCCCGTGGGCTGTGAGATGCTGAACGACCTTGGCATTGATGATGACTTCGAACACTTTGCTGAAGATCGGGAGAAGGCTGATGGGGTGGTAATTTGTGGGGTCCGATGGTTCACCAGTGTTCTTGAATATTGGAACCACAGAAGAAGACTTCCAACAGGCAGGAAAGCAGGAGGAAGATAGGCAGAGGTTGTAGAGCTTAGAAAGGATAGAGGAGAGTTCAGGGACACAATTCTTCAAAACTATGATTGGAATTCCATCCCCACCACTCGCTTTGTGAGGGTCCAGTTTTGAGATTATGCTAGAAATCAGCGAGGGTGTGATGTGGACATCATTCAATTGGGCCTCAGTTCTAGATGGGAAATCAGGTGTATGGATTCCAGATGAATCCAGAGTGGAATTGGTCGAGAATCTATGGGCAAAGCATTCAGCCTTGTCCGCTGAGGAGGTGAGGACCTCAAACTCGTTTATTAGTGGGGGTATTGAGGACTTACATTTGCTAAGCACGCGTTTGCAGAGGCGCCAGTAGTCTTTGGTACCGAACTTGGAGGATGCTATGCACTGCTTCATCTTGGCAGCAAACAGCATCTTAACATTTTTAAAATACAATTTTGGGTGGGGGTGGCCTTGTATGGTGAATATAGTCTGAAGCCTAGCCGAGTTCGAATTCCAGCTGAATTCATTGCATTCACTTGCGCGCAAATACCCTTGGGAAAGGTATTAATCCGTCTATTCCTTCCAGTTATGGATTAAATAACATGACAGATTGGGTTCTATAGCCTTGGTCAGCAACCAGTCTACCGCAGAAAGCAATGGCAACCTACTGCGGGATAATCTTCTGCCCAATTTTGGCAATATTTATTGTTTTAGAAAGTGATGGTTAGAATGTTAAGAATAAGATTACCAGAAGAAGTATTAATGGTATTGTTATTAATAGGACTCATATAGATACCAAAAGAACAAATGTCTCCACTCAGTGGCTGAGTGGTGAGAATGTGAGCATTCTGACCACAAGTGTCAAGTGAGTAACAAACATACTAAGGGCCACAAGGGAGTGGGAGACGTGGAGAGCCATGATCGCCTACGTCCTGAAGGGACAGGGCACATAGAAGAAAAAGAAGATCCTTTCCATCTTCATTAGTGAGTGGGCTTCTTGATTTTATCTATTGGCTGAATACAGCAGCCACTTCATTTTGAGGGGTGGACAGTTCTTACTAACTTATTTTTAGTTTGAATGTTTTGTTATATATTTTAGTTTGTTTTGGGTATTCAGCCCCACCTTTCATTTTCATATATTTTTAGATGTATTTTTGTAAAATGGTATATATGATGGATTATTATGGTATATGTAGGAGTGTAAACTGATGGATAAGTTCTTATGGTTAATGAGTATATTGTAATGAATGATTGGGTTGTAAATCTGATTAGCTAGGTCAAGGATAGAAAGTATTGACCAGTTTCACCCCCCACTTTCAGCCACTAACCACAATTAATGTATTCATTATTAATAAATATTAATTCCTAGCAAGAGACACCAAGAGAAAGGATCTGAAAACCATACATGTTGACCCAACCCTTGTGAGTAAATTTTGGTAGATGGAACATTTTGGAACCTGTTGATGATTGCATTAGTATTGAAGTCTCAAATCATAATGATCAAGTTTGAGCATATTGAACTTTGTTTAAACTGACCAAATCCCATTATGTGCTCTCTCCCAGAAACTGTAACTAATGTCTCAGTTTAGTAGCAGTATAAACCACAAATTGGTTCTGCGGATTTGTAAGAAACACAAATGAGTCCGAGCAGGCATCTGTAACTGGAATTAGCTAACCACCTGAGCAGACAGGCATACTCAGAGACAAGCAGTTGGCCGTTATACCATAGAAAACAGCACATTATATTTAAATTTGCATTATTTACACAAGCTTTACCAGAAATGTATCATTGGATAAGTTTATACTGTAACAATTTAAATTTTTTTTAAAAAGCATATTTTATTTATTTAAGTCATATTTTCTTATTTACTACCATGTTTTTTTTTAAATCTTAATTCCAGGTGCTTTCTATTACTACTTTTAAATGGTCACTATAGTAATTTGTAAGCAAGAGTAGAGAAAATGCAACTGAATTTAAGATGAAAGAAATGTTCATCAGAAATGTACTAATTGGATATCAGCTCGGAACGAGAAATCGGGGAGCCGAGTTCGAATTCCAGTTGAATCCATTGTATTCATTTACGTGCAAATACCCTTGGGAAAGGTATTAATCTATCTATTCCTTCCAGTTATGGGTTAAATAACAGGACAGATTGGGTTCTATAGCCTTGTCAGCAACCAATCTATCGCAGAAAGCAATGGCAACCTACTGCGGGATAATCTTCTGCCCAGTCAGTCATGTCTCTTTCGAGACATGATCACCCAAGCGTGTATCACATATGGCACTTAACTGACTAATTAACAAGTCCCGTATAACCTCAGCTCAACTGTTGCAACTTTATAGATACAGCAGTTGAGCTGAGGTCATTACAAAGATGAGTTAACTCATCAGGTAAAACCATTACCTCTGTATAATATAATTTGATCCTACTTTGTACTCCTCAACATGTTATCTTTTTCCAGACTAAGCTAAGAAAATACCTACAGACCAGACATATGTGCAAGTAGCATAACAGCAATTTAGAAAAAGAAATTAATGAGTAGAATTTAAATTACAGCTATTTTACATTAATTTTTGTACAAATACCTTTGGAAAAAGTATGAATCCACAGTTTCTATACTAATACATGTTTTAAATAGTAGTAACTATTAATGTAGCAACCACTTTAGGAGAAGGAAAACTGAATTAAAAACTAGGCTGGAGAGGGATGGACTATCAGGCTGTCTTGTGCTAAACATGTCATTTGCTGCAGTACATATGGTACCTTTATGAAACTTGTGACATCACAGATCTTACAAATACGTAAATAGAAACTAAAAAGAACTGTAGTTTTTCTCACCTCAATAAATAGAAACACGTGTAAATTACATTCCTGCGGAAATAATATATTTGTGTGTTTGTGCCTGTCATGGCTTGTCTCAGAGGAGTCTAGGGACAATCTTTTGGCAACATAGCCAAAAGTAATTCTATTGTCTCTCTCTATATCTTACCAATTGAAAATAAAGGTTGAAAGTTTGTCAAGTAATTGCAAACAGCAACAATATAAGATTTATTTTTGTTATTTTTACATTTTAGTTGCTGTACATATTTTATGTAAAAACCTTTTCCTAACTTTTGTCCACAGACAAGAAAGAATAATGTTAAACCAGCAACTGCATATCTCCATTTACAATTCTTTTTGTTTTTGCACTGTTTTAACTATTACTTGTTAATACATTAAATTGCTTGCAAGAAATATGTTATGCAAACTTTATGTTGGACTAATGGTGAACAATCAAATAATACAATGTAAAAAACTGTAAAACATTTCAATCTTCAAAAGAATTCAAACTAAAATAATTTGTTTTTTTTGTTTTGTTTTTACTGATGGAATTATATATGCATAGAGAGAAGGGACAAAGATATAAACAAAATCATTGGTTAATATTTCACATCTAGAGATAACAATGAAGATATAGGAATGCTAATCTTTATATTTAAAATTCTCAAATCTGATTTGTCTAGACAAAGTTTATCTGACCAACTTCATTCAGCTTCCCAATCCTTTTGTTCTGTTTTTAAATATACCCTATTGAGATAGAAGTAAATTTGTTAAAAGTTGAAATATAGTATGAATGCAAATTTACTGTAGAAGACTCAGAAATGTTTTTGGGAAAGGTATGAATCCATCTCTTCTCCCAGCTATAGCTAAATAGCCAGACAGATGGGCTTCTATATCTTTGGGTGGCAACTAGTCGAGGAGAAGGAAAACTGAATTTGAAACTGTATGTAGCCCTGGCAAAGCACATAATATGCAGCTAAGGAAAAGATTGTATCAACTCCAGACTACAGTCGATTCCTTAAATTACTTTCTCCTTGTGTGTTTTTTTTTTACATAGATTTTTTTTTTCTTGTCATTCAATTAACCATTTAAATATTTATATATATGAGGGTAGATCAATAACTCATTCAACTAATTTTAATCGAATTTTGATCTGAGACTTTTACCGTATAATGCTCAATCTATATGGTTAGTATTTTCCATCATTGTATTGACAAAGGAGATTATGTTAAAAAAATATTTACATAAAAATTCTTTTCATAAGGTTACAAAATTACTAATGTATCTGCATCAGTGTGCATACACCCACACCTTTTATTTAATTAGCTAGATAACCATTACAAAAGATGGTTATAATTTGTTTCTTAAATCAGAATGTTTCATATTTGTTTAAAAAAAATAAGGTGTACAAAGTATAAACACTGTAATATTCAAGGGTGTGCTGAGAAATCTTTAGCTTAACCAAGAACTGATTCCTCACCAATATTCTGGTGTTTGAAAAATTCTTGGCCTTAGTTTCCCAAAATCTGACCAGTACCCTTTCTTGTTTAAGCTAAAAAAATAATGGTGCAATAAAACAGTTTTATGCAATCCCAATTCATTTATTCTTTACATGCCATATTCTTTCAGAACGTAGGACATCATGGACCCCCACCATCTCTTGTTACTCTCAATATTTTCCTTTTGGTTTCTTTCCCAAACACCATTTCACCATTCATTTGCTCAAGCCCATCAAGTATGTCTCATCCTGCTTTCCCATGTCTCTCTTTTTCCCCCCTATATGTCCTGTGAGTATTAGATTCTACAAGCCCTTCTTCCTCATGCCAAATATAACTTCTTCATTTGCATCCTCTCCAAAATCTCGTCATTGCTCAAATGTTTACATATTAAAAAGATATTGATATAAGATGGATTTGTTTTTCATGGCTTGTTAATCCCTTGTAGGTTATTTAAAGCCAGAAAACATTTTAGATTCTCATAATTTACTTTTTGAAGATAATGTTTTATTGATACAAATCCTACTAATTAACCCATAGCTAGGAGGAGAAGAGATGAATTCATACCTTTCTCAAGAGTCAGTCAGTTAAGTGCCATACGTGAAACATGCTTGGGCGATCATGTCTCGAAAGAGACATGACTGACTGGGCAGAAGATTATCTCGCAGTAGGTTGCCATTGCTTTCTGCGGTAGACTGGTTGCCGACCAAGGCTATAGAACCCAGTCTGTCCTGCTATTTAACCCATAACTGGAAGGAATAGATGAATTAATACCTTTCCCAAGGGTATTTGCGCGTAAGTGAATACAATGGATTCAACTGGAATTCAAACTCAGCTCCCCGGTTTCTTGTTCCGAGCCGATATCCACTGTACCACAACGCACATCTATTCTCAAGAGTATGCTGCACATAAGTGAATATAACAAACCCAACTAGAATTCGAACTTGGTTCTCTGAAGTCCAATTTGAAGCCATTATCCCACATGCACATCCACGCTTACAGAACCAGGAATTTCCAAGTGTTCACCCAATTAGGTCATGACTAGGCTTGATATTGCTTAACTTCTGTGATCATACAAGATTCAGTGTTTTAATGTGAAATGGGTGAAGCCTACTGATATATGAGCACTAGAAATAATGATACATAGTTCCAAGAAAGAAATATCCTAAACATATACTTTTGCCCCTTACATTTTTTTTTGGGGGGGGGTAGCTTATTTCAAGATTTCTTTGAATCCTTTTTAAGTTAAGCTAAGAACTTTTCAACATACACTAAATTTTCAGGAGTTTTGATAAAACAATTTCGATTTTGAGTTTTAAATACTAGATTTAATTTCCTAGAAAATACAGTGTAAAAATATATTCCCTCATTTCAGTACAGAACATTCAAGAAATACTGCTTGTCAATCCTTACTATTATAAGAGAGTTGTTCGTCTGTCCATCCAAAGCCATCAATAGGGAGGATAATTAGGAATTGGTGGAGTTAGGTTTCATAACACTTGAGTGACAATCAAGATGATCACCATCAGGATATGTCAGCTTTTGCTGACATCACATTCATGCACACCAACAACCATATTTTTCTTTCGTCATCTTAGTCAACTTATGACATATCAAGAGACACATATACACTAATGAATAAATAAGTAGTGATTGAAAATAGAGAAAATGACTAAGTGTTGTTATGTTTAAAATAAACGAATATTAAAATTTGATAATAGAGAATGTTGGGCTGATATTTTTTTTTTCTAAAGTTGCATAGAACAAAGTTTCATATCTTTCCCAAGGGTATTAGCACACAATGTAATGAACTCAACTGGAATTGGAACTCTACTCTCCAATTGAAGCTACTATCTATTACTCCACCATCCTTCCTACTATTAGAAGGTAATGACAGGAATTGTGCTTAATAGAAATGACAGGTAAACCTATACAATTCTTATAAAAATTTAAGAGAATTCTCACATAAGTTTTATATTTTTTTTTTATTCCAAATTTTCTCAAGAAATTCTTCACGTTTAAAAAGACATTTAAAGGAAAATATTTAAGTGCCCACTTCAACACATTCTGAAGTGTTTAAAGAAAAGGATATGGTTACAATTTAAAAGTACTTTAGATGGAAGTAACAAAAAAGCCTAAGTCAAATAGAGCCAAGTGAAAGTTTACATAAGACTTTTTAGTGTGTGTATATATATATATATATATATATGTGTGTGTGTGTGCGAGAGAGAGATAAGTAATGTTTCATCTAATTCTTAGTAGTCAGTGTGTGCAAATAGGTTTTGTTTTTTGTTTTGCTTTTGACAAAAACATGTGCACACTGAATGATCACACAAATGAAAAACTTGACATTGTCTCAAGATTATTTAGCATAATCTATCTCTTATGGTTACTAAAACTGCATTGGCATATTTTGATATAAATGACTACATTCTACGAAGTAAAATATACAGTGAAGATTTCATGCTATAATTATAATAATTAGGATAATCATCATACTAATATTACTGAAGGTCATTGGTTGAT
This sequence comes from Ascarosepion bandense, assembly GCA_037127315.1. Classification (NCBI taxonomy): domain Eukaryota; kingdom Metazoa; phylum Mollusca; class Cephalopoda; order Sepiida; family Sepiidae; genus Ascarosepion; species Ascarosepion bandense. Next base: position 14,123,943 of record JBBBDQ010000256.1, read on the forward strand.
AATGATGTTACTAAAACATCAAATTTATAGCCATGAAAATTGAAATGGAAGTGCATTAAGAGGTATCCAATTGCGGGGAAGTGGATCAGGATCTGATCAGATATAAACACTGGACATGAGAAATATTTAATATCTATGCCTGATCCAGTTATAAACAATAAGAGACAAAATAAAATTTAATTTTAAAGATTGTTTCTAACCAAGAATTAATGAACTGCTTACTAACAGGATGGTTGGTTAGTTGATTGTTTAGTGGTATACTTAATCTATAGGTTACTTAATTCTGAAAGATAAATATTTTGAACACAATTGTATGCCTTCAACTATGGATAAAATATATTGTTGGTTATTGTACTATAAAATGTATTATATATATATATATATATATATATATATATATATATATATATATATGAAATTCTATTGCTGGTATTTTTACTATGAAAATGTATTTTTATACTTTCATAGTGTTTTGTTTTTGCTTGGCGATGGGGGGGGGGTCAATATTTGCCCACAGCCGAAACTCTAACAAGTGCTACCACCCTGGGTCAGGGTGGACATTGGAAAAACAGCAAGTAAGAGGTGATTCTATGAACCTTAAAACCTACAATCTTCTGATCAAAAGCCTTACTGCAGGATGTAGTTTATCATCATACCCAGGATTAACTTAAGATAAAAGAAAAGCAACTGAACTTAAGATAAATGAAATACTAGCTTCAAAGTTTAAAAATTGCTTAAGGGACTTTAGAGGCTTAAGACTATGCTACTTTGAAGTTACTTTTTAAAACTGATTTTATTAACAAATATGTGATTTCAAAATTTAGTAGTACTAGGCTTACAATTTTAGCATAAGCTTGTAACCCTACTTAAGAGGTTTACTAAAATATATATTTTCAGCTTTGCTTATAAACCTATCTATATGGTAGATTTTAAATTTATAAATAAAGTAGACATTTAGTAAATTCCCTAACCCTGATGAACAGCATTCCACCAAAACTGAAGTCAGTTGTTCAGGAAGTCAATTGAACTTTAATTAGTTTATTTTTTTTCGTGATTATTGTCACTAGTTCTGAGCACTTTGTTGACAAAAATTCTGCTTGCCTTAGAACAGGTTAAATTCTATTAGTTTTCAACATATTTTAATAGAGGTTATTAACTTTGTATAATTATTACATTACTATACATATGACAAAAATATAGTTGTAAGGTATGCTGTATTCATGGATAAGATTATTCAATATCTGTTTCATATTTGAACACAATCTTCATGCCATATTCATATATTTATTAGTTTTTCATGTTCAAAGTGATAACAAAGTATAGATTCTGTCTCATACGATATAAAATCTTGTGTTTGCAAGGATATATGTTTCAACTTTGTATAAGTTTTACATTTGACAAGCAAAAGTAAATGATATATAAAAAGATAGTAAATATTAGACTCATCAAGTAACCTCTGAGTGATGGAAAATCATTCAATTCTCAATAAAAATGGAATGAAGGGGGCTAATATAAAAAAGGAATCTTTTTAGCCTTAATTTTATAACAAACAAATTCATATATTAAATAAAACAGATTGTACATGTTCTTTAAATCAGATTTCTTTTTACCTGAATATTTGAAATCAAAAAATGTTTTAGCCAGGAATAAGTAATAAGAAATGTCCTCTCACATGAACAGCAGAGTAAAAATAATCTATCCCAGTAGATTGAAGAACAGCTTCAGTTTAGAATTTCCAGAAATTACCAAATATGGTAGACACCAGAAGAGAGTCAAAGGTGACAGCAGCCAATACATTGTGACTATCATAACCAAGATAAGGATACTAGTCAAACGTAAATCTTTAGAGATAAAAATATTTATGTAAGGTAATTTTTAGGCTGAAATGTTATCAAGACAACTTTGATAGGTGAAAATGATGTGAGACAATCTTTGAATAGTAATGATATTGCACTTAAAAAGAAAAACAAGTATGTTTCAGATTAGATTTATAAAAAGTAACAGCTGAAAATTAAACTGATGTATAATCTCACAAGATATTTTTAATTTCCTTTACCTACTTATTTCTAGATTTGTTCATTTGATCTATTTATATATTTACATTTCAATAGATGTATATATCAAAATAAATTCCCAGTGAACGGTCACCAGCCACAACCAAAAGTTTCATGCATTTTCAAACAATTATCAGATAGTTAACAATTGCTCTTTGTGTGAAAATGGCTATTTTATACCTTACTCAAATTTGAAGTTGTTACAATGAATGTAGCTGATGTGTATATACTATGTGCACTCAAACTCACAGAAATAAGCAAGGGAGGTGTCCATAAAATCAAGATGGAAATGGCAAAGAAGAATCACCATTACTTTGGACCATAAATCAGAAAGAAAAAATAAAAATGTCTTTAACATGCTTGATGAAAAACAATAGGGCCTCAAAGAAGCATAAAACTAAAAGCCAAATAATGTTTGAAAATACGGGTCACTTAAAGTTCCCAATACAAAGGCATATGATTTAAATGAAAAAGAATGAAATATATATTTCAAGATATATTGTATATTTGCATTTCAACCCTTTCCATTCTATCTCTCACAGGCAGTATATGTCAAGTCTCTCACAGCTCTATTGCTATTATCATGGAAAATGCCCAAACTAAATTCCTTGGTTCTAATATGACCTAATCTTCACGGTTAAGATCTGCCATGCCACTTATATAGTAGCAAACCACCCACATTCCCTTTGTATTTAATCCATGAGAAGTAAGTTCCACTCAAACAGCTTCTCATGGAACAGACTTTCAGGATAATGTTTCCCTGATCACTACAATCTTAACCTATTCAAGTCTAAAGTTAACCATTATCTTCCTATCCTATCCACATAAACTACTACTACTACCTTGAGTGGCCTCAGGGCCTTGTACAGAGATAACCTTACTGTAAAAAAAGAAAAGAAAATGTCAACAGTAACAACTAAAATGGATAAGATACATAATATGAAAATAAAATAATGACATAACCAAGATATTTATATTCCACAATACTTCAAACAAAAGATTAGGAAGGAAACCTCCATCAATACAAGTGTTTTTCTGAAAAAAATTATTTTAATAGAAAGTTGTTTTTAGATTTCAGTGGACAGTAGCATTAACTTTTCAGTCAATGAATACCAAATGTTTCCTTATAAAAAGGAAATAGCTAATATTACTATTGCAATATCAAAAGATGTTTACACTAAGACAGAAAGGAAAAGTATAGAACAGAGTTGTATGTGGTTTTTTGCTTATAGCAATAAAATTGCTTGACATCCTAATACAATTGAATCCCTAAAAAAGGAAGGAAAGAAACAAATGTAAATTTTTTTTTAGCAATTTAAAAAAAAAAAAAATCAACTCACCCTCGCATTAGCTCGAAAATGTTCTCCAAATAAATTTGTATGTGCCTTCATGGGTCTTTCACTGCAAACTATACCATGTAGAGAGCAGAGGTTAGGTATGTGTTCCTTGCACAGTCATGCCATAAAGATTTGAGGCCAGTAACAATACAATGCTCAGCTACACAAGCCTCTAGGATAAATGATGGCCTTACAACAGCTTAGGTGCATGTGAATATTTGAGTCAGGGAGGCTGTCTGTTGGGGTTTATATATGCTAATATTTAAGTCTGTATATGTGTAGACAGGTATTAGAGTAAAAATGTATGTATATGCATAATTTGTTATATATATGTATATAATTGTGAGATAAAATCTATGTATGTAGGTGTGTGAATGTATGTGTGTGTAGATCTACTAGGTAAGAAGTAACTAGCTGGGTGGGTAGGTAGGAGATTTGATAATCTGTCCTAGTACACATGGCCAAGGTGCATATGGTGATACTGCAACAGGGAGAGGAGACAACAGTGTCAGCTGAAAAGTGGGTGGGTGGTGGGGGGGGCAGGTGGAGGTGACACACACACACACACACACATTAAAAGCCAGTTTGTCATTTTGACAACAGTCTTTAAGAAAGATTACTGTTTCAGCTTACAGCAACAGAAGTGTTTGGTCAGAAAAGAAAAGAAAACAATATCAGGAAACTTGAAACGTTTAAAAAAAAAAAAATAACATGTCGTATATTTGTATAGAATGAAGGGACCAAATTATATAGGTATTGGATAACATAAGAAGTTCATTTGGTTTATTAAGTAAAAATTTTCAAAACTTTCTTTTAAAATTTTCAACTTTGTTGAACAACATATTTTCCATTTCATTCTGTTATTGTTTGTCATTTTTCAGTAAGCTTCATAATTCATTGATCTAAAAATTATTTTTATTAGCAAAAAGTTTCAGATGTCCTATGCAGTATTTCAAGGTACCGATTTAAAGAATTCTGTAAAGACTATAATGCCAATTAAAAATTGATTGATTCATTCAGTTTCTACAGCTTAGCAACCCTTTGCAGGTTATTTAAAACCAGAAAATATTAGTCATACTAAATTAACCAATAGCTAGGAGAAGAGGTGAATTCATACCTAATCAGAATTTGATAAACAAGAAATTTTGCAGATTTGAACTAGGAAATCAATTCTATATTATAATCAATATATAAACTGATCCTTTACTTGGGCTACAGGAGTTTTTATACATTTATATTCCAGAGAATGTAAATAAATCAAAGACGTGTGTAGTTAATCAGTATTTGATTGATTCCATTAAGAATGTTTTTTTTTTTTGCAGATAATAGTTTTGTGAGAAAAGTCTTACTAATTAACCCATAGCTATGAGAAGAAGAGGTGGATTCATACCTTTCCCAATAGTATCTGCACGTAAGGAATATAATGAACCCAAATGAAATTAAAACTCAGTTCACTGATTAATAATTCCAAACTATTATCCATTACATCACCAGCACATCCAAGCTTATGGAACCTGTTACTCACAAACAGTTACCAGTCTAGACTTAACTCAACTTTAGTAATTGCTTGGGAATCAGTGTTTCAAGCTGTAAGCTGCAAATTCAAAGATACAATATCTGGTGAATATGACAAATGAGGAAACCCTTCCCAAACAAAAGTTTAGAATTTTTTCCTGGTCACTAAAGAAACATGCAGTCAGTCTCTTAACTAATTTCAGACATTTTTCATTGATTACTGTTGTCAATTGTTTGGTTCTCCAGAAGACTTATCAGAAGTCTCTCTTTGAATCCAGCTATATATAAAAAAATCATCATCTCTGGATGAAGACCAGCCTTTGGTATTGTTAGCAGTGGTTCATTTCAATTTACCCTATGATCTCTTGTATTCTATATTATGATAAAGAATTCACTTTCACCACTATAAACTGGTTAAAAAAAAAAACAAACAAAAAAAAACAATATTGTCATGTTTAAATAGTAAACTATAGATGTATATAATGTTTGCTTTTTTGTTTTTATTAATTCATATGGAAGTCACCCATCAAAGTGACTATCATAACTAAGCTGATGAAAATGATTTTCATCACTTGGTTTGGATATTTAGTTTATATCATTTACTTCTGCATTATAATATTGATTGTTCTCAAGTAATGTCTTGTTTTGATTGCAATCAATCGAATTGCAATTTTTCACGTTCTCATAAGAAATCTCCAGTATGAAATTTTGCAAACCACCTGACACATTTGATCAGTAACACTACCTTCTTCACAAACTGCAATTTTTTTTTTTCACTCAAGTCACATTTTTGACATACTATGCTGGTGATGAGAATTGTTCAGCTTAATAAATCTGGTGTTCTCTTATCAAGATTCCTACATTTGGTTTTCAATATAACTTTTATTCAAAAGTCGTGTTGGGTTCAAACCAACAAACATCAACATTAAATAACAAAAATATTTCGCAATTGACAATGTATTATTCTACAAAGTCCCATTACAAATGTGCTTCAAGTAGCATTGTATAACAAAAGCATAGTTGGTTATCATTAATCATATGTGGACACTATAACAATTGGAAAAGTATTTAGCAGTCAAGTTTGAAAACTTAATTTACAAAAGTAGAAACAGTGAAAGGTGAAGGACCTTTCTTCAAACCAAAAGAATTTTTCATGTTCTCATAAGTTTTAATTTATAGCACAAAAAGCAACAGTCACAGAACTTTATTATCAAAATTAGCCAAGAGTTACAGTCAAATCACATTTGGGTATTTGCTAATTCAGAGACAAGTGTGTATCAGGGTTCAAGATTGTCATCCCGAGGGTTATAGAATAATAGTTTGGAACAACTGGTTAGGTTTTTGGGATGATGCTGGAATGATATAAATTTTTAAAATTAAAATCCCATTATATCAAGTAATTTCTTTAATTTTTTTCTTCTTTCATTTACAGTATCTGTAACATTATCACCTTGCTTGAGGTGGTATGTTTTACTGTAACCCTCTACCTCAAGTGGCTCTTGGACAAGGTGAAAATCATTCCAAAAAAGAAAAGAGAAGGAAATAAAAATTAAAATCTTTCTTCTCACCAATAGTATTGGGTTTTTACTAAATAGAACACACACATGCAAATGCACTGACATAAAAAAAAAAAACAGGATAAAAAAAACATCACTTTTTTTAAAACTAGCAAATGAAACCTGAATGAAAACAGGGGTTGAAGGATTTTAATTTAAATATTTATATTATATCTAAATGTGGAAAAAAAAAAAAAAGAAAAAAAAAAGAAAAATAGGATTTAATTCTAAGACTTTGTGAGAATTTATTTATTTTTAAACTTGTCTACCCATGCTGCTATCTGAATGTCAGGATCCCAAACATTTAACAACAAAAACATCTTTTAAATGATATATCCATGCTCTTTCTGATCTACATTAATGATTAGGTCCCACGCTCTTTCTGATCTACATTAATGATCTCCCAGACACCATTAGATCCCAAGTAGGCATGTACGTCGATGACCCCATAATTTACGCTTGCCTCGATCAAAAGCCGGTGTGGGCGACAAAGCGAACTTCGCTGCTGAGCTTGAAAAGGACCTCCAATCCGTGGTGGACTGGGGTAGGAAGTGGCTCATGAATTTCAATGCTTCCAAAACGAAGCTGCTATCAATTAACCACCATAGACAATTGCACCTACCTCCCCATTAGCATAGAACAGGCTTACCTCCCTGAAAGTAAAACACTACGCCTCCTTGGCCTTACACTCTCGGCGAACCTCAAATGGAATGACTATATCGAATCCATTGCTAAATCCGCTGCTATGAAGGTCAGTTCTCTGTGCAGGGCTCGGAAATTTTTCCCGTCTGAATCTATCCTGCACATATATAAATCTACCATCTGCCTGTGTATTGAATATTGCTGCCACATCTGGTCGGGTGCCCCTGCTACTCTCCTCGGGCTTCTTGACAAAATACAATGGAGAATCTGTAACGTGATCAATCCTGTCTTGGTGGACCCGCTGCAACTACTCTCTCACCGACGTGACGTGGCTTCCCTGTGCCTCTTCTATAGCTCCTGCTCCAATGAACTTAGGTCATTGGTGCCACCAAGGTACGAATTTACACAAGATACTACATTAACAACTAGGTCCCACCCTTTCACAGTGAAACAGATAAGATGTAACTGTAATTTCTACTCCAACAGCTTCTTTTCTCGCGCTTCCCGCCTGTGGAATTCCCTTCCACATGCCTGCTTCCCCGACGACTACAATCTCCAGGAGTTTAAATGTAAGGTCAATAGACACCTAACACACTAACTTGCATCTATTCTCTCAAACACTCTCATAATCTAACCAACCCTCATTCTTGGTACCCTTACCCGTCTATCACCCTCCTTCTGACATTTCCTATATCTAACCATCCTTTTCCCATCACTTCCCCGACCTATATAACCCCCTGCACAATAGTGGCAGTGGAATGCCTTGCTTGAGATGAAATAAAAAAAAAAAAAATTATTTTCTGAAGGAGAACTAAAAGCAGAACATCAGTTGAAATAATATTTATATATTCTTTTCAGAAATATATGATAGCAATGAAATGTTCAATTTTGCTTTTAGAAGATAATTAAGTGTTTGTTGTTGATGCTGTAACCTTAAAAGGTTACTGCGTGAGTAATCACCAAAACAGAGGTGGAGAATATAAGATATCAACAAGTACAAGACTCGCATGCTGCATGAAGTAGATACACTGAAGCGGACCTCAAATGGAATGACTATATCGAATCCATTGCTAAATCCGCTGCTATGAAAGTCGGTTCTCTGTGTAGGGCCCGGAAGTTTTTTCCGTCTAAATCTATCCTACACATTTACAAATCTACCATCCGCCCGTGCATTGAATACTGCTGCCATATCTGGTCGGGTGCCCCTGCTGTTCTCCTTGGGCTTCTCGATAAGGTTCAGAGGAGGGTCTGTAATGTGATAGATACTGACTTGGCAGACCGCCTGCAGTCTCTCTCCCACCGGCGAGACGTGGCTTCCCTGTGTCTTTTCTATAAATACTTTCACGGCTTCTGCTTCGATGAACTTAGATCACTGGTGCCCCCTAAATACGAATTTGCACAAGATACTAGATTGGCAACTAGATCCCACCCTTTTACAGTGAAACCGATAAAATGCAGCTGTAACTTCTACTCCAACAGTTTCTTTCCTCGCACTTCCCGACTGTGGAATTCTCTTCCAAACGATTGCTTCCCCGACGGCTACAATCTCCAGGAGTTTAAATGTAAGGTCAATACACACCTCCTAACACACTAACCTGCTCCCATTCTATCAAGCACTCTTCCCATCTGCCCAACCCTCATCCTCGCTATCCTTACTCATCTGTCACCTTTCTCCTGACATTCCCTATGTCTATCCACTCCTCTTTAACTTCCCCTATGTAGCCCCATGCGCAATAGTGGCAGTGGAATGCCTTGCTTGGGGTGAGATGATTAAAAAAAAAAACAAAAAAAACTGCCAGTCAGTATAATCCCTCTGTATTTACTACCTTCCCACCAAGGCAGATATGACATGAAGTCAATTAAAGTGGGGATTCTGAGCCCTTAAGCTCAGCCAAAAATATCCTGTAGATCCAGCTTAAGACTGGGTCAGGCTCTTGTCTATTCACCCCAGATGAGAATCTACCCTTTATTGAAGCGTCGTCAGAGTCCCTCTCTATTCAGAAGCAGGCCAAGAGAGAGTTTTGATCAAGTATGATCTCTCTCTCTCTCTCTTCTCTACCCCAATAGTGTCCACATATTTACGAGGATATACTACAGTTGTGCAGTGTGAAATATTTGGATGGAATTTACTTTATGACAATCAGCCTAATGTGCTTGCAAGTTAAGAGACAAGGGTTTAGTCAGCAGCTGATTGTTATCTCTTCCATTGGGTGCATGTCTGTATGCATGTGCAGATCAAACTGGTTTTCAAAATTGTTTTGAACCCTGAGAAATAGGCTTCTATTTTTATATCGAAAAAGGGATTCAAAATCTAATTACACAGAGGTGCAAACTTTTTGAATACAAGGCTTTTATTAGTTAGAAAATTATTTCCCACTGGCTCATGAAAATCTTTGTCTTGAATTTGCGCAAGTGGTGAAAGAGATTATTATTGTTATTTTCTAAATGATTCCAAAATATGATGTAGTTTACAACTATGTCTGCAAGCATTTTGGTAGTATTTGCCCTTGTAATGATTGTTTATCAAACAAACCTTCTGATGGATTAGTTAAAAAACCAAAAATAAATAAAAATAAAAATAAATATATATATATATATATATATATATATATATATATATATGAGATAGTGAGGCTTTAACTTTATTGGTTGATTATATATATATATATATATATATAAAATTTACTTCCAATACTCTATTTAGATCAGATTTGACAAATGATTTTTAGCAAAAATAAAGTGTAAATAATCACTTGACATCTAATCAAAATGCCAGAATATTACAAATACATAGAAACAAATAGAATATACATTAATTGACATTTTATATGCAAGGTTAATTTCTCATGTTTTGAACTAAATTTACTGATTTATTTTTCTCTTCAAGTTTAATATTTTCTTACAGATAACATTACAAAGGGGTGTTGAAAAGTTATCATCCCAACCAAGATGGATTAGAAACAAAAATGAGTTTCTGCTATGATTTAAAGTTAAGCCCATCCTACCATGACAACACTTTACCAATTAGGCTATAAAAACTTGAGAGTAAATGTGTCAAATTCTGTACTGATTGAATTGTTTTTATGCTTTATCAATCCTTTGTGGGTTATTTAAAGCTGAAATATCTTTTAGATTTTTTTTTTTTTTTTAACAAGCGAATATTGCATGTGTGCTGTGGTGCAATGGATATTGGCTCAGAATGAGAAATTGGAGCTGAGTTCAAATTCCAGTTGAATTCACATGCTTAAATACCTTTGGGAAAGACATGAATCCATCTCTTCGCCCTCCAGCTACAAGTTGAATAGCAGGACAGATTAAGTTCCATAGCCTTGGTTAGCAACCAATCTACTGTAGAAAGAAATGGCTTTTTCCCCCCAAACTACTTTGGGGGGAAAAAGCTTCTGCCTAATCAGTCATGGAGTGAAAGAGACATGATCGCCCAAGCATGTATAATGTATGACAGTTAACTGACTAAATATTGCATTAACAATTTTTTCAAGATAATGATTTTTCAAGATAAGTGTTACTAGTTAACCCATAGCTAGGGAGAGAAGAGAGAGTCATTCCTTTCCCAAGAATATTTGTGATATGTAGGTGTATGTAATGAACAACTTCACTCAGGTTTTTCATTTTGTGCAGTTATCCATTAGGCCACTTGCACACCTTTCAAATTCTTTATTTCTAATCTGAAACAATAACTGAAGCCATAGAATGAGTGCAAAAGCAATAGAATAAAATAAGAGAAACTAGTCAGCAATTAAGAATGATTATAAAAGTGTACATTTCAAATAAATGTTTTTAGAGTCAAGAGAGAGAAAATTCATTAATGCTGAAATGGTAGCAAATAACAAAAGTGCATTTAACAAAAAGGTGAAGATACACTTTCAGCAGATGTATGCAGAAATCTGAACAACTTGGAATTAATTGTACTATGTCTATGGGTTACATTTATTTGGTATTAGATTTAAACCCCTTGCTCATATTAATGTACAACATCAAAATTGGATTAAAAGCTGAAGACACAAACCTATATTATTTGACCCCTACTTATCCTCTTTCTAAGCTAATATGAAAGCCAGTTGAGATTAGGCAAATCAAACAAAAAGGAAAAATATATTCTCAGATTTTAGTGAATGACAAATTGTTTCAGAACAATTTCTCAATTTGTGTATTAGGAAATACAAAAAAAAAAAAACATATCAAAGAAAAGGTAGATAGAAGTTTTTAAATAAAGTCTGTTTCAATGAAATGAAAAAAAGTTGTCAAATCTTCATTTGTACCCACTTCTTAAAAGGATAACAATCATAAATATGAATGCTGGTTATAACAATATTTTGTTAAAGTTAAACTGAAATGTTTAATATGCTAGGAAAGTTTCTATTTTATTGCTGTAGAACTTGCCATGAGTTTATTCAATCATTAACTGAAGAATTAAGAGTCATCAGAAAATTTGAATAGAAAAACCATGAAATTTTCATGGGTATTTATGACAAGTATCTTGCAAATAAAAGTAATAATGAAAGTTTTAGATACCATATGTAATTATGTACAAGCCAACGTCATGTATAATTCTAAAATATAATTTATAATAAATATTCATTGCTCTATTTTTATATTGGCGACAGTTTTAAGTTAATGTTTGGAACATTGCAATTTTTGTCGTCCTTCCTTATTCATTTTTGTGTATATATATATATCAATGTTCTGATCTGTTAGTATCAGGTTCTCCAAGCCCTCCTTCCTCATTGCATGTCCCAGGAACTTTAGCTGTCTTTTCCTGATGTTCAGTTTTACTTCCCTTTTCATTTCCATCCTTTCCAAAACCTCATCATTGCTCACATGCTTGATCTAACAAGTGCAATTGTAACACCTGAGAATCAGCGACTAGTAAAAACAACCACTGGGGAATTAACACTGTTCTCAACGTTCAAACAACTAAAAAATAAAAAAACTTAAAAAATAAAATAAAATAAAATAAAATAATTATGCGCTGACAGTTTTCCGATATTGTGTCAATAAATACTCTAGGAGCTGTGATAATGATAAAGAGAGATATAGATTGTATCTACAATGAAAACAGCCGGGGGGGGGAGACACTAATGAAGCATATTACAGTCACTTATCAAACCGCCATCCTTCTCAGTTTCCCTGTTGACAAGGTAGTAATGACAGGCAGAAGAGGATGTAAAAACAAAATTCAGGTATCTTCTGACAAAAGTTCAGGCTCATTTGAACCTAAAGGTGATAAATACCACCAAATGCTTCACATGTGGCCACAAATTCCACTGGAGTAAGAACTGTCTGTACATTAATAGCATCAGTAGAGTTCTAAAGGATACTGAGCATCAGGAAAAGACAGCTGAAGCTCTTGAGACATGTGATTAGGAAGGAAGACTTGGAGAATCTGATACTCAGGTCAGACAGAAGGAAAGCGAGACAGGAGAAAGCAGCAGATAACATATTTGAAGGGCTGAGAAGGTGGATGGCAGAGCGGTGTTTGGGTGAGGTAACAGGAGAAAGCATGATCAGAGCTACCAGAAATAGAGAGACGTAGAAGGCCATGATCGCCTATGTCCTGAAGGGACATGGCACATAGAAGAAGACTACATATCTGTAGCCAACATTGTGCTGATGAGTCAGTAAAAGCAAGAAGACAACGGTCAAATATTTTTGGGTGAGACACTTTGTTCAGCAGTCCTAGATAATGGTGCTTCTGCAACTGTTTGTGATAGTAAATGGTATGAGCGTTTTTTGGAAACCATTCCTGTACAACAACAACAAAAAAAATGTTCAAAAAGAACTGAGAACTTACAAGTCAGATACAAAAAGAAACTAAAATCTCTCTTCACAGCTAAGTCTACCATATCTCATTGCCGGCATTGAGGTCAGTATTTTTATTACTGTTACAGAGTTGGACATTCTGCTTTTATTAAACAAAGATGCTATTAAAAGAGCCAAGACATTATCAGTTTTGAAAATGACAGTGTCATAATGCTTGGTAAAATGTTCCACTTTGCAGTTTCTCTTCTGGCTGCTATCACATCCGTATTACCAGACCTCCACTGATTGAGGTAAATTTAATCAAATACTTTTCATTAAAAAAAAAAAAAAAAAAAAAAAAAAAAACATCAGAAAAATTAAAATTGCCACAAAATTACATAGACAATTTATCCATCCAAGTAATTGTGATCTAATTAAGAATGCAGGTATAAAAGATTCTGAATTCATAAATTTACAAGAACTTCCTAATTCATGTGAAATATACATTCAATACAAAAAGACTGGACCCAGGCCCATTGTTGTGTGTTCTCATTAGCATCATATTTTAATGAAAGTGTTGCCATGGACATAAAACAAATTAATAGAAGAAATATTGCATCTAATTGATCATAATGCAGTGTTGGAATCAGGATTCAAAATAAAGAAAATTCTAACATTCTTGGTGCTATATTCACACACTGAATAGCATATTTTAGCACTCCAGAATCTATCCTCAATGACAATGGTAGAGAGTTCAATAACCAATCATTTAGGAACATGATACAGTACTTGAAGATTATAGTATGCACAATTGATGCTGAAAGTACATGGAGCAATGGTTTGAAGAAATGACACATGGAATACTGAGAGAAATGGTGAAAAAAAACCCATTTGTAACACTCCAGTGGAGGTCCGAACAATTTCTCTGGTGCCCGTTCTCCACGCTGTGATGTTGCTGGGGGGTTGATTGAAGAAGTCGAAGTCTCAAGCTGGGGGTACAAGATAAACTATAAGAAACAAACTTCCACAACTTGGATGAGTTAAATCGATGCTTTATTTTGTTCAGAGTTAGTCTTGCAGTTGGGGCAGGCGATGTGACACTCAGCTCTAACTAATTAACGGAGATCAAATGCCGAACCGACTGAACCAGATGAATGGAGTTTCTACTTCAAGCACATGCCTGGCTGAACTAATTCAACTGATCGACTCAGAAAAATCACTTGTATTTATATTGAAATAATCGGAGTCCACTAGAAGATCGGCTTAAAACAAAAGATAAGCATTGGTGACTAAGTCCAAAATTTCAAGGTACTTAAATTTTGCTTCCTTTGATGTGTAAACTTCCCCACAGACATCCAGTCTGCACTTAGCCTTAGTATTTTCCAGGATTTTTTATCTTTTTATCTTAAAGCTTCAGGTGAAGGCAGCCGGATGTTTTTATAGCCCTGACACTTTACTCGTAAGACAAGTTGTAATTTTGATGTAACATTTGCATGGGCCATAAGTGCCAAAAATACACTTTACAGTGTTCATACTTATAATACTAATCAACTTGTTTTTGGTAGGAATCCCAACTTGCCTTCTTTTTTTAAATGAAAAAATCTGCATTAGAAGATATTTCTACCAGTGAAGTTGTTGCAAATGGCCACAATACAATGCATTCTGCCAGGAAACCTTTCATAAAATGCGAGTATTCAGAAAAACTAAGATATGCACTTCATCACCAATTTCAAACAAATATAGTGCAGTCATACAAAAACGATGATACTGTTCTCTGTAAAAAAAAATAAATAAATAAACATGTGAAACATGGTTTGATCCAGGAACTGTCACAGAGTGGAAACATAAGCAGGTACTTATTAAACATGATGGTACATATGTGAGAGTGTATCCATCCCATTTAGTCCCTTACCCTGAAGCATATCAAAGTTCTGAAGGTGATACAATAATGGAACCAACACCCAATACCTTACAAAAAGTGCCTGATAAAACTTCAAAAGTATCAATTTTTGAAGAATGATATGGATGAAGAAAGACCAAATGAAAATATTGAATAACATCAAACTGACATCAAAGAGCCGACCACCCCAACAAAACTACATTCTTAAGAAAATTGAGCTCCTGAGACTAAAAAACTTAAATGCAAGCTTGCCAATGATAAGGATTCAGAATGGAGAAAATTGAATGTCTAAATAGGGTAGGCAAAGCAACAGGTAGAAGCAAACACTTAATGAATGTAGTTATGGAACAAGACAAACCATTTTGGCTAAACTTTGAGCATGAAGTATTAGAATGGCAAGCAAGTGAAATTGAGGAAGGAAGACAAGACAAAAACACTTCCTGTGAGGAGGAAAATATGATTTTCTCCTTAAGTGATGATATGAAAAGAAAGAAGGAGCTCCAAAGTTGGATAGAAAATAAAAATTTCATACAAGTTAACCCAAGATATTCACAAAATGGGTTTATACTTATAAAAGTTTTAATGGCAAACAGATTTGTAAAGCTAGACTTGTAGCTCAAGGCTTCCAGGATAAAGATATTTCCAATATAAAAAATGATTCCCCTACCTACTCTAAAGGTCTACTTATAACATTGAGAATAACGGCATCTAACCATTGAATATGTAAATCCATGAACATAAAAACCATGTTTCTAGAGAGTACGCTAACCAATTAATTTATGTGGATCCTTTGAAATAGACTAATGTAACTCCAGATTATATTTGGAAGCTCTCTAAATGTGTATATGGGTCTGACTGATGCTTCAAAATCTTGGTACCTGACACTTAAGGACGAATTAAATTAAGAGCAGGAGTTTCCAAATATGACCAGGCAATATTTACGTGACATTTTGAAAACAAACTGCAGGATATAATTTCTGATTTACAGGAACAGAAATTTTTCAAACCAGAGTTACAGGTAAAATTTGTCATCTGTTTGAAGTTAAATCTGAAGTTGCCAAATTTCAATATGTTAAAAAAAAAAAAAAAAAAAAAAAAAAAGAGAGATAATACCAAATTGAGAAAATGAATATGTAAAAAAAAAGGTAAAATATATCCCAGTAGAATAGGCAGAAATTTGAAAGACACTATATCTGCAACAGAGACACAGCAGCTGATTGGTAAAGTCAATTGGCTAGTCACACAGTTATGCTGTTAATGCATTCAATTCTGTATTAAAACAAAAACATGCAGAATGTATAAAAGCAAACAGAGTAGTCAAGAAAGCAAAAAAGATATCCCAGTCAAACATTCCACATTTAGGAAACCTAGAACTAAAAATTATTGCTTACAGTGATACTTCTTTTGCCAATTTGACTGATGGTGGATCACAAGGAGGTTAAATATTCTTTTTCGGTAGGAAGTACCAATAGATATTTGACCATTACTTGGCAATCAAAATGTGTTAAGAGTTGTCAAAAGTACTTCAGCAGCCAAAACATGAACATTGGTTAATGCAAGAGAAGCATGACTTTTTTTTTTTATAGAAAATTTATTTGAAGTTGCAACTTGAAAATAATGAAAATAGTAGTAGGTCTCCAGCAATCAGGGTTGACCATGGGTGGCATCCTGGTTGCCTGGAGCATCAGTGTTTGTGATTGTAGAAGCTGATATGGGAGTGACAGTCTCTGTTGCAGAGGCTGCATTTATGTTTTGTTTCTGGTCTGTAAGAGCTGTCACTTTGCTTTCTGCAGACTTGTCTCTACATGGTGACTTGTGTTAGCTGTTCCTCTCTTGATTTGAGTTGTTGGGCCATGGTTCCTCTCCATTTGGACCAGTTGACTACTAAGCTCTCCCATGACTCCATGTTGATGCTCACAGCCTTCATGTCACATTTTACAATGTCATGATACTGCAGCCGTGGCTGCCCAGTGGGTCTTCTTCCAGAGGCCAGTTCTCCATACAGAAGATTTTTTGGAATGTGACTGACATGCAGTGGACATGTTCTAGCCAGCAGAGTCTGCACTGTTTAAGGAGTGTGAAGATGGTGGGCAGACCCATGTGAGACAGGACCTCAATGTTGAGCACCTTGTCTTGCCATGGGATTCCCAATATGCATCATACTTTTCGCATGGAAGGTGTTCAGACCCTCTCTTGCTTGACATATGTGGTCCGTGTCTCACTGCTATATAGCAGTGTACTGATGACCCAGGCATTGTACACTGTCATCTTTGAGTTGGTCCAAACATGTGTTGTGAGGCACGCAAGTGTTGTGGCTGCCATCCCAATTCTCTTGTTGAGCTCTATGTCCAGGGAGAGGTTGTCAGTGATGGTAGAGCCAAGGTAGGTAAACTGATGGACTGCATCCAGCTCATAGTCATTAATGGTGATGACTGGTGGTGCTGTGGTACCTTGACCCAGGACAGTTGTTTTTTTTTTAAGCTAATGGTCAACTCAAAGTTTCTGCAGGCCTGAGAGAAATGCTCCATCAGTGATTAAAGTTCATGCTGGGTGTGGGATGCTAATGCCATATCATCAGCAAACATGTTTCTGATAACGACTTTTCATACTTTGGTCCTGGTTCTGAGATGGGTGAGATGGAGATTTATATTTAAAGCTGACAATTCCTGTCTCTATGATGCGGTACATTTATCACAAATTTTGGATAGGCAACTTCATATAGAAATGGTTATTTTGAGAGAAATGATAGAAAAGAAATTGCCAAAATCTCTTGCATACCAACTATTGTATAAATTGCGAACTCATTGACAAAGAAAGAAGTACCATCATTTAAGTTTCTTGGCTTTATGTAAGAGCCTAAAGAATTCACTATTTAATGAATTTACATTCTCATATTTTTGAATATATATATATATATATATATATATATAAAAATAAATATACACTTACCCAGAAGGAACTGAGCAGCCATTTTTGATAGAGTACACATGTGGAGGACGAAGGATGGAATCATTATTCTAAAGCAAGATTCCACAAACTGTGACTTATGAGTTTTTAAAAATTAATTTTTTTATGTTATCAGAAAAAGTTTGGCAACTGAACACATACAAAAACTTTAATTTTGTGGAAACAGGACTTTATTCAACCAATATTTTATTGTCTTTGTATCTAATTAATCTTAATTATCTGTAGAAAAAAAATGTATATTTCCTTCCCCTTTACTCTAAATTTACTCTTGTGGCCTGTGGTTAATTCTCTGATCAATGTGACCCTTTACATTTGTTTTTATATTGTGTGGACTTGTTATAGAGGAATACCTTATATATTTTTATTTTAATAAAGTTTGAATTTCCTTAACTAAACAGAAGCTGAATTTCAAATCTGAAATCATAGAAATATAATTTGAGTTTAATAGCATATCAACATTTGTGGGTTATTTAATGGCAAAAAGGTGGGTTTTTAAGGTATTTTTTTAATGTTCAGTTATAGTGAGAAGGTTGATTTAGTCAGATTTTGATGAAAAAAAAATTTTTATATTTTTTTTTATTTTGGAAAATTGAAGATGTCTTCTAGTTTTGTATTCAAAAATGTATTGCTGGTAATAATTTTTCTTTCAAATATGTATTATGGCAATAATTTTTTTTTCCCTTCAAAAATGTATATTTTTGAATAAAAGTCTATTTTTATGTATATATTTCTGTAAAAGTCTATTTTTATACTTTCATAGTGCTTTGACCCCAGTTTGGGAGTTAACTATCCTAACAGGTGGTACCACTCCAGGTCAGGGTGAACCTAGAAACAACAGCAATTAAGAGGTGGTTTCATACTTCTCACCACATGCCAATCAGAGGCCTTGCTGCCGAGTGCAGTTTACCATCAATACCCAGGATGCATAAGTAATTTGAGCAAAAAAAAGAGGGAACACTTGCTAATGTGTGTTTAGGTGCAGAGAACATCTCCTCCCCAAAAGACATTAGGAAGATAAACTTGATAAGTTAAAGAAATGATTTGAAGTAAGGGGCTGAATTGCACACATCTTAATCATTTCTATAATCCCCATTAGATTTTCCCAAACATCTCAGCACTCTTTATCACATTTTAATCATCCTCGACATTTAAAACAACTCCCTTTAATTTAGCAGCCTAGAGTATACAGTATTAATATAAAGTCTGAATAGTATTAATAAAACTCATTTTAAAAACCTCTTCCTGTATTGATCCATAAACATTACAGGCAACCTCTTCTGCCTCCCATAAGCATGGACCAAGTGATTCTCCCTGAGAGTAATACACTATGCCTCCTGGGACTTACCCTGTCCTCAGACCTCAAATGGAACCACTATATTGAATCCATAGCAAAATCTACTGCTAAGAAGATTGGGTCACTATGTCGATCCAGGATGTTTTTTCCACCTGAATCCATCCTGCATATTTACAAGTCAACCATCCGTCAGTGCATGGAGTACTGCTGCCATTTATGGTCAGGTGCCCCTGCCGTTCTCCTCAGTGTTCTTGACAAGCTCCAAAGGAGAGTCTGTAATGTGATAGGTACTGATCTGGCGACTTGACTGCAGCCACTTCACCATCGTCGAAATGTGGCCTCCCTTTGTCTCTTCTACAAATACTTTCATGGCTTCTGCTCGGATGAGCTTAAGTCTCTGATGCCTCCTCAACAGGTGTTTACTCGTGCAACCAGACTGGCAACTGGGTCCCACCCATTCACAGTCAAGTTAGCCAAATGCAGACGACAATTCTACTCCTGCAGCTTCCTCTCTCGCACTTCTCGCCTGTGGAACTCACTCCCGTATTCTTGCTTTCCTGACGGCTACAACCTCCAGAAATTTAAATGCAAAGTCAATATTCATCTACTAACCACTGGCCTCTAGCTCTCTCCCCTCCCCTGTATAACCTTCCCTTTCTCCACCTATGTATCTGTCATCACACCTGCTTTCTCAGCTTTCTATTGTTCCTTTCTAACTAGTTTGTACTCCTTACTCTTTTCTAATTAATCTTGTTACATTTATGTAACCCCCTGCACATCAGTGGCGTTTCCGCCTTGCTCGGGGTGAAATGATTAAAAAAAAAAAAAATGCAATTCTTTCCTGTAAACCAGCTATATTACATTTAATTTTGACTAAATTGGACCAGGTTTAGACACACACAGTTAAAATATCTTTAGAAAACTTTGTTTGCTTGAAAATAATCAAATAAACATGAAAAATACCAAAGATAAAATAGACCCATAAATAATCCTCTCCATTATAATAAAGACCATTATGTATATGTTCAAATGAATAAGAATGAAGAAAATAATTGCAACATTTAAAGCATTAATATAAAACTGCTCAATACAAAAATTGAGCAATGAATATTTATTATGTTAGAACATGTGAAAAAAAAAACTAAACTACTACAAAACTGTACATTTTGTTTCGACATTGAAAAAAACCCCAAACAAAACAAGGTCTCATTAGGTAGTTATAAATGTTTATTACGATCACTTATTTTTTTTTAAAATAAGTAAGAACACTTCCCTTTATTTTAAGAAATTTATTTTTTGTACGAGGCAAAAAGATTAAAAATTTACATCTATATTTTCTCATTTTTCTCTTTACTTTCTATTTCTTCTGCATTTTTCTTTTCTTGATTTCTCGTCTTATTTTCTGATCTTTTCCTCCCTCTTTTTTAATATCTTTTTACTTTGTACAAAAAAATTCCAAACATAAAGAGAATAATAATAATAATAATAATAAGAGAAATGTTTTTAAAAGAATTAAAAAAAAAAAAAATAGAAACGTTTATTACCATCATTATTAACTACCTGATGAGACCTTGTTCTTTCAATGTTGAAACAAAAATGTACAATTTTGTAGTAGTTTGTAGGTTTTCATGTTCTAATGTAATGATAAATACATACATTTCCCTCCTGTCACACTGATAGAGAAAGAGAGGCAATAGCGAGGCAGTGTCGGTTCAGTTCATTCTCTTTACTACAAGTTATTAAACTTTATTACTAGTTATAAAAGCTCTTACCACATGTTTGCTCTTTAACAGTGGCTTATTTTATTTTATTTTTTTTTGCTATAACTGTTATTGTTGAGTAGTGAAGAATAGAGACCATTGTACACTTGCATATATATTTCCTTCCTGTTACAATCAGGAGTTTGGATTATTATTGTTTTTTAAGGGGCAGGAGTTCTTATGTCTTAATGTAAGACAGTAACATATATATTGATGTAACTCCATAGTAGTTACATCAATATATATGCTACTATCATCTAAACTTATTTATAAATGGAACTTTGTGTGTGTGTGTCTGTTACCTATACACTCCGAAACGGTTGAACCAATTTTCTTGAAAATTTACACAGTTTTACTATAAGCGTCTGCGAGTGTTCTTAGCTAGGTTTTGTGTCGGGGTACCCCTGATAAATATCAAAAATCGATAATCGAAAAAAATCTGGTTATAGAAGGAGTGGTCAGATTTTAATCAAATTTGATACACTCATAGACAAAGACATAAGAAATGATATTCAGAAGTTTCAAGGTTGCAGTTCTTACAATAGTGCAGAAAATTTGATATCAATACCAGGAAATCAAAATTTGACTTACATCCATTCACTTTTCTTTCAGTCTACGGTTTCGCTTTAACTGGAAACAACTATTGCTTTTTAGTCTTTCATGCCAGCGTCCAAAGAGTCTGAGCTTCAGGACCATGGATTATTTTTAAAGCTTTCATTACACCTGAGCAATGCCAGGCTATACTGCTAGTATAGATATATTTTGTTGTCATTTTTACAGCATGGGCCCACTTGTAAAGTAATTTTTTTCTTTATTTGTGACTTGATAAATTTTGATATACTAATAAACTAATTAACTGAAAAACAGAATGACTACAATACTATAAGTAGTTACCTCCAAAAATTCACTAAAGGAAAAAAGGGCACAGATAATGAAAAAATGACAAAAACTTAAAAGTAAAGTTTTATCATCAAAATCATGTCGTCTTCAAGAGAAAATTACTAAAGGAAATTTTTAATTTTTTAAAAATCCTTTTTAGTACCTTTAAAATTTTGGTTAACAAGTTGTTTTCTTGCATCAACAGGTAACCATTAATTAATATGGAAAATTTTAGCATCTTTTTGCAGTGAAAAACTTTGATTTGAAAATTCTTGCAAAAATCAAATTTACGGTCATTAAAAGATGAACAACCACTTCAGATAAAATTTTTTACAACTCATGAATACTGGACACAAAATTTGGTCAGAAAGATAAAAATTCTGTATGGTTTCTTTTCAGGAGAGCCATTATCACAAAAAGAGCCACTCGGTAGGGTTATAAAAATTTAATAACCATTGATAAAATGACTGCTGACTATAGTTTGATTTAAGACAAAATCTTTCCCTCGCATGGGAAATTGTTGAAAGAATTTTGTGACCCTTAAAGTTAGGCCCCCACCCTGCTCAGAAGGGACAGGATTCTCAAAAATAAAGTTTGTTTTTATAGAATTTTGCAACACTGATAATTAAAAAAAGAAAAAACATGTTTTTTTTTTAACCAATGCTAAATAAGAAGACTTATGTAAATAAAAATGTCTCAAATCAAAGGATTGTCTACTTTTTGTCACTTGTTGGCAGAAGGATTGAAATGAAAAATCCCAGGTGTGGAAATGACCACACACAGGGAGCACAATAAGGATTTTGGACAATTAAAATTTGGCTGTGAGCCGGATCATACTCCTTGGGAAGTAGTAAGAGACATGATTGGTCATCTGATCAATGTGGAAAAGGCTCCAGTAGAATTTCAGGAAAGCCAGAGAAATGTACCACACCTCTTGGGAAGTAGTAAGAGGCACTAACACAAAAGAGGGAAAGACAAGGTTGATCAGGTGACCAAAAAGAAGAAATCCTGATTGGGTATGCTAATATTCCCAAATGACGAGAGAGAGAGAGAATCTGAAGAGGGAAAGTCCACAGACTGGAGAGACCCTGCAAAGATGTAGACAGACTGGAGAGAACACAGACTGGAGAGAACACAGTCAAGACAGAGACTAATGCAGTCCAGAAAACAATGTGTATGAACCCCACTGAGAAAACAGAGACTGGCATAGACTAGAAGACAGTATGTGCAGACCTGAGAAACCTGACAGAGACATAACATACTCAGACAGATTCGACACACAGTTGAGTTTAATTAGAGTTTAGAGTTAGATTGGTACAGGTCGAGTTAACATGACAGACATGTTGTCACAGTACTCCCTGCCTTAGAAGAACCTTCAACTTAAGCCTGGTGCCAGACCAACCAACTTAGATAAAGTGTTACATCCTATAGAAGCCATGGGTTGGAATTAAAATTGTCTGCATGCAAAGATGATAAACTCAAACCAAATACTGTACTTAACAGAACGTGTGTGTGTGTGTGTGTGTGTGTGTGTGTATATATATATATACACACACACTAGCCGTATAGCCTGGCGTTGCTTGGGTCTAATGAAAGCTTCAAAACTAATCCATGGTTCTGGAGCTCAGACTCTTTGGACGTTGGCATGAAAGACTAAAAAGCAATAGTTGTTTCCAGTTAAAGTGAAACTGTAGACTGAAAGAAAAATGAATGAATTTTGATTTCTGGTATTGATATCAAATTTTCTGCACTATTGTAAGAACTGCAACCTCGAAACTTCTGAATATCATTTCTTATGAGTGCATTAAATTTGATTAAAATCTAACCACTCCTTCTATAACCTGATTTTTTCATTTATCAATATTTATCGAGGATACCTCAACACAAAACCTAGCTAAGAACACTTGCAGACACTTATAGTACAACTGCGTAAATTTTCAAGAAAAATCAGTTCAGCTGTTTTAGAGTCTATAGGTAACGGACACACACAGACAAAGTTCCATTTATAAATAAGTTTATATATATATATAAAAAAAATAAAAAAACACCTTATTTTTGATTTTGCAAAGACTTTTTTTTTTCTTACTGTGGCTCCCAGCTCTGTCTGGATCATTGATGTGATGGATTTCAGGGCCTTTCAGCCCAAACCAGCTTTGTGATCAAACATGTGGAACAGAGCCATATTTGAAATGAAGTGATCAGCCATGGAGATTTGGGCATTGATGCAAAGGACACAGCAGGGGAATTCACACAGCAAAGTATTTTGTTTATTGGAAATATTAAATTTAATCTATTAGCTTTAAATTAAAACTAAAAAGATTAAAAAGTTTTTTTTTTAAATTCTTTTAGACCTTAGATATCATTTTTCTTCAAAGGTACCAAGAAGTAGACAAAAAAAAGAAAAGATACAATCATGAAAAAATGGTTTTTAATCTCTAGATGATTTTCTCTCCTCTCCCGCACAGATCAACAGACTAACAGGATTTTGAAAAATGTCCTTGACTTATTGACTTGATTGCATAAAGACTGCATAAATGCAAATATTTGGAGTCAAGCAAAGGAAGAAAAACAACTTGTTGTCAATGTAAACAGTTTCTTGTAATTAAATTTATGAGATTAAATGCTAGGAAGCTGCTCAGTTGGTAGAGATAATCTTTGGTGTCCCTAATCATATTTAAAAATCAACAGTGTTACTTTTCTGTATGTTTCTTTGTTTAGAGCAGGTTTCTCAAACTCAAGGACACAAGAAGGTTGTTATATGCTGAGGGAGAGTTCCAGTTACATATAACCAGGAGGTCACTGACCTTGTGAAAGGGTTCCTAACAATGGAGTTCGCAGACTTTCTTAGAGACATGTTCTGAACCAGGGTTCTACAGACCCACAAATCATTTCATATTTTTAAGGGATTATAAAAATGAAAGAGTGAGAGAAAGGGGTAGGCAAGATTCCAACTATGTGTTTATTAAGTACAGCTTTAAAGAAAAGCAATTTTTAAAACAAATCATTGTCAAAGTGCAAGATAAAATGAGGTGATGTCAGTTAATGCAAAACATGTCCTTCAGCAACAAAACAGATTTTTCTTCTCTTCCATACTAGAACAGACCTTACTGGTCTTAAAATTGAATGTGTTGGTATATACTTATTAAATTTTGAGAAAAATGTTGGCCATGAAAATATTTTTCTATGACCTGCAAAAAAATTGTATGTGGGTTGCAACTTTGAGATACCTGGTTTAGAGAGAAAGAAAAAAAAGAAAAATACATAATATATAACTTCTGTTATGTTTTTTAAAAAAAATATATAATACTAACAAATGAATCTTGGCCAGATTCAAAGGCTAAATCTGGAGTTTTGCAAGCAAGTGATATATCCATTATGCTAGTGTTCTGATACTTGATCAATGTGATAACTTTATCAAGCAAATGCTAAATTGGACAGAAACCTGAATAATATGAGTTTACTCCAACTTGTCAACCAGGGAACTTCTAACAAACACCAGGTGGTAATTGTATGAAGAATTATAGAAAGAAAAGGGCACAAACCCCCTTTTTTCTTTCTAAACCACAAAATGCCATTGTGACAAGATGTCATTTCCTTTGTGTGAGACTTCTCAGTGTCTAGTGAACAACATGTTGAAAAGAGATCTGACTGACTGGGCAGGAGATTATCCTGCAGTAGGTTGCTATTACTTTCTGCGGTAGACTGGTTGCCAGCCAAGGCAAAAGAACCCAACCACTCCTGTTATTTAACCCATAACTGGAGGGAGGAGACGAATTAATAACTTTTCCAAGGCTATTTGCATGTAAGTGAATGCAAGGAATTCAACTAAAATTCAAGCTTGGCTTCCAGATTTCTCATTCTGAGCCGATATTCATTGCACCACAATGCACATCCTGTGTGTGTGTGTGTGTGTGTGTGTGTGTGTGTGTGTGTAGGCATGGGTGTGTTGTGGTGCAGTGGATATCGGCTCAGAGAAAGAAATTGAAGAGCCAAGTTCAAGTTCTAATTGAATTCATTGCATTCACTTACACACAAATACCCTTGGGAGAGGTATTAATCCATCTTTTCTACCTCCAGCTATCAGTTTAATAGGACAGGTTGAGCTCTACAGCCTTGGTTGTCAACCAGGCTATTGCAGAATGTAATAGCAATCTACTACCAAAAAATCTTCTGCCCAGTCAGTCATGTTTCTTTTGAGACATGATCGCCTAAACATGTATCAAGTATGGCAGTTAAGTGACTGGCTTGTACATATCAAATGGTGTAAAAATAGGAGATGGAACACAATGAAAATAAAAATAAACTATTTAAATTTAAACATTCTGAAAATCTCTAATATATCTCTTCAAAATCACAGAAAACCTGACTGAAATCACCAAATTATAAAAGCTATTTCTGATGTACGTCATGATGATAAACAATGTTATTAGCAGGGAGTCATTAAATTGAAGTTCTGGCACCACACCATCACAAATAAAGTACTGGGCAAAATAACAAAAACATCACTTAAGGACATTCAACAATAGCAATAAGTAAAATGGATAGCACATGTAACCCAAATAAAATAATGATATAAGATGTTAACATTCAACACTACTTCAAAACTAAAAGGTTAAGGAAACTCCCATCAATACTTGAAAGAATAAGAATAGTTACTGGAAACCTATTTTCCTGAAAATAGAAAAAAAATTATAAATTTCAACTGTCAGTATCACTGGCTGCTCAGTCAGTGAATGTCAAATGTTTCCTTAGAAGAAAATGGCTAATACTAGTATTACAACCATTACATTCTTGTATATACAATTTCATTTGAATTTAAGATTTGCAAGAATATAAAGTCAGATATTTTCATGAACCATCAGCTTTATTAGCCAAAATCTAAATTTAAAAAAATGTTCATATAAACTTTAATTAATATCATAAGGAAGGAGATTCAATCATAATTTTGCTTGTTCCTTTATTAGTTAGTTTGTAAATTACACCCTGCCATTACCTCAGATAAACAACGAACCATTCCTGTTTTTGAGAATAGAGGAAGTAGAAATATATCAAAGGCACTGTTTGGTTTTAAGAAAAGAAAGAAAAGATAGCAGAGGTTATAGCACTCATGTGTTTAGCAGTTGTTTCAGTGAAATGGAAGCTATAAGCTTGGATAGCAGTTTAGAATTGGAACTTGCTGGAAATCTAAAGCTTAACTATTCTCTATTATAAAATTTTAGCAAACATCAAGTAAGTAGCAGGCCTGTTGCATTGTTCAACATTTGATTACTTTTAGCAATGTCCGTTGTTGCATTTTTATGGCCATTTTAAATAACAGCCAAGTAAGTCAGTTTGAAGAAAAGCCTGGCATAAAATAATATTTATGTTATGTGCACACTAATTGCCTTGTATATCAACTGTAGTATGTTTTCCAAACCTTGGCTTCTGGTGCATTTGCATTGATTAAGTTTCATGTAATTGTTCTTATAAGATGTTCTAAATTCATTTCAACTAGCAATATCCATGAAAATTTTATGTTTTTTTCCTATTTTCTGATGAATTTTAATTCTTAATGATTGAATAAGCTTCTTACTAGTTTTATAGCTATAAAACATCCATGGAAAAATTTGAGCTTAACAACTTTAATATTTTACAATATTCTGAGACTTCCTATCTAGCTTAATAGCAATTAAAGAAAACACAAATTATCCCTATATTCAAGAAATCCTAGAAATTTGTCATTAGTTAATAAAGCACAAAACAATATTAGCTTAGATTCCTAGCCATACAGACTTCAAAAGAAAAACAACAGGCAACTTGGGACATGTCCCAAAAGAAAAACGACAGGCAACTTGGGACATGTCCCAAAAGAAAAACGACAGGCAACTTGGGACATGTCCCAAAAGAAAAACGACAGGCAACTTGGGACATGTCCCAAAAGAAAAACGACAGGCAACTTGGGACATGTCCCAAAAGAAAAACGACAGGCAACTTGGGACATGTCCCAAAAGAAAAACGACAGGCAACTTGGGACATGTCCCAAAAGAAAAACGACAGGCAACTTGGGACATGTCCCAAAAGAAAAACGACAGGCAACTTGGGACATGTCCCAAAAGAAAAACGACAGGCAACTTGGGACATGTCCCAAAAGAAAAACGACAGGCAACTTGGGACATGTCCCAAAAGAAAAACGACAGGCAACTTGGGACATGTCCCAAAAGAAAAACGACAGGCAACTTGGGACATGTCCCAAAAGAAAAACGACAGGCAACTTGGGACATGTCCCAAAAGAAAAACGACAGGCAACTTGGGACATGTCCCAAAAGAAAAAAAGGCCCAACTTGGGACATGTCCCAAAAGAAAAACGACAGGCAACTTGGGACATGTCCCAAAAGAAAAACGACAGGCAACTTGGGACATGTCCCAAAAGAAAAACGACAGGCAACTTGGGACATGTTCCAAAAGAATGAACTATCAACATTAGCTGACAATAAGAAAGAAGAATATAGAGCCATTGGCTGAGTGTCGACAATATAAACTACAACAGAATAAGAATTAGACACAGTCACGTGGCACATGCACGCAAGGCAGTAACTATGCCTTTGTTTAATGACTGCAACCAATTTCTCACTATCAAGCATATTTTGATTGAATCCAAGAAGCACAAAAATATATGTAGCATCTATTACCAAGCACAAGATCTTAGCATGCTCTTCAAAAATGTACCTACTGCCCAAATACTAAGAAAAAAATATTTCCAACTTCTATAGAAAGCAGAGCTTGGACTTGGAACAATACGTTTTGAAATACTCCTGAACTATACAACTTGATATTTTGAAAACAATTTATAAAGAATCTCATAACCACTTGAAACATTTTGAAACAAATTCTGAAAAAAAAAAGCCAGTTTCAACATTAAATGACCCACAAGGGTTGATACGCTGGTAAAACAGCTAGTCAATTAATCTTCCTCAATACCATTACATACCTCTTTAGAGTATAGAACCTCAACTCCACCACACTATGGCTACCACTGTGATTTCTGTAGCAAGTAAAATTTTTACCAGGTAGAGTTGCCAGCTCAATGGCCAATCAACCTTTGAATTCAGAGTTGTCATTTTCTTAG
This sequence comes from Ascarosepion bandense, assembly GCA_037127315.1. Lineage (NCBI taxonomy): Eukaryota > Metazoa > Mollusca > Cephalopoda > Sepiida > Sepiidae > Ascarosepion > Ascarosepion bandense. Next base: position 14,152,712 of record JBBBDQ010000256.1, read on the forward strand.
ACAATACCAACCAAGAAGAGTTGTCTGCCTTGCTTTGTTGCTCATAGTAGACAGTGGGAAGAGAAGAGATGGGTTCATTCCTTTTCCAAGTGGATTTGTATGAAAGTAAGCAACAAACATAGCATGTCAATGCCACCTATGCTGATAACAACAGCAATATGTGCATAAGACGTGAGAGAAAGATTCAGAGTACAATATTAGCTATTGATGACAAAAATACACACATTATACATTATGAGTAATTTTGATATGTACATAAATTAACTGACAGGTCTGAAGCCTAATGATGAAAAACATTTTATATATTTGCAACAATCTCCTTTGTCAATGCACACAAAAAATAAGTTTGTTTGTTCCTGTTTTACAGCCTTTCAACATCTAAAGGGTCATTTAAGGCTGGAAGCATGTTTTTATTTTAAAATCAGTTATTCCCTGGAAACAAGCTCATTCGGAACACAGCATGCTATTTTACCCATAGCTAGGACGAAATGTGAAAGTTTATATATCTATGTTGAAGCTATATAATAATGTTAAATTTTATTAAATAGGTCAAATTTCCGAAGGAAGGCTAGAATTTTGTCAATGTTGATATTTTCAAATAAAGATTTTAAGTTCTGTACTTTATAAAACTGTTGAATTTTTGCCTGGTCTGTACAATCAATTAGTATATGTCTTATGCTATTATTCATCTGGCATCTAGAGCATTTGGGCGGATCTACTCCTCTTGACAGCCAGGAGTGGGTAAAAAAGGTGTGTCCTATCCTAATTTGAGATAGTATAACCTCTTCCTTTCTGGATTTCCTCAAAGCACCTCTCCACTCTCAAATTGGGTTTAATTTGGAAGAGTTTGTTGTTCTGACAAATCGACCAACATTTTTGCCATTTGAGTTGAATATATCTTTTTATTGCAGGTCTTTGATCTGTGAATGGGACCTTCATATTGGAGATATCCTCTCTCAGAGACTCCTTCGCAGCTATGTCCACTTTCGTGTTACCACAAATGCCAATGTGGCTGGGGATCCAACAAAAGACAATATTCTTGGTTTTGTTTATCACGTTTAATTGATTTAAAAGTTTATTGATAATCGGGTTATTTAGATTCTTGTTGTGGAGAGACAACAGTACAGAGAGTGAATCAGAGAATATAATGAAGCTGTCACTTACAGTGTCAGTGATCAGATCAAGTGCCAACTCAACAGCTGTGGCTTTGCCACTAAAAATTGATGCCCCATCGGGTAGACGTCTTTTTTTTGTGATGCTATCCAGTAGGGCACAGCATCCACATTTCTCACCATCTTTCGATTCATCTGTGCATACATGTTTATAGGAAGGGAAACTATCAACAATTTTGCTCAGTTCTTCGTAGAAATCAGTAGGGTTGGTCTTTGATTTAGGGAATTTGGTGAGATTTAGCAATGCTGTTGGTTGGATGATTTCCCATGGAGGGCTTTCTGAAATGAGTGATTCGTGAAGTCGTTCCAGGTTTATATTGGATTCTCTGATGATTTTTCATCCTTAGACCAAATGTTTTAATTGTTTTCTTTTTCCGATCAAAGAGAGGGTGATATAATGGGTTTACAATACAGTCGTAGGCAGGATTGGATGGGCAAGAGAGGATTTTGGTCAAATATTGTAAAGCTAGTTTGTTGCGGCGAATTGGCTTCTGCATATAGACTATCAATGGGAGAAGTTCGAAAGGCTCCCAAGGCTAGTCTAAGCCCCTGATGATGAACAGTGTCTAATGACTGTGTATGACTTTCTGGCGACACCATATATGTAGCAGCCATAGTCCAATTTTGATCGCACCAATGATCTATATAATTTCAGTAAAGTTTGTCTATCAGCTCCCCAATCTGTGTGGGCAATAACTCGCATCAGCTGAATAGCTTTGTTACATTTATTTTTTAAGTGCTTGATGTGAGGGATGAATGTGAGCTTTTTATCCAGTATTAGTCCTAAAAATTTATGTTGATCTACAACAGGAATCTGAATCCAGTCCAGTTTTAACAGAGGATCTGGATGTAATTTTCTAAGCTGGCAAAAGTGCATGCATTTTGTTTTCTTAGTGGAGAACTTAAATCCATTCTTGGTTGACCATTTTTTTTATTTTGTCAATGCATTGTTGAAGCTGCCGCTCAATTATGTGGATATACCTTGAGCTGTAGCAGATTAAAAAGTGAGCAATCCACACCTGGGTTCATACATCCAACAATATCGTTGATTTTTAAGTTAAATAATGTTACAGACAAAATACTCCCCTGTGGAACTCCCATTTCCTGTTCCTTGGAGTCCGAGAGGCATGTTTCTACACGGACATTGAATAATCTATTGTTTAAAAAATTATTGATGAAAATAGGTAGTCTTCCCATCAGTCCAGCTTCTTTGAGATTTTTCATGATACCATATCTCCATGTGGTATCGCATGCCTTTTCTAAGTCAAAGAAAATAGCAGTAATATGTTTTTTTTGGATAAAGGCATTTCTAATAAAAGTTTCCAGCCATATTAAATGATCCATAATACTCTGCTGTTTTCGGAAACCACATTGAAGGTTGGTTATTATTTTATTGATTTCAAAAAACCAAGCTAACCTGTTATTCACCATTCTTTCAAGAGTCTTACATACACAGCTAGTTAGTGCTATGGGGCAGTAATTGGAGGGGTCAGATGCATCTTTTCCTGGTTTTACTACAGGAATGACTATGGCTTGTTTCCATATGGCAGGAATATTACCACTGATTCAGATGTCATTAAAAATGGATAGTAAATACTTCAATGATTGATCAGGTAATTGTTTTAAGAACTCATATGATATCTCGTCTGGTCCCTCAGCTGTGTTATTAGCCTTCTTCAATGAATCCTTTAGTTCATTAATAGAAAAAGGTTTATTATACTTTTCTTCATTATTACTTTTAAAGTTCAGCTTGATTTTTTCTGATTCCTGTTTAATAGCCTGGAATTTTCTGTGATTTTTGGATAATGAGTTATTTGCAAGAGAGTCTGCAAACAGGTTGGCCATGTCCTTTTTTGGGGTTATTTTGTTGTTGTTTATACAGAGGTGCTTGAGGGGGGAACTGATGTTTTTCCCTGATATTTTCTGCACCATATTCCATATGGTTTTACTTTTGGTGCTATTAATTTTGGAAACAAAGCTCTTCCATGACTCCCGTTTGGCTTCTTTTATTATTCGGCATGCTTTAGCTCTGCATATTTTAAAATGGTTTAAATTCTGAGCAGTGGGTCAGTTGTTGAATTTTCTTAATGCAGCACGCCATAGCCTGGTAGCCTTTTTACTATCATCATTAAACCAAGGGCGGTTATACTTAGTTGATGAAGTTGTTTTAGGGATACATTCCTCAGCTATAGAAATAATAGTATCTGTAAAATGAGTGATCGAGTCTTTCTCATGTTTTCCAGGTAGGAGTTTATATTTGCATAATTGTTGGAATTTATTCCAGTGAGGGATTTTTGAGATTATTTCAGGGCCAGAATATTCTAATGTTATTAGGAAGTGGTCGCTCCCACATGTGTCCTCATGAACAGTCCAGTCGTAATCCATAAAGATACTTGGATCACTTATAGAAAGATCAATTACTGAAAACGTGTTTGTAGCAGAGTGAATAAAAGTTGGTCTCTTATTATATATACATAGGTTGTTATTGTTGATAACATTTTCTATTATGATTCCTCTTCTGTTTGTGTCTGAGCATCCCCAACTAGTGTTCTGACTGTTAAAGTCACCTAATAGTAGGAAGGGACAAGGGAGTTGGTTAATAAGATTTTCTATTTCTGTTTCATCTATAGGGTCATTTGGAGGTAGATAAATGGAGCAAACTGTGACAGTCCTATGTATGGCGGTTGTAACGGCAATTGCCTGTAAATTAGTTTGTAAATTTATCTGGCTTTGTGCTATTTTATTATTGATATGAATGGATATTCCTCTGGAAGCTCTACTTGGGTTATTTACTATGTGGTTGTATTCAGAGAAGTTGCGGAGTTTAATGCTTTCAAACAGTTTTAAAAAATGTTTCTTGTAAACATTATTATAGGACAGACTGGATATTAGTAGAAGTTTGTTCAGATTGGCTTTTATACCTCTGCAATTCCATTGAATTATTTTGCTGGCCATGGTTAAATTTTATGTATTTGATTTTCATTTATCTTTGAGAATTGGGGTGGTTGTTTTCTACAGGAGGAATACTCTCCGTTTCCATGTCTTCTGAATCTACAGATGTGCATCGTTTTTTTTTGGGGGGGGGTGTTTTTCTCCACTGTAGTTCTTTGTTTTAGAAGAAGATCTCTGTACAGTCTGCTCCTGAGTAGTAATGACTTTCTTTGGGGGAGGGGACTTAGATTCCTTCCGTAAAGTTGTTTTTTTTTTTTGGATAGTTTCCCTCTGGAGAAGAGGTTTTTGTTCTGCAATAGAGGTATTTGATGTTGATGGTTTTTCCATGCCTTTGAAGGTTCAGTGTTATTGTCAGATTCAGTGAATGGATTAATTTCTTTCAAGAAAGCGGGGAGTGTTTCTGGTGTAAGTTTTGATAATTTACTGACTAGGAGTTTGCAAGAATGGCATTCTTGTTTATCAAAGTTGTTTGGTTTTGGTTTAGTAACTGATGCATATGATGTAGTAGGGAATAAGCCAGTTGCTTAGACTATCTTTCTAGCTTCAGAGAAGGATATATTATGTGTAAACTTAATAGTATTGATCTCTTTCTTTTTTCCAGATTATACATTGTTTAAAGTCTGATGGGTGATCTTCAAGACAACACATTTTGCTTTTTTGTTACATTCTTGCCCATGGTGGTCAGAGTCTCTTTCTCCGCATCTTCTGCATGTTGGAAGTCTCGTTCACCTGTCCTTATGGTGTCCAAAAAGTTGACAATTGAAGCACCATAGAGGGCTTGGAATGTACTGGTTGACCTTTTCAAGTGTAAATCCTATTTTTAATTTCTTCGGGACTTTGGGGAGGTTGAAAGTGAATATATATGAGTTTGTTTCAATGATATCTGTTCCTTTTCTAATTTATATACGTTGTACATCTATTACTCCTTGTGTTTTTAGTTGAGTCTTAATTTCTTCAATAGTGCAGAATGAGAGCTCAATGCTTCTGACTACACCTTTAGATTTGTTCAGCGTGTTGTGTGGATATGTTTTTATCTTCAATTCAGCAAAGGTTTCCATTTTTAGAAGTGCATCGGAATATGATGTTTTTTTCTACTTGGACAAGTAGTGTACCATTTTTAAGCTTCTTTACCATCTTTGGTACTATAGCACCAGAAAGTACTTTTTCAATAATGAATGGGGATATCTTTGTTAATTGTTTTTCTTCTAACGACTCCAAAACGATAAACTGAGGAAATTGTTTTGTAATAATAAATTCACTTTCTGAGTCTGACGGAGATTCTATGTGGGGGCATTTGGAATATTTATTAGATATACTATATATTATTCATTGGAGGGTTATCCCCACCCACCAAACCAGGCTGGAGCCCGCGAATGGGATCTGTCAGGAGGGAAACCCATTCACCCTGGCAGATCAGGGACTTTCCCTCCAATATATTTGACAACACGAGAGACCCGGAGCACCTGTCTCCTCCCCCTGTGCACAGCCCCATAATGTAGGTGCACAGTTGGATGGCTTGCAGCCATGTCTGGGCCTATGTATCTTGCGCCGTCAACTGACCCTTAGCCAGCGCCTTCTAACATCTGTTCATAGAAAGCTGGTAGTAGTTTTCTTATATATAACTTTCCATGGTCTGGTAGTTTTTTTTTGTTTTTTTTTTTGTGGTGGGGAATATGTATGGTAGGATACATCAGTCTTGGTAGAAAATGTTTCTGGAGGGTATGTTTGGGGGTAGATGTTAGGGCTTGACCTGACCAGCCGGTTGATCGGATCGGGCCTCTCAGACTGCTCGTCTAGCCCAGGTAAGAGCCGAAGTGATGTGTTGCAGGACCATGACCTCTTTGCACCCGGGCCATGGCTTGCTCAGTCACCAGGATCCAGTCCCCAGACGACATGGGTCGCCACCCACGGCCAACAGGTGGCCCCATTGAGGGACACTTACTCTCTGCAGGGGGCAGTTGGTGTATTCTGATGCTCTGCCAACAGAGCTCAAAAAATAAGAATCTAACAGTAATTATTCATGGTTGTATTAAAGGATATAAACTTTTACTCATTTCCATACAAGATAATATATGTTAAGATGTAGAAAGTCTTTACATTCTATGTTTATGTTCTCTTTAAAACATCATTGGTCAATTTCAAGAACATCAATTGTGAAGTTATGTTTTTACAATTCAAGAAAAAGGTTCATGTGTTTATCATTTGGTATTTAGAATTTAATAAATTTATTATTTAATAATGATATTTAGAATGTAACAAATTGAAATCATTTCTGTCAGTGTTACAGTCATTTTTAAACCACTTACAAAACATGCCAAACTGTCTGCAACATCATGGAAACTGTATATATATATATATATATATATATATATATATATACACACACACACACACACACACGTACGTGCATTGTAGTGAATATCGCCTAGGAATGAGTGATCAGAAAGCAGAGTTCAAGTTCCAGTTGAATTTGTTGCATTCACTTATATGTAAACACTCTTGGAAAAGGGTGTTAATATGCCTCTTCTCCCTCCAGCTATGGGTTAAATAGCAGGACAGATTGGGCTCTATAGCGTTGGTTAGCAACCAGTCTATCACAGAAAGTAATGGCAGCCTACTGCATGAATATCTTCTGCCCAGTCAGTCAAGTCTTTTACAAGACATGATTTCCCAAGCATGTATCATGTATGGCACTTAACTGGCTGATTAATATATTGTTGTGCATATTTAATAATTCCTTGGCTGAAAAACGTTTGATTTCAAGTAATGTCTTATGATTATGGCTTGAAGTATTTGTAGTTTGATTTTGCAATGTATGTTGTATATCTGTATTGTCTACAAGTAGCTGCTAGTGTTATAAAATTTTATATCAAATAATGCTGCATACAAGACCATTAATATTTCTACTAATATTCAGCAAATGCTTGGAGACATTTGTTATCTTCCATCAAAAAAATTTACTAGACAGTTCTTTCCTGGGTATAATGATAAACTACATCTGGCAGAAAGTTCTCTAATGGGCATGCTTTGAGTAATGTGGAACTACCTCTAAATTTCTGTTGTTCCTAGGTCCACCCTGAACTGAGGTGGTAGCACCTGTTAGGGCCCCAGCTATGGACAAATAGTTAAAATACTATAAAAATATAAACATTTTTAGAGCAAAAATACTAGCAATAAATTTTTGTAGGAAAAAAAAAATTGCCAGTAACACATTTCTATAAGGAAAAAAAAAATATTACCAGCTACTATTCTTTAACCACCATAGACAATCTCCCCTACCTCCCATCAGCATGGATCACACTAGTCTCCCTGAAAGCAATATACTGTGCCTCCTTGGCCTTACTTTCTCAGCTGACCTCAAATGGAATGACTATGTTGAATCAATAGCTAAATCTACTGCTAGGAAGGTCAAGTAACTGTGTCAAGCAAGGAAGTTTTTCTTGTCTGAATCCATAAACATCTACCATCTGTCTGTGCATTGAATACTGTTGTCATATCTGGTTGAGCACCTCAGCTATTCATCTCCGAGTTCTTGACAAAATCCCATGGAAAATCTGCAATATAATCGATCCTAATCTAGCAGCTCGACTCCAGTCACTTTCTTACTGACAGGATGTGGCTTCCCTCTGTCTCTTCTACAAATATTTCCATAGCTTCTTCTCTGGCGAGCTTAGCTCCCTGGAGACACTTCTATGTGAATTTACTCGAGCTACTAGACTGGCAACTACGTCCCACCCTTTTATGGTCAAAAGGGGTCAAATGTAGCTCCCACTTCTACTCTATAATCTTTTCTTGCACTTTCTGCCTGTAGAACTTCCTTCCATATGCTTGCTTTCCTGATCTCCAAGAGTTTAAATGCAATGCCAGTTGCCATCTCTAATCTCCTTAACTCTCATCTTTCTCTTATCCTTTCCCCAAAAACACCCTGTATATTGTTGTTGTTCTTTTTCACTTTACTCTCACATAACTCCAGTCACACCAATATTCCCATCTTTCTCTTATCTGACACTCCCTGTAACTTGTTCCTCTATCTCTTTGCTCTTATCTCCAGTGCATCAGTGACAGTACTACCTTACTTGGGGTGAAATGATTATAAAAAAAAAATATCAGCAATACATTTTTGTCAAATAAATTACTAATTATCCGAAGAAAATTCGATTTCAGCATTAAATGACCCATATGGAGTTGATATGCTGCTAAACAAACAAACAAACAACTAAACATGTGTTAAAGCAAACCTTGTCTGCAGTTATGAGTGATAAATAAATAAATCTTCCATCTATCTAATAGATGGTAAAAAGCATTTATTATGCACAATTTTTTTTCAATATTATTCCTTTTCAATGCACTTCAACCAATGTTTATTTTAACTACATCAATGAAATATACATAATAAAAATGTCATATTACAATTCAGCTAATAGCTGTGTCAGGATACAAGCACATTGACGAGCCCACATAGTTGAAAATCCTGTAAATTTCCATCATTTCCAGTCTTCAAGAATGTGAGCAAGCATTCATCTTATCTCAATATCAATCCATTAGCCTCCTTAGTGCCATTAGCAAATTCATCAACAATAAGGTTAATGAGCACCTCAATAGAAACAATTTCTTAACAAATTGTATGGATTTCACTCATCTAGGTTCACTGCTGATATCCTGTCATTCAACGGAGAATCAGTGATAAAATCATAATCAGGATGTGGAATGCAAGAAGACTATTGTGACGAGAACTCCGGCCACTTGTCGTCGATGGTTTTGACACAGTAGCTGTTCTTCTATTACAACAGTGTTCTTCCTCACCCATGTCATGAATTTTGATCTCAAGGAAGTCATGCTGAAATCTTGCTAGCTGTCTCTTTATCAAGTTGAACCATACTGGACTCATACACATTTGGGTTAATAAAAACGGCACCAAAAATATATTGAATGATGCCTCAATAAGTTGCGGAAAAAGTCTTTGTATACAAACAAAAAGAAATAAAATATAACAATAGCCAATCCCTTATCTCTACAATGGAGCAGAAGTTTCATCTTAAGAGTAGTGTTTGTCTTAATATTAATTCAAGCTTTTGGTTGGTAATGTCTATTCACTCCAATCAAAGTTTTCAAGTTTGTGACGATTCAAAATGTCTTATTCGCTTAACCCCGAAGCTTTACAGAAACTGCTGAAGGACTGTGTGTGGTAGGTAGCGGTAAGTCGTCTACTTTGTCATTAACTCTGGTTGGTTCATTGTTTGACTAACTTTTTTCGGTTGGTCAGCGGCAGGCTTCTCTATGATTGGCACCCAACATCTTGACGGGTTATCTCTCTGGGCCGGAAGCTGACTGGACTTTGCTGGAGTCTTTCTTGGCTCTCCCTGTTTGTGGCCCCCCTCGGGGCCCTGTTTTTACACTTATCCCAAATTCAATGGTGTAAGGCATGACTGACGCAGGGTGTTTATGCAAATCCAATCTCTAGCCAATGAAATCACTTCTGACTTCACATTTTGAGGCAGAGCGACTTCCTTCCCATGGTTTAACCAATGAAGCAGCAATATTTCTGGTGACATTACTTCTTTCCGCCTTCCTCCTTTGATTGAACTGATTACATCATTTATTTTTTGGGTTTTAAATCTGTTCATAAGAAAATTGAAAATTTCAGGATTAAACCTTTTGGCCTCATCAAAGATTTGTGACAATCTCTTTTCAACAATCCAAGACAATGTTTTGGCTACAGCTTGCTTTCCACTTTTACCAGCTGTAAAGCTCAAGGCTTTCAATGATACTTTTCTTAGTCATGTTTCCTCTTTGTCAAATAATGGCCGGCCGAAGCAATGACCTCGTCTGACCTGCCTACACTTGCAAATGTTTTTAATTCACTTCTATACTCAGTTTTCAATATTTCATTTTGCAATATTTTCTCTCTTCACAATTCATTAGCTGCATTCATATTGCAATCAAATAAACAATTTTGTTATCTATCTCTTTGCTCCTATTGAAACAATCTGCACAATAATACAACTAATAATAATTTCTGTCACTCTGTTGTGCTAAAATAATGTTATACTATATCATTGTAGGAAGTTAGAAAATGTAAAGATATTCAACATTTTGGCAGTATTTGAGAAACGAGAGAGACAGAGACAGAGAGAGACAGAGACAGACAGAGACACAGAGACAGACACACAGAGAGACAGACACACAGACAGAGAGACAGACACACAGACAGAGAGACAGAGACACAGACAGAGACACAGAGACACAGAGAGACAGACGCAGACACAGACAGACACACAGACAGACACACAGACAGACACACAGACAGACACACAGACAGACACACAGACAGACACACAGACAGACACAGAGACACACAGACAGACACAGAGACACACAGACAGACACAGAGACACACAGACAGACACAGAGACACACAGACACACAGACAGACACAGAGACACAGACAGAAAGAGATACTGGATTTTATGAGTGATGGCTAAAGAGTCATATGAAAGCATAGATTAGATGAAGATAACTGTTTTGGTGTACTGAAAATTGTCAGGCAAAAATTGTGGCAAAAGTGAAAGGAAATCTACTCAATATAACCATTATAGTGGCATCTGAACTCATGCCATAAAGCAATGAAGAAGAAATAGATAAGTTTGACATTTGAAAATACCAAATATTAGAGCAAGAGACAAGAAATTATCATGTGAGACATAAATTCAGGAGACAAGATAAGAGACGCTAAATATTGATTTGGATCATATAACGAAATTGCAAAGAAATAGGTTCACAAGTGTACAGCAAATGACTATGATACATGATACACGCTTAGGCAATCATGTCTTGAAAGAGACATGACTGACTAGGCAAAAGATTTTCATGCAGTAGGTTGCCATTTCTTTTCTGCGGTAGCCTGGTTACCAAAGCTACAGAACCCAATCTGTCCTATTTAACCCATAGCTGGAGGAGGAAGAGATGGATTAATACCTTTCCCAAGGGTATTTGCATGTAAGTGAATGAAATGAATTCAAACTAGGCTCTCCAATTTCTTAAACCTCAATGAATAATTTAGAAACAGTTTTCAACTGTAAACTTGCTTCCATATTCTTGCTTTCCTGATGGCTACAACCTCCAGGAATTTAAATGCAATGTCAATACTCATCTATTAACCACTTGACTAGTTCTTTCACTGCCCCGTATATCCTTTCCTTTCTCTCCACCTTTGCAACTGTCATCACACCTGTATTCCCATCATTCTCTTGCTCCTTTCTAATTGGTTCATCTTCCTCTTCACTCTCTTCTACTTAATCTTTTTACTCTTATGTAGCCCCGTGCACATCAGTGGCATTACTGGTTTGCTCGGGGTGATACAATTTAAAAAAAAACAAAAAAAAAAAAAAACAAAACAAAACAAAACAAAACAAAACAAAACAAAACAAAACAAAACAAAACAAAACAAAACAAAACAAAACAAAACAAAACAAAACAAAACAAAACAAAACAAAACAAAACACAAAACAAAACAAAACAAAACAAAACAAAACAAAACAAAACAAAACACAACACAAAACAAAACAACACAAAACACAAAACAAAACAAAACACAAAACAAAACAAAACAAAACAAAACACAAAACAAAACAAAACAAAACAAAACAAAACAAAACAAAACAAAACAAAACAAAACAAAACAAAACAAAACAAAACAAAACAAAACAAAACAAAACAAAACAAAACAAAACAAAACAAAACAAAACAAAACAAAACAAAACAAAACAAAACAAAACAAAACAAAACAAAACAAAACAAAACAAAACAAAACAAAACACAAAACAAAACAAAACAAAACAAAACACAAAACAAAACAACAAAACAAAACACAACACAAAACACAACACAAAACACAACACAAAACACAACACAAAACACAACACACAACACAACACAACACAACACACAACACAACACACAACACAACACACAACACAAAACAAAACTAGCTTAATGAGAAATGTGCAGAGATCATAAAAACTACAGAACATATTCAACAGGCATGCATAAAAAGAATAAAAATAATATTACGACAAATTGTGCTCTTCAACAGAATGCATAAAATTATAAGTGAAAAAGAAATGGTATTACAGGTTTAAGATGTATCATGGCATTCTTTTGTGACAAGAGAGAAGAGTCATGGAAGTATCTGTAATAACAGAATCTGAGTTTAGACCAGCATTCATCAAAATGCACATGTTTTGTTTTGTTTTTGAGGCTTAATGACCTATCAATCCTTATGGGATCATTTTAAGGTCATAACCAGTGATTTTTGGGTAAGGTTATTTTATTTTTAAAACGTTTTTCTTTTCACGATTCATTGGGATTTGTTTTTAAGAGCAGGGTTCCCAAGTCCTACCCTTGTTATTTAACCCATAACTGGAGGGAATGGATGGATTAATACCTTTCCCAAGGGTACCAGTGCTTAAGTGAATGCAGGGTATTCAACTGGAATTCGAACTCGGCTCACCGATTTCTCTTTCCGAGCCAATATCCACTGCACCACAACGCACATCCGTCACTATACGCTTACAGCATCTGGTATTCCCAAGCGGTCACCCATCTAAGTACTGACCAGGCTCAACGTTGCTTAACTTCGGTGATCGAGCGAGAACCGGTGTATTCAACGTGATAGGCCGTAAGCCGCAAAATGCACATGAACAAAGCAACAGGACTAGATGAGATTAAAACAGAGATGCTGACAACCTAAGAATATTTAGGAACCAATAAAATTAGCAATGTGACTTTAGCAGATCAATCTTCATTGCGCTGTCAAAGCTGGGAAAAAAAACAAACGCAAACTCCAGACAATCAGCTTGATGAACTATATGACTAATCATAAGGATTCAAATAAATTGAGCTTGCAACAGAATTAGACCATGAATAAAGTGAGAATATTTGGTTTTGGTCCAGACATTGGAACAAGAAATACAATTTTCACTCTCAGAATTCAATCAGGGTGAGCAATATAAATGCAGAAACATCTGTTGTGTTGCTTCGTTTTGGTATAATTAGAAGATAACACAAACTTGAATTAATGATGTTTATTTTTGGTATAAAACATTAGGTTTTTACATCAAGTTACAACCTTTAAATTTTGTGTAGATACAGGAGCAGACTAGCTAAATTGTCTTCACTGTGGGATGCTAGTAGTAAACGAGTCTATCCCTTCTGGACTCTAGTGGTCAACTGACTAGCGTCTTCCTCTTTTCAAATTTCCTACACAAAACTACTATCCTTAACTCCTACTCTTACTCCTACCAAAAGAAACGGTTCCTTATTTTGCCGCCCAATTTTGAATTCTTGGCATCAGTGTGTCTATCTTTTTCTATTTTTAGAACACTCGCCATTTTATAAACCATAACACATCTATACCTAGGCTTCAATGATTACGCAAAGGCATTTCATAAGATATTTAAAACAGCTCTTCATGTCATATTAGGAAAGCTTGAATTTCATGGAAAAATATTTATAGAAACTAGCTTATATTGGGAATAAATAACCTGTATGTGGATAGAGAATGAGTTTAGTGAATATAGAAAAATTCAAAGAGAATTATAAAAAAGTACTTAACTTAAACAGGGACATGATTCTAAAAACTTAGACCTGCCAGTATGTATCATCTTAAGACATAACATGTGCTACAAAGATTGCACTGCAGTGATGGCAAGTTGAGAAAAAAAAAAACTGAAAGAACAATTGAGCAAGGTCGTGGGCAAGAGCAAGGAGAAAGAACATTCATGAATTTTAAGACAGAGTGCATGGTTGTCAACAAAAGAGACAGTCCAAATTGTGACTTAAGTACATCAAAATCAAGCAGGTGTAGAAATTATATTATCTGTGTAGTGCAGTAGCAGATAAGACTGACACAGAAATTGTTGTATTATTACTAAAATTACTATGTTCTAAATTGCAAATAAGAACATCAAAAATTTTCATGATTCTTGGCAATTTCTAAATGGGGAAGTAAGTTTTCTCATTTATATAATTCAAGGATCGTATGGGCATTTTGATGAATGGAATTCACTTCATTGGTGATCTTAAATATTAATAGGATCTCCTTTAGGGTTTAACTATCAAGCTGCTTTCTTTTGGAATACACACACATATATATATATATATATATATATATATATATATAGTATAATGTAAATTAACTGGGATTAAACAATGCAAGTTTATTTGCAAAAACTTAAAACCAGATTACATAACCGAGGAAGGGGGGGATAGGGTTTTGAGACACTCAGAACATTTGTTAGATGATTTCCCACTCCCAACTCAGATATTACATTAATAAAGAAACCAAAAATATTTAATTTTTAAGTTTGTATTATTAAATAATAAATAAAAATGTCACCCCCACAAAAAAAGGTTAATTTAGAAGTAAAACATATGTAAGTGGTTGCTGAATTGGGCTATAATTGAATTCCCAGCACTATTAAATGTTGAACTGTGTTCTCTCATTATTAGTATTAAGTTAACTCACCTGTGAAATGTTTTAACATGAAATTGAAAATGTTACATTGAAATAGTAAAAGATGCTTTTAAAATATAAGCAAAACAGTAAGAAACAAGAAAATTTTGTTAGAAAGTGCTGTAGTATTAAGCAATATCAATCCTATATATGGCAGTGAATGTTTCCCCAAATGAAGAATACACTCAAGGCACAAAAAAATGTGGCTCTACAGAACAATGCTGAGAATATCATGGACTGAACATGTGGATAACGAAGAAGTTTCAAGGAAAACAGAAATAAAAAGGAGATTTTTAGTCAGAATCAGAAAGAGACAACTGAAATTCCTGGGACACATGAGGTAAGAAAGCTTAGAGAATTTGACAATCACAGAATATACTGAATTCAATTGGAGTAGATAGATCTATCTATCGCCCGGTTCACACTCCACCCATGTCTATTGAACAGGTTAAGAGGCTCATCCCTTGTTCCCTGTTTAGGATGTGGTTTCCGGCTTTATCTTTTCCAATCTTTTCACTATTACGTAGCCCCCTGCACATCAGTGGTGTTACCGCCTTGCTCGGAGTGATACGATTAAAAAAAAAAAAAAAGCAAGAGGGATAGAGAAAAGCAGTAACTTATATAATGAGCTTGTATAAATGGATGGCAGAAGAGGTACTGGGAAGCATGGTAAAAAGATAAACCTTAACACTAACAGTTACAAAGAATAAGAGATTGTGGAGAGATATAATAGACATTCTGAAGTGATACAGCATAGAAAAGAAAAACCCTCTAAAATTAAAAGTAGCAAGATTCAAAATTTAGTTAAAAATTAGTCTAATCTCTCAATCCCAGTAGGTATAATTTATCTCTCCTGCTGAAGAGGGGATAGAGTTCTGATCCATATTGTGTTTCCCTCCAAGTATACCACATCATTGAATTAAGTTAGTAAGCAAGATGTCGAACTGGGAATGACACTCAAGCTAGTATAATAGTTATATACCAACCTAAGAAATACTTATTCAATTTAAAAGAACTTTTTTCTGGACAATACATGGATTTGTCAGTATTATTCCAATATATTTTTTAGACATCCAAAATATAGAAAAACATTGTCAACAACTAATTTTAATCCTGAGTCAAGGAAGAAATTTGTAATTACAAGATTTTATTTATACTGTTTTTAAAACAAGTCTTAATTACACTAGTTTACTTTCTTAAAATGGAAGATAAAATAAGGTCATTACGTTCACAACACAAAATACGTATTTGGTTGTTTTTGTGTTGTATTAAAATGACAAAAGAAAAATGGGTAAAGTATGTGTGTGGTTAATTAGTTTGTATTTATGTGGATCACTAAATGTGGAAGGTGTGGGTGGACAATATTGGTCATCAGACACAACAAATGGATCTGAATAGAAAACAAGAGAATAAAATTTGTCTAAGTTATTTTTAGCCTTTTCTTTAAGACAGAAAATCTTAATTAGAAAAGTGCAGAGCATAATTAAGACAAGAATAACAATGAGATGACAGCTCTCTGATTATGTTATTTTTATGTATTTTTTCTTCCAGTTAATTCAAAATTTTGGTTGGAATATATATATTTGGATTAGCGGTATAATAGGGCTGACAATGAAAATTTTAGCACTTGTTTCTGATAAAATAACACATTGATTTGAAAATTTGTGGAATCTACTTAGCAATGTTAAATAAAGAAGCATTTACAAAAATTTACCTATCGCACAGAGTCCAGATAAAATTGCAATAATATCGTATTTGCTTCAGAATGATAATTTGTGTTTCTTAAATGCAGACGCAGGATCAAAAAGTTTTAAATTTGAATTTTGCGCTAGTCATCACTAATTGATCAGAAAATATGAAGCACGTGAGAACATGCCACAGAACACGTCTAGTTATATATACCATCAGAAATTTCAAGTGTTCTTGATCCTATCATACTGTATACGAGGAGACTTTTGTCTGAATCCTTAGTGAGAATTATGACTTCAACCAAGTGCCACTGATGTCCACACGACTATTAACAGTTGAATTTTACAAAGTTAAGACCCTCTTAACATGAACACAAAATTACAACTTAATTATATATTTACTCAAAGGAACAAAACATTTAACCTTTTCAAGACATATCCTTTGAACTCATTTAAAAACAACTTTTTTAACACTGTTTTGTTTACATGCTTTTTGCTTAAAAGTAAAGAGGGAGAGAATTTATTCATACATAATTATATGAACTTTGAATTTATAAGACATTTTCAATATTTACTCCCCTCCACATCTAATATAATTTTCACAGCTTGGATATTTCATGAAATAAATTTTAGCTGCTTTTGTTACCAAATATCAGGAAATTCTTTGTTTATTATTTATCTTTTGTTGTTCATTGTCTATTGCCAAAAATTAAAATGTGATGAATAAAGGCTGTATTCACTCCAAATTCTTGTAAAAATGAAATTGTCAGATTTCAATTTCATCAAAAATGAATGGATTTATTTTTTAAATTATTTTTAGAAAATCTAATTTATATAGAGATTAATACCTTTTCCAAGGATATTTGCGCATAAGTGAATGAAATGAATTCGACTGGAATTCAAATCCGGCTCCTATTTACAGGCCAATAAGCTCACCTCATATAAAAGCATGTGCTACATTCACACTGCTGGTATTATGAATAGGAGAACACGTTTTTTTAGCATACGCAATCAAGAGATTAAGGTGTGCAGAGAGGGTCAGTAATACTCCTCTAAAAATAACATTTGTTTATTTAGGAATTTTATATCCACTGTCAAGAGTCATAATTATTTTTTTTAAATAATGAATAATGCTTGGTTTTACTTTTCTTTTTAATGGGAATTAAGCTAGTAATCTGAAACGTGATTTTAATGCTCATATCAAGAAAATGTTGGATTATTTAGAAGTTCTTTTCAAATACGAAGAAAAAAAATAAAAATAAATAAAAAATAAAGCTCCTTCCGTTTCATCTGGAAAACAAAAAAAAACAAAAAATCATAGGTTTATATTGTTTAAAGCATTGGGAATCTTCACTCAATAATTCACAATCAGCCTACGTACTTCCCACACATGCTTGCTGACTTCCTGGACAACAGCACATCGAGAATAATTATTACTAGACGAGCAAGAGCTTTTTTAGCTTTACTAATTTTGGGGAGTTTAGGTGATCATTATGGTGCTAATCTTTCCTTTCTCAGATGGAAGGTTGAGGACAGATTCGGGGAGGGGGGTAGAGGCTATTGTTACACTAACAATACCTTCTTTTAACTATTGCAAAAAAAAGGGTTGGGTGTCTGTCTCTTATTACCTTTTTGTTCTTGTTACACTGCAAGCAATTTTTTTTTTTTCTCTTACAAGACAAATGTTCTTTGTTGTTTTCAATCAGCTGACGAGAAACACATGGCATAGTGACTGGGCATCTCTTCATCTTTTTTCCTCCCACTATTCATTTATTTTATATTTCAAAAATTTATATCCAATAATTTTAGGTACATCCACTCTATTTTCGATACTTAAGTTTTAAATTGAATTCTTAATAAAAACGTTTTCTTGAAACTTTAATATTAGTTTAATTGAAAGCTAAATGATTAAATTTACTGTTTCCACTAAGTAAAATTCTTGGGTGTATTTTAAACAGAAATTATGTTCATTGGAATATAAAATTGAGATTTTTTTTAGATTTTCAATTTTTTTTGGTCATTTTTTGAGCAATTGACACATTTGTAAACAAAAGTTGATTTGCGGTTTTAAAAATCTTGCAAAAATAAAATTCATCTTACTTGTTATTTTTTAAAATTATCAAATTTAATGTTAAATTAATCTGATTTGAAACATTAATTGTTTATGGCATGAAATTTAGAATAAAAGTATTTCTTAATAACAAAGGTCTGACTCATTGACATATCAAGTAAGCTACAACACACCTATCAATCAATCTGGAAGTATAGTGACCAAAAGTTGACATAACCAAGTTTAACATCTCATAAGCGGAACAACCCTTATAACATGTGACCTTTTAAAGCTAAGTATCTTATAAGTTTCCATAGTAAAAGAAAATGTGCAGTTTAACATAAAAAAATAGAAATTATTTTAAAAATCTTAATTGTAAATGATTTATATTAAGCTTATGAATAAAGTTTATTTTTAATGAATTAATAACCGAACACAATGAGTAGCTGGAAAAATTAGCCAAGAAAAAAAAAAAAAAAAAAAAAATTGATAAGAATTCTTATAAAAATTCATTATTCATTGAATTTTTTTTTCTTTAGAATATGACATCCTAAAATTATATTATTCATAAAATCAATTAAAACTTTATCTACATTAAAAATAGCATAGTTTTAATACATTTTTTATTTTAATATTAAGAGCATATATTTGGAAAAATGGTCTGATTAAAAAAAAAAAAAAAAAAAAAAAAATTACATGATTTACTACATTCCCCAATGAATCCTGCATTTAACTAATAAATAAAAAATTGATACAGATAATGTATTTCTAGAAATTTTATGCAATTAATGGAAGTCGGGGAGTAATAGCTGTTAGTCATCTGCATACAGATTTCGCTGTATCACAGCTCATCAGTAGAGTTAGACATCCGATTGCTTTTAGCCAGGATTGAAACCCAACTAAATTGATATCAGTCAGTGATTCTACCTCTGAGCTACAGACAGACTTTTAGCGTCTTATATACAAAGTAAAACATATGCCAGTAACTGAGAGTGTTCTAATTCATTACTGAATGAACGGTGTGTAGATGCTTGAGTAGAGCCTTACTCATACACATAGTAAGAGAAACCTTCAGATATTGGAGGCCATGTACATCAAATCTAAACAACCAACACTTAATAATAAAAATCACCTTTAAATCCCGACATAACACATTTACATTGCATATGAATACAAAGTTTTGTTGTCATTTCGCGCTATCACACGGTGTGACGTCATAAAACCGCATTGCAAATTTGAGAACTGGTTTATTTTGGTAACTATTGCCGTTGCCTAGCGGAGTTTTTCAACACAAAATAAAGTCGTCGGTGATGGTGGATGTTATTGTATTACCGTCTAAATAACCTCTCTGAAGATGGCTAATGTGAGCCGAAAGCTTAGAAGCAAATTAATAAAAAAATATCCAAATGTTGGAGAATTTTTGTCTTTATTTTCAATTGAAATTAAAGCCAAAATACAACGTTTAGAACGGCTCATGATTAAACATACATTCATTGTCTCTTTAACATAGCGTGAATTACTAACGGAAAACAAAAAAAATAAATTTTAATTTCAAACGTGTTAAAAAGGATTAAAAAATTAAAAAAAAAATGGCAACAAAATTTTTTTCGTCTTGATAATAGCATCAAAGCATTTTGATTTTTGATGATAAAACTTTGTTTTTCAGCAATTGAGTGGGAGGTATCTAGTAGGTACCTCCACTCCATTTTCGATACCAAACTTTCGAAGGTTCTGAAAAGGATTTTAAAATAATTTAATCCTTTGGTCTTTCCTAAACGGTATTGATAAAACGCGGGAAATTTTTATCATACATGCTATTTGCTATATTTTTGTTTGTTCCAATCTTTGAAGGTATCCATAACTAACGAAATTGAATTAGATGATAAGATTTTTATTTGTAAACGGTATCTTCTAACTGAAAACCCAACCAACTTAAAAATTTCGCAAGCATAATCATTTCTTCTGTGTTTGAAATTGGGCTGTTGAACGTGGCAGTATCAGTCCCCTCCTCTTTCAAATGTTTTCCGAGGAAATAAAAACAGATTTTTATCAGCGAGAAAGCTGAAAAACATTTTTGCCGGAGATGAAATAATAGAATGATGGGATTAAAGTTTAGTTTGGTTGATGATGAACTCAAAATTTTTTTTTTTTTTTTCAAAGAAACTGATAATCGAGAAAGTACCGCATGTGTCATGAACAATGCAAAACATTTATTGAAAATATGTTATAAAGAATTTTTTCAAAAATTGTTTAAATTTACGACTTATGGAATTAAAACTTGAACGGTTTTAATTTCTCACACTCTCAGAAAGATTTGGAAAGTTTTGCTTGTCTTAACAGGTGACCATAGTGTCTTTTTGCCTGAAAAACATCGATTTGGAAATTCTTAAAAAAAATAAATTGTCGGATTTTAACGAAATTTTCCGGTGTTATTCACAAAAATGAATGAAATTATTTTTAGATTTTTTTTTAAACAGCTTGGTAAAAAAAAAAAAAAAAAAAGATAAAAAAAAATTCGGCGGATCTGAAGCAGACTACCACCACGTTTAATTGCGTTTTTAATTTTTTTTTAATTTTTACTTTTTTCAGCGCAGTCCTATAGATTGTTACTTAAACTTTCCGATTATCAAAAATTCTTTTGAAAAATTAGAATATTTAAACAAATTTGTGGGGGGGGGGGGTCAGTTTCTAATACGTTAAAGTAAATCGATCCTCCATTTTCAATCCACTATCATAAATATTGAAATTTTTGCAAATTTTTTTGTCATTCGTAAAGTTTATGGTGTAAAAGATAATACCGCACTGAAAAAAGTCCCAAAAAATTGGTTATGAACAAATTTACAGGTGGTGGTAATGTCGTACCGGAGACTGATTTCAAAAATGGAATGAATGGAGGATCGATTTACGTTGTATGAGAAACTTTACTTCTTCTATGTGCCCTGTCCCTTCAAGACGTAGGCGATCATGGTTCTCCATGTCTCCCTATTCCTTGTGGCTCTTAGTATGTTTGCTCCTGGCAACCCCCGTTCCGTCATCCACCTGATCAGACCCTGCAAATATGTTATCCGCTGCCTTCCCCTGTCTCTCTTTCCTTCTATCTGACCAGTCAGTATCAGGTTCTCCAGACTCTCCTTCCTCATTGCGTGTCCCAGGAACTTCAGTTGTCTCTTCCTGATGCTCAGTATCAATTTACTAGGTAGTTAAAAAGAAATTATATAAAAAATACGTTAATGTTGCATTTCATTTGTCAAGTACTTTTTACAGCCCTTTATTGAAAAATACCAAATATCAGGTTATCAATAAATTTGTTACACCCAATAAAATCATCCACCTTTCGTTAAAAGTGATTTTCTATAATATTTTAAGTGCAAGTAATGTTTTTAATTCCGGTTAACTAATTTAAAATTTAATTAATGTTTCAGAAAAGTATATTTTATAAAAGTCTTTTTTTAATAAAGCGGATTGTGTTGATAGATTTGTCATTATAGCCGAGTTTAGCGATTTTCAAAAATAAAAATCATTCCAATTAATTTAAATAAGTTTTGAAAATATATCAAAATATTTTGTTTATTTTAAAAATGATTTTTCATTTTTAAAATACATTTTAAACCTTAGGCACAGTGGTGATTGTATGGGGGCGCAGAATTATGGCTGGCCTCTCGGTTGGCTCTCCACTTTTCTTCAAAGATTTATGAAACTTATTGATAAGATTTGATCGTCAGCACTATTACCTCTGCGTTTTCTTATTCATTTAAATTTTTAAGGACACATAGTTTGAAAAAAAAAAAAAAAAAAAAAAACAGATAGAGAACAAATATTTGATTTTGTTTTGAAATTAATCTCTTGTGTTCCAACAGCTTGAGAGCGGAAAAGAGAGCAAGAATGGATAAAAACTCCACTAATTCCGTTTAATTTAGTGAAGTAACAATAACATACTGAAACTCATTTCTAAATTTCTCATACGGTAGTGGTGTAAGAATGAAAATGAAGACGCTGCTTGTGTGTGCTCTCCACTTCCTCCGGTAAATCTCGGCCCCTTCACCTTCAGAGTTCCACAATCGTCACTGCTTAGGCATCGCTTTTTTGGGAGACACAACGGCCCATTAAAATGCATACATACTTTAATAAACGAATCAACTCCAACCAAGGTAGTAAAACTAAAGTAAGAGGTGTTGGTGATAGCGTATAATGACAAGGAGACGTGCGTATATTTTAACACCACAAAATAAGAAATTCATGTACAAAATTATACAATTATAATCGTCAGTAGCGTATTTCAAGACAAATCATTAAAATCTGATAAACAGAGAAAATGTTCATATTAAAATATCAAAAACTGAAAGAGTTCATTTTTCACATTAAAATATTACAGTGGAATTCGATATAAACGATGTATTTTCATGCACTTAGCTTCAACAGTACAAAGTGTTTTCGCAGTCATTGGTTGTTGTCATTAAAGGCTAATAATATATTGGCGTGAAATGGACATCGGTGAAGCATCGTCTTTGCTTTCTTTTTCTCTGACCCAACCGACTTTCTTTCGATTCATTCTTTAGCAGAAGTGGCTCAAACGCCCGGCGGGGAAAATTTACATCTCGTGCAGAATATTTTTTTAGAAATAAATTAGCCAATCAGATTTCTTCAAGTCTTAAAACTAAGGAAGCTTGCTGTAGCCTGCTTTCAAAACAGTGCACAAAATTTACCTAATAAAAATTAAGCGATAAATAAATTGTCCTATGATAGCTAAATAGTATTTTTTTTTTTTATCCAATGACATTGCGAGTTTGCAAAATCGTGAAAAGTTATTTCGTATCAATCACAAAACCACTAGAAGACTGATCAGGAAGATGGAAGATAACGACTGACATTGATCTTCAAAAATTTAAATGCAAAGTTGACTGGAAAGCATGGTGCCAGAAGAGTGTTCCACAAGTGAAAAGTGTTAAAATAGAACTTACGATGACATCTAACCATTTCAAATGTAAATTGATGAGACATATTTGCCAATCTAATACTGCGCCTAAATTCATGAAGTCTAGGCACCATAGCGAAAGGCTCACGTGAACAATTACCATGAAATTATTTATAGAAAAAAAAAAAAAAGGTACAGAGAAGCAATTTTACGGCTGTGTGAAAGTGACTGAAGCCTAGACCCCAGATCAAGAACAATATTGCTGATTCTTTTGATTAAATCAGGGAATTCTAAATATAAAGCAGGAGCACCGGACCATTTGTGGCAGCAATATTCTAAGCATAAATTAATGGTAGACAGATTCTGGAGAAAAAAATTGTCTAGCAAGACAGTGAACCAACTTTCTTAGCAGCAGAATGAACAATGTGAAGAAGACCGCTATGCCAGACCCAATTGAATGCTTTCGAGATGTTAAAAGCAATAGCCCGAGCGTCGCAGGTCTTATCTATCGATTCTTTCCACAATAATCGTTAATACACCAGCAGTTGAGCTTGTCTGAAAGAAGACCTTGCAATGCGAGATGCTCAACTAAGTCAGCGTTAATTAGGGACTCTAGTAATTTACCAAAAAGATATAGAAAGCTAATAGGACAATAGTTGCAAAGGTTGGGCGGTTCACCTGCGTGCTTAAAAAACTTGAACAACAGCTGAGGATTTTTAACAAGCAGGAAAAGAAGAGGCAGTGAGGCATTTCTTATAAAGTTTAGAGAGAACAGGATCCAATCCAGGAACACATTTCTTAAGGACTATAACAGATACTAGAAATACATGCTTAGTGGGGGATCTAGATTAGAGAGGATAGCAGAAAATATGAAAGTGGTTGTATGCATACCACTCAAAAGAGACTGTTCAAAGTGGAAAGTCAAGCAAGTCATGAGTAGTGTTTAAAGGGAATCTACCAGTGAAAGGCACTTTTTTATCAGTAGAATATGTCAACATAAATTGATTGAAGAGAAGAGAAATAGAAAACTCATTCTTATTTAATATACTCTTACAAAGCCGCCAACAATCACGAGTTGTACATGCAATACAGTGCCTCATTCTCTCAGCAAACAAAGACTTAGTTCTTTCAACGACACTTTTACATTTATGTGCAGCGATGAATAGGTGTCTTGTGATTGGAACTATCACGTTTGTATAGCCTGAAATATTATTTCAGTGGGCTATAGCGGCAGAACAGGCTGATGTGAACCATAGAGAAAACTGAGATTTTACTTTGTATTTCCGAGAAGGAACAAAGGTATGTATACCTGCTTTAACTCAAAAAATAAACATCACTGGCACAATTCCTAATAGGAAACTAGCATGCTGATTGAGATTCACTTCATGACTTTCTTCAAGATGTTCGTTGGGCTGATATCAGCCCAAGGGACATCTTGAAGAAAGTCACAATGTGAATCTCAATCAGCATGCTAGTAACGGAAAGAGGTCTTATGAATAGGAAGTTCTTGTCTAATAGATAACTAGAATGAAATATCAATAGATACTACAGCGTGATCAGTATTGTCACTCAGTGTTAATTTCGTTTCAAATTTAACCCATTACAAATAAATAATGGAAGCGAGACCCACAATGTAACGCGCATTGTAGCGAATCACCCTCATTCATTTCGTATTACATTGGTGAGATGTACGTTCCACTCAAGCAACTTCTTCCCTTCCCTTGTGGAACCGACTCTTAAAAGAATGCTGTTCCGATCTCCACAACTTTAATCTTTACTAGTCTAGGGTTAACCGTTACCTTTCCTACATATCTCCGTAAACTTTGCTCCTTTCTCTATAACCCTCTACTTCGAGATGTTTTTTGGGCCTTGTATAAGGTGAGCATTATTGTAAAATAAATAAAAATAAATAAGCTAAGCTTTGAACAAAGAAAATTTATCCAAAATTTCTATAAAAAATTTGAAAAAGCAATTGAAGTATATTATCTGTTTAGCGGAATTTCAACATATGGGTCATTTAATGGCGAAATTTAATTTTCTTTAGTGCATTTTACAAAAATGTATTGCTGGTAATATATAGATAACGGTTTTATTATAATAGTGTGTATATATATATATATTTTTTTTTTTAATTTTTTTTTTTCTAAACATACACAGTGCAATATAACAGACAATGAATGTCTATGTTTAATCATGAGCCGTTCTAAACATCGTATTTTACCTTTAATTTCAGATGAAAATAAAGACAAAAATTGACCAACATTTGGATATTGTTTTTTTTATTATGCTTTCGGCTCATATGAGCAATCTTCAGAGAGTTTACAGGGACTTTTTTTTTTGTTTTTTTTTAATCATTTCACCCCGAGCAAGGCAGAAATGCCACTGATGAGCGGGGGGTTACATAACTGTAAAAAGATTAATTAGAAAAGAGTGAGGAGTACAAATGGCAGCAGTACTCCATGCACGGACGGATGGTTGACTTGTATATATGCAGGATGGATTCAGGAGGAAAAAAACATCCTGGATCGACATAGTGACCCAACCTTCTTAGCAGTAGATTTTGCTATGGATTCAATATAGTGGTTCCATTTGAGGTCTGAGGAGAGGGTAACAAAGACATAAGTGTGTTGCTTTGATTTAATGTAGATGGTCTCCAATATCTGAAGATTCTTTTTACTGTGTGTATGTGTGAGTATTATTGTGTTATCGACTAAAATCTGTTTAATATTACATTCATGGCTATGTTTTTCTAGAAAATGTTGTTTCATTGAACTATGATCAGAAAGGTGGCAGGTAAGTCTACGGGAGCGCATGGTTGTAGTAATACCAATATGTAGTGGGTTTATTATTAGTACCAGAGATACAATCTCTGAACGAGCATATAAATTGACACACTACATTGGTTTTCTGTAGAGGATTTAGTTGCGTGGTTGTAGGGGTTATTGTTTCATAGCAATGTTTTATGTCAACACAAAATAATATCTTTGATGATGGATGTCTTTGGATTCTCTTGGATATCTGCTAATAAGGCCGACTGTGAATTCAAAACTGTACAGAATGCAATGAGAAACCAATACTATCTTTCACAAGAAGTCATAGCAATTTAAGATAAAAGAAATCAAGAAAGAGAAAATATCACCTACGTTTTAAAAAAAAAAAGGACATAGTATTAAAAAAAAAAAAAGAAAATTGTATCAAACATTACAACTAATAGTAAGTCACTGAGCAATAGAGATTTCTTATCTCAATTTAGAAAAGCGTTATCATAAAATTGTAAGAAATGGAAAAAATACAAAAATAGACAACATTCCCCTGCTATTAAAAACTAATATTTGTGGCATAAAAATGTTTAAATGTTTACTAATGAGTAAAGTGGTTCATTAACAAAGTTCTGTTAACTTACAACTGTAACCTGGTATTGTTGCAGAAAGGAGAGATAGCAAGACATGGCGAATCATTTTCAACTTACCGATAAAAATAATTCTAAAGAAATAAGTGACGGTCTTATGTGCAATTTATTCAGGTCATTCATTTTTTTTTATCTTAAACAAATGACGCAACAAATATTTCAATATTGAAAGAATAGTTTTCTCGGAACACTTGATTAATGCCAATGGCTAGGTACTTGGTGAATACGTAATTAAAAATAACTACTCTGTTCACTTTTTACAAAAATTCATAATCCTGTATGAAATCAAATTTTGACGAATAGGAAAAGAATTGATCCCGTACAGAAAGAAAAATACGAAACCAAATTTCGCGATCCGATGTTAAATTCATTTTCTGACCAATGAAGAGATTTGCAAAGCTGAGAGGTTAACAATCCAGTGTGAAAAAGTAAAATCGAAAAAAAGAGTTGAATCAGTCAGTCAGATGAAAGCAGAAATTAGAGACGACACCACTAATGTGTGACAAAAGAAACTTCAAACCACTGATCCGAGCATAAGGTCCCGTTACATATACACATTTGTTCTCCTTGGGTGCGATTTTCCTTTACCTCTTCTTCCTTCTCACCATTCTCGCTGTCAACAAAGAAAACAACAATATGGCACTTTAACTGACACCTAAAAATTAAGCCAAGTACAATTTCCTTTTATTGCTTTACCTTCCTTTTCACTTTCTCGCCGGCCATAAAAATCAAAGGAACACAAACTTTAATGAACACATTTTGTTACCTACAACTACAAGCTCTGGATTCACTTACCTCTTTACTACACTTTCTCATTGAACATTTAACTCCGACAAATTTGATGTTATCCTGTTCCGTTAATAAAATTCTACTTTAACATACCAACGTAATATTTTTATTCTTCACCATTTCAACCTTTTGATGATTTTAATGATCCTAAAGTTGTAAGGAGATTGGATGTTTGACAAGGCCAATTTAATAAACATTCAACCTTCTCCCTGCGACAGTACCACCAAAAATGGATACTCCCTCACCGTCACAGTGAAAATAAAAAATTGCCAATCCTATTAAAAACCAGAATTACCCAATTAAAACCAAATTTTCGGAATTTATTCATGAATTAATATTTTACTGAATAGGTTATTTTATTTAACAAAAAGAAAAAAAAATAGCGGTATGTTTCACACCCTCTTTTGCTTTTCTATATCGTGTGTATACTTTTTAAATACATTAGGGGGGGTGTTAGTCCAAATCTTTTACTGCCGTATAAACAGAAATCTTAATATCATGCATTATTCGGCATGCATCTTGCAAAAGAAAAAAAAAATGCAAATCAATAAAATCCCCCAAATTATATAAGAAAAAATTAAGGCAGACACGTTATTTCATGGTAAATCGGAGGTATAGGCCTATTTCGAATCGTGTAAAATCTTCTGTACAATAAAGACGAAAGCTGATAATGGCTCGCCTGAAATAGGCCTATACATCCGATTCACCATGAAATAACGTGTCTGCCTTAATTTTTTGTTTTTATATTTGCTCTATATGTATTTATATACATATGTATTTAGAGCTCTCTTAAAGAGTTATCCTACCACTTTTTTGTACAGGATACTCCTTTGGATTTTTTTTATATCTACACCGCATGCTTATATAATTTTTTTTTTTTTTTTGAGAATTAGTACTTGCATAATTTGAATAATTTTTTTTTCTTTCGGATTTTACAAAATATCTAGACATATGTTTTTGTAAAATTACTTGTAATTATTCAGTGCAGTTTTAAAATTAATCCTGTTGCTCTTTGTCGCAAGAGTATTTTAGTAAATAAAATCACTCAGTCCCTTACGCAGGTAGTGGAGTTTCCTACGCGTTTCTCTGACAACCCTAATGGACACGACTCACTACTAGATCTCTGCTTTACCTCCACCCTGACTCTTGTAATGTCAAACAACTCTGCCCTCTCGGAAACTGACCATGCGGTAGTTTCTGTTAGCTTCTCCCTCCAATCCCACTCCACTCAAGAACCTCAGACCAGCAGATTCTCTGACTGCTACCAAAGAGCCGATTAAGAATCGTTCCGCGATTTCCTGTGTGATATCCCTTGGAATAAAGTATTTAACCTTCTCATTGAAGACTGTGCGGCTGAGGTTTCCTCTTGGGTTAAGGCTGGGATTGATACTTTTATCCCTGCCAGGAAATTAAGACTTAAATTCCATTTACCCCCCCCCCCGGTTCTCCCCTGCCTGCTCGGCCGCCATTGCCCACCGAAATCACTTCTTTCGGTTTTTACGGAGTCACGCGTCAAATCATAAAAGGCGCCTTTTTTTACATCGGCTCACAATGAGTGCAAGAAGATACTTAAAAGAGCTAAGCTGAAGTTTGCAGCCAGAAAAAAGCAGCGCATAGCATCCCGTAAGTTTGGCTCCAAAAACTACTGGAGGCTCTGTAAAAGTGTGCTGAACAGCAGCAAGCCCTCAATCCCGCCTCTAATCAACAAATTTGAGGTCCTCACCTCTTATATATATATATATATATATATATATATATATAATGCTTTCGTTACATTCAAAAAATTTTAATCCCATCCCATTTTATTTTCCTGTGTATGGAGAATTTTTGGAGCTTCTACCAGTAAAAAAAATTTTTAACACATTTGAATTTGAATAAAGTTTTGGTTTTAGCCGTTGCTGAAGAAGCGAGGAATTCCTCGTAGAAATGGCTATCCAACGGATTTAAAATATCGAAATTTTTGTTATATATATATATAAAGTTTAAAGAAATTTTAAACATAAATTCTTTATTATCGCTCTGATGATCTTCCGCATCTCTTTAGTCTTTCATTTTTACTTTTCCGCCGCGCCTTTTTGAACAGTGAGAGAATGGCTATTTCTATATGTCGTTTGACCTGACGTGCATAAATAAAACGTTTTTTTCATTCTGTTTTATGTAAAAAGTAAGTATTACTTTTGCGGGTGTGCGTTGTGGTTCAGTGGATATCGGCTCGGAACGAGAAATCGGGTAGCCGAGTTCGAATTCCAGCTGAATTCATTGCATTCACTTATGCGCAAATACCCTTGGGAAAGGTATTAATCCGCCTATTCTTTCCAGTTATGGGTTAAATAACAGGACAGATTGGGTTCTATAGTCTTGGTCGGCAACCAGTCTACCGCAGAAATCAATGGCAACCTACTGCGGGATAATCTTCTGCCCAGTCAGCCAAGCGTGTATCACGTATGGCATTCAACTGACTGAAGTATTACTTTTAGAAAATCCAATTAATCTTTAAATTTACCAATAGGGTTCAAAAGATCTTTACATATATCAGATTTTAAAGGGAATTTTGAAACTTGTTTTTACATTATTTCATTTATAATGGCAGCTTGGTGAGTGAAGAAAAATGTAC
The DNA here is from genome assembly GCA_037127315.1 of Ascarosepion bandense. NCBI lineage: Eukaryota > Metazoa > Mollusca > Cephalopoda > Sepiida > Sepiidae > Ascarosepion > Ascarosepion bandense. Next base: position 14,182,811 of record JBBBDQ010000256.1, read on the forward strand.
TAATGCTTTAAAAATGCCTAAAATGTTTATATAGGAAAATTTTCTTTTTATTCGGATTAATTTACCATTATCTTTAAAATAAAATCGAAATTTAAGTTCAAAGAAATTTAAAATATTTAAAATGTGTTTTTGTTTTTTTTCTCTTTTAGAAAATCTGTAGCGATACATACCAATGACCTATCGTACAGAGATTAATGTTTTTATTATTATTATTATTATTTGTAGAAAATAGACAAAATGCCCAAGATGATTTTAAATCATTTCAGCCCAAGCAGGGGCGATATTATCACTAAGTCGCAACGGGTTACCGAGAGCGAAATAAGATGGGAAAACGTTAGTGAGGAGAAAGGTCAAGAAGAGACACACACAGATTTCAGGAAGACAGGAAATTGTGGATAATGTTACAATTAAACATTTGAAGATCGTAGGTGACAGGAAGAACGCAGGAAGCTGAAAGAGAGTCCCACAAGCGAGATTCCTTCCTTTGTGAAGACATGCCATAAAATGATCTAACAACAACAACAAAAAAAAAGTACAAATCCAAACCTCCAAATCAATATTCCTGCCCCACTCAGTAAGAATCGTTCGACAACGTCTTCAACCAATGTAATACCCCCGCTCCACTAAAACGATGATAATAGCAAACTCATCGAGGTAGAGAACAAATAGTTACCGTTTTCCTTATTTAATCAAGATTTATATAAAAGCATTAAACACACAACAGACCTAAACCCAACCCAGTGTGCATTGTAAAATATATTTAATAACTTAGAACTTGGGGATAGATAAATAAATAAGAACGCAGTCTAAAATTTATGGATGAGGGATAACAATAATTCAATACAATGACATGCAAGAAAAAATAACTTTTTTCTTTATTTTAACTGGAAGACAGACATCGGAGGTAAACTACAGTTTGTCATAGGGTTATAGATGGGAGGGCATAAAAGAACATTACTGAAAAAGGATCGCGAAAAGACGCTGATAAAAATATGAGGCACACGCGATAAGTTTTGGAGATATGAACGAACTTCATTACTAAGTCACAATTGTGGGGTCACTAGAAAGAACGAAATTCACTTCGGTAGCAGCAAATTTCATACAACTGAAATGAGTTCGATCCTTACTAGGTATATCATGTTTAGCCTTGTATCAGAACAAACAATTTTTTAATCACTTTAAAAATCTACGAGTTCATAAAGAGCAGTTTTTGTAACCTTAAAAAGAAAAAATATACTATATTTGCTACTGATACCAAAAGTAAGGCAAAAAAATATTTAAGTTTCACGTGTTATGATGAATATTCGAAACGATGATCGAAAAACAAAGTGTAAACATTAAAATAGAACCGAACGAAGGAAGACAAGATGATAAGAGAAAGAGTTTAAGTTATAGTGGTAGTTGAAGATAAAAAATAATAATTTAAAAACCAAGAGTTTTAACATTAGTTGCTTTGGTTTGGACATAGCAATTAGGATCGTCAGAACGACACAGGGAATTATTGCGTAAGGATGAAACGAAAATTCATATAACTTCTCTTGTTTCAGATGGACTGAGTGACTGAATGCTAATCTTCTTATGACGGAAGTGATTTCGATACTCAGTAAGTGTCACATAATTAAAGCCTCGACCGCACGAAGCCAAGTTTAGTGATTAAAAGAATATTACTTTTAAATAAAGTATGCATAGGCGTTGTGGTGCAGTGGATATCGGCTCGAAATGAGAAATCGGGGAGCCGAGTACGAATTCCAATTGAATTCATTGCATTCACTTACGCGCAAATACCCTTGGGAAATGTATTAATCCGTCTCTTCCCTCCAGTTATGGGTTAAATAACAGGATAGATTGGGTTCTATAGCCTTGGCTGGCAACCAGTTTACCGCAGAAAGCAATGGCAACCTACTGCTGGATAATCTTCTGCCCAGTCAGTCATGTCTCTTTCGAGACATGATCGCCCAAGCGTGTTTCACGTATGGCACTTAACTGACATGCATAGGCATTCAGAAGAAAGCTAATGAAATTCATTTTTTTTTTTTAAGCTTCTCTTTGTTGATAGGTTAGTCACGGAGATGATTACTGCTATAGTGAAACATTTTAAGATTTTTATGTGTGGTGGTGCAGTCGACATCGGCTCGGAGCGAGAAATCAGAGAGCCGAGTTCGAATCAGTTGAATTCATTCCAGTACTTACGCGAAAATACCCTTGGAAACATTAATTCGCAGATTCTCCCTCCAGTTATGGGTTAAATAGAAGGACAAGTTGGATTCTATAGCCATGATTGGCAACCAGTCTACAGCAAAAAATGCCAACCTACTGCGGGAAAATCTTCTGCCCTGTGAGTAATGTCTCTTTTGAGACATGATCGCCCAAGCGCGTATCACGTATTGCACCTAACTTAGACTAATCAAATCTTAAATGATCGATTTGTCGTAGAGTAATTGACAGTAGATGAGTTCGATAAGTCAAGACTATTGTAGTGAACTTGATCAACCCTTGGTTCTTCACGCTGGTGTTTTTTTTGTTCAAATAGGATAAGCTATAATCTCTAAATGGATATCATTGAGAAATCGATCAAAAAGTTTATTTTTTCGTAAAGTATTATTCCTGAAGGGAGTTTGATTTTATCAGTAGGTGCTTCCATATTTATATCGATATATTTATTACTTCAAACGTTATTCTTAGCGGATATTCGTATTTAAATAGACGCTCTATATTTTTTTTAAGCAGTAAATATTTCGTTTACCGGCCTGCGTACTTTAGAACACAAAGAAAATTTGCTCTCCGACGGGATTCGAACCTGCGCTCAATATGCAACGTCTGATCCGGCGTGTTTTTACCGCTCGGCTACGAAGAACTTCACAAAGCAAGGTTCTATTTTGCCTTTTGAAGCACAAAGTCTCGTTCACATTTTCCTGAAACTGCTTCATAAAAAGCAATTTCTAAGAAGCAACTCTTGTTTTTCCAAGAAAAGGTAATTCACGGATAATAAAAAAATAACATATCTGTAAAGTGTCATAATCATATACGTCTTGGGCACCTTGACGTGGTGTAATGGCTATCAAGCTTATCTCGCTAGAATAATTAGGACTGAATAGAGAGTTCGATCCTTACTGGGTGCCCCATACTTTCGGCCTAGTGCCACTTCTAAGCTACGCTTAGAAAACTCCCCATAATCAGATACACTTTGAAGAGAAAACCTTTTTTTTAATCTGTTGCTGAGTAGTGGCTAACAAGCTAATTTCAGAGACCATTGCTACTGCAGTGAGTTCGCTCCGCACGATGGATCTGCTGTTTGAGAAAGACATTATTTGTATAGTACAAAATCTGTTATTGTCGCTATTACTTTAGTTTATATTTGGATAAAACAAACTGCTGCTGATGCTAACAACATTATGAACCAAGAAGATGAATGAAAAATCGTGCTTTCTTTCTTCACTCAAAATAACTTGTCTCCACCCACACTAGTTTCAGATACTCATATTAGATTACTTATAAGTCTTGTTTTACGACTTTACACCTGATATGTATTTTGTTCATCGTTAACTCTTGGGTATCTTGCATTGGCAGTAGGAGTTATGAATAAAGGTTAGTTCGGAGGCAGGATTAATAACATATATTAGAGTAGAGTCGCTAGCTTGGGCTACAATTAGCACGCAAAAAAAAAAAAAAATTAGCTTTCAAAGGTAATCCAATCTAGCAGCCTGGATTAAAGAGGTAGACAATTATAATACTAAATGCAGTAGCTCACATTTTGGTTCTCAAAACGTAAAGAAAAAGGAGCCCACTAATATATACCATTTTGGTTCAAACTAATATAAGGGGTGGGGGGAGAAAAACATCACTTGATCGATTCATTTCCTACGGTTTATCGACTGTCTAAAGCCAGAAAATATTTCTATTGTCAGTTTTTTTTTTTAAGATAATAATGGTGTACTGATACAAATCGTACTAATTAACCCATAAGTAGATGAAGGGGTGGGTTCATACCTTTCCACAAAGCTATTTGTGCGTAAGTATATATAACAAACCCAAAGGAAATTGTGAGTCAGTTAAGTGCCGTACGTGATACACGCATGTCTTGAAAGAGACATGACTGACTGGGCAGAAGATTATCCCGCAGTAGGTTGCCATTACTTTCTGTGGTAGACTGGTTGCCAACCAAGGCTTTAGAACCTAATCTGTCCTGTTACTTATCCTATATATGGAGGAGGAAAAAGAAAAAAAGACGAATTAATACCTTTCCCAAAGGTATTTGCGCGTAAGTGAATGCAAGGAATTCAACTGGAATTCGAACTCGGCTCCCCGATTTCTCGTTCCGATACATACTGCACTATCTCCGATTAACAATACCGAGGCGTTATCCATTACACTATTCACACATCCAATCTTACAACTCCTGTTATTCCCAAGCAGTCATGCATCTAGGTACTGACCAGGCTTGGCGTTGCTTAACTTCAGTGAGCGTTCCGGAAGCGGTGTTTCAACATGTGGCCGAGAACGGAAAATTAGAGAGTGAAAATAAACAAACAAACCCATTATAATTGTGCTTGTTTCTCCCTTTCTTAGTTCACCCGACCGTAACGTCCTGCCAATACCTCATAAATAATGAACTTTTTTTTCTATTTTTTGATTGCTTGGAAGGAGAGGAATGACTACTTGATATTAGTGAGAAAATAAATGAAAGACGGGAAGATGAAAGTGTATAACCGCTTCTTTCAGTGAAATGATCACCAGGGGCGTGATCACGCTGTTGAGAAAAGGCAAGAAGGTTGGGCGGGAATTAGACGATTACAGGCCCATAACTCTGCTAAACACAGAGTTAAAGATTTTGGCCAAGATCCTGACGAATCGCTTGCAGCTAGTTGCCGAGTCTCTGTTGGAACCGGATCAGACTTGCTCTGTGAAGGGACGAACAATTCAGAGCAACCTGCACTTGATTCGCACGACCCTAGAGGGTGTAGAAGACGACGAAGAGGCTGCGCTGATCAATTTGGATCAGTCCAAGGCATTTGATAGGATTGACCATGGCTACCTGGCTGCTGTCCTGCAGGCCGCCGGATTCAAACCCGACTTCAGCCGCTGGATTAGTCTTCTGTATCGCTCCCCCAAGGCTGTGGTACAGGTGAACGGGAAGCTGTCGAGCGCTTTCGCGCTGTCTAGGTCGGTCCGACAGGGTTGTCCGCTGTCGCCTCTCCTTTACGTCCTGGCGTTGGAGCCGCTACTTCGCTGGCTAAGGGACGAGGCGTGCAGTCCGGTCCTACGTGGAATCAAGGTACCTGGAGGAGCTCGAGCCAGGGTTTCCGCGTACGCCGATGACGTAACGACCTTTGTGTCCTCCCGGAGTGACATAGAGGCGGTACAGAAGGTGCTTGAACGGTACGAACAGGTAACAGGGGCCAGAATTAACTGCGACAAGTCGTCCGGCTTGCGGTTAGGTGCCTGGAAGGGTGTTTCCCTCCCGGGGCCCTTCGACTGGACGGACGGGCCGGTCAAAATCCTCGGAATTTGGTTCGGTCCGGACTTACAGTTGAAGAACTGGTCAGAAATACAGGCAAAGGTCGGCGCGTCGGTCGAGATTTGGCGTCGACGGAGTCTCTCCGTGAAGGGCCTGGCGGAGGTGTGTAACACATACCTCTTTCCTAGAATCCTTTACCGGCTGTCTGTACTTCCCCTTTGTGACGATCATGAGAAGGCGTTCGAGCGTTTACTATTCTCCTGTCTGTGGAGAGGACGCAAACACATGGTCGACAAAGGAGTCTGTTGCCTCCGTCCGTGTCATGGGGGTCTGAGAATGCCGCACTTGAGGAGCCACGTGCTCGCTTCGAGGTTGGTATTTCTCAGGCGCGCGTTGGCGGAAGATCGGTTGCTTGCCGGGGAAGTGAGGGACATGTTCCCTAGCCTCACTATCACTCCCCCGGTCTCGAGACTTAGCAATTGGCCTCGGGGGCGGCCGAAATTCCTGCTCGAATGTCTGAAGGCCCTGCGGGCCATTCCACGGTCCAGTGACCTTTCACGGCCTAGGAGAATCTTCTATCGGGGATTAGTGGTGGGCGCCGTGAAGGATAAACTGCGGAGGAAACTCGGCATGTCGATGGAGGAGTATCGCTCTCATTGGTCTTGGGCGCCAGGTGCGGATTGGCTCAGCAACTCTGAGTTCTCTCTGACCTGGCGATTGGCTCGGAATGGTTTGTCTCTCAATGACAAGCGTTTCGCAATGGGCCTGGCGGATTTGCCAGATTGTAAACGTTGCAACCTTGGAATCAAGGAGACGTCTGCGCACGCCTTCTTCCATTGTTCGCGCGTTCGCCCATTGTGGGAGCGTGTCGGCTAGTTGACTGCTCGTATCGCGCCGCGTGAACTCGTGCCCATTGATCGCGCATACGCCTGTGACAATGTGTCACCCCCGTACTCTGGAGTGAAGCGGATGGTGTTTCTGTCGCTACTGGCCACGGCTAGAATGGTGATTTGGATGACGCGTCTGGAGGAAGTCTTGCGGGGTGGCCGTCTTTCGGATCAGGATCTAATCCGATATTTTGAGCACCAGCTCAAAATGAAGATTAGAACTGAACGGAAACGGTTGACTCCGACAGACTTTGGCGAAAGGTGGATATATGCAGCGAGCCTGGTTCGCGTGACCGGGGCTAGCCTTGATTTTCTCTTTTAGATCTGCTAGTCGCATCGGGGTGGATTCCTTTGGAAACCCTCCCTTGGTTAAGGTAAGAATTCTTTTGTGTACCTAGTTAATGTGAGTGAATGTGTTTGTCCCAGCCTGTTCCCGGCACCATTGCTTTTGTTATGATCCAGTTCGAGATTCGCTTTGTCCGTTGTTATTTTGTCCCGTTTTTCACTCTCGTCTGGGTCAGAATTATATATTCTCCAGCCCCCTTTATTTTTGTACCCTGTTTCTCCATTCCCTGTAGAAAGAGAGCTTCTTGATTTTGTCTTTTAGGCAGAATACAGCGGCCTCTTTGTTTTTGAGGGTGTGTTTGGGTCCTACTAACCCCATGTATATATGTCATTTTGTTGAAATTGTTTTTTGTTTTGGGGATTTTTTGTTTCTTCATACCCCCTTCCCATCATGTCATTTCATGTAAAGAGTTTTAATGTTATTTTTGTATTTATTGTTCATTTATCAAATTTTTATGTACATTTGGGGCGTTTTGTAGGTCCCCGGTATGTTTTGTTGTATT